>MUAA02000005.1:0-600000 GCA_014180765.2 Marchantia paleacea
AGCTAGAGTGTATATAAAATCTATAATAATCGACTGCGATGCGAGAGGGGACTCTGAACATAATATCACCTAGGGGAGACTGAGGACCCACAAACATCAAGCAAGACACAACTACAAAGCAGTATTATTCAAAATTGCACCCTATAACGTATTGTTGTCAAATACCAACCACTACTGCGGTCAAACACAGTGGCCTGTGGATGATTTCATAACCCATGAATTGGAAATCCTGGGTTACACATGACTTGGACATGAAGGTGAGTGCATGAAGATAAGCCTACCAAGAAAGACTTATAAAGTCACAACTTGATTCATGAATGGGGAATTACTTTAATGGGGTTCGCGAGAGGAGGAGATTACACGGAGAAAGAGGGTAGAATAGGGTAATATATTTTCTTGCATATTCTGTGCCACACTTTGCGAAACATGGAGAGTGAATAGTAGATTCTCTTCGTTTTTCAATTTGGGTTCCATTGGTAACTAAATTGAAGACTATGGAGAATGATATAGTGAAATATGAATGTTTTAATTTTTTGAGTGATATTTCTTAAAGTAGACATATAGGTCGGGTTTTTTTTTTGTTTCAATATCTTCCTTTTCATGCATTAGTTCTATTGGAACCTAGTTGGAAAATTATGGAGATCGGAATAAAAAGTTATGAGTCTTTTTAGATTTTAGGGATTTCATAGTTAGCATTTTCCCATGTGAGGGGGGGTGTTAGGGGTTGTGGTTTTGCAGGTGGGAGGAGATATATGATGGAGTGCTTGGTGTCTTTATCATTCTCTTTGTGCTAGCTATAGCTTCACTTTCCCTCATGGGGCCGCCAAAAGTGGTGCGTGATACATCATGTCCGGCGTGTCATCGTCTCTTTACCTCGTAAGGGGTAAAGATCCACGTGGGAAAGATGCACAAAGATTATGATTGGACCACTTGAGATGTGCACGTGAGGAGTACGATCACATCGACATCCGTATTTTTTGCTTCGAAGAACACGCAGACTACATCGACTCCTTCGTTGATCATTCCGGGTATACCAATCAGGTCGTTGGAGTGGTTAGCTTTCCATTCGATTCTAGGGCTTTTTGAGACTAGATTTCCATATCCACGATTATTCCATAGGCTCCCTCGTGCACTCCATGACGAGGCTATACGTACTTTTCGCTTACCGCTGTCGTGTTGTGACACGGCTACTATGAGAAGATGATGACATGTGTCATCTTCAGAGCTGTTGAGATGACGGTGATATTTTGGCGATATTTTAGGTAAGGATGGCCGACGGCTCA
The DNA here is from genome assembly GCA_014180765.2 of Marchantia paleacea. NCBI lineage: Eukaryota > Viridiplantae > Streptophyta > Marchantiopsida > Marchantiales > Marchantiaceae > Marchantia > Marchantia paleacea. The sequence goes on from MUAA02000005.1 coordinate 1,284, forward strand.
TTGTAAGGCTGTGAAGAGGCCACGGTTGGATTGTCATCCTAGGGGCCGGGGGATGTAGATAAGGATCAAAGGGATATCATCTTGGACCTTATCGGATATAAAGCGTGGTTGGAGTCGAAAGGAAAGGGGGGAGGTCTAGAACGTCGCTGACTAAGGAGCTTATCCGATAGAAGTGGAGCCAACGTGGGACATGGATAGAGGGCGGTATGATCCTCCAGATATACCGATGCCCAATCCGTTTGTGATAAGCATCCGGTGTCTACATCGTGATCACTTTAGGGCATGGTTAGTGTATCACTTTGGAGATAGCTTTATGGAAGTGGTGATAAACTCCCCAGATCCTTTCATTCTGCCAATTGTTTCCTACAGCGACTTGGGACTTAACAGTCTATGTTTTGATTTGATATTAGCATTATGGACCTAAACTTGCCGATAGTGGCGCCTTTCAACACATGGGTCCCTGTCCATCACTACTGTCTACCAAAGGCAAGTCATAGGGAGTTGATTGTTAGGAATTTTGGCGAGGAGTATTATACTCAAGTTATAAACTCCCCCTTTTTGTTGTTCCGTTTATACTTAACCGGTTTTAGTGGTTATTTTGACTCTTTATTAGCAACAACTAGTATTATCTATATGATGGCTAAGTAGTGTTTTTAGGCTAGTTGTTAAGCTCTAAGTTAGTTGTGGCTAATTTGGCCCACTAGAGGTCAAAATGGAACTCTTCATTCTCATTGGTTGGGAAATTTAGACCAATGAGAGCACTTGGGCAAGTTCTTTGGGGTTTTGAGGAGTTTCGGGAGCCTTCGAAGGGAGTTTTTTAGGATTGAAGGATATGGTTGAAGACCTGACGAGGAGAGCTCAAGAATGAAGGCGATTGAGCAAGTTGACACTCAGGTGTGGTGATTTGAAGTGGGAGAGTGAAATTTGGACCGATGGGAGAGTTTGAGTGAATTCTGAGCGTTCTATAAAGGCTTTGACAGATCGGATTCGATAGACACAGAGTTTACAACTCGAATTTGCGATTTGATTGAAATTTCAGCTCGATTGGTTGAGTTTTGAGTGCAAAGCAGTAGTTTGAAATTTATGTATACGATCTGAATTGCGGGGATTGCACAGACTGTTACAGATTTAGTTCGACAATCATAACTCATGCTATCGATAAGATTGGTCAATAAAACTTGACAGAGTTGAAGCTTGGATAATAAGTCGTTTTCTTGCGAAATTTGAGTACAATTGGATCAAAGGATTGGAGTTTATAGTGGTTTTAGTGCGCAAGGGTCTGCATATCACCTTGTGACATAGGGTATAGTTCGACATTTGTAACGAGAGATCTAGAATTGAAGAGCATGTGAAACTTTCCCGAGAGTTATGAATGGTTGCAAAGTACTTTTCTGCGAAGTTTGGCTAAGAGTTAACGGTTCAATCGTTGGTTACAATGATCCTCTTCCGCTGGAGTTTACCGGGTGCAACGAGTTGGGCATGGAGAGATGAGGAGATGAAAGAGAGGTTGATTGTCAGTTCACACGAGGACGAGGAGAGTTCTTCTACAGCCAGACGCTCAGGCGTTCTCAGAGTAAAGCTTTGTCCATGCGACACCACTCGACTGGTTGACACGCGATCCCATGGACGAGTTAGCATGATTTTTTTTTCTATTACTTCTGCGACGGTCTCTACGTTATACTAGAGTGGGACGTGTTGGACATAGAGAGGTGGCAGCTAGATTTCGGAGATTCCAAGCATGGGATTGGGCTACATTTTAGGAGGAGTCTGTGCAGACCACATATGTTAGGAGTTGGGTTCAGTCACATGATACCGATTTAGGCGATTGCGGCGATGTAAGATTTTTAGCAAAGGGCCGGAAAGTATAGCGAGGGGCCGCGGGCCCTTCATCCTTTGTCCATGGCTAGTTCTACTAAGGAGAAGATTTTCTCTTTACACCTTCTACATTCACCCATGGGCGAGGAGATACCATTAGAGGTCTTGCAGTATCAGCTAGAGGAGCCTTTATGTCTTGATAGATCATTATTTGCCCATTCTCTATGCACAGCCCCACGCTTATCCTTAGGGGGTTTGTCACGGATGGTATGAGCATCTTCGAGATTACTCTCAGACGGTTGATCCCTCTAGTGGTTTAAAGGAGTTGTTCCAGGTGGCTGCATCAGTTGCGAGAGGGGAGATTGCGTTGTCACTTGGTTAGGTCTTGGATGCTAGTAGGTTTCTCGCGATGGAAAAGGACACTATTGGAGAAGTCTTATTGCGGTTAGTCAGTCGTACCGTTGCCTTGCAACATCGCTCACACTTGCAGGAGCATCTTTGTCCACATTAGTTTGGAATCGTCACACCAAGAAGCTGTGAAGTGGTATCGTTGGGCATTAGAACACTTCTAGATATCCATCCTGATTGGGTTGTCTTGTAGCTGGACGTTGAGAATGCTTTTAATAGCATCTCATGTGCATCCATTTTTAGAGAGGTTAGAGAGATTGATGGACCTCTATCAAGCCTCATTCCTTTCGTACGATCTTTCTACGGTTCACATTCTTCTCTCTTTTATCAGCATGGCTTTTTTGAGGAGGGAGTCACCATTCTACAATCCGCTGCTGGCACTCGATAGTAAGATCCTTTGGGAGGACCCCTATTTACCATGGCTCATTATAGAGCTCTTTTGTCTACTGCTTTGGCCGTGCCAGGTTGTGTGTTCCCCTCTTTAGCGGATGATACACACATTGTGGGCCCTGTAGACAACATTAGACATGCCTTTGATTACTTGACTACCGAGCTTCATCTTGTAGGCTTGAGAGTCAAGGTGTCAAAGAGTAAGGCTTGGTCTCCTTTGGTCATTCCTCCTCATCTCTAGCTTCCAAAGGGATGTATGACATCGACAGACAATTTACGTATTCTAGGAGTGCTAGTAGGGTCCAAGGATTTTGTCTCACGCTACCTAGACGTTGCACTTGACGAGGATGTTTTGCATGTAGATGACCTTCCTCTACTAGGAGATCCGTATGTGTTGTTTGATATACTGTCATCTAGTATTGCTTGTCGACCCACCTACCTTCTTTGTATGGTTCCTCCTGCACCTACATTCATATCACGTTTGATAGTCTTTGAAAAGAGGATCATGAACATCTTTGGTGACATCATCGGACTAGGGACATTCGAGTGTGTGACAGGAGATTTGGCAAGGAGACAGACATCTTTGCCAATTTTGTGTGGAGGGGTTAGCTTATTATCGATGGAGGAGACGACACCTACGACATTCTTGGCTAGTTGGACCTTCGTTGCACCTTTGTTATCTTCTCAATTTGTGATCGCAGATAGATCTATCTTGGAGATATATGTGAGGGATATGGATACGAGATCATTTTTTTACAGTTATTATTGCGACATACGAGAGATGCTTTACCACGGGAGGTATGACATGAGTTCCCGTCTTTTTCCTCTTTGACTACCAATTGGACTAGGGGTCTACAATCTATCTTGATGGATCGATAGTTTCAGGAGGCTCTACATTCACTCTTAGTGGATCCGGCCATTCCTCGTACTATTAGAGCTCGTCTACGCTTTTGCTCGTACAAGGGTGTAGGCTCGTGGATCTTGGCTTGACCATGCATCATGGCTTTCTGACTCGCACAAGCTACTTTCTCCACATCGATGAGGTTCCGTCTTGGCTTGGTCCATCCATCTACATCTTCATTTCTCACATGTGAGTGTGGTATCACTATAGATGCAACAAGTGTTCATATGACTCGTTGCCCATTCGGAGAGCAGAGAATAGCTACCCATGATGCCATTAGCGATGTGGTGTTTGCTACGGTGCGAGAGGGTGGATATCTCACATGGAGAGAGCGTTGGTATGCTTTGTAGTCAACTAGGGTTAGAGCAGACCTGTACTTGGTTTGGGAGGACCAGGTCACTGTGGCGGATGTGGTGGTTACCGATCCTATTAGAGACACAGTTTCAGAGGGGGTGATCACCCATCCTCCAGGATGGGTGGCAAGTGGAGGCAGCCAAGGTCTCTATACTTGGAGTATAGAGGTATGCAGAGAGGTCAACTCTTTGTTCATCTAGCTTTGGAGTTATAAGGAGCTATGGACACCGACTTCGACATGTTCGTGAGGGAGTGCGCGAGAGCCTACCATACTAAGTTGCAGGGGGTATCACTCTCTTTAGATTAATGTATAGCCTATTTTAGGCAACATGTTTTTATTGCTCTACAGAGAGCACTAGCTGGTGCAATCCACAGGAGAGCAATCATGTTAGTTGATGTTTCTTCGTATGCTTTGTTGTTTGTAGACCGTTTGACCTTGATAGTTCGGATATCTTAGGTGCTATAGGACATATTTCCTAGTGTGATGCTATTGGGGCCTAGTCATATGTTACCGATTTGGTTCCATCCTTGTTCGATTTGATGGGATATTTCCATCCCTTTTGTTATTATACTATGTCCCTTACATTCATGAATTTAAAGGTGGTATGCAGTAATTGATTAAGATTGAACTAAATTGTGATGAGAAAGAGCAAGAGAGCAAATGCAATCAATTTTATGGAGTAGCTTAGTAACGCAATATGTAAACAGAATTTGAGGTTTATTTCAAATAAATAATTAAACAGATACTTGTAAAATAAAAAAATTTATAGCAAAAGTAAGATGTAAATGTTGCAATTAAAAATGATAATGATTTTAAAAATGTACAATATCAATCATAGCCTACAAATGGAGTCAAACATTTCAAAAAACATAACATAATGTATGAAAATTTATAAAATATATAATTATTGATGATTGATAAAAAATTTAAAATTTATAGTTCTATAAATTTTAACAATGATGTATAAAGTTTTAAAAATTAATTTTAAAAAAAATTATATATGACTTAAAAAATTAAAAAGTGGATAAAACTATTATTTTTTAGCAAGTTATATCTTTGAAATATGAACAAAACATCTAAATTATTTCTAATCATATTTTTTTTCAATGTTAATAAAAAATAAAAATTTTCATAAAAAATATGATCTTATTTCTTTTCAAATTTTTGAAAAAAAATTGTAATTGCTAAAATATTTTAAATTAAATTTTTTATATTAGATTTTATGGATAAATATGTGAAAAAATAAATATATTTCTTAATAAATTTGAAATAATAAATTTAACCTACTGAAAAAATGTTAATTTTTGAAAATATAATATTTATTATTTATATTGATAAAAGAAATTTATTTTTATTATTTCAAATATAAAATTAATATCATTTTGAAAATCCTTTCTAACTTATTTTTTCTCTTCATATAACTTATATTCAATATATTTCATCATAATTTTATTCTAGTTTCTAATTTTTTTTAAATAATTTTATCATAAAATTGATTAATTCAATAAGTGCAAAAAAATTTGTTAATTTTTTAAAAAAATTCTTGCATAAAAGTAATTCACATTTTTTTCAAGATAATTTATGTAATTTTGAGTAAATGGTACATTTTTGAAGTTAATTCAGACTTTTTTTGTATTTATTAATGATAGAATATCTTTTTAATTTTTTTATAAAAAATATAAACTTTATGATATCTCCATAATATCACTCTATGATATCTTATGATGTAATCTAATTTATGTTCAAACATTCATTTCATGACAAAATGATGAATTATAAATATTTGAGCTATTATGATCATTTTCAAAATTTACATTTGGTACTAACTCATGATTCACAAATATTAAGTAATATTTTTTTAATAAAATTATCAATATTCATTTTTTTAGTTATTGTGATTATTTTCAGATTTTGCATTAACATGAATATGTTAATTTGCATATGTTAAGAATTACATTTCATTTTTTAAAATCAGTATGAAAAAAAATATGATCATTTTATGACTCTTTCATATCAAAAAAACTTGAGTTTATGAAAAAATGATTCATGATAAATGTTGGTGACAATTTATTATCAAACTTGAAGTTTTTGTTTTGAAAAATAAAATAATATTTTTTTCAATTTATGACAACATGATGATTTTTTAAGTATCACATGAATTAATTAATTTATTATATATATATATATATATATATATATTAGATGTTTAAATCAAATTTATATAATAAAAAAATATAATATAATTTTTCAAATTAATTTTTATTTATTATGAATTAAAAATTTTGCATTGATGCAAAAGATTCATCAAATTTTATTAATAACTATGAGCATAAAAAAAAAATTTCAATGTTATTTTTACCTCTATAAAAATAAATATTTTTTATCATTGCATGATTTTGAATATAGAGTGAAAATCATTTGTGACAAAATGATATTAATAATTTAATTCATAAGTATAATTTTATTTTCAGCTACTTAAATTATTTAATATTATATTTTGATACATTTGAAAAAATATATAAAATTTTTAATCTTATATAATTTTAAAAAAAAAAATTCAATGAATATTAAGTAAGATTTCAGACTATTTCATAATCCTGCATCATATTTAATTATTATAATTTTTTATTTATTCAAAAATATATAAAATATATTATATTAATTTAATTAAAAATTTAAAAATTTGATGTTTTATTATATAATTTAAGTTATTAAGTCATATATGATTAATATTCTCTTAAAATTTTTTATATTTTCTTATAAAAATATTTATTATATAAATAAAAATAATAATTTTCTTTTGATTTATTAACAATTACATTTTTATGATTACAAACTGATGAAATCATGTAAAGTTTGGATTTAATTAAAAAACTTATATTAGAATATAATTTTTATTTTAAAAATGAATTACGATCTAAAGAGATCATAATTTTATTTTAGCAATAAAGCTAGAAAATAGAAAAATCAATCATATAATGTATGAAAAAAATAATGTTGAAGCACAACAATGCAATCAAATGTTATTGGTTAATAATTTTAAAGTGAAATATTTGAAATAAATATTTAAAGTTTACACAATCAAATGTTATTCATGGGGATTCATAAATATGTATATATCAATAAATTACATGTGTTCTTTATGACTTTAGATTTCAGCCAGATGAAGAAAAATGTTTGACTCCATAAATCAAGAAAAAAAGAAAGTTAATTAAGTTGAGAAAAATATTGAAGAAAATATGTTTAAAAAGAATCTTTTAATTTATGAAAAAGATATATTAGATAAAAAAATTTGTTTACAAATTCATATGCAAGTATTGTTGGATGTTGCCTAGAGATTTGATGAAAAAAATTATTTTATTATTATTCAATTTGAATTTTATTACATCTGATTTTTAATTTTTTATATTTTTATATTTATTAATTATTTTTTATATTAATTAAAATTTTAAATAAAATTTTAAATATTTATACGTTTTAACATATAATAAATCTAGTTTTTTAGTGTTGTAATGGTTGTATTTTTTGAGTATCAACTAGGAATAAACCATGATCATGCATATTCTACACGATTGATATGAATTGTTTAGAAAATTGACGTGCAGAATTGAAAAATTGGATAGCGCATCTATGGATTTTTGTTGTGTTAATTGTGTAAAATTTTTACTAGATTACACGACGAAGAATTGTGAAATGTCTCATTTTAATTTATATATTGATATTTTTTTATCTAAGAGCTTGCCTCTAGATTACATTCTTAATTTTTTTTGTCCTCCAGGCGGGGTTTTTTGTCCTCTCGATCGTTGAAACGAAATAAATCTGATAGTCGGCAGAAACTATTGAGCATCCGAAGGCTCAAAAGTTTTTGTGAATCTGTTGACTGTTCGTCGCAAGCTGATGGAAAGACAGCTGTGTAAATGGGTATAGTAAATCACGGATCTGAGCAGAAGGCCGCTCTCTGGAATTGAACATTTTGTAACTGTCAATTTCGAGCTGGCAGTTTGTAATTTTGTTGTCTTCAATGACTCTCGATGCTCCGAGTGTTTTCAACTACTTCCTGGTCTACAAACCGGAAGAAGATGTTCATGTGGTGCCAATAGGAAATTCGGCCAGCACGGATCCGTGGTCAGTGCTCGAAAATGTCATTGTTGATATTTCATATCTTCAGTGACTGCCTTCGCCGGGATACCTTTTTATTACATCTTCGGCATAAATCTCCCGTAGGGTTTAGCTTATGGAGCTAAGAGAAACCTTTGACTGGTGTTCGCGTTTTAGCATTAGACACGAGGAGGTACATACGACGGAGTAAATTTCCACCTCATTCGTAGCGGATTGTTGCGGTAGATCAGGAAACCGGCGTAAGCTTTTACTCCAATTTAATCGATTTCAGTTGCGACTGAAGGTGGGTCTGCATGTCTTTGTCTGCCAAATTCTTGGGGCATGCCAATCCTGTCCATGTCCTCTAATGCTTGACGAGCAGTACCAACAGCGCCTGGGAAGGACCAGGTATGGACTTAACACCAGATGGAAGGAGGGTATGAACAACGTACGTCTGATGGTGAGAAGTTCAGGCGTTAGACCTTGTCAATCAAACTACTGAACATGACCCTGCTTCACAATCAAGTATGAGGATCAGCACTTGCTTGCTTTCTCAAGGGGTTTTACTCTCTTGCCATTGAAACAAAGACAAGGTGGGTAATTCGAGAAGTAGAAGTACTTGTAAGTAATGTCCCGTGGATTATGAGTCGCTGACAAATGTGTGCAGACTCCAGTTTCAGGATGTTTTGGCACCAGCGGGAATTCTGGTGCTCGTTTGCATGAATCCAATAGACTGATAAACATGCTTCTCCGTGGACTTTAAAAACATTAGTGAATTAATTCTGTGATGATTGGTTCCACTTGCAGATTGCGACTGACAACCTAATTGAGCATTCGAAGCGATGATGCAATCACGCTTACTGCACGTCTTCACCTATTAAAGATTCACACCGCAGCGAGAGCAGCAAAATGAAGTTGAAGATATTCAACATATATACAGCGGAGATCGACGCGACATTGACCCATTTCCATCTCCGTTTTTACCTCCAGATCCAGTCGGAGAGGTATACAATTTTCGAGTTCCGATCCAAATCCTGTCCAGAATTAGCGCACAAGGTGGTTGGTAAAACTAGACAAAGAGCCCAGCAAACTTCCGCCTGAAGTTTTATCCCGTTGAGCACGTATGTGCATGATGAGCAAATTGCACATGTGCCACAAATGAGTTCTTTCTGGAGTATAATTTCAGTTGCTGGCTTTCGATTGTATCCTTTACGTTTAGCCATCACTCGATTGGGTATAGTTGCGATGTGATGATAATCACACAAGGGTTGATCTCTATGGGTTGAACTTCATGTTCAAGAATTGTACATGAAGTTCTTACTCGGTGACGTTTCCTTATGTCATGGTGTACTGAGAAGCGATGCTGAATCTCATCATCAGCGTTTCATCTCGCATACAGACCGCCCAGCACAGTCGATCTAGGGACAACACAAGCAAGAGTCTAGGGTGTTTAGTCCTGGCGAGGGTATTAGTTCTGACATGGGTCATTGACACAATTTATAATATCACCTCAACGGTTTATACAAAAACGTGGGTCACTAGTAGAATTAATTGTTGCCATGTAAGCTTTATGGAACATGACCCTGGTTCAGATTCTTTTATGTCTAAAAATGTTTGATTACTCCATCTTAAATCAAACGATGGATGGAGAGTGAATCAGATGGGGCATGCCTAAATATGCCCTTAAATGTTCCGGATTTTAAATTTCCACTTGTAATGGACCTTTTCGTTTTTCCGGAAGATTTTACTGATCAACATAGATTAGCAGCAAAAAACTTACGGGAACAGGATGACTTTTTACACTGAAGTTGGCCAATTTCCATAACTTCAACCATGAAACCCCCTAATCTAACTCAATGGTAGAATGCATGCATTTCTTGGAAAAAATAAATAAGATCAAACTTCCGTTAATTCATAAGTTTTCGATCTGATTATATCATTCTTTCCCGGATACACTAAACTGTGACGGTTAAGTTTGACACGATTTCACCCGCCAGTAAAGATGTAACATACGATCTGAAGTCATCAACTATTTCATGATGACCTTCCATCATCTGAACGTCAATCTTTGAGTTCGTTTGGCTGAGCATGTTGGTTTCGAACTCATAGTAGTTGCTCTAGGATCAAATTCAACAACAGGTGGTACTGTATTGTACATATGTTTGAATTGATTTATTTACTTGAATACCGTAGCGCCGGGTCAGCAAATTTAGTTTTACGCCTCCCATGCGCCGAAGAACAATCGCGATCGCATTATCTAACATTTTCGACTGTGGCCTTTCCGACCTAACAGCTGTAAATTGGATTGTAGGTTTAACGGCTTGACGGCCTGGAAATCCAAGACTCGTCAGCAACTTGATCCCAAGATGATCGTGGCCCACCGACTCAAAAGTCCACGGGCGTCACTGATGGAACGTAGACTACGAGAATGACCTTCTTACCACTCATATGACCCGGCGCGGACCTTTACCACAGTGTCACCTCACTTTTGAGAGATTCTCTTCGCTCTCGAGCTCGAGCACAAGAGTTCAAAACCATCAAATGATTGTACATAGCATATCTGTAGGTTTTATTATTATTATTATTATTACAAATGTGATTACCTGTTGCAATGTAAACGCATCAACATAACAGGATCCATATTTCCAACATAATTTTGATCCATATTTATGCGGAGGAAATGCCGAGCCCTGCATGTACTGGTGTACCAACTGCAAATATGTAGACCTTTCTATTCGGGCACTCGGAAGAAACCAAAACAGTTCTGGGCCTCCTCGAGGTCCTTCTACGGTAGGTTAAGATCCACAAGGACAGTAGGGTATTGTAATCAACAAGTGTTTTCACTTGCAGACAATATAATCTGTCTGCAAGTTAACCTTATGCCGACCCGTATAACGTGCCTGAAGGCAAGTTCTAGTCCTGGCCTCCTCATCCTAAGCCGTGTTCAAGGGCACTCTAGAATATTAGCCTTGTCAGATCAGGCCTCCATTCTGTTTATTATGTGATAAGCCTATGAAAATATAGGTGCAAAGTGCCGTACGTCATGGCTGCTTCCCATAGATCCCACTCGGTCATCTGTCGAGTGTGGAATTTAATTCATTCCTCATGGGTTTGAAAGGGAATATAAAACTTTCAGACTGTTGTCATGCGTTTCGCTCGCGGTGAACAGAAATTGCTGATCTCTGTCCGACCTAAGTGCAGAACTTGAGACAATGTACTTCCAAGTTAAGCCTTGCAGTCGGGTTAGGGCATATATATACTCGTTTAGAGTGAGTTTATGTTACTGGATCTCTCCCAAGTGGTCAGGTTTTGGGTGATGAACAAGTCTTCAGAACATACAGAATTCCAGAATTGTACGTTTGAAACTCTCTTAGTAGGACGAGTGACGAAGTAAAATAACAAAAAGGATGGGAAGACCCCATCAAATCGTACAAGGAAGGAACCAAACCGGTAACATGGGGCTAGGCCCCAATAGTATCACACTAGGAAATATGTCCTACATCACCTAGGATATCTGAACTATCCAAGTCAAAAGGTCTACAAACAACAAGAGCATCCGAAGAAGCATCATCTAACGTGATTGCTCTCCTATGGATTGCCCCAGCTAGTGCTCTCTGTAGAGCAATGGAAACATGTTGCCTAAAATAGGCTACACAGTAAGCTAAAGAGAGTGATACCCCATGTCGCCTAGTATGGTAGGCTCTCGCGCACTCCCTCACAAACATGTCGAAGTCGGTGTCCATAGCTCCATATAACTCCAAAGCTAGAGGAACAAAGAGGTGACCTCTCTGCATACCTCTATACTTGGAGACCTTGGCTGCTGCCACTCCACTCGCCGCCCATCCTGGAGGATGGGTTATCACCCCCTCTGAAACTGTGTCTCTAGTAGGATCGGTAACCACCACATCGACCCACAAAGTGACCTGGTCCTCCCGAACCAAGTGCAGTGCGCCTAACCCTAGTCGACTGCAAGGCATACCAACGCTCTCTCCATGTGAGGTATCCACCCTCCCGCGCCATAGCAAACACCACATCCCTAATGGCATCATGGGTAGCTATCCCCTGCCCTCCGAATGGACAACGAGTCATATGAACACATGCTGCATCTAAAGTGATACCACTCACATGTGAGTAATGAAGATGTAGATGGATGGACCAAGCCAAGATGGAACCTCATCGCTGTGAAGAAAGTAGGCAGTGCGAGTCGGAAAGCCCCCGATGCATGGTCGAGCCAAGATCCACGAGCACGCACCCTTGCCCGAGCAAGAGCGTGAGCGAGCTCTAGTAGTACGAGGGATGGTCGGATCCACTAAGAGTGAATGTAGAGCCTCACGAAAAGCTGTCGGTCCATCAAGATAGGCTGTAGACCCCTAGTCCAATCGGTAGCCAAAGAGGAAAAAGATGGGAACTCATGTCGTACCTCCCGTGGTAAAAGCGTCTCGTATGTCGTAATAATACCGCAAGGGAAATGATCCCGTATCGGCGTCCATCGTATATATCTCCAAAAATAGGTCTATCTCGCCATCACAAATCAAGAAGATAACAAAGGTGCAACAAGTGCCCAACTTCGCCAAGAATGCCGCAGTGCCGTCTCCTCCATCGATAATAAGCCTACCCCTCCACACGAGATTGGCAAAGATGTCGTCTCCTTGCCAAATCTCAAGTCACACACTCGAATGTTCTTGGTCGATAATGTCACCAAAAGGCGCCATGATCCTTCTATCAAAAAAGGTGTCAAACGTGATATGAATGTAGGTGAAGGAGGAACAAAGTGCGAAGAAGATAGGTGGGTCGGACGAGCAATACTAGATGATAGTATACCAAACGCGTACATGCGGATCCCCTAGTAGAGGAAGGTCGTCTACATGCAAAACATCCTCGGCCAATGCAACGTCAAGGTAGCGTGAAACAAAATCCTCGAGACCCTACGGCACTCCTAGAATACGTAAGCCATCCGTCGATATCATACATCCCTCTGGAAGCTGAAGATGAGGCAGAATGCCCAAAGGAGACCAAGCTCTACACTTTGACACCTTGACTCTCAAGCCTACAAGATGAAGCTTCGGTAGTCAAGTAATCAAAGGCTTTTAACTAATCTTTGTCTACATGGTATCAACCGCCAAGGAGGGGAACACACAACCGAGACACGGCCAAAAGCGATGAGACACAAGAGCTCAGAATGAGCCATGGCAAATAAGGGTCCCCCCAAAGGATCTCCCTGTCGAGTGCCAACGGCGGACTGTAGAACGGTGACTCCCTCCTCAGAAAAGCCATGCTGATAAAATAAAGAAGAATGAGAACAGTAAAAGATCGTACAAAAGGAATGAGGCTTGATAGGGGTCCACAAGCCTCTCTAAGCTCTCTAAAAATGGATGCACGCGAGGCCATTTGTTAAAAGCGTTCTCAACGTCTACCTGCAAGACAACCCAATCCGGATGGATATCTAGAAGTGCTCTAATGCCCAACGATACTGCCTCACAACCTCCTAGTGTGGCGACTCCAAACTGATGTGGACAAAGATGCTCCTGGAAGTGTGAGCGTCTTTGCCAAGACAATGGTACGGCTGACTAATCGCAATAATACCTCTCCAATAGCAATCGGTCGAATGCCCCCAGTGTCCTTCTCCATCGCAAGAAGCCGACTAGCACCTAGAGCCTGACTAACTGACAACGGAATCTCCCCTCTCGCAAGCTCGGCCTGCGACCACGCGGAACAACTCGTGAAACCACTAGAGGGATCGTCACTTTGAAAGCAATCTCGAAGATGCTCATATACCATCCCCGACAAACCCCCAGAGGATAAACGTGGGGATGTGCATAGAGAATGAGCAAATAATGATCTGTCAAGACATAATGGCTCCTCTGGCTGATACTCCAAGACCTCTAATGGTATCTCCTCGCCCATGGGTGGATGTAGAAGGCGTAAAAAAGGAAATCGTCTCCTCGGTAGGACTAGCCATGGACAAAGGATGAAGGGCCGTGCGGCCTACTGCTATACTTTCCCGGCTTTGCCCCAAGATCCTACACCGTCGCAATCTTGCCGAATCAGAAGTATCATGTGATTGAACTTCGACTCTAACTGTGTGGCCCGAGCAGACTCCTCACGCAATGTAGCCCAATCCCGCTCGGAATCTCGAAATCTACCGCCACCTCTCATATGTCCGGCCCGTCCCCCTCTAGTATAACGTAGACACCATCGCGGAAGTAATAAAACAAAAACCATGCTAACTTCGTCCATGGGATGGCGCGCCAACCGATCGGCGGGCGTTTAAAAAGCACGTCTAGCCTCGTCATGCAATGCCCGAGGAAGCCTATGGAATAAACGTGGACATGGAAATCTAGTCTCAAAAGCCCTAGAATCGAAACGCATGGGAAGCTAACCACTCCCACGACCCCGACGGTATACCGGAATGCTCAACGAAGGAGTCGATGTAATAATGCGTGTTCCCGAAGTGACAAAAATCGATGTCGATGTGACCGTCCTCCTCACATGCGCATCCCAAGTGGTACAATCATAATCTTTGTGCATCTTTCCCACGTGGGTCTTTACCCCTTGCGAGGTAAAGAGACAATGACACACCAGACATGGTGTATCACGCACCGCTTTTGGCGGTCCCATGAGAGAAAGTCAAGCTAAAGCTAGCACAAAGGGAACGATAAAGAAACTCATCATTCCATCATGTATCTCCTCCCACCTGCAGAACCACAACCCCCCTAACACACCACCTCACATTCGAAAATGCTAACTATGGAAACCCTAAAATCAAAAAATACTCATAACTTTTTATTCAGGTCTCCATAATTTTCCAACTAGGTTCCAATAGAACCAATGCAGGAAAAGGAAAAGATGGAAACAAAAAAAACCCGACCCATATGTCTAGTATAAGAAAAATCACTCAAAATGCACTCAAAACCCTAAAAAAATAAAAATACTTATATCTCACAATATCATTCTCCATAGTCTTCAATTTAGGTACCAATGGAACCCAAATTGAAAGACGAAGAGAATGAACTATTCACTCTCCATGTTTGCCAAAGTATGGCCACAGAAACTACAAATCAATCCCCGCACTCTCAACACTCGGCTCTCCACGCTTATACGCTTTTGTGAGGCAAAGTAACATGGGAACTCTCTTAGTAAGCAAGGAACTTTCGAATCAGCAAGAACTGTAAACCACATTGCCTTTGCAGGTTCCCGAAAATCGCCAACATCATCCCAAGACATTGAAAGACCAGCGGTATGCGACCGTGTTCATGTGGTCATAGCGGTCACCGATTTCCATCATCAATGTTGTACGTGGTTATAACGGATAAGGCTACTCATAACCCACCTGTACCTGCTTCCATGCCACACCGTTATTCATCTGGTTGCAATCGATCGCTGACATACAGATGTAGACAAGAATGAAAACAGCATCAACGGTACGAGTGAGACAGATATCAATTTCCCTCACCTGATAGTGGCGCACTCCTCTAACCCAAACTTTCGGATACGAAAACGGTGGTAGTAGATGTGACTAGCCCAGCCCCATGCACAATGGGAGAATTGTTCAAGGATTTGTGAAAATATATATCAAAGTAAATTGGGAGATACATTCGCAAGGAATGTGCAGGGGATGGGGTAGAAGTTCCAAGTACGAGAGAATGAAGTTGTGTATTAGTCTTCATTCCTACTACACATGTATTCGCAAATGGGACGATTGATTTCGAATGAGGAATAAACATCAGCTTGATGCACAAGATATATTGAGAGAGCCTAATATGGATGTAGCAAGTAGTGGTTCAACAAGTAATCTAGGTCTCAAGGTAGTGTACGTCCAAAGTTCTAGTGTGGAAGTAGTTCAAGAACCCATAAGTAATAAGATGAAGTTAAAGGAGATTCTAATTGGAGAAGCCATGTACCGAAGGCATCGCGGCCTAACATGAAAGCTTAGAAGGTTGGTGGAAGAGAGCCACTTTCTTCGGTCTTACCGTTGGCGCAGAAGTTGGAGAATGTCATTGTGACAATTTTCATGGAGTTGAACGAGATAACCCTGAATTACATCCAAGGGTGGGATCCTCAAAAAGACGATTACCTAGACCTAATTTAGGTGATGAATCAAATTGCCACAGGGTGAAATGACCAAACTCAAACGATTCTGCAGCTTACTGAGTGGTGGAGCATATGGAGAAGCATAAGGAATAAGAATAGAATGAAGCAACATCAGCAAAATTATCATACTCATAGATTTGTAAGATTTGCGGTGTGGAAGGGAAGTTCGTGGATTTGGATAAGGATTTGATGTATGTTTCTGAATAAGGTGATATTTTCTTGAGAGACTTCGGAAACATTAATTACCTCGCAAAACGGAAATTAAGTATTTTCAGTCTCGCCAATTTTCACAAAGAAAACAAGAGACTCAAAAAAGGCTTACAAATGGAAGAAATCTATTCGCGTCAAACAAACGCACGCCCTAGAGTCGGAAGGATGGGCAGCATCAGTGTATGCATTTCCGTGAGTGATCCTGAAGTCCAAGTATCCGGATTTCATTTTAAAACCCTCGCTGACTGGAATAATATAAGCCACAAAACATATGACACATAGTGAGCTCCAGCACCAGTCTCGCATTAAACGGACTTTAATCGTTCTCAAGCTCCTTGGTAGACCGCAGTTTAAGATTTAAGATTTGCCATCCGTTTTTGTTTATTCATACAAATCCTGAACGTGGTTCGATCCGCCGACATACGATTCAAGCGATTGGAAATCCTGTGACTAAAGCGGAGAATCTGAATTCTGACAATTACACTTTTATGCTATAACCTTCTGCATAGATCGTTCTTTCCCTACAGAGTCACTAGAAGGAACTACTCTGTAGCTTGTGAGAACACATTGTAGAAATGTGGAAATCCGTCAGTGGAAATCTGTTATGCAGGACATGCAGAAATTGATAGCAACCAGGGAGTAATGTAGATCTCGCTAACGAGCAAATTTTTTTGTGAATGGCTCTGCAGTATCTTTCTCTCTTGTGACCACCTCCGACTTCGTTTCTATATGAAATACAAAAAAATACAGTACCTGTAGGTATACTAATTGTTGTTGAAGCAATCAAAGTCAACGTTTGCAATCCTAACCATCAAAATGGCAATAGATTTTTTCACCTTTAACATACTCATGGTGGTATAGAAGGGTCTGCGCCGCGGTCCGATGGCCTTTTTCGCTTGGAGGGAATCATTTCATCCTCTTGGATCGCGCAGTGCAGTTTTCTCCAAGTACTACCGGTAGTAATTGGAGAATACGGCTTACTAGTTACTCCTTTGGAAAAATTTTGAAGCATCTCGTGTCTGTGCTTATTTTACAGTGTGTTAGAATGTCAACATCTATAGTAACCTACTTTGTCTTCAAAGTGATCAGCAACTTCATGTCATTGTATCTTCAATTCATCTTACCAGCTTCATACCAACTCCAGCTAGTGTGCAAACTGCGTTAGAATTCTACATGTTGAAGATTTGAAGACTCAAAAGTCCATACAAGTATCTTGGCATTTGTAAGATTTGCCAATGGTTTCCAAGTAGATTCATATAAAGTGGATAACCTTTCCATTGGACGAGATATTCCACTTTTGGGTTCCGCTCACCTCTTGTCCATTTCTTGAGAATTCTCTCAACCTCGTATTCCTCTACACCATCAATCATGGCTGGTAAATGAGGAGGTTGATGTGGGTTGCCAAAGGAAGGAGATCGTGGAGTATACTTCCTCAAGAGAGACACATGAAAAACGGGATGTATTTTCATGTGTGTTGGCAACTCTAACTTGTAGCCAACTTCTCCAATCCATTGGACAATCAAGAAAGGTCTAATAAACTGTGGATTTAACTTTCGAACCCCTATTAATGACAAATTGGTAGTAGACAATCACACCTGATCGTCTTTTTGAAACTCCACATGTCGTCGATGAGCATTGGCATATTATTTTTGTCGATTTTTTGCAATGGCTAATTTTTGCTTTGCCTGATGCACTCCTCGTGCCACATGGACTCGTGCCATAAACTCGTTTACCGCTTCAACTTGGATTGATGGTTCCTGCATGTGACCTACACTTACCAAGCTAGATGGTGTAATAGGGTGTTCTCCATACATCAGGATGAAAGGGCTGACTTTTGTGGATGCATTGATTGAGTTATTATAAGCAAACTCAATCAAGGGTAAAAGCGCATCCCAACCTTCTTGCTCCTCCTAAGTGAAAGCTCTAAGCATGTCTTCAATAGTTCTATTTGCTCTCTCAATTTGCCCCTCTGTTTGAGGATGATAAGCTATGGATAAGGCTAGTTTTGTTTTGAATAGCCCAAATAGGGTTTTCCAAAATATACTAGTAAATTGATTGCCCCTATTGGTGATGAGAACTGTAGCTAAACCGTGTTGAGCAAAAAATGCCTCCATATAAATTCGAGCAAGTTCAAGTGCAGTAAATATCTTTGTTGTGGGCCTAATATGGATCATCTTGCTCAATTTATCCACAAAAATAACTATCGAATCATAACTCGTAGACGTCATTGGTAACTCACATACAATGTCCATACTGACGTGCTCCCATAGTTGGTGTTGGTAGAGGTTGTAGTAGACCTATTGGTTTCTGATTGCTAGCCTTATTTTGTTGATATGCCACACAACTTCGAACATAGCTGGTGATGTCCTCTCTTAGTCTTGGCCAAAAGTATACCCTCTGGACGCCTTCAATGGTCTTCTCCACTCCTACATGGCTAGCAATAGCTGAATCATGTGCCTCCTCTAACACTGTTGTACGGAGAGTAACATCTGAGGGTATCCAAATCTTTCCCTTATAGAACGCCCATCCCCATTCTAAATGTGCTCTACCTTGCTAAAGGGCTTGTGCAATCTCCTCATCCTCCTTGGTAGCTCGATTCATGTTTTCCCTCCATTCCGAGTGAATCTTCACCTCTGTGATGTGATTAATGCACGTTATTCATGTCAATGCATCTGCAAGCTGCTTTTTCCCCTCCACATACACAATCTTCATGTTGAAACGCTGTCGCCATTTAGCCCAATGAATCTGCCACTTTGAGAGATCTTTTTGAGTTTCTAAATAAACCAAAGGCTTGTGGTTGTCTCAAGCACAAACTCCTTATCTCCGAGATAGTGCTTCCAATGTTTAGTAGCCAACACAATGGCTAACTCCTCTCTCTCTGTGGTATGATAATTTTGCTCCGCCGGCAAAAGCTTCCGTGAGAAGGAGGCAATTGGGTGCCATCCATCTTTCCATTCCTGTTGTAAGACTCCTCCAACTGCCACACCTCATGCATCCATAGCAAGTTTTGTTGGCCTACCTGGTTCATACCATCTAAGGATTGGTGCATCTAAGATCGCATCCTTCAAAGCCTCAACTGCAATCTCTTGAGTTGTACCCCATTTCCATTTCTGCCCTTGGCCTAAGAGATTTGTTACATGAAGTTCTGGTTGCTTGTACCCACAGTCTTCCAATATTTTTCAAACTCCCCTAGAAATGTCAGGTGGACTATTACAGTCGCCGGACAGAGATTCACACTCTTGACTTCAAAGAGTATTAAAGGACAGAAACCTCATTTAGGGGCGACATCCCCATTCAGATATGCTGAGTCGACCAGGATAAAAGCAAAAGTTACAAAGATGATCACTTTGAGGGGAGGATTAATACTTTCAAATCTGGGACGTTGAAAATACTAGATGCTTTTTATTTTGAATATTCGTTGATAATAACAACAATGTAGATTGATATATAACATAAAAATCTAATAGATAAAGAATTCATGTTTAATGTAATAATTATATTTTTAATAAGTTCAATATTAGATAATTTTGATATATTTAAAAAAAAATCATATATTTATTTTAAAAAAAATTGATATAAATACATAATATTTATTTATTTAATATAATATATCCATGAATGAATCTTATTAATTGGAAATTATAATGTAAATCAATTAATGAATTCCATAGTTACTTGAACAATCAATATAATTATTTAAACCATAATTCATAAACAAATTTTACTTGAAAAAAAATGATATGTGAAAGAAAATGCAAAATAAAAAATCCAGAATAAACGAAATAATCATCAAGGATATTGAAAACTTTGGCCTCCTTCCGTTCTAAGGTCATTTTAACAAGTTGGGCTACTTAATGATTTGAAATCATAGCAATAGAGGAATTCCAATAATGGCTACAAGGCTGAAGTGACTCTACCTGTGCTCTATTTCTGACCGTCCGGTTGGATATGAAATAATTTTAAATCTCAAACAAAGTGGTGTACTGTAAACTATCTATTAAATGAGTAAAAAACTTAATAATAAAAAAAACTACTTTTAATCCTCTCTCCACAATTGGATTGGTCAATGTATCTACAATCAACAAAGAACAATCTTCTCTATCCAATTAATCTATTGAAAATATAAAACATCCTTATTCATTGATTGTACCTTTGCTAATTGACCAAGTGACAAAGAACAACGGCTAAATAGGGACAAGAACTCACCTAAATAAGTAGTGTACACACCGGAACAAGCTCTCCAGGATGCTGAAGGTAAACTAGTAATTACTTTGATTCACCAATTCCTCAACCTTTAATATGTTTTTGCTTCCACATGCGTCAGCGGGGAAAATTAATATGAAGATCCAAACAAAATGCGGCCATCTAAAGTTAATTGGCATCGCACACGATATTTCTTTCAGATATCTGACATCTAACATTGAAGGTCAGACAAAAATCATCCTTGTGTCTCAACATACCACATGCGCTGTTGTGTACATAGTTGTTTGCTTCCCTCAATTTCCAGCTTGGAGACGAAACTTCGTGCACTTCGTGAGTTTAGTTAAAGGGGAACTTGTCTCCGATATAAAGACAATGTCCAGTCCAATTGACAGTCACTCACGCCATTCCAAAGATAAGAGAATAAAATGGCACAAGTTCCAGGAGAGGAAAAAGGAGTAGAGCCTTCTTCATCAACAGTTTTACGTCTCATGTCATTGAGTGGTGTTAAATATTTTGAAGGATAGGACATAATTTGTCCTAGATCTCATAAGATGATAATAATCCAGTAGGTACCTCGTTTCTCACCTCGATGTCTACCACTCTACACTCTCGTACACATACATAAGCTTGCTACTCTGCTACGACAAAGATCATTTGGTCAAAGTATGGTACCAATTCTGTTGATGCTAAAATAAAGGAACAATATGCTCTTCCGAACCCATCTTTTCGGACTGGACTTATCCGCCGTACCCTTATGCTCTAATACCAGGCTTCGTATCAGGCGGATTTCCAGCGAGCCAACCCCATACTCCTCCCCCAGAATTAGGCTTTTGTGCTGCAATTTCAGCAACTTCCTCTGCGGCAGCTTTTTGACGACGGAGAAGCTCAACCTCTTTCTGTAGAGAATCCAATGATTGTAGTTTTTGTTTAAACTCTGCGACATCCACCTACACACCATTCACGTGTAAGTGTTCAAAATAAGCAAATAAGTAACGCGACTTGGACCTCAACACCTTATGAATACATGAAAGATAATTCCACAAAATAACTATGATGAAGTGATTCAAGAAATACTAATCACGAAACCTGTTGCTCCTATTTAGATATTAATATATACCGTACATGTAATGTGCTTGACGTACCTCTAGTCTGAAACACCTAGATTGCTCATCAGCGAGCTGACCCCTTACAGCAGTAAGCTCCTGTAAACATTCATACCACCACCAGCTTAGTAACATCCATTCAAAAGGTACAATCTTCGTGCAAGAGAAAGGTGCAGCTTATTTCTACATGCTTCGTCCCATGTCTTACATCGCAAGAAAGCGTTCATCATAGCGACCATGGCCTCTCTCTGGTCAAGGATTAAGACGCCAGCACGCCTTCATTGAAAAAGATAAAGCACTAGACTGCATATCAGACATTGCATGCACATGAAATCCACGCAAAGTTTGTCAGCGAACCTGCTCTAAGTCGGAATACTCCAGAAGAGTCGAAGCCAGATCTCGCTTGTACTTTGCCGCCTCAGCTCTAGCTGATTCCAGCTCCTCTTGCAGCTTTTGCACTGACCAAGATTCCACCTCCCTCTATGTGTTGACGAGAATGTCAGGTAGGACTCAACTTTATTCGTCTAGTTTTCAGGCATAGACTGTCGAAGGCACTGACATCTCTTACCTGTTGAACAATGTCCTGGACACTCGTCGCTGGTAGCTCTGGTTCTTGAGGTTTAGGTGATAGAGCTTGTGACTCCATTTGTGCAGCTTCAGCAGACACGCTCCCATTCACCGTCAAGCGAGGAACAGCAAAAGCAGCTGCAGCAGAGGCAGCAGCCGCTTCTGCAGCTGGAGACTGAAGAACCTTTTGCTTTGCCTTCTCAGCAGGGCTTGCTATGAACATATGCACCTAAAAAGACGGTATAATGTTGCTCTGATCAGAACAACTTTTCTCCACATGACATCTCGTGCAATCTAAGCGTACACAGAGAAGATGAAGATGTACAAAACGTTTGTGAGAGATCCTCATGACCAAGTAAACTGGAATAACTCAAACTTCAGTCCAACTGAGATAGGCAAACCTCGTTACTATAGCGCCCATTGTATCCCCCAAAGGATATCAAAGTCTCTTCACCACGTAGGACCGTAGATACCACACTTAAGCCCTGGCACATCAAAGCACTCATGCGATGAGGGTTGTGCTCGCAAAGACAAATGTTACATGATCTATGAACGTATTGGGAAGTGGAAGGTTGAACCAAGGACTTATTCTCGCGGTTCAACACACACGATTTAAGTAGAGATATTATCTGTGATCATACCTCTGCATACATACATACAGACATACGTCTGCATCCCGAAACAATCTCACACTCTCCGTGCATAAGAGTACGAACATGAGTAGGATGCATTTAAGGGATGTATGCTCGAGTTTTACGTTATGTTTCGGGGAAATGGATGCTTAATGGAAAGCCGGCAAGAAATAACGAGATAGGGGGTCACAGAAGTATTATACCTCACTGGCAATTGGTGTTCTTCCCTGCTCAGTCGCTACTACGTGCCACACCAAGGTGGCCATATTCAACACCAAAGTATCAGATATACCTGAATAGCATCATCCAGCGTGAAATCGTGTCAGTACAAGAATACAGAGATAAATCTTACCGTCCATAAAGACTCTGCAAGATCATGAGACACATGGTGCCAAACTGATGGCATCGGTACCGAAAATAGGGCCATCCTCAAATAGTTGATACCTTGTGTGAGCTTGCTTGTAGGATGAAAGTAAATGGACTGAGTAGCGAGAGCCGGAAATCCAAGAAAGACGATCTACCCTGGTTATGCAGGCTACAACAACAAATTTTGGCTCCAGACCATGCACAGACGTCATTGCGTTCAGATAACAACTGGGTGGCATGATATTGAAGAACTTTTAACCAAATGTCTGTACTTCTACTAGGTACTTGATAAGGTTATTCAGAAATTTGGTAGAGGGAGCATTCAGGTCTAACCAGTTTTATTGTCACCCCCGCCAATGATATACCAACTGTCACCAATTGTAACTGCAGCATGTCCAGCTCGAGCTGATGGTACAGAGCCCTGTTGTTGAGGTTTCGACCACTCCATCTACAATTCAGATATCGTAGGTAATGAATGGCCTTATTTTGAAGAGTAGTTTGAAGAAACGAACATCAAAGCAGCAAAAAAGGTGATTTGATCTCAACACTTATATCCACAAGTGAAGAAGAAGACCATACAGATTCAAGATCTAGAACGTGGAGATCATTGAAACAGCTAGAGTGCGAGCCACCGCCAAAGACGAATAGATAACGATCCTCATGAACCGTTGCAGCGTGATCAGAACGTGGAGATGGAGGGGTACCCCTGCACAGCCATCACGCACTTAGCTCAGATTGAAGAGCATCTATTTACCACATCAGCAGCATTATGATATTTCCGTCCGTACTGAGAAGAAAGGTATCCCAACTTACCCTGCGTCGATGGCGTCCCAAGTCATTGTCTCTAGATCCAAAATATTTAAGTCATTGTACAGTCTTCGTTTTGAGTCTTCTCCTCCAAACATAACTAGATTGTTGCCTACTTTGGTCACTGTTTGGCCTCCTCTGGCGACCTGCGGTACCCAAACATATATTCATTAGAGGTTTTAAATCGGTAAATCTTGAAGCCGACTTCAAATTGCAATGATGGTGGCTGAACTTGGAATACATACTGGGGCTTGCCCATAGGACTCGAGATTCGACCATTGAAGCGATGTTGTATCGAATGAACGAACTGCAAAGAGCCAAAGAGGGTCGATCAGACATGTCCTTCCCTAAAAAGGGCACATGTAACACTTGCTGCACCTTGAATCGTAGTCATTGATGGAAGCTACAAAATTGACTATGTCCTCGTACCTGTAACACTTTCAGAGAGCTCTTTTGAATGACCTGCAACCATGAGAAGCTTCCCATCCAGCTGAACCTGAACATTCAAAGCGCATAGAACGATGTATGCCACAAAGGGTTACCAACTTCACGACCACTCTGTCAAGAGTCACCTAGACTAACAAGTAAATCAGCTATCTCGCTGTAGTATGACTTCCCGATTAGTAATAAGACATACCCGGTACAAGAGTTGAACCATAATTTTATTGCAAAACACACGTCTTTGACAGCTGGACCTGTTCTATAACAAACGTCATCCCAGAAATGGAGAAAAGGTTCTACAGCATGGCCCACATTGCTACTGAAATTGTCACGAGCTTCATAATCTGGAAGTGAAATTGCTTCGACTAAGATTACTTGCACGTTTCTAAAGACAGTGCAAGTAGTTTTACATGGTGTACTCCAAGCAGAGGTCTTACGGACTGAAAGAGTTTGAGTTATTTTGACATGCTCCAATGCTGGGAACCACTTCCAGGTACAGCCTGAGTTATCTTCTAGGTCAATAAATGTGCCAGTGTAGAAAGAAGAATTTCAAATTTCAAATTTGTGCTTCCATCCTTAGTCCCACCATTCTAAGAAGCTTAATCCTCACCAGCATTTGCGCCGAATAACAGAGCAACAAACACCGGTTGCAATGACTTACCAAACTGTGACCCGCACACGGGGGAAACGTCGCTTGGTTCGCTGGTGGAGAGGAAGACATAGCCTTCTGTTCCACTTTCGACCACTTCATCGTGCTCAAGTCTAGTACCTGTGACGCACATAAACCATGACGTAATTCACAAATTGCTACTTGCATGAAACACAAACTAGTTCCTTCCTACTGAAAAAGATCTCGCACAACGGGTTCAGAATGCATTCAAATGATGTACAATTGCCAGAACTTACCTGTACGTCATTAAGGTATCTTCCATTATGATTACCTCCGATGACGAACACCTTATTCCCGACAACAGCGGCAGAATGCTGCAAACACGGGTACAGCGTAATAAGGACTGATGTTGAACCCTGACGGATATTGCGTGAGGAACAAGTAAACAAGCTAAACAAACTATCCCTATAGATTTTCAACTTCGAGTCACAAGATTTGGCTGCTCGATACAAGAAATCCAGGCACGTCAACAACTTATCTGCTCATAGTGGTGAAAAATGATTTTAGCTTATTAAAAACTCCTCAAGAGACTTCCAACAGATTCATCAAATGCAGACTAACAAACCTGGTAACGAGCGGCAGGACGGCGTCCTTTAATCTCTGGCGAGAACCACTGATCACGACCCTGCCCAGAGATCAAATCCTGTGGCACATTTTGCTCTTCATCCGCCTTACTCTCATGCCCATTCATAGGTACCGCACCGTTGGAAGAAACAGGTAAAGGAGTCTCGACTGGCAAGGTGATCTTGGTAGATTCAGACTTCTCATCTCGCACTTCTTCGACATTGGGTTCAGCTTTGGGTTCGACCTTAACTTCGACGGATGATGCCTGAGAAGAATGGAG
This sequence comes from Marchantia paleacea, assembly GCA_014180765.2. Classification (NCBI taxonomy): domain Eukaryota; kingdom Viridiplantae; phylum Streptophyta; class Marchantiopsida; order Marchantiales; family Marchantiaceae; genus Marchantia; species Marchantia paleacea. Next base: position 27,185 of record MUAA02000005.1, read on the forward strand.
AAACAGGCAGATTCAAACCTAAGGTTCTACAAATACAACTTCGATACAATGGACAAAAATACGGGGACTCTGATCCAACCAAGCATATCCTAGAAGGAAAAACGTGGAACAATTGAAATAACAAGTGATCAACCGCAAGGGCTCAACAAAGCAAAAATGAGACATACATGAATACATTGAAGAATTTTGTGACCTTCAAATATTCATTATGGATATGAGTGGAGTAGAAGACTTGGATGTCTTCAAACAAAACTTGAAGGAGAAGGTGCAAAAGGAGGTGATGGTGAGCAACCCATCCACAATGAATGAAGCAATTGCTCAACGGATTTCAGGTGCTTATGGGATCACACGCGATGAACCATCAAGCAATGTTTGAGATCCTCTTGGCACAACACCAATGGAGTTGGGAAACCTTTGATGTAGGGAAGGATATGTACCACCACGATGACCACCACCCAAGCATGGAGATGATAATCGTCGATAATCATCTTCCAAATTTGCAAGGAGACCGAAGAATACAGGAAAGACATGGTAGAAACGAATAGCTTTCGAAATCTTATCGACCTCGCTACCAGGGCTCGGAGAGAGTGAGGGGAATAATATTCTTAGTCGGGCATATTTCACTCTTTGAGATTTCATCCTTCAGCTTAACACTCACCGGCTGGCTGCTCTTGGCAATTTCTTCATCATGTGCTTTTGACCACCACTCTGGATCTTGGTCTTTCGAAGCATTTTTTTCGTCCTGTGCCTTTGAGTACCAATCAGGCTCCTCTTGCTGGCACAATTTCACATCAATAAGCAGAAGTCAACAACAGAAGGAAAGTATAACATAGTTCGATAAATTTGGCCCACATATTCTTGCTAAGATGAAACGTAGAACAAGCACCCTTCAAGACACTTACTTCCAAAGTCTTCACAAACAACCTCATCGCCTCTGGTGAAGGCATTTTCGCCAGCTGGTTCCAACTGATATGAAAACAAGAGAGTAGTTTGAATAAGTTAGTCGATTCTCTTTTTATCTTCACTAAATAAACCTACAACTACAGATCGTAAGTACTACTTGTAGGATGCATTAGTACATGAATATACTGATTCAGAGACAATTCATAACGTAAGGCAAAACAAAAAATACTCAAAAAAACACTATCTCCTTTAAATTCTAAAGTATGGCACGTTCATCCCAAACGATCTAGAAAATTGACCACTCATAAGAACTGGTTTCACGAACCGAGAAAAGTACAGGAATCTAGTCGTCACCCAATCCTTTGATAGGGTCACATGGAGTAGCCCTGACACCAATTCAAGCTTCAATTTCTATTCATAAAACGACAATGTGATGGTCGTGATGGTCGTGATGATATCGAATAGTCTTTCAAGCCATTGGATATGAAACTAACGCCACAGACATCTTCCTCAAACCAGGATGTCAAACTTTCAACTATAGATGGTAATAAAATAAGAGCAACATGACAGCCGGAAGAGTTGATAGATGCCCGTAAATTCTTTAAAAGTAATTAGTGACCTTCAAAAACTGACAATATGCAAGGACGATTCTTGCATCAAAGGACGATTCGGGTGCGGTGCTCTCAATAGTTACTGCTGTACCTGCTGTACCTGCTAGTGTGTAAAGAAGCTTCAATCTCGGATGCTAAAACCGCAAAGAAGCACTATAAGTTCAAAATTGCATTCTTCACCATCTCTAGCTCGAAACTGGATAAATTAACTGGTCCACAATTTTTAGTCCGTGGAGGTGAAGGGCATGAAAATTACCTTGTCCATTTGGCATACTCAACAACATTCCAACTCCAAGGTTTCGCAATATTACAAGGTCCGACCGTGGCCTGTAATCAAATTGTAAAAAAGGCGAGCTATTAATTAACATCCGTTAGTTTGTGGTGGTTTTGATGCTGATTTTGATGGAGATCAAATGGCTGTTCACATATTAAAACCATGTGAGCTCTCTTCCACGAAACTGAAATGACTTCCGAACAAATTTAACATTAAAACAGCGGTAATGCAGACTTCTCATGGTGGATCAGATTGTTTTCCACGATCAACATATTCCTACAAAATCGCAAACTCAATCACGCAACCACGAATACAATGAAATATAGTTGGAATTACTGTAAATTAAGCTGCATATTTTAGAGTCTGACCTGTTGATAAAGAGAGTAGAGGAGAAGAGCCGTGTCATCATCAAATTTGATCGATGAAGATTTCAGCGCCAAAGGAGACGAATGTGCAAAACCTGCATATACTGCGGCAGCGTAGAAGCGATCAGGATAGGGTAGCGTCGAAGCTCCTGCCATACTCGCAGTATGGGCAAGCACGCCCGCCCCAGCTTGTTATGGCAGTAATGTCAGAGATGATTACACCGTAGAAACTCAGCAGCAAAACGCTCTCTTCAGGATCAGCGATCAAGTCAACTGCAGGTGCACGCCGGAAGCAAGACTCGTTCAGCTCGATCTCTTCATAGATCGAGATTCTCCGTCCCACACATGTTTTCCTCAAGCTCAGTCTAATCCCGTTAACAAGATGCCCAGAAACTCTAACCCAACAGCACAGATCGATCGTCTCCGCCCTGACGACCTCTACACAATGACACCAGTTGCAATGCCCATCCACTGCTCGCTAGTCAGCACACTTCTTTCTATTTTCTTCTTCTTGATGTTGATATCAGGGTTGAAGCCCGGCCAGCCAAGCCAAGCCCAATTAGTCAATCCGACCAGGAAAAAAATAAAAATTCAAGGTTGACAAAACAGTGACCGACATCGACTCAGAGCTTCTTGTTTCCCAGCCTAGCTACAATAACAACGTAGTGTCTCAGTTTGTGAGCCCGTCAGTCAGTGAGTCTTTCGCGTGATGAATACCCAGCGACCCGCCCGACCGGAATGAATGCGCCCAGACAAGCCAGCCCACGCGCCGGACTCGATGATGAGAATTGCGCATATCATATCATCAATCCATCAACCAACCGACCAATATACCAACCCATCGATCCACCGGAAGAAAAGATCGATCGATCGATTGATCGATCAATCCGCACGCTCGCTTGCTCCTCCTCCTGCCGAAAAAGATGAAAATGTGCTGCCTGCCTGCCAAGCAAAGCAAGACAAACAAACAAATTGGCACAAACTTTTGCTGCTTGTTTGCTCGCTTTGCTGCCTGCCTGCCTGCCTGCGACCGACGGACGGGACAACAGAGTTCGAGAGCCTTTCTTTCTCGCTCGCTCTCTCGCTCCAAAGCTGGAGCTGAGTTACGACGAAGGAAACTTACGAGTTCAACTTACGAGCTTGATAGGCCGCAGTCTTACCGACATCGACTGCCGTATGACCGGAAACGCCACCACGCGCGATCCGGTGCCAATCCGGCGCAATAATGCTCGAAGGATCCTTCCTTCCTTAATTGAGGCGGTGAGCAAGGCCGGCCCTGCCAGCCACGAACATCCGCACCTCCCCTCACCTCACCTGACCTTCTCGTCCGCCATGTTCTTTTATAATCTTAATGTTTTTCCCTTCTTGTCTATCATCTCTATTCCACGTACCGGCGCTGTGATTCTCGTACCGCGTCGTCTTTCACACAATCCTCGTGTATCGTTCGAATGATTCTCTACGCAAAGTCGTGCCAGTTTGCTTCTTATCTATATTCCAGGTACCACCCTGATGGTCTTTTCCATAGGTTTTCCTTCAGCTAGAACCAATGTGGTAGCATACTTGACCAACTACGTAGCTGAACTGGTTGTGCATGAAAATTTGGGAATCGCGGTATCTATTCAGCGAAAATGTCTCCCAAAAAAGCTAGAATGAAGTTGATGGCTTGCCAATTGATTGTGTGGAGAATCCAGACCATATACCTTAACAACTAAATGGTAACTCAAACAACAAAAACAAAAAATTCATAAAATAAATAGAATGATTTTTTTCCCCTCATAGGATCTGAGCTCCGCGTTTTGCCTTCTCTTAAGACGAGTTTAAACTTTATTTACTCGTTTTCTCAAACTCATAGTGGCTACCATTTTCAGCCGCCGCACTATTTGACGGTTCCGCTCATCGAATTGGTGCCGGCCTGTCTGTTGTTTAGCCCTTGCTGTCCTTGTTTTGCCAGAGTTAGTTGTCTTTACAGCTTTCGCAAGTTCTAATCTGAAACTGATTATTGAGGGGTGTATTCCTCATGACAACAAATTTCTCCCCCATCAAACGTCTTTTTGCATGAGAGTTTATATCAAGGCGTTAAATTTTGATACTCTCCCTATAAATTTCTTTTACTTATATTTTTATATGATATACTAGATTAGAGAGTCTATAATATCTCTTCCTACCCCCATCGTATTTCATCTACCTTGTGTTGTGAGTATTGTTTTGCTATGTACACTCAAACCTCTCAAATTTAGTCCCTGAAATTTAATATCCTCTTATATTTCATAATTTTTTCATCCATCGAAGCTGTTCCTATGTACATAAAGAATATTATCTGATTTTTAATAATTAATAAAATTTCAGAAAATTATCAATTTTTAGAGTTGCATTTATTCTTGTTCATCCAAGTATCCAACGAAGTCTGGATAGTATTTTGGGCTCGCAGTGAATTCTCTACTTGACACAAGACTCAAAGTGTAACTCTTTGGTCCACTTTGCTAGTCTTCAACACAAACCTGGAGTGGTTATGATAGACATGTGGGACAGTCTTGACCATCATGACAAAGTGGTGAAAGTGCAGCATCCAGAAAATTTTTGTTCCTTACAAAACTGTTATCACTCCCTTCTATGTGTAGCCAAGCTACTTCGTGTAGACCCACTACTGTCATCGTCACTTCCCACCGTAATATCTAAGAGACCTGACTCCAAACGATACAAGCGCCGCTCCTTTGGAGTTAACCACTTCAAACGTCCGTATAAATTCACCAGAAAAGAAGAAATGTACACTACACTCTTCTCATCCTCCTTCAACTTGGCAGCCATCGCTTGAACATTGCTAGCAAAAATCTCCCCCTAGTTAACACGAATGGACCCTTCTACGAATCCTTCCACAATTCTCACCTTATGCATGCTCACATAAGTAGTTCTCTGCGGTGAGAGCAATTGATTCAATGTGAATGCAACCTTTCTTCTGAATCTTTCCTATATGAGATCGATCTTGTAGCCATTTGTTCCCTTCCGCCCGTCCAAGTTGAATCTGGTGTGTAATGCTGACCCTTCCCAGTCCACACCATCCTTGTCTTCATCATAATTGCGTCCAAGTGCCTTGATCCACAACCTCGCATCCCAGTGTTTCGGCTGCGCATACTTCCTTGACAAAATAATTACTTTTCCTTGCCTTAATTCCTCAAATAACTCCGAGCACACGTAATTCCATCGTCATAACAAAAAGATACCTCCCAATTCTCTCAGTCGTAGTAACTCGGCCAACTCAGAACTGGTACGGACAAGGGGAATCCGACTGTTTAATTAAAACAAAGCATTTCGATGGTCCTCACGGATGTTGACGCAATGTGATTTACGCCCAAATGCTCGAATGTCAAAGTGAAGAAATTCAACCAAGCGCGGGTAAACGGCAGGAGTAACTATGACTCTCTTAAGGTAGTCAAATGCCTCGTCATCTAATTAGTGACGCGCATGAATGGATTAACGAGATTCCCATTGTCCCTATCTACTATCTAGCGAAACCACAGCCAAGGGAACGGGCTTGGAAAAATCAGCGGGGAAAGAAGACCCTGTTGAGCTTGACTCTAGTCCGACTTTGTGAAATGACTCAAGAGGTGTAGAATAAGTGGGAGGTCCGTGAGGGCCGCAAGTGAAATACCACTACTTTTGACGTTATTTTACTTATTCCATGAGGTGGGGGCGGGCCTATGGCCCCGCTTCTGGCCTTAAGCGACCCGGTGACGGGGCGCAACCAAGTGGAAGACATTGTCGGGTGGGGAGATTGGCTGGGGCGGCACATCTGTTAAAAGATAACGCAGGTGTCCTAAGATGAGCTCAACGAGAACAGAAATCTCGTGTAGAACAAAAGGGTAAAAGCTCATTTGATTTTGATTTTCAGTACGAATACAAACTGTGAAAGCATGGCCTATCGATCCTTTAGTCTTTCGGAATTTGAAGCTAGAGGTGTCAAAAAAGTTACCATGGGGATAAGCGGCTTGTGGCAGCCAAGTGTTCATAGCGACGTTGCTTTTTGATCCTTCGATGTCGGCTCTTCCTATCATTGTGAAGCAAAATTCACCAAGTGTTGGATTGTTCACCCACCAATAGGGAACGTTGTCGTGTTGTGACACGGCTACTGTGAGAAGATGATGACATGTGTCATCTTCAGAGCTGTTGAGATGACGGCGATATTTTGGCGATATTTTAGGTCGGGATGGCCGGCGGCTCATTGTAAAAAGGCATTAAGAGGCCACGGTTGGATTGTCATCCTAGGGGGGAGGATGTAGATAAGGATCCAAGGGATATCATCTTGGACCTTATCGGATATAAAGCGTGGTTGGAGTCGAAAGGAAAGGGGGGAGGTCTAGAACGTCGCTGACTAAGGAGCTTATCCGATAGAAGTGGAGCCAAAGTGGGACATGGATAGAGGCGGTATGATCCTCGGATATACCGATGCCCAATCCGTTTGTGATAAGCATCCGGTGTCTACATCGTGATCACTTTAGGGGCATGGTTAGTGTATCACTTTGGAGATAGCTTTATGGAAGTGGTGATAAACTCCCCAAGATCCTTTCATTACGCCAATTGTTTCCCTACTGGTAGCGACTTGGGACTTAACGGTCCTACGTTTTGATTTGATATTAGCATTATGGACCTAAACTTGCCGATAGTGGCGCCTTTCAACACATGGGTCCCCTGTCCATCACTTGTCTACCAAAGGCAAGTCATAGGGAGTTGATTGTTAGGAATTTTGGCGAGGAGTATTATACTCAAGTTATAAACTCCCGGTCCCTTTTGTTGTTCGTTTATACTTAACTTAGGTTTCGAGTGGTTATTTTGACTCTTTATTAGCAACAACTCGTATTACCTATATGATGGCTAAGTAGTGTTTTTAGGCTAGTTGTTAAGCTCTAAGTTAGTTGTGGCTAATTTGGCCCACTAGAGGTCAAAATGGAACTCTTCATTCTCATTGGTTGGGAAATTTAGACCAATGAGAGCACTTGGGCAAGTTCTTCGGGGTTTTGAGGAGTTTCGGGAGCCTTCGAAGAGAGTTTTTCAGAATTGAAGGATATGGTTGGAGGCTGATGAGGAGAGCTAGGATTTTGGCTCAAGAATGAAGGCGATTGAGCAAGTTGACACTCCGGTGTGGTGATTTGAAATGGGAGAGTGAAATTTGGACCGATGGGAGAGTTTGAGTGAATTAGGCGTTCTATGAAGGCTTTGACAGATCGGATTCAATAGACATAGAGTTTACAACTCGAATTTGCGATTTGATTGAAATTTCAGCTCGATTGGTTGAGTTTTGAGGGCAAAGCAGTAGTTTGAAATTTATGTACATAGTCTGAATTGCAGGATTGCACAGACTGTTACAGATTTAGGTCGACAATCATAACTCATGCTATCAATAAGATTGGTCAATAAAACTTAACAGAGTTGAAGCTTGGATAATAAGTCGTTTTCTTGCGAAATTTGAGTGCAATTGGATTAAAGGATTGGAGTTTATAGTGGTTTTAGTACGCAAGGGTCTGCATATCACCTTGTGACACAGGGTATAGTTCGACATTTGTAACAAGAGATCTAGAATTGAAGAGCATGTGAAACTTTCCTGAGAGTTATGAATGGTTGCAAAGTACTTTTCTGTGAAGTTTGGTTAAGAGTTAACGGTTCAATCGTTGGTTACAACGATCCTCTTCCGCTGGAGTTTACCGGGTGCAACGAGTTGGGCATGGAGAGATGAGGAGATGAAAGAGAGGGTGATTGTCAGTTCACACAAGGACGAGGAGAGTTCTTCTACAGCCAGACGCTCAGGCGTTCTCAGAGTAAAGCTTTGTCCATGCGACAACGTGAGCTGGGTTTAGACCGTCGTGAGACAGGTTAGTTTACCCCCTTGATGATTTCCCGGCGCCTTAATAGTAATTCAACTTAGTACGAGAGGAACCGTTGATTCGCATAATTGGTAATTATGTTTGGTTGAAAAGCCAGTGACGCGAAGCTACCATGCGTAGGATTATGACTGAACGCTTCTAAGTCAGAATCCATGCTAGAAGCGGCGCTTTCTACCTCCCCGGTTTTCACCCGACTACCGGTAGGGGCGGCTCGTCCGTCCCCAGAAGCATGTGTCAAGAGTTTCCCCGGGCCAGCGAAAGAAGTTGGGTCGGGTGCTTTGAATCGCAATTCCAAATGATCGGGGAGATGAATCCTTTGCAGACGACTTAAATATGGGACGAGGTATTGTAAGTGACAGAGTAGCCTTGCTACTACGATCCGTTGAGATTCAGCCTCATGTCCCAAAGATTTGTTTCCTTCCTTCTTTCTCTCTCTCTCTCTCTCTCTTTTTTTCTTTGTCTCGCACGAGATCAAGGCACCGGTTCGAGACACTGACCCCAAGTGTCTCGCTATGTTCTTCTGCCAAGATACACTTGGAAAATGAATTTTTTCCCCGTCTAAGTGTCGGGTCGGTGTCGTTTCAGCCGACTTGCGGTTCTACTTACCCTTTCGTTCCGGAGATTATGAGTTGGAATGTGTGTGTGTGTGTAACATTGCGCCCACTTGGGGGAAGCACCCTTGTGCTAAACCCTAAACCCTAGCCCCCCGGTCGGCCGGTCGGATAGGTGAGTCAATCCCAGTCTTACCCGTTCGCTTGGGGTGTTTGGGAACTGTAACATTGCGCCCCTCCTTCAAGAGTTCAGACCGTCGTGGTAAGTCTTCCCCCCCTTGTGTTGCTGGTCTCCTCCCTCCGAGTAAACTACCAAGTGTTGGAGGTTTTGTAGTCCGGTGTGAAAATTTTCTATCCGGTGCTAGTCCGTGTCGGCTAGCACTTAGTCTTCCGACTTCTTTGCGAGTGGAGACTCGCTCCGCTAGCTTATCTAGCGCTTACCTCTTCTCACTTCAGCCCATTGGCATTGGCCACAGGCCGGGCTTAGTGCCCCTCCTCACTACCCAACACTTGGATTTTTCCCAAGTGTTGGAAAACCAGTCAATCTGTCCGATTTGTTGGCCAAGTGTGTAACGAGGGGCGCTCTCTCTCTCTCTCAAGTGTTGGTCGGTGTCGGCCCGGCACTAAGTAGTGTCATCCGACTTCTTTGCAGTGGAGACTCGCTTCATTTTTCTCTCTCATTTCCGCCCATTGGCCGGCAGGCCGGGGGGTGACCCTTAGCGCCCCTTTTTTTTTCCCTTCTCCTCTCCGGGGTATCACTCTAGGCGTTTGTGGATTAGGGACCCTTCTGGTGTACTCTTACCCCAAAAGCTCATGCTACGTTGGGTTGGCGCTATCCCCTCCTTGAGGACGGTCCCGACTTTTTCGGATATGTCTTGGCCAGTACGACTCAAACCCCTAACTCCATTTGCGGCTAGAGAGGTCTTCCTTTGTTTGCGCCAGATTATTACACTGACTCGAGCTTTGCTTTGACCCTTAAGGTCTTGATTGTTATGCGCCCCAAGGGGGTTTGGGCTCTCGCCGTTTCTCCCCTAAAAGGTCTTGGCCAATCGGATGTCTCCTGGTTCGAGCAAGGCCGGGCTGGTTGTCTCGCCCTTGGGTTGCGCCGAAAAGGTCTTGACCCAGTATCATCTATCTCACGGGTTCGACCATTGTTCCCGGCTCACTAGCACTTGGATTGCGCCAAAAAGGTCTTGATCAGAATCGGTGTCTCGCTGGTTCGAACAAAGTGTCCCCTGGCCGACTTGCCCTTGGATTGCCCCAAAAAGGTCTTGGCTGGAATCGGTGTCTCATGAAGTTCGACCATTGTTCATGGCTCACTAGCGCTTGGATTGCGCCAAAAAAAGGTCTTGACTAGAATTGGATGTCTCGCGGGTTCAAACAGTGTAAACTCGGCTGACTCGCCCTCGGTTTGCGCCAAAAAGGTCTTGACTGATTTGGCCCAACTGCAATTTTCGGCGCAAGTTAGCTTGCGGGTGTGGCGCTAATGGGGTTGGTCGCTCGGGCGCTAACTAACTCCGACCCTCCTACCCCCAAACCGACGTGATTGTGCTAACTACCTCACTAACCCCTCATCCCAAGCCGACCTTGTTGCCGAAACTTGCCCAACCGCTTGTTTATTCTAGGCGCTAACTAGTGCAACGTCGGTCATCCACCAGCGCTAACTTAGGATTCGAACCCTCATACCCTAACCGAACTACCAGCCCACCTAATGACCCACCTGACTCACCTTTGGACTTAGCGCTTTGCTAGAACTCCACAACATCCGCTAACTGGGACGGGTCACAACCAGTTTGGTGGAATTTTTAGCTACAGCTAACTTTGACCGTGAAAATTCTAGGAACTCCGAACCACCCACGGGGTGGGTGGGGGGCTTCCTCCTCCACCTTCCTACTGCTGCCTTTATGTTCACCTGAAACTCCTACATTGACGTGATGCGGTCATACCAGGGCTACTACACCAGATCCCATCAGAACTTTGCAGTTAAGCGCCCTTGGGCCGGAATAGTACTACCCTTGGGCCGGAATAGTACTAGGATGGGTGACCTCCCGGGAAGTCCCGGTGATGCATCCAACTTTTTTGAAAAATTTCCAACCTTCTCGACTTTCTACCCGATAAATGTACAATTAATTAATGTACCCGATTTTTTTCTTTTTTTCTTTTTATTTTTTCCTTTCTTGACGTTCAAATAAAATTAACACAAATTTGTCATCGGAATGAGAGGACGAATTCTCCCCATCGTTGGTTTACGCATCACAGGTACTCTCATCATTCGTTGTCTTGACATCAAGTACTTGCTTGATTCCTCGTTCGTACTTATTTTGTAGGTTCTTGGCACACCACTATACCAGTCGTCGATCCTTACTTAGATAACCGTTCGACACCTTAACAACTCGTGTGACTTTCTACATTACTCATACACTTTCTAGTTCATCATATTCGTAAAAATACACTCCGCATTCCCCTGAATATAACACTTTATTAACAAAAAACAAAAAAAATCCTACTCATGCATTCCAAAAAATTCCACAAGCAACTAGGAAGGAAAAAAAATATTGCAAAAAAATGTTGCAACAATGCTATTGCAAAGGTTACTCCGATTGATTACAACCACCTACCTTCAAATTACGATCCAATGTGTCTACAACTTCGTACTCCTACCGCTTCTTTAAAATATTGCTTATTGTCCTTTGTATAGAAAACTTTTGCAAGAAAAACTCCTGTGCATCCCATTCTATCAAAGTAGCTTGAGAAATGATGGAAGATGTCTGTTTTTTACAGATTTTGAGCTTCACTTCCATAATGAGATTAGGGGAGGACCGCTACTTTTCTAGTAGAGGTGTTGGGGCCATGGTTGCTTTCTAGGGCATGAGGGTTGAATGGTAAGAATGGTAGTTTTTATATATTATATGATCTATTATTAGGGGAAAGAAAACTTTCGTGTCATATTGTTCGTGATTTGTGATTGAAAATCCAATCAATCAAATGACGAACTCACGTATTTAACAATATATCAATTAAAAGAAATACCTCCAATAATTATTTTCCTCTAATAATTGATGCTTTCATGATCCATGGATGGTATTAAATTTGAGAGGTTTGATTGTAGAGTCTTTTTACTACATAGATAATCAAATACTCAAACGGATGAAAAAAATGAATCACACATAATTTACTATATTGGTGAGTTGTTGATGCGAATTTGCATCATTTAGAGGCCGAGTTTTAATGCGATTTCAAAAAATTCATTGATTTTTTTCTTTTTTTGGATTTTAATTTTGACAAAGATTTTCCACCCTGCACATTTAGCATTGATAAAATTTTGAAAATTAGTGAAAAACAAACCTTATTACATCTCCATCTTTTGGTATTTTATGTGTTTTATTTATCAAAAAATAAAATTTATCATAAAAAATTAATGATAATTATTATACAATTCTCATATACTTATTTTAAATTTAAATAGTTAGTATTTTAAAAAGTGCTTGAAGATGGTATAACACACTAGCACAAAGCATGTTGACTTTTGGCTCTACATGCATGTAAATGTCTAAAACTTCTTTCATCTACTTCACAAACATACTTAAAGAAGTAAAATTAAACATAAACTTCACAATTAGTTTCTGTACCACTACTTGCACATTTCGGATAAATATATCTCCCCAATTCACCTTGTTTGATCCTCCCACAAATCCTTCCACTATTCTCACCTTGTGCATGTTCACATACGTGGATCTTTGGGTTGAGAATAGTTGATTCAGGATATACATCATCTTCCTCCTAAATTTGTCTTAAATGAAATCAATCTCGAATCCATTCGTTCCTTTCCTTCCCCGAGGATCAAATCATTTCGATTTGTCAAAGTTAAATCCTATGTACAGCGCCGACTCTTCCCAATTGATGTCATCCTTCTCCTTAGTGTAGTCTCTTCCCAATGCTTCAGCCCACAAAAGTGCATCCCACGAATCAGAATGTCCTCTCCATCCTATCAGATTTGCTGCCTTCTTGACTCGAACTTCCTCACACAACTCTGGGCATACGTAGTCTCATCGCCATGCTAGGAAGGCTTCTCCTAAGTTCTTTAATTGTAATAACTCTTTCGCTATCCAATCGGACTTGTGCATCATAATTTATTGCACAAAAAACACAAAACATTATGTTAAAGAACAACAATAACAAAAGGAGAAGCAACGGAAGGAAAAATTGTTGCTCGAAGAGGAGGAGAAGAAATAAGAGCAATTTCATGTGTCTAATATTGCAAGTATTAAATCCATGGAGAATAAAAAAGCAAGATGGAAATGAGATTCTTCAACCATATGTAACAGATAAGTTACACAAAGGAATGCCGAATATAGTGAAGTAGAGTTCGTTCCCAAGAGAACATAGCATTAATTCACTACTAAGGGCAAAGATGTGAGTTTATACTTCTTTTCTTCACTCTGGACATTCACAGTTTGAAGAGCATGCAAATGGCTAACACTCATGTACACCATTCGATTGAACCATTCAACACTCATCCATGAAAATGCACATTTGCGCAATGAATTAAGATACACTTTGAATTTATTGATGGTAAAAGAGATCTTCTTTATTACAAGTTGAAATCGAGACGAGAATCCAACAAAGTTCTACTAGTGAAATCTCAATAACCATGGCTCATGGGTAAATATCTGGGTATCTTCACATGTATTCTACTCCAATTTATGCCAATCGAATGCAACTCACACCAGCTTCTTGAGCTCTCGTTCTACCCTTCCTACACTTGTGGCTCAACAATGAACACTTGTAATAGAAGGAGATATCTTTCACTAAATCTACTCTTACTTATACACATTTTTACTCTTGTTCATAACAACTACCTACACGAATCACTCTTTTCTACTTCTCCAGACAAAATCTGCATCCTTTGATGGCGATTCCATCTTCCAAGCAAATGCATCGACCCTCATCTATAACTTCAGGATGTCCTCAACAATGTCCTTTTTCTGCACACGTATCACTTCCTAACATTTCCGACCCATGGCTTTGTACATCTCCTTTTGTTTTTCCTTCAAATCGACAAGAACGTTCATTACCTCAGTAAACTGTTCCAACCGCTTCGCTTCAATTTTGTCACATCGGGCAAAAAGATATTGTGAATATCTACTCGTCAAAACTTCTAATCTAATTGGCCTCTATACGTCGATTTCATGTAGCTGCCGCTTTCCATTATGTAATTATTGACAAAGCTTTGCATTCTTTGCCTCCACGAATTTTATCTTTGTTCCCTTTATCTTACAGATCTCCCCGTAAGCCATCTTTGCCTTTTGTGTCTACTTCTCCTTCCCTGCCTTCTGCCTCTCCAAACGCTCCACTGACTCCATCAACTGCTTAATTGTCTACGTCTAGTACTTCTTTCTTTGTACAGTGCGGTCCATTATATGGATCAGGTCCATGTACCCATCTTCTTGTGGGTTCCACCCTTGAATGTAGTCGGTCCCCATCTCGTTTAACTCCATAAGAATTGACAGCACTACATTCTCCAATTTTTGTGCCAGCAGCAACATATAGGAAATCGGTTCTTTTCCATCCTTTACTTTAGGCAATGATACCTTTAGTATCCGGCTTTGGGGCCACGCAATTTCTTTCATCTTTCTCTTCTTCGGGACTGGTTTTCTGATCTCTTCCACACTCTGGCTCCGCCTCACCACTTCTCCAATTGAGTCACCCTTGCCAAATACCGACTCCTCAATGCACTGCATGACTTTGTTCAACTCATCCAAAGGCATCTCACGGAGGTTTAGTTTTGATGGGGAATGATCACCCCTGTCAGATTGTGGGTATTGGATCTGTTAATATTCAGATGTTCGATGGTATTGTGCGCACATTCACTAATGTCATGCATATCCATGACATGAGGAAGAACTTGATTTTTCTTGGCGTGTTAGACACAAATGGTCATCAATGGGAAGTAGTTGATGGTGTACTTTGAGTCATGGCTAGAGAAAAAGTCGTCTTGAAGAGAAATAGTCACAAGAATCTATATGTGCTAGAGGGCAATACTGTTTGTGGAGAAGTGCATGTTTCTAGATCTTAAGATTAGATTAACAACTTGTGACACTTACGGCTAGGTCACATTAATGAGAAGAACATGCTAAACGACGGTCTAATAGTTTAGAATTCTGTGAGCATTGTGTTCTAAGGAAGCAACATCACATTGCTTTTGGTGTTGGAACTCATAGTTCCAAGGAGATGCTTGAATATATACATAGTGACATGTTGGGGCCATCCTCTACTCCCTCACATTCGGGAAATGTATCTTTCATCGATGATTATTTGAGATTTTTATGGATTTATTTCCTACATCAGATTTTGAGGCTTTGTCACTTTCAAGAAATGGAAAGTCAAGTTGAGACTCAGACCGATAAGAGAGTGAGATTTTTGCAATCAGATAATGACGGGGAATACACTTCTGAAGAATTTGAGGTGTATTGTCAACAAGAGGGGATAACTCACCATCTCACTATGGTATATACTCCATAGCAGAACGGTGTTGTTGAGTGGCTCAATCAAACACTATTGGAGCGGACAAGGAGTATGTTGAGCAATCAGGTTTATCACATGCGTTTTGGGTTGAAGCTGTTAACACTACGGCTTATTTGGTAAACCTTTCTCCTTCCAGTGCAATTAATTACATGACGCCGTTTTAGATGAGATATGAACGGCCGGTAGATTACCATCGATTGGTAGTCTTTGGATGTTATAAATATCCTCTCACACCCATCATCAACTAGTAGGACGTCTGGAAGCTCTATTCATGCTCCTAAACAATTTGGCCAATGGGTTGATTCAACTCAATTAGGAGATGAGGATATATCTCTTGATGATGTCAATGATATGGCTTTGATCTTGGAAGAAGTGGAATCTTCTTCATATGATGAGGTTCAAGCTTCTATGGACAAGCTAGAATGGGATGCAACGATGCATAGGGAGATGAAGTTTAGCCTTTGCTTGGTCCATCCATCTGCATCTTCATTACTCATTTGTGAGTGTGGTACTACCTTAGATGCAGCAAGGGTCCATATGACTCGTTGTCTATTTGGAGGACGAAGAATAACTATCCAGGATGCCATTAGGGATGTGATGTTTGCTATGGCACGAGAAGGCGGATACCTCCATATGAGGTATCCGCCTTCTCGTTGGTATGCCTTGCATTCGACTCAAGTTAGGGCAAACCTCTACTTGGTTTGGGAGGATCATGTTACTATTGCAGACATTGTGGTTATAGATCCTACACATGACATTATTTCAGAGGGGGTGATTATCCATCCTCCTGGATGGACGACAAGTGGAGCAACAGCCACCAAGGTCTCCTAGGGATATGTAGAGAGGTCACTTTTTTGTTCCTCTAGCTTTGCAATTATATGGAACTATGGATGCCGACTTCAACACAATCGTGAGAAAGTGCGCGAAAGCCTACCATACTAGCAAAAAAGGGTATCACTCTCTTTAGTATATTGTATAGCCTATTTTAGGCTCTTTTTGTGTATCCATTGCTTTACAAGAGCACTAGCTGGTGCAATCTATAGAAGATGCTTCTCATATGTTAATGTAATATGTACACCGTTTGACCTAGATATTTCGGATATCTTAAGTGAAGTAGTATATGTTTTTCATTGTGATGCTATTGACGCCTAGCCCCAATACGAAGGTGGAGTCTTTCCATCCTTTGAAAAGATTTCATTTTAAGAGAAGTGAATACTCAAGAAGGACATCATTGCAACTCAAATCCTCATTTAAACATATGTTCTCCAAGAAATCATTCTAGCATCGCTAACCCGGTGTGCGGATCTTTGGTCTTGACGGCTATGACAAGAGACGATGACACACCATACATGGTGTATCACGCATAGCTTTTTGGTGGTCCCATGAGGAAAAGTGAAGCTATAGCTAGCACAAAGAGAACGATAAAGACACCGAGTAGTCCATCATGTATCTCCTCCCACCTGCAAAACCACAACCACCTAACACCCACCTCACATGAAAAAATACTAACTATGAAAACCCTAAAATCTAAAAACACTCATAATTTTTTATCCTAATCTCCATAATTTTCCAATAAGGTCCCAAAAGCACCAATGCATGAAAAAGAAAAGATTAGAACCAAAAAATCCGACTCACATGTTTAATTTAAGAACAATCATTCAAAATTCACTCAAAACCCTAAAAAAACTCAAACATTCATATTTCACTATATCATTCTCTATAGTCTTCAATTTAGATACCAATGGAACCCAAATTGAAAGACGAAAAGAATAAACTATTCATTCTCTATATTTTGCAAAATGTTGCCATAGAATATGCAAGGAAATATAGTACGCTATTCTATTCTCTTTCTTCCCGAAATCTCAATACCCTACTCCTCTCGCGAACCACAGTCAATAGAGAGTTACTGGATTCTCTGGTCTATCTCAAAGATAGAACTTACTTCTGTCTCTAAGTTTCAAGCATTTACATTCACTGAAAATCGATTCCATCTTCTGTCCTATCTCCTCGAGACTTGCAACTCGAAAGCCTCCGAACTGCAGCACTTCATTGGTTGAATGGCAACTGATGTGGAACGTCTCTCGGTAAGTGTCGGCTCAATTGCCGATGTTCTATGACCACATTGAACTGGAGCGATTAAAGAAGGCAACAGTCTTCACTATGATAACAACGAGGAAGAGACACGGTAAAATAACAAAAAGGGATGGAAGACCCCATCAAATCGTACAAGGATGGAACCAAACAGGGTATGATAACAACTGGTTATGATCATTCAAGTGTTGTATGCAAATTATGAATTGTCAATTCTTCTGGTTGGGCACGACTGGTTTCCCCGGTTTTGGGCAAACTGTATCAACTTCAGTATCACCCTCCGTACCGGAAGACATGAAGCAAAAAGATTTTGATAATATCATTCTATACGCGTAGTTTCTTGTGAGTTCGAGAAGTTCATTAACAGTACTCAGAAAAATATCATCCTTATTGTGACGTCTTCTTTGACTGAGTTCTTATAGAATACTTAAGTTGTTAGGTTCCAGAAGCAGCTCGTCGGTGGTTTCTTTGTATTTAGAATGTACTTATGTACTCTATGAAAATATTGCTCTTACACGAAGTTCAACTAATTTCCTGCACTGTCAACCTCACAGAAAAAGGTTAAGATCACAGCTGACAACGGCTAAGCGACTCGGTAGTCTTGCATGGCGTATCGTCATATTTTGATTAATCCAACAGGTTTTTTAAGTAACATAGTGGCTTAATTTTCTGCAAACCTTTAAATATATGTAAAAGAATCTACTTCCTCGCACACTCTTAATATTTTTCCAATTTATCAGATCTCGAAAAAGATCTGAATTATAATATTGCGACTAAATTAATTGCCAAACGAGATTTATCGGGAGACCTTTATCGTGGAGTGAAGGTTAGAAGAAGGTGATTTTTGTGAATAGAAAAAGGATGGGCAAATCCATATCATAGAGTCCAAGAAAAAAATGAATAGACAATGCACCGGCACAAAATCATGGGCCATAGTCTGTCCGGTTAAAAAGGACCACCTAAAAACTCGCCCTTAGACAAATGGGGCTTCTTGAGTAACTTTGAAGCAAATGCTGTCTTCTACACAATGAACTTGATGTGATGCCCATATCTATGGACCAACATATATTGCCTGTTCGCAATAGAATGGGAGGGGGCAAAGAAGTCCTACATACGGAATTGGGGAGCTATTCGTTCTAGTCAATGCTCAAAGATAAAAACAGCATATTTGGTTCCATGTAATAATAAATTGCAGATTATGTGACATCGTAAAGCCAAGCAAGGCAAGGATAAGTTGACAATAAACTGGACAAGTGCAATATGCATGCCCCAAAAGAGAGTTTGCGTGAAGGCATGATTTGGAAAGATTGATTACATACGAGAGGTCTCACCAAGTTTGTGCTCGCGGCCTCAAAAGTTGACGACATTGGTTGCGAGCACAGTAATTACGAGACAGGTGGTGACACATAGACATTGAGGTCTCGAGGCTACGCAATAGGTTGTACCTCAACTCGAAGGTGACGCCCATTGCCTTATAGCAGCCCTACGGCCCCGATAGTCAAGTGAGAGGGGACAGTAAAATAACAAAAAGGATGGGAAGACCCATCAAGTTCGTGTATGGATGAAACCAAACGGTTGACATGGGGCTAGGGTACATGATTGGGTTTCAGTTGTTCGTTAGAAGGTTCTTGTGATGGGCAAAAGAGCTTAGTCAAACTAGTGGATCTAGTTCAAAGTCAACCGCGAAAGGGAATGCGAAGCTTCAACAACAAAAAGAACGTTATGGTCCGGACTACAGACCCTAGAGTCACCAGATTCCACCTGTTCTTGCCGGGAAGCGTTCATGAAGAGGTTCCAAATCCACGTAGACCACAGATTTGGATAATTCCAAGATTCCGTGGAGGAAATCTGCAGTAAATCTAGGGCCTAGCTCGGTAGCAATGATGAAGTGCCCAAGAGCTGTAAACAGATCAGACTTGCAGGTCCCGACTCCAGGGTTCTTAACTTCTTACCAGCGTCATTCGTCTAGATTTCATAGATTGAGAATCTCCTCAGAGTCATAATATCTTAAAGTTGTTTTCTGGCCTTCTATATTTCCCCACCTCTGCCTCCATGGAGTGCTGCTTTCCACTGTCCCGGACGTCACAATGCTCAATTCTAAGACGGAGACCGTGACAAAGAGACCTTTGTGAATCGATGTGTGGACAGCACACTCTGCTGTGCAAATATGCCCGATCCTGGATGACATTTCAGTCAGCTGGATGACAAATAGTAAAAACCGAGAGCATCTCGTCACATCATGACCGCACTGAGTTCCTGTGACGCTTTACATCAACCAGCATTTACAAATACCTGGAGGCTACTTTAACTGGTGTAGCTGGCTTAATCTGTACAATCCAATCTGTCGTTGTGGCGCCATGATCTTTTTGGTGCCCGTGGACTTCACTGTCAAGTCAGTCTTTAGGTCCTTTCGAGGGAAGGTCAGGGTTTCTTGCGACGTACACAGAGGGATGCTGCTGAGGGTCCACTTCGTTTCATTGGAGCTTCGGTGACCGGTCTCTGCACTCTCCTCTGCGTGACGCAAATCCCCTCCAGGCACTCGAGCTTGCAGTTCGGAATGCACTGTTTTCCCACTCGGTTGACTTCCTTCCAACAACAACAATTCCCTGGTGCTCTGATTCCAGTTGCATTGCAGCTCTGGATCTGGATCTGGCTCGGAAGCCATGGTCGTCATTGCTGATGGCTGACAGGCGTTCCTTTGGCACCAAGGACCTCGAGGATCAACTCAATTCATATAAACAGAAGTTGTGGTGTGACATTGCTGCCGCGACTGCATCAGTCTCGGGGCGAGAAAAATAAATGGCTTTCCTCCACTAGCTCTCACGATTGAGAAATTCCGCTCACATGTAACTCTGACAAGGTTTCCAGCAAGTTTTCCATTTGGTGGCGATCTGGTGACCTTCCAATGCGGCGAGCAGCTCCCCTGATGAGGCCTGAGTTGGGATCGAAGGGTGGCAACGCTCTGATGGGATGACGGAACCGAAGGAGAACGAAAGGAACAATGAGGCGGTGGCGGCGGCCGTGACAGTGGTAGAAATCAGGAATGAAAATGTTTCACTGGAGGATCAGGGAAGCAGTGAGGCAGAAAATGCACGGCGCGTGTGGAATGTCGGTGCTCTCTTCTCGCCTGCGTCGACGACGATCGCAGCAGGCTTGTATCTCTTGGATTTCATCAGTAACATCACCGTTCTGAAGGAGTATTGGGACTACTACAAGACACAGAAATGGCACGGTTACATCGACACTAATGACGGTACCTTTTCGTCCAAACCTTTCGCGATGTGCTTGGGCTTGATGGTGGCCGGACATATTGGCACCGTCATAGCATTCAAGCTGAAGCTCCCCCGCGAACGGAACCCCCTTCTGTCTGCGTACTTCCTCCCGCTCGTACAGTTTCGCAGGTTCGTCCAGGGGGTCATCAAAACGGGCTCGTGTGCAAGGTATGTGATTTGCAAAACAAATCACCATTCTGTGAATTTCTGCAACCTCAGTTCCTTTGGCTGTTCCCCGGCCTCTCCTGCTGTAATGCTGCAGGTCTCATCACCCTGAATCATAGATTAGAGCTTCCTTGAACAAGCCTGCAGTTCAGAGCTAAATTTGGGAATATTTTGTTCAGCTGAACGGTTCGCTTTCTAGGAGCTGAATGTCAGAAATCCCCCGAAGGAAAAGGACATTCTACACGATCAAAGGTTCCAATATCACAGGGAGAGCTCACTTTAGACGAATTCCCAAATCGATTGATGAAATTCGTATAAGAAAGATGGCCAGCAACGTTCATTTGTGTTAAGCTCTTAAGATAACTCTGGTGAACTTTTTGGATCTTTTAGAGGTAAATTTAACAGTGATGGGAGCAAGCATTTGGGTTGACGTATGCTGGAGGTTGATGTTGTTTTCTTGTCGATGTAGACATTCAGCACCCTCGGAACCTTTGGATTTCGAGACGGAGGCGCTTTACTCGATGGTGGCAGCTGCAATTGAGACCGGCCCACAAGCGGCCCTGCAATTTCTCGTCATTGTTGTGGTGAGCCGAAGAGTGAAGTCACGGAAAGTGCCTCTAATTCTGCTGCTGTCGCTCGTAGCATCGTTCCTCTCTGCATCTTACAACACTGGCAGAGCCGTCATGTTCAAGTTGAGCCGGAGATGGACCGTAACTCTAAATAATGTGGGCCTTTTAGCAGGTAATCTTCTCAGATTCTCAGACTTCAGGGTCATCATCTAGAGCTGGTCTCCCCTCCCTCAACTGCTTGTTGGAAATAGCCCCGGAGCATCAGTACCCACTCATGGATTTCACCCACATCTGAATTGGACATTTGGAAGACCAAAATGTGTCGACCAGTTTGCTCTTTGCATTTAGGTCTTTCTTCGTCAATTTAATTTGGATTTCAAATTCTGCACGAAGCTCAGACAGTTATGGTAATCCATGGAACAGGCATCTACACAGCAGGGGCGTTGCTTCTACGAATGTGTTCCATAGCGGCAGTCATGAATTATTGGATGAAGTATTTTCAGCCAGGGTTTCTGGCGTATTTTCCGTTGTGGTTGTTTCCTGGATCATACATCATCGGAATGATTTGTGTGGCTCCAGCCCGAAAACTGCTCTCACTGTCAGGTCAGCTGCACGCCGTGGTTGCTGGCTATGTGAACTTCACTCTGGGCCCTCTGTATCCCGTTGTGGATGGTTACAGAAGCGTCGTCGATCAAGGTAGTTGCAAGAGTGGCATGGGGGGCCACCTTGGACTTACAGTAGGTCTGAACTTGCTCTTGGATATTATCCCCATTTGCGTGAGCGCCATCATACAGCAGAGTCCATGCGTTTACCATTTGGATAGCGGAGAACAGATCATCTCAACTTTCACTTGTAGACGTTATTTAGCGTACATAATCACAGGAACCACTCTTACTGTAGTTGTAACCATCGCCCTCATATGCCTTTTGAATAGTGTGGAAAAGCGAGAATCTGCGTCAGTCTCTGACGAAACATGTATTGAAAACTCAGAGTCTCGCGGTCCTGAGCTGGTGGCCGAGGAGGAGAATCCGGAATATCCATTTTATCAGCTCAGCCAAAGGATAGAATTGGACAAGACAGAAGCACCTGCGCATCCGCAGCAATCTTCCACTCTCGTTGTGTAGTTCATCCGATCGACTTTACATATCCATGAACGGGCGATGAATAAAGCTTAGGTATGTCACTGTTGCAGATCACTGTTTATGAGTTAGATCATTCTCTAGACGCAGGCAGACCTCCATGATCATTGTGCAATGGTTGACGAGTGGAACATGACCTCTATCTTCAATCATGCATCTTCTTCACAGCAACCATGGCATTCACTTACGGCTGCAAGGAGCGCAAACTTCCTCACCACTCTTGCGAATCCTACCTTCCGCATTCCTTCAACTTGTCACCGAGTTGATTCGAAGAATGACCCTAGTACGATATTCATTCATTCACACGTGGTCTTCACTGCTGCTGCATCTGATAATCAGTATCTGATTAGCAATCATATATGTATTCAACATCTATCATTTCTCTTGAATATGAAATATTTTATTTAGAAAAAAAAAAACATGCTCAAAATTCCCTAACTAAGGTCATACAACGTAATCTATAGGACCTTACTTAGATAATTCTGAGTATGTTTTTTGTTTTTCGGAATGAAAGATGTCATATTCGGGGGAAACGATGAAGGCCAAATTCGAATTCAACCCACGAGCCTGGTCATCCCAAGATCTCTCCGGAAGGACTTCTACAAGCTTGCGTGTGGTACATAGTCAACTCTTCTAGTAGGAATCACCTAATTCATTAAAGGAATTCCACTAGTGAAACCTTTTGTATTCAATATAAATGATGACAATAGTGTGTGTGAATTATTAAACTCTTTGGAATGCGATATCAAGAGTATGTTAAAGAAGCCTAAACTCGTTTATTTGCCTTCCTTATATTTGTCTAACATCCCATTCCTCTGGGAATGAATCTAAAACATTAGAAATATATTCTCTTTATGTAACTTGTTTGTTACATAATCTTACTCTTGTCCTACTCCCGAATAGACATTTGGTTGTACCTTGAAAATCCATCCATGAAATTATAGCATTCATGTTATGCTACATGATTCAAGATGATATCTATGAATGGTAGCAGATGATGATCTTTCTTAGTAGCCACATTCAACTTCATGAAATCATGACAAACACGAATATTGTCGATATTTTCCTTAGTCACAATCACAAAAGGTGCAATCAGAATATTTTTATATCTTGCTAGAAAAAATACAAAAAAATCATCCTTAGCATCCCTGTGATTTTTTTTATCATCATTTTTTTTGCCATCTATGGCACCACACCATCTCACCCAACTCCATCAAAATGGGCATCATGAGTGTTTTCAACTTCTAGTCAAGTTGAAGAACCGACATCAAACACTTTGCAATC
This sequence comes from Marchantia paleacea, assembly GCA_014180765.2. Taxonomy (NCBI): domain Eukaryota; kingdom Viridiplantae; phylum Streptophyta; class Marchantiopsida; order Marchantiales; family Marchantiaceae; genus Marchantia; species Marchantia paleacea. Next base: position 50,807 of record MUAA02000005.1, read on the forward strand.
GCGACCTCCTTGGTTGCTATGATATTTGGCCTGGACATTTTAGTCTCATGCTCTTCCACCTTCTTGCCCACCTTCTGCTTCTTCCTCATAACGTAAATTAATTCCTCTAAATCTTAACTGGAGATTGTCAACCAATCGGAACACCACATTAACAGCTGCCATTGTACTGTTTCGACATACTTTGAACTTCAGATGGATGAAGTTCAAAGTATGTTTTAAGCGAGGAGAGTCAAGTATGTCGACACTGAGTACTGTGGATGTTCCATCCAGTCATGTTGTCATAGACCGATTTTCAACGGAAGTAAGAGTCAAATATAGCTTTTCTCAATTAAGCGATCTGACCGGTGGATGTGACTCCACTGCAATTAATCATTGATAGAAGTGGTGTGAGTGGTAAGATTTCGAGGAAGGTTGTCTCCGGAAATTGGTCTTAGTGCAGTCTCATATTGTGACCTCAAACGAAGTCACACTTCTACAGGACCATAGGAATCTCCTCCCCACCTCACCTCGTACTGCACGCCGTCTGTGTCACCTTCCTTGTCAACGTCTCAGTCTCATAGACACGTCTTGGTCGCTGGTCAGGGCCGAAAATCCGTACTGGACTCGTTCTCCACCTCCAGCCTCAGATAGAGCTCAAACTAAAAGTAAGCCGCTTCTCCAACTACTGTCATGGACGTGCTCGATTTCACATCTATCGTTCGGGACCTGAAACTGTTGATGCCTCTTTCTATATTCTCAGAGTCTGCTTTTTCTGTAGTTACTAGCACTATGGCCAGTTCATGTAATCGATTGTTTCCTTGCATCACGTGTATCTGTAATTATGTGGACAGCGACAAACCCAGACTGCACCTCACCACGTTCTCAGTTACTGGTTGAGTCTCTACACTATATATGCACCGCCAAGTTTCTTCTTCTTCAAGTTTCAAGCTATTCCGCAATCCAAACAGGCTTAGGCACCAAAGGTAATTTCCAGGCTCGAGTCAATCGAATTGCCTCACTCTTGCTCGAGTCGGCACGAGTTGCTATTTTACCTTCACACTTTTATGGTATATCCAGGATCTTGCAGAATAACTTCAAGGCAATATGAGTTGTGTGTAGAGCTATGTGAAGAAGTTCAAGCAAAGAAAGTGGTGATTGATAGCGCACCTTGACACTTGGGATGCCATGGATGGATGAAAGTGCTGGGACGAGATTATGGTAAGGAGAAAGATGGCATTGACTTGGAAGGGTTGTCACTACACACATGGTTAAATTTTGATGATTAGATTGATCCTAGGGAGCGCAAGGAACCAATGAATTCAAGATAGATTTAATTCAAGACGATTTGAAGAGAAAGATGATGTACACCATGAATCAACTATTCTCACTGCATGTAGTGGCATGGTGCGGAATTTGTAATAGATTTTTTTTTGTTTTTTTAGCAAGAAACAAATATATTCGGCCAGATGCGATTGCGACGTGGAGAAATTTGATATTTGGGGAAGCAGTTCCAACTTGTGGGAAAGTACAAATGAAGAGCGGTGTGAAGCATGCTAAGGAGAGAAGTACTGTTAAGGGTTTTTGAACCAGAGAACTAGGAAGAAGAAGCAAACATTATTTTTGATGCAAGAAGCGGCATTTCTATGATGATCCAAGATATGAGCTTTTGGGAGGAAATTGAATCGTCAGAGTGTAACTTAACCATAAGAAGGAATGAAGAAAAAACTGCAGATCAAGATGGGAGTAAGGGAGGCTATTTGCTTCACGAGTGCCATGAAGTTAAAATAGGACAAGTGAGAACTTTGATATCTATGCCATAGTGGACCTTGGAGGATGCCTTGCACTTAAAGAACTTGGAAGATGCGTTCTTGTTGTGGAAATGGGATTATGTGTGTTCGGAGTTCCAAAAGTTTGAAGTTCGTCAAAGGAAGTCAATGCATCAAATCAAGACAAGAGGGTGACTCGAGTTGTGGGATGCCATAGTCTGGGCGAAGATGTGAGGCTAAGATTATGAGGCAGAGAAGGATGGACTTGATTGGGAGGGTTCCACTTTGTACACAAGACTTGATTTTGATAAAATGAAGTGGTTTGATTTAAAGAAGTGAAAAGGAATGAACATATATAAGATTGATTTGATTAAGGATGATTTCAGAATTAAGATCATCTTTACATTGAATCAATTGTTTTCACCTCATTGGACCACTAATATAAATATGCATAAAGTATGTATGGTTAAGGGCTTCGTAGGAGGATTGATCAAAATAAAATGGGGAGAGATTTTTTACTAGAATGTGCAGAAAAAACTAAGAGTATAAGATAAGTGAGTTATATATCTATCTTTGTTCTTAATACACATGTATTCAAGTATGGGTTGGTTGACTCAGAAGGAGAAGAAGGACTATCAGTTGAAATCTAGATTGTCAGATGAAGACATGGATATTGAGGATGCCAGCAGAGGTTTTGGAAAGAATATGAATGCCACAAATAAGTGTGGTGTGTTGAGGAAGTAGAAATGTGATGGGAGGAGTCTCGATATTTAGGATAATAGATGTTGATAAGTGTTATCTAAGTGTAGAAGAAGCAACTATGCACACAATTCTCGAAGGTCATAATAAAGAAGCAAGTGCCGACTCAATCAAATGAGCAAGAGTCTATTTGATTGCCACCAAGCTAGAAATTACGATCATGATTGATATAACCCTTGGTGCCAAATCTCGATTGGACAGTGGACGAATTGTTGAGGTTGAAGAATCTTGACGTCACGTTTCTAGCATGGCGATGGGACTAAGTGTGCCCAGAGATGTGTGAAAAAATTAGAGCCAAGAAGATAGAAAATCTATCAGATATAGAGAGAGGGCATCTATATATATGGGATGTAACCTTATGGCCAGAAGCATTGAGACGAAATTACGCAAAGGGAAAAGATGGCATTGATTGGGAAGGATCAGTTTTGCATACATGATTTGATTTCGATGAGTCAAAATGGTTTAATCCTTGGGGAAGAAAAAGAATCAACGGGTTCAAGATCGACATAAGGATGACTTCTGGAGAAAAATCATGTATATCTTGAATATGATTGTCTCACTGCATCAAAGTACCTATGTGAGTATGCACTGTAAGACCCATGGGTGTATATATATGATGAAATATGAGTATATCTAAATTGTGACTAAGTCTATCTTAATCATGACTATATTTATCTAGTTATGGTTAAGTTGGATGGAAATATAGAGTAACACCTTGTGAGGTAGATGAGAACAACTAATTTGTTGTTTAGTAGGAATCAAGGAATAAATTTCATCACATGGGTATCTTGACTTCCTTGACTTGGACTAGTTTTCATTAGTTGGACTTGGTGAAGACACTTAAATCTAGTAGCAAGATTGACTTGATACACTAAAGTCAATTGGAGGGTAGTTGGGCTTCTAGAAGATCCAAGTGGACCAATTGCATGTTGTCATGTATCCTTTTCATTGGGGTTTGTGATCTCTACCTCGATTAAACTTGGTAAGAGAAAGTTACATGATGGTTACTTATAATTACTATGGTAAGATTCTAAGTAGTATAAATAGAGAGGTTGAGAAGCCCCTCTCAAGTTAGTTATGGGAGAAGTTAATTTTGGAGAGACCTTGTTTTGGGAAGCTTGATTTTTGGAGAAGTTATATTCGGGTTGGAGCCTTGATTCAATGAAGACTTTGATCATCAAAGTATCACTTCCTTTTGAGTGATATCTTACTCTTTGTGGCAATTTGCACCATGGAGTTTGGAATTTGAGAGTTTGTGTAAAAGTATGCATTAGGATCATGGTCATAGGATGGGAACAAGTCCTTTTAGATTCATGATGAGCTTCTAAAAAGCCATAGGAGGTAAACCTGAGTGAGAGTCAACCTAGATGTCATTGAATTCTCAATACTCTTGGATATATGTTATGACCCAACTACTCTACTTGATCTTGAAAGAACTTACACTTTCTAGGATGCAACTTGAGATCATGAGCAATCAATTGGTCAAATACCTCCTATAAATATCTCTCATGTTCGACCACTGTAACACTATATACTAGAATATCATCTATGTATATAGTGTTAGGTCAAGTCTAGCTAGGATCTTATCCATCACTCTTTGCAACTCAGCATGTGCCTTCTTCAACCCAAATGGTAACAATTTACATTGATACAACACATCTTTGTCATGCAAATCAATTGCCCAAAAGGATATCTTGGCTTTATCATCATCTCAAATCTGCAACTGATGATATCATGCTCATAAATCTAATATATTGAAAAGAACTTGCTTGGCATGTCACCATACATTTGGTTATTGTTGGATGGCCATGTCATGGACACACACAAGCTGGTAATAGTCATGGACTACAAGATTCGTTCTGACATATTTTGGGATATGTTATATGTGTTATGATCTCTCCTGTCACAGCAGACCTATTCAACTGCATACGTTTTGAGATTAATTCCAAGATGACAAGAGTAGATTGACAGAAAGTTTGGAAGTTTCTAATGAATTTCAGAAACCATTTTGACTTCAAAATACAATACTTGGGTTGTTTGAAAGATAGGTATAGGATTGACCGGGCAACCAATGCACCAATGTGCATTGGTCAAAATCATCTATGGACCTATGGAGATGGCAAGATAGAAGTTTGATATGGAATAAATTTAGGTTTCAAGGATATCTTCAATGTAAAGAAGTGGCGAGTGTGCTCTAAACCGATTGCATGCAGTTATTAGGAACTTATGTTTGCGGCACCAAAACATACCTGATGATCGAACAACCCATCCATCACAGAACAGAACATTGCAACTTGTCATGATAAAGGGCTCCATGGAGTATAGAAAGCGTCACAAGCTCCATTTTGAAATAAAAGCCGACCAGTTCATCTTCTTGCGAACTGGTCGTTAACTGGTCTACTTGCGCTTGGGCTCCTTCTTCTGACGAGTATCGTGAGCCAAATAATAGGCAGTGAGAATCACATCGGGAAGCACAACGTACTCAGCAAAGTCCGCAAGTCACACTAAAATTGGTTGTGTCATTCTGTGTGTTGTGCTGATGAGAAGATATCACCATACAGACAACATAACCATACTAAGAAGCATCACCTATTCCAATTGTTCTCCTATGGACTGCATTAGCTAGTGATCTATGTAGAGCAATGGAAACACATTTGTCACAACTTATGTAACGGCATCCCTAGTTAGGTAGGTGCGCACATGCAGAGCAGATATAATAATAAGATTCGTTTGTGCAATTAGCGCCATTCGCACTAGAACTGCCATTAGAGCCGATAATGCGATCTTTTATATTTTTTTATTCAAATTATTTAGTTTGATGGAATACACTATAATATATATATATACAACTGTTCTTGCCTCAATGCACCACGTATGTGAGTATGCACAAAGTCATAATTGTATGAAGGTTTGTGGGAGGCTCTATTCAGATAAATTATGGTGAGATTTTTGCGTGCAATGTGCAAGCAATGGCTGGTCGACTTTGAGAGATTTAAATCTCTTCATTTTTAATACACAAGTATTTGAGGATGGAGTGGTTAATGTCGAAGGAGCGGCACTTTTATCGTTTGGAGTCCGGGTTATCAGATATCAAAGTGGAGGATGAGGATGCCAATAGCGATTCTACTCAGAGCTTAGACAATAGTTATAGCGTAGACGAGGAGCCCTTTGTGGAGGAGAAGGATTTGGGATATGAGGAAGAAGTTGTGGAGACCACGAGGAAGCAGAAGCAAAGTTTGGACACAGAGAGTCCTTAGATCAGTTTGCTCCAAATAAGGAAGATAACTATAACAACAAAGGTACACACTCCAAGACAGTAGTTGGTACTTCAGACTTGTTCCCAAGAGAATAAGCTACCTGAATAACCCAACCTGAAGGGAAAAGGTGAGCTGAGTCTTCTTTAGTTTTCTCTAGACTTCGGAGTCCAAAGAGTAGTACGAATAGAAGACCCAAATTCTCACTATTCGACAAGAATGTAATTACCCATCAATCATAAGAATGCACAATCGAAAAAATAATTCTGCTTACTGATGGAGGGGATCTCCCCTTTTCAAGTGTGGGTTGAGGCAAAAACTCGGTGAAGTACTCCTCAATGGACAAATGCGGCTGACATCTCATGAGCAAAAACCTAATTAACTTCACAGGTATTCGTATCTAGTTGTAACATACAAGTTACACAAGAAATAATGAATTGTAGTGTTCGTTGATTCATTCCCAAGAAAAGAGTTAGACTTCTTTACAAGACTATGGACAATCATAGTCCTACAGTGATATCAAAAACACATATTAATCCCATCACTGAAATTGAAGTTTCAAGAAATTTCCAAAGAAATTCTTTTATTGATCTTGGATGATCCCCAATTACAAGAGATAATCGTTCACAATGCCCAAATTTGCAGAATTCTTTCGGAGAAATCCTCGATGATCAAACTCGTGGGTCGAATTCTTGGGTAACTTTGCATGAATTCAAACTCCAATCAAGTAGGATACCGCAATCTCTTCTCGGTTTTGAACAATTCCTATCTCACCCTTGCAAATTGAAGATATCTCTTCTAACGACTATGGTCCTATTTATACACAATTCCAATGTCCTATCTGAATCGCTACCTACACGTATCGCGTCCGACTACTTCTTCAAGAAGTTGCTGCAGCCTTTGATGACAACTCTTCTCTCCATGCAAAAGCAACGCTTATATGCAATTCATGAATGTCCTTTGCAATCTCTCTCCGATGGACGCATATTGCTTCCATATATTTGTGACCCATGGCTTTGTACATCTTCTTTTGCTTCTCTTTCGAATCGCAAGGATTGTTCATCACCACTGTTAGTCTCTCCAATCATTCGGACTCTACCTCATTACACAAGACAAAAAGGTACTATGACCATTTGCTCGCCAAAACTTGTAATCTATCAGGTCTCTCCTTATCGACCTCATGCGACTGCCGCTTCACATCTGTCAATTATTTTCAAAGTTTCTTGTTCTTCACTTCCATGAACTTCAACTCTACACCATGAATCTTGCAAATCTCACCATAGGCTTGCTTTGCTATCTTTACTTCCTTTTTTGCTTTTGCCTTCTCCTTCTCTAGATGTCCCACCAATTCTATCAACTACTTGATCGTTTCTGTCTGGTCATCTCCCCATGAATCCAAGAGTGGAACCTATTGTGAAAATTGTGGAGTGACCGGACTTCCCTTAGGACACGAGTGTAGTGGCGTGAAAGCTCTGTTGGAGTCACTAGTGGAGGGCTTTGAAGATAAATTGAATGCACATACCGAAAAGTTGAAATCTCCAGGTGGCTCAAGTTCTAACTGAAGATGGAGAGCATTTTCAGAATGATCGAGAAGATGTCGATGAGGGTAAGGCTCATAGTGTGTTTAGGAGAGGAGAGAGCCATGGAAATCTTGGACCAACCAATTCCGTTCTGTAAGACCCAGGGTTGTATATATAGGATAAAATGAAAGTATATCTAAATTGTGCCTAAGTTTATCTTAGTCATGACAATGTTTAGCTAGTTATGGTTAAGTTGGAGGAAAATATAGAGTAACTTTTGGTGTGGTAGATGAGAACTTCTATTTTGTTGTTTAGTATGAGTCAAGGAATAGATTCCATCACATGGGTATCTTGACTTCCCTTGACTTGGACTAGTTTTCATTGGTTGGACTTGGTGAAGACCCTTAAATCTAGGGGCGAGATTGACTTGGTACACTAGAAGTCAATTAGGGAGTAGTTGGGCTTCAAGAAGATCCAAGTGGACCAATTGCATGTTGCCATGTACCCTTTTCATTGGGGTTTGTGATCTCTACCTCGTTTAAACTTGGTAAAGAGGAAGTTACATAGTGATTACGTGTAGTTACTAGGGTAAGATTCTAAGTAGTATAAATAGAGAGGTTGAGAAGCACCTCTCAAGTAGTTTTTCAATGGAAGTTAGTTTTGGGAGAAGATAGTGTGGTGATCTTAGTTTTGGGGAGCTTGGTTCTTGGAGACGTCATGTTCGGAGTGGAGCCTTGAGTCAATGAAGACTTTGATTACCAAAGTATCCCTTTCCTTTTGAGTGATATCTTACTCTTGGTGATAATGTGCATAATGGAACTTGGACTTTGAGAGTTTGTGTAAGAGTGAGCAATAGGGTCATGGTCATAGGGTGGGACTAATTCCTTCTAGATTCATGATGAGCTTCGGAAAAAGCCATGAGAGTAGCCCCGGAGGAGTTCATTTTGCCATTGATGAATTACTCTAGAATGGGCTAGTTTTGTTTGTGATGTTCATTTTGCCATTGAAATGAATTTCTATAGAATGGAGCTAGTTTTGTTTGTGATGTATAGGTATAAATTTCCAACAACAATGACAAAAGGAAACCCAAAAATGGGAAAGCTTCCGGTGTTCTATGAGAGACTTCAAGAGGGCATGTATAGGAAACAATGAGAGAAGGAAACCCAAATGGGCTATCCTTTTGCCCGACTTCTTGGAGGATTCTGCATTGAAGTGGTACAATGAGTACAAGAAGGGCATGTGGAGGAAGATACTTGGGAGAGTTTGACGGAGAATCTTGTTGAAAACTTCCTTCCGGATGAAAGTTACGAGAAGGCGTGTGTGTGAAGTTTTTTTGAAGCAAGGAGAGCGAGAAGGTGAGATCATACGTGGAGAGAACGGAGAAGCCGGAGTCACGTTTTCGTGTGGTGTGAGAAAAGTGGAGACGAGGTCGAGCCAACCATGGTGGGGATTGTGGCGATGTTGACAAAGAACTTCATTGGAGGTTTGAAGCACCATTCGAAGCAAGGTGAGATATGAAAGCCCTTCTAAGATTGAGGCTATTCGCATTGCTATTCGAATGGAGGAGAGCCTTGAAGACGATGATTCTAGCTTGGTGGCTAGAGAAACATCGCCACTGTTGTGGTTAGAATGGCAACTTCATTGTTATTCTTTAGCTAGTAGTAAATTCTCTAGTGGTAGACTTGCACACCATGAGTTGAAATCTATCACGAAAACTCGGCCGATCTCAAGATTAACGTAGTACAACTATGGGAGAGGAGGAATCGAGAATGGGGGGGGAGGATCTAGAGGGTATGGGAATTATCCTCCAAAAGGAAATCCACCACAAGGGAACTTCACAGTTTCATGCTTTAGTTGTGGAGGCCCTCATTTCCAACAAAATTGTCCTAATCCTCGACAACATGATGAAGTTAGACACAACAATTCTACTCTTGCTCCAAGTCAATCGAAGGATAAGGGAGTATCGTCTATTGATGTGTTTCCTCATCAGTGCACGTTTAAGAAGGGAAAGAGCTCTATAAGTTCCAGAGTTGATGTTCTTGCACACGAGAAGAAGAGAGCAAGATTTGCAAAGGAGTCCATCTCAATGGAAGATCAATCAAGCCAGAGCACTCGATCTAATGGTGTGAGTCAACCGAGAGCACCGAGGAAGAAGTTGGGAATGGATGATTTCTCCATTTCATCTACCCAGCTCAAATACAACGTGGTGGAGGATGTGGGGAATCAAAAAGCCAATATAACTGTTGGCCAATTGATTGCTCTAAATCATACGATAAGAAAGGAGTTGAGGGGAGGCCTAAGCTCCAAAAGGACCAAGAAGCGACGATCCAAGGGGAAAGCTTCCATGGCAAATATTGGAGGTGGAGTGGTGGATGCCGCTGCCTCGGAGGTATGCACTTAGGCTTCGAAGATTGAAGTACGCATTAATGGACGTGATGTTTCGGATGTACTAGTGGATGGTGGATATGCGGTGAATGCCATGTCAGAACGTTTGTTGAAGAAGTTGGGGATGAAGCTTTCAAGACCTTCCAACATCATTGTTGGGATGGCCAACAAGCAAAAGGTGCGACCCATTGGAGTGGTGGACAAGGTGGTGGTAAGCGTGATGGGAGTTCAAACCTTGTTGTCCTTTCAAGTGCTTGAGGAGGCTAGCTACGACTTGTTGTTAGGAAGACCTTGGTTGAGGGCTGTGAGGACAACTGATCCATAGCATAAGGGTTACCTTCGTATAGGGCCGAAAAACCATCAGTGAAGGTCCCTCTCACAAGTGGAGGAGGAGATCTCGAGGCTCGGATAGACCTCACAGTGATTACTCAGAGTCTGAGAGTGAAGAAAGTGGCAGTTTTTCAGAGGTTGACACCAACATGTCGACCGGTGAGGAGACATCATCTGAAGATACCTCGGATGATGATGTTCAAGTTCAAGTTCTTGCTGCAATGGATTTACTTCCTAGGCCAGGGGTGGTGAAAGATCCCGACAAGATAAAGATGAGTGAAGATGAGATAACTCGACGGCTCTCCACTCTCAAGTTTGGTCCCAAGGTTACTATGGAGGAGAAGTCAAGGTTCTTGGATACATTTTGAAAATATATCCATGTCTTTGCCTTTAGCTACAAGGATTTGAAGGAAGTAACCTTAGAAACTCATTGCATTGAGTTAGAGGAGAAGGCTTGTCCAATACGTCAAAAGCAACGTCGGATAAATCCACCAACGGCTATGGTGGTCAAGGAGGAGATTGACAAGCTAAAGGATGCGGGTTTCATCTATCAGGTAGAGAATTCTGAATGGGTTTCTCCTATTGTGATAGTCAAGAAGAAGAATGGTAAGCTACGTGTATGCGTAGATTACAAGAAGTTGAATGCTGTCACAAAGAAGGATTACTATCCTTTACCTTTCATAGATGAGATTCTAGAGGAGGTGGCAGGTCATGAGTGGTATAGTTTTGGAGATGGTTATAGTGGTTATAACCAAATTCAAATTGCTCACGAAGATCGACTCAAAACCACTTTTACCACACCATGGGGAACTTTTGCCTTTAGGGTAATGCCCTTTGGTCTATGTAATGCTCAAGCAATTTTTCAGAGGTTCATGAACAAGGTGTTTGAATCTTTTATTGGGAAATTTGTGCAAGATTTCATAGATGATTTTTGTGTATACGGGAAGAAGGAGGATCATTTTGATCATTTGATCAAAATTCTACAACGGTTGGAGAAAGCCAAGGCCTCGTTCAATCCAAAAAAATGCATTTTTGGATGTGAGGAAGGTTTGTTGTTAGGGCACATCATCTCCAAGGATGGTATAGTGGTGGATCCAGAAAAGATGAAACACATCCTTGACTTACCTTTTCCGGTGACGTTGACCAAGTTGAGGCAGTTCCTTGGAATGGTGGGATACTATCGACGGTTCATCTTTTCCTTCTCCAACAAAGCTTATGCCTTGACGGTTTACATGAAGAAGGGGACGGATTACGATTTAATCCTCAAGGATGGAGAGGCAGCTGTGGCGTTCGAACTTCTTAAGAAGGCGTTGGTAACGACTCCTATTTTAGCCAAACCAAATTGGGGTAAACCTTTCATTCTCTACACGGATGCATCAAACATTGCTATATGATGCACTCTAAGCTAGTTAGATGAAGATAGCCATGATCATCCAATTGCTTATGCTACAAGACAGATGGTGCAGGCTGAGAGAAACTATTTAGTGACTGAAAGGGAGGCTTTAGCTGTGATCTTCTCACTCAAGAAGTTTCGACACTATCTGTTGGGAGGGAAGTTTACTATCGTTACTGACCACAAGGCTTTGAAGTACATTTTCAACAAGCCTAATGCTGAGGGTAGGATAGCCAGATGGAAGTTGTTATTGGCGGAGTTTGATTACATCATTGAGGATCAACCCCGTAAGAAACATGCCAATACTGATTTGATGTCTCAAGCATACGATGAGGAAGGAGATCAACCAGTGGATGATACATTTCCAGATGAGGATTTGCTGATGATGGACACCATAACAAAGGTACCAGCTGAATACAAAGGGATATGGGATTTCATCTCGGAGGGAGAGTTTTCCCAAGGCATGCATTCACGGGAGAGGAATGCATTGGTGAAGCGATGTGAACCTTATACCATCATAGAGGACATGTTGTTTAATCAAGGAGCAGATGGACTACTCAGAAGGGCTGTTGGAAGGGAGGAGTCAATTCAACTTATGAAGGAGTTTCATGAAGGCTCGGTATGTGGAGGACACTTTGCGGGGAAAGGGCGCATTTAAGATCCTAGATGCAGGCTATCATTGGAAGTGCATTTTCAAAGATTGTGTGGAATTTTGCAAGAGTTGTTATGTGTGTCAAGCTTTTGCTAAAAAGTCCATGAAATCAGTTTTGACATCAGTTCCTATTTTAGGTCCTTTTGAGAAATGGGGAATAGATTTTGTAGGACCCTTGAATCTTACTCCCTAGGGTAACAAGTTCATTGTGGTAGCTACAGATTATCTAACCAAGTGGGTAGAAGCTAGACCTCTAAAAACTACTAGTGAGGAAGAAGTGGGTAGATTTCTGTATGAGAGGATAATAACTAGATTCGGATGCCCTCTAGAAATTGTATCTGATAGAGGTGGTGAGTTTGTTGGAAGCATTATACAAGCCATGCTAGGTTATTTCTCCATCAAGGCACGGGTGACTACTTCCTACAAATCAAATGCTAATGGGTTGGCAAAGCGAACCAACTATACGCTTTGCATGATGTTGGTAAAGGATGCGGAGACATGGGACGGGAGCAAGCAAAATTGGGACAAGAGGCTGCATGCTATCTTGTGGGAGTATCGGACGACTTGGAAGACATCAACAGGGTACTCACCTTTCTGTATGGTATATGATGTCGAGTCAAAGCTTCCAATTCAATTTGATTTGACGACCTTCTTAACTATCCAACGGAAGTTAAAGAGGACCAATGGAGTAGAAGCTATCAAATCAAGACGTTAACAACTGTTGGAGTTGGAGGAGGCTCATTTGTGGCCATGGTATGGGTGGAGCGGGCTCAACAATTGCAGAAGAAGTATCATGATAATCGACTTGGGACGAAGAAGATGAAGATTTTCAAAGAAGGTGATTGGGTAATGCTTTACGACATCATTAGATATAAGAGAGCAAGAAAGAAATCTCTTCCAAAGTATTTTGGTCCTTTCATAGTTCACAAGGTGTGGGAAAACTTTACTTACGATTTGAAGGAGTTGGGAGGACGACATTTTGACCGGGTGAATCACGACAAGTTGAAGCCGTTTCATCGACGATCAGATTCTTTCACTCCGAGGACGGAGTGAAATCTTTGTCCGGGGGTAAATGTAAGACCCAGGTTGTACATATAGGATAAAATGTAAGTATATCTAAATTGTGCCTAAGTTTATCTTAGTCATGACTATGTTTAGCTAGTTATGGTTAAGTTGGAGGAAAATATAGAGTAACTTTTGGTGTGGTAGATGAGAACTACTATTTTGTTGTTTAGTAGGAATCAAGGAATAGATTCCATCACATGGGTATCTTGACTTCCCTTGACTTGGACTAGTTTTCATTGGTTGGACATGATGAAGACCCTTAAATCTAGGGGCGAGATTGACTTGGTACACTAGAAGTCAATTAGGGAGTAGTTGGGCTTCTAGAAGATCCAAGTGGACCAATTGCATGTTGCCATGTACCCTTTTCATTGGGGTTTGTGATCTCTACCTCGTTTAAACTTGGTAAGAGGAAGTTACATGGTGATTACTTGTAGTTTCTAGGATAAGATTCTAAGTAGTATAAATAGAGAGGTTGAGAAGCACCTCTCAAGTAGTTTTTCAATGGAAGTTAGTTTTGGGAGAAGATAGTGTGGTGATCTTAGTTTTGGGGAGCTTGGTTCTTGGAGACGTCATGTTCGGAGTGGAGCCTTGATTCAATGAAGACTTTGATTACCAAAGTATCCCTTTCCTTTTGAGTGATATCTTACTCTTGGTGATAATGTGCATAATGGAGCTTGGACTTTGAGAGTTTGTGTAAGAGTGAGCAATAGGGTCATGGTCATAGGGTGGGACTAAGTCCTTCTAGATTCATGATGAGCTTCGAAAAAGCCATAGGAGGTAAACCTGAGTGAGAGTCAGCCCTGAGGTCACAAAGCTGAGCCTATCTGTAGCATCAGAAGTACTCTAGAGGGTGTTTCACCGAGACGCAAACTTGTAATGAGAGAGATCCGCATCCTGAAGTAAAACAAACTGCTGAAATCTATTTGCTGAGTTTGTGGAATTGGTGATGAGATGGAAATGTGAAGGAATTGAACTTGAATCAGTTACCTTCGTTGTGAATGCTCTTCGGACTTCGCAGTCCAGAGTTAGAAAGATGTCTAAATGCTTTTTTTCCTTCTTTACTAGTATGGTTTGATCCCTCATTCCCTTGGGACAGAATCAATCTATACGAATTCGGACTTAATAGTGGATACCTGTGTTGTTACAGAAGACAAAGGAGGCGTTGATTGGGAGGGCTCGGCGATGCACACTTCCTTTACATTCGACGAGCGGAAGTGGTTTGATCCCCGAGAGAGGAAGGGGACGAATGGCTACAAGCTTGACCTAATCAAGGATGTCGTTAGGAGAAAGATGACTCTCACATTGAATCAGCTCTTCTCACCTTGGAGAACCACTTCAGCATGCACAAGGTGAGAATTGTTGAAGGGTTCATCGGTGGGATCATTCGGGTGAACTGGGGAGAAATCTTCACGAAGAACGTTCAAGCGATGGCGATCAAATTAAGAGAAGACGATAAGACTGTAGTCTAATCTCGTCTTTCTTGATGCATCTGTACGCGAAGATGGAGTGGTTGACTCCTAGGAGTTAAGGAACGAGTGCGCCTCCTGAGCCAAGAAGAACCGGAGAAGTCAGGCTAGCAACGCAGAGTAAGCTTGATTCGGACTCGGATCTCGAAGTGATTGTCACCTCTCGGAAACGGAAGAGAGTAGTAGAAGATAGTCCTCCGGCCATCTTGACAGTAAAGAAGGGGGATGTAGGGAAGAAGAAGATGGAGGAAGTAGCTCCTCTAAAGCCATCTCGTCCGAAGGTGTAAGCGTCAAAGGAGATCGCTGAGCATATGGCCTCGGTGTTGCAGCTGTCCCAGAAGTTGGAAGCCGTGGTGGTCCCGGTGCTGTTGGAGTTGAACGAGATGGGACTGATGTCGCATAGGACAATTCTTCGCTCTGAGAACGCCGGATCGCATGGCTGTAGAAGAACCCTCTAGAACCTTGTGTGAGTTGACAATCTCTTCTTTCTCTCCTCAACACTCCACATTACAACCGGTAAAACTTCAGCGGAAGAAGATTATGATATCCAATGATTCGACGAATAATTCTTGCTTAAACTTTACAAAAAATTGCTCCACAACCTTTTTAATCACTCAGAAAAGTTTCAAATGTTTTTCTATTCTAGATCTCTCAAAACAATTGTTGATTTCCACACTGTATCACAAGGCAATATGCACACACTTGTGTACAAAACCCATCACACATCCCAATCCTTGACTCAAATTGCTCTCAAATTTCATGAGAAAGTCACTCATCATCCAAACTTCAACTCTAGAAAGTTTTATTAACAGAAATTTCTGCTATAAAAAGATATGATTGATGTACTAAGTTTGTGATAGTCAGGGCAATCCTGCAACTCTGACTGCTTACACAAACTTCAACCTATCACTCCGTACTCAAAACTTGTCCAATCGAGTCAAAACTTGAATCAAAACACAAGCTCAAGTTGTAAACTATATCTCTGTTGACTCAGATCTCCCAAAACCCTTGTTAGATTTTCAGAAACACTCCAAATACACTCAAAGGTCTAAATTTCTCACTCTATATTTGAATCACCGTTTCAGAGTGACAAATTCTTCAAATCTATCCATTCTTGAGCCCACGTTGTAGCTCGTCCTGTCAGCTTTCCAACCTTATCCTCAGATCTTTGAATTCCCCCCTAGAAGGTCTCCAAAATCCCTAAAAACCTCGAAAAGTTGCCCTAGTGCCCTCATTGGTCAAAACTCCTAGACCAATGGGAATGGAGAATGCTATTTTGACCTCTAGTGTGGCCAAATTAGCTCTATTTTAACTTAGAGCTTTACAACCATCCTAAACACTCTACTTAGACATCCTATACACATTATGAGTTGTCACTAATAAGAGTTAAAATGACAACTTGAAACCGACTAAGTATACCCAAAAGCGATCACGATGAAGACACCGGATGTTGATCACAAATGGACTCGACAATGATACATTTGGAGGATCATGTTGTCCCCTATCCATGTCATACGTCGGCTCCACTTCAATCATATAAGCTCCTTAGTCAGGAAGGTGATGTTTCTAGATCTTCTTAGCTTTTTATAGCCGTACAACAATGCCATCTGTTACCCTAACCTAAAGTATCGCCGTAATGACAACAGCTCTGAAGATGACACATGTCATCATCTTCTCATAGTAGCCGCGTCACAACACGACACCAATGTTCATGCCAGGATGGGACCCTCAAGCAGATGGATACATGGACTTGATCCAAATGATGAATCGGCTAGCCTTGGCAAAGGAAGACCAATCTGTTACTGTTCGGGAGTTGACATACAATGTGGACAAGTTATCCAAGGAGAATACCGAACTAGAACAGAAGGTCCATGAGGCAAAGAATGCCTACGAAGAGATCTTTCGTATTCGGTATGCGGAGATCCACTTTGTGGAGAAGGAGAATGCCCATCTTCGGGAGACGAGAGTGCATGACTTGAAGAGGCGGATGATTCAGGTGGATATGGAGGCGCATGCGAAGTTGGAGAACCTTGCTAACATATGTGTGCAACATCTTTTCACACAGTGTGATTGAGTTGAGACACAGCCGTTAGAACAGTTGGTGATAGTGATGGAGAATCCCGGCGATTCGAAGGATCGGAGGAAGGAGATGTATCGAGCTTTGGGTCGAGATTTCTTGGAAGCCATGGCTCTTCATCGACAGGAGATCGCAGCCGATGTACAAGAGATGCTGTTAGAAATCGACGCATTCACGCATGTAGCGGAGATACGATCGAGTGGCTTAGATCGGCAGAGTAGACTTAGGAGAGTGCGATCCGTGTAGGTAGTAGTTAGAAGTAGCAGTTAGGAAATTCATTATAAATAGTCCTAGGAAATAAAGTGGTGGGATCTTGTCATCATGGCAAGTGTCCATTCTGTTGGACTGCAAATTGTAGTCAGGGTAGAACGAGCATTCAAGAAGCTAGTGTATACAGACTGATGCAATGTTGACTGATTCGTGTATCCGTGAAGTTACCCGGATATTCGTCCACGAGTTGAGCCTGCCTGTAATCATCAAGAGTACTCTATAGAGTGTTTCGCCGCGACGCAAACTTATAATGAGAGAGATCGCCATCCCGAAGTAAAGACATTCATTGAAATCACCTTGTTATTGTCTATGGAAGTGATGTTGTGATGGGATTGTGGAGGAATTGATCGTTGTTTAGAACTCCACTCAATGCTTTTTGAATCTAACATTCCAAGAGAGATAAGATTCTTTCTCATTTCAAGTATAAACCTGACGTGAGTCAACGTACGTTTGACTCCATCAAACATGTGAATGCAGGCGGATCCAACACCTTCAATCCTCTGGGGTTGATCATTTTCTGTAACACTAGGGAAGTGAGGAGAGACCACTCAAATAACTCAAGAAATTCTGAAGTTGAGAGATACCACAATGGTTTCTCTTTCTCCATATATAGTCCTCAAAAAGGTACAAACTAGATAAGGTTACACAATCATCATCCATTCAATTCCTTGTGGATCGATGATGTGACGGTCATCCCTATGAGCACACGGATTGCTGATGTGTACTCCAACTAACACACAAGAAACACAACCTAAAGAGCATACGGATTGCTGATGTGGCACCTTTAGATACTCCACAAATAGTCAACTCAAGACTATCTATCTCCTCCTTGCATAACCTTTAATTCTCACTAACTAAAGATGGTTACAAACCTCCCTCCTTTTAAAATGCAACGTCCTCGTTGTTCACACATTCAAACTCTTGAATGATCAAAGGTGCATTGGCTAAGTTCTTTGCCAGTTCCCAAGTTGATTCATATGATGGATATCCCTTCCATTGAACCAAATACTCAGTTTTTGGGTATTTGTGACCCCAAATCTGTTTTTTGAGAATCTTGTCAACCTCAAATTCTGCATGATCTGCTACCATAGTAGGTAAACAAGGAGGGATTGATGGATTTGTGAACTGCTTGGGATGTGGTACATGTTTTCACAATCGTGATACATGAAATACGGGATGTATTTTCATATGCAAAGGGAGCTCTAACTTGCAAGAAACCTCGCCAACACGTTTCAACACCACAAAAGGACCGATGAATTGAGGGTTAAATTTTGGTGTTCCTACAAGTGACAAATTGGTCGTGGATAGCCAAACTTGATCTCCTTCCTGAAAATTCACCTCCCTGCGATGAGCATCTACATATTGCTTTTGTTAATTTTGAGCAATTATCAACTTCTCCTTTGCTTGATGCAGTCCTTTGTGTATGTGCTCCACGAAATCATTGACTGCTGCAACTTTGGTTGAAAACTCGTGCCCTTTAGGAATTCTCAACAAACTAGAAGATGTCAAAGGATGAGCACCATACATCAGATAAAATGGATACACTTTTGTGGATGTATTAACAAAATTGTTATATGCAAATTCCACTAGAGACAGAAGAGTATACCACTCTTGTTGTTCCTCCAAGGTGAATGCTCGCATCATATCCTCTATTGTTCTATTGGCCCTCTCTGTTTGAGCATCAGTTTGAGGATGATAGGTTGTTGACATTGCTAGCTTTGTTTGGAATAAACCAAATAAGATTTTCCAAAAAAAACTAGTAAAATGAGTTCCTCTATATGTGATTAAGACTTTGCTTAATCCGTGATTCACAAAAACTGCGTCTAGATACAGATGAGCAAGTTATGGTGCCGTCACTGTCTTTATGGTAGGTCGGATGTGTATCATCTTACTCAATTTATCCACAAAGACCACAATTGAATCATGTCTTAAAGAGATTTTTGGTAACTCACATACTAGATCCATAGTAACATGTTCCCATCGTTGTTCGGGAATGGGAAGAGGTTGTAATAAACCTATTGGTTTTTGATTCCCCGTCTTATTTTGTTGACATGCGACACAGCTTCAAACATAGACCTCCATATTTTCACGCATCCTTGACCAATAGTACACTCATTGTATGCTCTCCAAAGTCTTTTCAGCTCCCATGTGTCCCGCAATGGCTGTATCGTGGCCTTCTAACAATACCATCGTATGTAAATATACATCTTGTGGGATCCATATACGCTGCTCCTAAAATGCTAGACCTCGAACCTTCTTTGCCATCTTTGCTTGAAGTGTTTTCATGATCTCATCATCCTTCTTTGTTGCAGCCATCATTTGAAACCACCAATCAACTTGGATTTTCACCTCTGTGATGTTGTTGATACACGACATTCGCGTGAGAGCATATGCAAGCTGTCTTCTACACATCTTCATCTGCAATTCGTATTTGATTGTACCCGCTCCTCAAATCCGGTTTGGTGAAGTACTTGCCCTTGAAGTTGGTCAAACAAATCATCCATTCGAGGTAATGGATACTTGTTTTTCACCGTTTGTTGATTCAATCCATGATAGTCAATGCACAATCTCATACTCCCATCCTTCTTCTTCACAAACAGCACAGGGGCTCCATAAGATGAAATGCTTGGTTGTATGAACCCCTTTCTCAACATCTCCTCCACTTAAGCTTTACATTCCTCCAACTCATTTGGAGCCAAATGATATGGAGCTTTGCACGTTGGAGTGCTTCCGGGTATCACCTTGATCTTGTGATCTACACGCCTCTTAGGTGGCAATCCTACACGTAGATCATCTGGAAAGACATCCTTATACACCGTAATAATATCGTTCAATGATTTCTGAATGTAAAGATTGTCCTTAGAACCAGCATCATCTCTTATAAGTCCCAAGAAACATACATCATCTCTAGAAATGGCAGTCTTACCAATCACAAAGAAAGGTAAGCTTCTATTGTGAAATCTGCTTCTATCTCTGTAAATCTTCCATCCATTACTTTTTACTACTTTCTTTCTCCAATCTACCTCCGGATTGTATTGCTCCATCCATGGCATTCTTAGTATGACATCATATCGAGCTAATTGGATTACTCTCCATTCAATCTCTTCCTGGTATCCGCCTATGGCTAGTTGTACACTCAGTGCTAATGTCTTAATTGGTTCAGTTTGCCCATTTGGCAACTCTACTTCCTCACTCACATCCTTCATCAAAGTCATCCTTATTTCATTGCCTTGCATTGTGATAGAAAATTTTCTATCGCTCCAGGATCAATTAGGACTCTCATCTTGTGTCATTCCATCATTCCATATGTGACAATCAATTGTACTTTTTTCTTGCTCCCTTCATGAGATTCCAATCGTTATCTTCTTTCAACCCCATCTTTTTTCTTCGTTTAGTGGAACTAGTAAGTCCACGAGGCAAGTTCTTGGTGATCTTTGTTTCCTTGCAAGATCTCGTCTTCATTGTTGTATTCCCTTCTTCCATATTGTTGAAAGGCCCGCAACATAGGTCTTCCTCCGGATGGTCCTGATCGAGTTCTACAGAACTTGGCAATGTGACCTATCCTCCCACATTTATAGCATTGACGATTGTCACGAACCTCCATTCCTCCTCGATTAACCATTCCATTATTTGCAGGAAGATCTGACAAATTTGGAATAAATGATCGACGATTATCACCTCCATACATAGGCAGTGGTCATCGTGGTGGTGCATATCCTTCCCTACGTCAAAGATTTCCCAACTCCATGGATGTTGGGCCAAGTGGTTCTCGGACATTGCTTGATGGTTCATCGTGTATGTTCCCATAAGCACCCGAAGTCCGTTGAGCAATTGCGATTGCTTCATTCACTGTGGATGGATTATTCACCATCACCTCCTTTTGCACTCTCTCCTTCAGACCTTGTTTGAAGACATCTAAGGCTTCTGCTCCACTGATATCCATAATGGATACTTGAAGATCACAAAATTCTTGAATGTATTCATGTATGCCTCCTTTCTGCTTCAAATCCCATAACTTCATTCTTGCGGTTTGAAGGGAATCCACCGCTTGAAAGTTCTGAAGAAGCCCCTCTTGCATTCCACTCCATGAAATAGATGTACCTCGTTTTGAAAGCATTCATTCCCATGTAGTGTACCATGTAAGAGCCTTATCCATAAGATAAGACCGCATGAACATTCTTGCAGTAAAATCAAAAACATGAAAATGTGATAGATATATATTCATCCTCATGATCCATCCCTCCAAAACTCCCATGACTCTATTGCCCTTGTAGGCTTCCACCTTACATGACTTTTCCATATAAAGTAAGAGATTGGCTTGATCTTGCATCTCTTGAAGTCGTCTCCTCGTTTGCGGTTGGGATTGAGTCTCTTGTATTAGAGTTTCCACTTCCATCTCACCAACTCTTTCTCTCTCTACCTTCTCACTCTCTAATCCAGAGATCTTGTCCTCCATGGCTTGTTGCTTTGTATATCCATCTACAATAGCTTTTCTTAACTCTTTCATTTCTCTCCTGATTGAGTTCAGAACTTCACTCATAGACACTGATGCTTCCATGCTTCTCCACCACTCAAACTAATACAATGTAAGTATAATAAAAATCCAATCTCTCAAAATAGGAATCACAAAAGGCCAAGGTGATCCTATTACAACTCTGTAGTACTCTTCACCATAATTCCTTGCCACACCTCGGCCGACGGAATGCAGTGCAATTATGACACGGTTCACGTGGGCATCATAAAGTAGATTGCACTATTTACAAGCTGATCCATCTTAAACTTTGACAAAAGGGTTTCTTTCTTTATCACGACTGAATCATCTCAGAACATTTCCGCATAATCTCCTCAGCCGGGATGGGGCGCAAATTGAAGAAATCCCGCAGCTTGAACCAAATACAAAAAAATCCATCAAGACTTGATGCGCGAGCACAGACGAGGTTAGATTCCTTCCATTCCAAAATTGAACTCTAACTTGAGTGATTGTTGATCCCGTCTTCGATTACCGATCAGTCTCAACAAGCACAGACAAATACAGTCCTTTGATCACGTCACTTCACCTCACTCCGAGCCAAGATCTACGGATTAGAGCCACTCTGCCGCTCTCGTCAATGCATCCCATCGCGCCCTTCTTGTCTAGGTATCTCTTGCGCACATCACGTCATCACCAGTCGACTCTCTCCATTGTTGATTCTCTCGAGGCCTTGATTTCCTCCTCCAATCCAGCAATTTGACTACAAGATACTACAGCAATGCGGTTCCGAATGCTCAAGTGCTTCTCCAGAGCGACATCCAAATTTGCCAGATTCAGCAGATCTGCTGCTCTCAAGTAGCCCTGTGTCTTCTTCAAGCTGTTTGATCGTGAGTGATCCAACACACGTCCAACGGTTGTTGTTGCTACTCCGCTCACTTCTAATGCGCCACTCCCTTCAGCCGTTGATGTTGCTAATTCTCCACCACCACCACCATGCTCTGATACCAGTTGTGGGTCCGAAACAGGAATACACTAAGAAAAATATGCAATCAAGAATCGACATACAAAATATGTGGTTCACCTCAGTGAGGCTACGTCCACGGAACACACAGAGTCACTTTACTGAATAACCCTAATTGTGTCTCAGAGAGCTTCTGCCAGCCCTCTTATATAGTAGTACCAGCCCTAGTTTAATTAACTATAATCAAACTAACTAGAGTTATTCAAGACCTAAGTTAACTCCTAACAAGCCAATGTAGATGTACTTGAAGATGGAGCAAGTAGGATCCAACCATCGACATTATATAAGGTAGCAGTCATTGCAATATTGGGGGCGGTGAAGCCTCTTGTTCATTCTTATGTTTTCTCAACCAAGGATTTATTGGCGTTGGAGATGTCATCATCCCATGTATTATGATTGCCAGTCATATTTTGTGAAAGCAAAAAGGATATGTTGATTGCTTTTGCTTTTGACAATATTATTATTGTTGACCCGGGGATCAAGACTAGTCATTACTAGTTCTAGTCCATAATTGAGTGGAGGTTTGTTGTATATTGTGGCCTACAATGCTTGTGTGATTTGGCCTAGTGATATGTTGGAGAGAAACATGGATGCAAATGACAATCCATGTCAAGAGGGTGTTGTTACCGTTCCAAGTCTTAGTGAAACAGTGTCATCTATGTTGGATGAGTCATTAGGTAATTCATGTATAGAGGTATAACAGTTGGCAAATCAACTTATACATCAAGCTTGGAGTGATTCTTTTGCTCCATGGGTGGAGCAGACAAAGAAAGTTATTTCCTTTTTCACTATGTTGTCACCTTTGGATATAACATCTATTGCTTGATAGTATCTAGATGAGTGTATATGTAGTTAGGTAGATCACACATGTAACCTGGATGATCGATGTGAATTGGATTCATTACTTTAAACTTTATTGCTTCTTGCTAAAATCTCTTGCATGTGATTGATCTACGTTGATTCTTGGCATTTCTTGCCATTTATCATTGACTTATACAGTATTTTGTGTTCCAACAAAAGAGTCAGAGTATGGACCTTGTTCCTCATTCTAGAGTTATGGAATTAGAACCAAATCTGTTAACTACATATGTGAATACCATCAGTCATGTTTTATTTGTGATTGTACAATCTACACTCTATATTGTAACAATATTTGATATGATGTAAATTTAATTAGAGTTATACATTTTAATATGTACCATAGTCATTTGGAGCTCATTTTACACTAATAATGGTTTGTTGGTCTACACTATAATCTAAGACTTTCAATAAATCTATAACAAAAAGGATGGGAAGATTCCATCAAGTCGTACATGGATGAAACCAAACAAGTAACATGGGGCTAGGTCCCAATAGCATCACAATGAGAAATATGTCTATTGCACCTATAAAATATCCTAACTATTTACGGTATGCATACAACATGAGCATCCAAAGAAGCATCACCTAACTTTATTGCTCTTCTATGGATTGCACCAACTAGTACATGGAAACATGTTGTATAAAATAGACTATACAATAAGCTAAAGAGAGTGATACCCCATGCCATGTAGTATGGTAGGTTCTTGCACACTCTCTCATAAACATGTTGAAGTCGGTGTCCATAGTTACATATAACTCCAAAGCTAGGGGAACAAATAGGTGACCTTTGTGCATATCCCTATACTAACAGATCATGGTTGTTGTGGCTCCACTCATCGTCCATTTAGGAGGATGGATAATCACCCCCTCCAAAACTGCAGACATCTATAACCACAATGTCTACAATGATAACTTGGTCCTCTCGAACCAAGTATAGATTTTCCCTAACCAAAGTCGATTGTAAGCCATACCAACGCTCCCGCCATGTGTAACATACAAGTTACACAAAGGTTTTGCCATTTTATGCAATTACAGTTCGTTCCCGAGGGAATGAGGTGTTATCTTTCTATCATCGACGAATATGAATGTTTATGCTTCTTTTGAAGACTCTAGACATTCACAGTCCAAAGAGTGTTGTGACGAAGTAGTCCAAGACCACTCAGTCAGATTAACAACCATTACCCATCCATTACATTGCACAGAATTACACATGTAATTAAAATTTCACTCCAGATTTACTCATGGTAGTTTGATCACTCCTTTACAAGTTGTCGAAGAGGCGATGTTCTCGATGAAGTTCTACTGCGAAGTGAATCCGACTATGGCTTATGGACGCACATAATTCACGTGGTCCCCGCCACCGCCCCACACTCCGTTCCCACTCCGTCCTTCCCTCCGACTCGAGTCACTAGACTATCCGGGTATCTTCACAGGTATTACGTACCAGTCAAGGCCAATCGAATGCAACATTCAACAGCTTCTCGAGCACTTCATTCTACCCTGACTACAATTACGGTTCTCAATGAACACTTGTAAAGAAAGCGATAATCCTACTTCAAGACCACTCATATTTATACAATCTACTCGCACCTATTCCTAATCGTCGCCTACACAGATCGCGCCCGACTTCTTCTTCGGAAAGTTGCTGATCCCTTTGATGGCGTCTCTTCCCTTAATGCAAACGCATCAACACTCACATGCAACTCCCTAATGTCTTCTGCGATTCCTTCCGATGGACTCGCATCGCTTCCTGGCATTCCTGTCCCATGGCTTTGTACATCTCCTTCCTTCGATCCTTCGAATTGCAAGGGGTGATCATTGCCACTGTCAAACGTTCCAACCTTTCAGCCTCCACATCGTCACACCAAGCAAAAAGGTATTGCGAGCACCAACTTGCCAAATCTTCTAGTCTAGCCAGTCTTTCAACATCGACTTCATGCAATTGTTGCTTCGCCCTCTTCAATTGATGTTGAAGCTTCCTATTCTCCCTTTTGAAAAACTTCACCTTCGCGCTTCAAATTTTACAAACTTCACTGTAGGTCTGCTTCACCGTGATAGCTTCCTGCGCTACCTCCTTCTTTTGCTTCTCCAGACGCTCCACTGATTCTATCAATTGTTTTATAGTATCCGCCTGATATGTGACCTCCGGGCTGACTCTCACTCAAGTTTACCTCCGATGGCTTTTTGGAAGCTCATCATGAATCAAGAAGAACTTAGTCCCACCCTATGACCATGACCATATTGCTCACTCTTACACAAACTCTCAATGTCCAAGCTCCATTATGCACATTATCACCATGAGTAAGATATCACTCAAAAGGAAAGGGATACTTTGGTAATCAAAGTCTTCATTGAATCAAGGCTCCACTCCGAACATGACGTCTCCAAGAACCAAGCTCCCCAAAACTAAGATCACCACACTATCTTCTCCCAAAACTAACTTCCATCGAAAAACTACTTGAGAGGTGCTTCTCAACCTCTCTATTTATACTACTTAGAATCTTACCCTAGTAACTACAAGTAATCACCATGTAACTTTCTCTTACCAAGTTTAAACGAGGTAGAGATCACAAACCCCAATGAAAGGGTACATGGCAACATGCAATTGGTCCACTTGGATCTTCTAGAAGCCCAACTTCTCCCTAA
Source organism: Marchantia paleacea (assembly GCA_014180765.2). NCBI lineage: Eukaryota > Viridiplantae > Streptophyta > Marchantiopsida > Marchantiales > Marchantiaceae > Marchantia > Marchantia paleacea. Next base: position 76,722 of record MUAA02000005.1, read on the forward strand.
TTGACTTCTAGTGTAATGAAGTCAATCTCGCCCCTAGATTTAAGGGTCGTCACCAAGTCCAACCAATGAAAACTAGTCCAAGTCAAGGGAAGTCAAGATACCCATGTGATGGAATCTATTCCTTGATTCCTACTAAATAACAAAATAGTAGTTCTCATCTACCACACCAAAAGTTACTCTATATTTTCCTCCATCTTAACCATAACTAGCTTAATATAGTCATGACTAAGATAAACTTAGACACAATTTAGATATACTTGCATTTTATCCTATATGTACAACCCTGGGTCTTACAGATCCTTCTTTCCTCTGGCGGTGCGGTTCAAAGAATCGAATCGGCTCCATGTAACCGTCTTCCCAGGGGATTCCACCCTTGGATGTAACTGTCTCCATCTCGTTCAGCTCCATGAGAACTGGCACCACCACGTTCTCCACCTTTTGCGCCAATTGTAACACCAAAGAAAGTGGTTCTTTTACTGTTACCTTGGTTGCTTTTACCTTAGGCCTCGATGCCTTGATCTTTGGACTTCGGGTGAGCAATTTCCTTGACTTCCGCTTCTTCTTTTGGGCTCCGCAATTATCTCCACACTTGGACTCCTCTTCTCTTTGGTCCCCACGGAGTCCTCCTTCCCGAATATTGCTTCCTCCTCATCTCTTACTGCCTTCGCTCTAGCCTCCGAAGGCATCTCCTGCTGAGTTGGTTGCACTGGCGACTGCACACCATTATCTTGGTGGGGTCCCCCACTTCTTGTCGACCCACTACTGCCATTGCTCGCCTTGGCCCACCAAAGTCTTTGACAGGATTCACTTGATAGCGCCTCCTCTCCTATAGCGTCAAACACCCCATGCGCGAATACATGTGCACCAAGAATGAAGAGATGTAGATCACTCCCTTCTCTCCCGCTCGCAGTCTCTGTCCCATTGCTTGCACATTGCGAGCAAAGATCTCTCCCCAATTGACCTTGATCGACCCGCCGACAAATCCCTCCACTATTCTCACCTTATGCATACTTACATAAGTAGTTCGTTGTGGTGAGAAGAGTTGGTTCAACGTATACATTATCTTTCTTCGGAAGTCGTCCCGAATAAGATCAATAAGCCGTTTGTATCCTTCCTCTCCCTAGGGTCAAACCACTTGGTCTCATCGAAGGTGAATGCAGTATGCATTGCCGACCCTTCCCAGTCGACTCCATCCTTCTCCTTCGAGTAATCCCTTCCAAACGCCTCAGTCCAAATTCCACAAATCTGGATGCCCTCTCCAGCCTATTGGGTTGGTTGTCTTCTTAGCTTGAACTTCTTCGCACAATTCTGGGCACACATAGTCCCATCGCCATGCCAAGAACTCCACGTCCAAGTTTTTCAATCGTGTTAATTCTCCGACTAACCACTCTAGCTTTGGCACCAAAGGTCGATATACTCATGTCGGCATCTTCATCACTGTCAATTGAATAGCCTCACGAGCCCCCGATCGAATGGCCGATTTCCTCTTCATCTCGTCTACTTGACTCGTCGGCTCGTGCTTGCTCCTCTGCAGCTCGTTGCACTCGTCGATGTTGTTACTAACTGCCCTAATCCGTTCGACGCTTCATACCTTCTTAACAACTCATTCGTCTTGGCCATCTTCGTACTTATTTCACATATTCATATTCGGCGGCCCATACTTTCTCCGAATATCGTTCGTTTTTATTCCAAAAACAAAAAAAAGTCTCCAAACCTCTAAGTATGATCCTACACCATGTGAGGTATCCATACTCTCGTGCCATAGCAAACACCACATTCCTAATGGCATCATGGATAGCTATTCTCTATTCTTGGCTACTCATGAACAATTCCTATCTCACCCTTGCAAATTGAAGATATCTCTTCTAACGATTATGGTCCTATTTATACACAATTCTAATGTCCTATCTGAATCGCTACCTACACGTATCGCATCCGACTACTTCTTCAAGAAGTTGCTGCAGCCTTTGATGACAACTCTTCTCTCCATGCAAAAGCAACGCTTATATGCAATTCATGAATGTCCTTTGCAATCTCCCTCCGATGGACGCATATTGCTTCCATATATTTGTGACCCATGGCTTTGTACATCTTCTTTTGCTTCTCTTTCGAATCGCAAGGATTGTTCATCACCACTGTTAGTCTCTCCAATCATTCGGACTCTACCTCATTACACAAGACAAAAAGGTACTATGACCATTTGCTCGCCAAAACTTGTAATCTATCAGGTCTCTCCTTATCGACCTCATGCGACTGCCGCTTCACATCTGTCAATTATTTTCAAAGTTTCTTGTTCTTCACTTCCATGAACTTCAACTCTACACCATGAATCTTGCAAATCTCACCATAGGCTTGCTTTGCTATCTTTACTTCCTTTTTTGCTTTTGCCTTCTCCTTCTCTAGATGTCCCACCAATTCTATCAACTACTTGATTGTTTCTGTCTGGTCTTTTCTTCCTATCGCAGTGCTGTTCATTACCTCAATCAGGTCCATATAATCGTCTTCTTGTGGATCCCACTATTGGATATAATTCGAGCCCATTTCATTCAACTCCATCAGCTCCAGATTATGCGCCAACTGCAACACCGAAGAAAGTGATTCTCCTCTATTAACCTTCAACGCTTTTACCTTAGGCCGCGATGCTTCCACTCTTGGACTCATCAAAGTCGAACCATGTATGCAATGCCAACCCCTTCCAGTCAATGTCGTCCTTCTCCTTCATATAATCTCTCCCTAATGCCTCTGTCCACAAGATTGCATCCCACGTATCTAGATGTCCTCTCAACCCAATAGGATTCGCAACCTTCTTAGTGCGGACCTCCTCACACAACTAAGGACACACATAATTCTGCTTGGCAATATATTCTTCGTCCAAAGAGGTAGACTCCTCTTCAGCCGAAGTTGTTGACATTATCATATTGTGACACGGCTACTATGAGAAGATGATGACATGTGTCATCTTCAGAGTTGTTGAGATGACAAAGATATTTGACGATATTTTAGGTCAAGATGGCTGACGGCTCATTACAAGGCTGTTAAGAGCCCACAGTTGGATTATTATCCTAAGGCCATGATGTAGATAAGGATCCAAGGGATATTAACTTGGACCTTATTGGATATAAAGCGTGGTTGGAGTCGCAAGGGAAGGGCTGAGGTGTAGAACGTTGCTGACTAAGGAGCTTATCTGATCGGAGTGAAGCCAACGTGGGACATGGATAGAGGACGATATGATCCTTCAAATGTACCGATGCCCAATCCGTTTGTGATAAACATCCCGTGTCTACATCTTGACCACTTTAGGGTGTGGTTAGTATACCACTTTGGAGATAACTTTATGCAAGTGGTGATAAACTCCCCGGACCCTTTCATTCCGCCAATTGTTTCCTACGGTGCGACTTGGGACTTAACAGTTTACGTCCTGATTTGATATTGGCGTTATGGATCCGAACTTGCCGGTTGAGGTGCCTTTCAACTCATGGATTCCTATCCATCACTATTGTCTACCAAAGGCAAGTCATAGGGAGTTGATTGTTTGGAATTTTGGCGAGGAGTATTATACTCAAGTTATAAACTCCCCGGTCCCTTTTGTTGTTCTGTTCATACTTAGCCGGTTTTGAGTTATTATTTTGACTCTTTACCTATATGTGGCAACTCATATTACCTATATGGTGGCTAAGTAGTGTGTTTAGGCTAGTTGTAAAGCTCTAAGTTAGTTTGTGGCTAATTTGGCCCTACAAGTGGTCAAAATGACACTCTTCATTCTCATTGGTTGGGAAATTTAGACAAATGAGAGCACTTGGGGAGTTCTTTGGGGTTTTGAGGAGTTTCGGGAGCTTTCGAAGGGAGTCTTCCAAGATTGAAGGATATGGTTGGAAAGCTTATGGGGAGAGCTAGGATTTGGGCTCAAGAATGAAGGCGATTGACACTCTGTTGTGGTGATTTGAAGTTGGAGAGTGAAATTTGGGCCGATTGGAGAGTTTGGGTTGATTCTGAGTGTTTTGTGAGGGTTTTGACAAATCAGGTTCGATAAACGTATAGCTTACGACTCAAATTTGCGATTTGATTGAAGTTTCAGCTGGATTGGATGAGTTTTGAATACAGAGCAATAGTTTGAAGTTTGGTGTACACAATCTGAATTGCAGGATTGCACTGACCGTCACAGAGTTAGTTCGACAATCATAACTCATGCTATCAGTAAGCTTGATTAATAAAATTTACAGAGTTCAAGCTTGGATAACAAGTCACTTTCTTGTGAAATTTGAGTGCAAGTGGATTGAAGGATTCGGATATATAGTGGTTTTAGTATACAAGGATCTGCATATCACCTTGTGATACACGGTATAGCTCGACATTTGTTACAAGAGATCTAGGAGAGAAAAGCATGTGAAAATTTCCCAAGAGTATTGAATGGTTGCAAAGCACCTATGTGTGAAGTTTGACTGAGAGTTAACGGTTCAATCGTTGGTTACAACGATCTTCTTTCGCTAGAGTTTACCGGGTGTAACGAGTCTCTAATCTCAGGCACCGCAGCAAGACGAAATATCACAATCATCTCCTTCTCTTCAACACGGTTCACCTCCATTTCCCTGACATAATATCTCAAGTACTTTGAGACATTCCTCCCATCAAATTGATCCATCTTCCTCACCACAGCTTGCATCGCCTTTGTGGCTGAATCCTCCCTTCGATCCTGCAATCGTTGCTGTTGAAGGAAGAGTGTGAATGCTTGAAACATCTCCGATGTTGCCGGATCGAGCAGCACCTTAGGTACCTCGCTTGCTCTGCTCGACCCCTCCCCACTCATTGTAACCGTCCTTGTGATCCCGAACATCCACTCAGCTCGTTGTCGATGAAAAGTTGCCTTGATCGCTAACCCCTCCAATCTCCCAAGTATCCAACCTTCTGCGTCTATCTGCTCTGATCTAAATCTAGATCCCCGTAGTTTGTGTCTAATGTATTGGGCAACCTAACCTGCCATCACCTCAAGCACTCTTGGGAGAGTTGGTCATCACTTCCAACTTCTCACAAGAGAAATACGGAGCACGCTCTAGAGTGATAACCAGTGATCAAGTCCGGAGCACTAATATTGAATCAAGCGCCCACACAAAGCTAGCATGGCGCACACACAAGAAGCCAATATGGAGGGGACCCAAACACAAGAAGCAAACATTGACCCTCCACACTCAAATTGTTCCAACCCACCCACGACTGACTCTTGCCATCACCTTGCATTTGACATATCATAAAATTCAACGTTCTGCGCTGAGCTATCACTATAGAGTTCTGACAACCTGATTTCTGAACTATATTATATCTCAAGTCCAAACAAAACTTGAACTAATATCTCAAGGCTAATCCACGTTCCGAGCTTGCAACCAACCCTTGCTCTAAACTTCAAACACTAAACTCTAAACTGAAATCCATGAATCTGTAAACTCACAACAAGAAAACTCATGAAAGTTCCCCCACCTCGGAGGTTTCACGTCGAGTTCACCACCTTTATATCGCAGAGTACAATTCTTTGCTCTGAGAACGCCCGAGCGCTTGGCTGTAGAAAAACCCTCTAGAACCTTGTGTGAGTTGACAATCTCTTCTTCCCCTCCTCATCACTCCACATTTGAGTTCCTTATAACCGGTAAAACTTTAGCGGGAGAAAACTATGATATCCGATGATTGGAACAATAACTCTCGCTTAAACTTTACAGAAAATTACTCCACAACCCTTTCAATCACTCAGAAAAGTTTCATATGTTTGGCTTTTCTAGATCTCTCAACACAATTGTTGATTTACCCACTGTATCACAAGGTGATATGCAGACCCCTATGTACAAAACCCATCACAAATCCCAATCCACAACTCCGATTGCTTTCAAATTTCATGCGAATGTTACTCATCATCCGACTTCAACTGTGAAAAGTTTCATTGACAAAACTTTTTGGTATCAAAAGATATTATTGATATACTAAGTTTGTGATAGTCATTGCAATCCTGCAACTCTGACTGCTTATACAAACTTCAACCTATCACTCCTTACTCAAAACTCATCCAATCGAGTCAAAACTTCAATCAAAATACTAGCCTGAGTCGTAAACTGTATTTCAGTTGACTCAGATCTCCCAAAACCTCGTAAGATTCTCACAAACACTCCAAATACACTCAAAGGTCTAAATTTCTCTCTCTAACTTTGAATCATCGTTTCAGAGTGACAAATCCTTCAAATCCATCCATTCTTGAATCCTTGTTGTAGCTCGTCCCGTCATCTTTTCCTTCGTTATCCTTCGATTTTTGAATGTTCCCCTGGAAGGTCTCCAAAATCCCTAAAAACCTCGAAAAGTTGCCCTAGTGTCCTAATTGGTCAAAACTTCTAGACCAATGGGAATGGAGAATGCTATTTTGACTTCTAGTGTGGCCAAATTAGCTCCATTGAAACTTAGGGCTTTACAACTATCCTAAACACTCTACTTAGACATCATATATACAATATGAGTTGTCACTAATAAGAGTTAAAATGACAACTTGAAACCAACAAAGTATACCCAAAAGCGATCAGTATGAAGACATCAGATGTTGATCACAAATGGACTCGACAATGGTACATCTTGAGGATCATGTTGTCCCCTATCCACGTCCTACATCGACTCCACTTCAATCAGATAAGCTCATTAGTCAGCAAGGTGATGTGTCTAGATCTCCCTAGCTCTTTACAGCCTTACAATGCCATCTGTTACCCTAACCTAAAGTATCGCCGTCATGACAACAACTCTGAAGATGACACATGTCATCATCTTCTCATAGTAGCCGCGTCACAACACGACAACGGGTTAGATGTCAACCTTTCCTTAAACTCAACAAAAGTTGTCTTTTGTTCATATCTCCAACACCAATCTTGATCTAGCTTTGTCACCTTTGTTAAGGCTTTGGTAACAGTTCTAAATCCTTGCACATATCAACGATAGAAGTTTGCAAGTCCAAGGAAGACTCGTACCCTACTCACATCTAAGTGTTGTGAAATATGCAAGATAGCATACATCTTGGTTTGCTGAACTCCCAATCCTCCTAGGCATATGGTATGACCCAAGTACTCTACCTACTCCTAAAAGAACTTACACTTTTCAGAATGCAGCTTGAGGCCATGAGGAATCAATCGCTCAAATACTTCGTGCAAATGTTTTTCATGCTCCACCACTATAGCACTATATATTAGGATATCATCAATATAGACTCGGACACAATCAAGTCCAGCTAGAATACTATCCATCATTCTTTGGAACTCAACACATACATTTTTCAACCCTAATGGTAAGAACTTTCACGGATACAATACATCCTTGTCATGCAAATCAATTGTCCAAAAGGTTATCTTGGCATTATGCTCATCTTGAATCCGCAACTCATAATATCCTCCTCATAAATCTAATATACTGAAAATATTTGCATGTCCAACCATATCAAAGATCTCCTCATGTGTATGCATAGCATATCTATCAGATTTTGTCTGTCAATTGATAGATTGATAGTCACCACACATGCGTTTATCTATAAAATTACGATGTATATACTTTTTGATTGGCATCACCACTCTAGAATCATACTCTCCATATGATATTTCTACTAATCCAGCCTCAAGAAGATTTTGACACCTACTTTAGATCAGATTTCTTTCCATATCGTTGTATCGATAGAGACGACGGAAGACTGGTGCATTAGTTGTCAACTATCACTTAACAACTCAATAGAAAAAGTGATACAAATCTCACTTCTTTTCCCCTCATGCAAGCTTTGTCAATCTTGGAACGTATATATTTTGTCATGAAGCCATCTCGTGATATTTCTCTCAGAATTTATGACGATGATAAAATTTCTCTTATTAAGAATTCAGTGTTTTAAATTTGGAAAGGCTCTTTCTTTAACATCATCATCTCCCAATAAGATTATTAGAAGCAGTGATACATGTATCATTTCTCATTCCTTCATGCGAGCTTTGTCAATCTTGGAACGGAAATATCCTTCATGGAGACATCTTTGGACAAGAGCATCATAATTTGTGATATCGTAAATATTTTTTAAAAAAATTCAACATTTTAAATGCAAAGATAAAAAAATTGAACATATGCATCTCTCAATAAAATTATCAAAAGAATTGATACTTATATATGCTTGTCAAACACAAGTGGATGGTTACAAATACATTGTTCCCTCCAATGTTTTAAACCTAAGGAATGCATAATTCTTTTCATTTTGAGTCATGATTTGAGCTTCTTATATTTGTGAAACATAGTTTTATCCATATTTTTTTCTTTTTCATTAATTGTTTACTATGATCATGATGCATGCACATGCTCTTGATTGATTAAGCCATCAACTTTATTGATCCAAAAAATCATCATGAATTTATTTGCATTTATGTCATCCTGAACAAATTTTCAAATCACATCAATTAAATTTTTCCATTCGTAGGACTGCCCAATTGACAATGTTGGAAAAATCTAATGTTCTTTTGACCATGTTTTCCATAAAATTGATTAGTCTCGGTTAAATGCGGGTTACCATGAATTAATTATAACACAATCAACTCTATTTCAATCATGGTGAGTTACGCCGTCTTCAAATGAATGTGAATACTATACAAAATTTGATGTTTTTTCTTTCTCATTCACCACTGACTTTTTTAAATTAGCAGAAAATTCTAAAAAAAGTGTTATAGGTATCACTTGGGTTTTCTTGACCTTGTTTACATATGGTTCCTCCGCGCCTATCAAAACAAGTGTTTCCAGAAATTTGCATATGAAAAATAGTTTAAAAAATCAGGCTTTATACCAATTTCTTCAGTGCAGCAAAACATTCTCTTGTGTATCATTTTTTCCATCCATGTGATTGGCCACATTAGCTGTCTAGTTGGTCACTATGATAACATCCAAGTTGGAAATTCTCCATCATATAGCAGTAATATAAGACTACATTTTCATTTATTTTTGTCTAAATCAATATATTGTCACTGGTTTACAATCATCCTTAACCTACTCTACATTAAAAGGTTAATGTCGCACCATAATACTCTACCTGCCTACACTCAAACTCCCTCATATACGCACCTTCACATATATCAACTGACCATGTTAATATTGTTTCTAGATTAGGCCCAATACTCTTAAAGTTCCCCAAGTGCAATGAGGTGAACAAAATTAATAGTCTCAATTACTCACTCAAAATATTTGCATCCAAAATAGTTATTCTATTCATGATACTCTGTAACATGTAATTTTTAATCTGTAAAATAAATAAATATTTATTTATATCTTCAGTTTTACATAAAAGCCAACATTTTTTAAAAAAAAATTTATTGAGTATAGAGATATGTATAATAATTTAAAAATTGAAAAAAAATTAAATTTATGTAATTTCAAATATATTGATAATGTTTAAGTGAGCTGATTTATTAAAGTTAACATACATATGTTAGTATTTTTCACATATTAGACTAATTGAACTCATATTGTATAATATCTTGATTTAATCCAACATGAACATTAGACTAAAATTTATATATTTTTAATCTAATAGTTAATTTACATCGTTATTTTGATGTATTTCAAAAATAACTTTCAAAAAATTAATATAAATTTAAGCAAAGAAATTATTAGAATCAATCATTACAGTAAATTTGTGTATTTATCAAATTAAGAGATGTGAGAGGGCAGCTCTTTGAATGAGGAGGTATAATGTAGATGCCAGCTTAGAACAAATTAATAATAGGCTGTTCTTTCATATATTGAAATAACATCTTAAAATAATTTTTGTAATTTTTTAAGAAAAATAATTAATATGCAGTAGGAACCTGAAAAGTTGAGAAGTATTGTTTAAAAGAAAAGAATCTATAAGGGAATTATAAAGCGTAGCATCATCAAAATATAATAGACTCTGCGTGTACAATAGACACTGAAAAGATACTGAGCCAGTGGATACGATGAATAATGAAATAAGAAGTCATATTGCTGTGCTGTCTGCAGCTCGTACACTTACTAGCAGAAAAAGATGATATTGGAAGTGAGTGAGTACACGCAGATCTTAGTACATCGGACATGCAGCTGACCTTGTTGAACTCTATACACGTTACTGACACGTTACTGATGCAAAATTAACAGCCTTTCTATATCAGTCCATGTCAAATCAGGGACAGCCAAAATCTTGGCCAATGCAAACATTTAAAAAGCTGAAATAACTGACCTCCTATATGGATAGGAGGTCAGTTATCACCATCATGTCATGAACCTTAAACGTGAACAAACTCACGAGGAACAATTTTCTGGTCATGTATTGACAGTGGATCACAGTCGATAACGTCAGTAGTGATCAATTTAGTAATCAAGGCTCCAACTTCAAAAATGATTAGCTATTTGGCGATTCAAGCCCACCGACCTATCGATCTATCTAAGATCGACTCTAAAATTCTAAAACTTGGTTTACTTTGTGAGATACTACGTAGGTCTACGTTCTAAAGCAGAAATTAAACCTACTCATACTTTGTACCTCACTAATGGACCGAACCAGGAGTATCATCCTTGCGCTATCCTACACTGGCAGGATCGATAGCAACTACTACCTAAACCTAAGAAAGGGCCTACCTCCTTGACGATGTGTACCCATCAGACCGTCTTTGTCTTGCAGTGGGGAGATACATGAAGGACATAAAGCATCCTCTAGTCTACAACATTTACGCAATGTACAACAGGACAAGTGTACACACTTTCAGATCTTCTCACACCTCATTGTCACAGTCACAAACCGTGTATACTTTTTGTTTCTTGGCTCCTGGATACACCACCTCTCTGCAGAACACACATTATATCAGAGGGTCAGCTCTGAGAACCTTTCCTTCAGCCGCTCGCAACTCCAATACTTTGGACTTCCTAAGCTTCCTACAGGCTACCAGGCTTGATCCCAAATATCTTGTTCGAGTATAAAGCTACAAGGCCTGTCGATTTTCTTTGAACAAACGAGAAAAGTAACTACTTAAGAGTCAAAAAAACCGGCCATGTCAACACCTCAGAGCTGCATCCAATTCTTGCTCGTCCACGCAATTGTAGCCTAGAAGATACGCTCGACCTGCAGTAAATAAACCACCGATGTATTGGTAAACAAATCACAAGCTTCAGGAATGTAACTTAACAAATGCAAATTTGTTTCGGATATCCCTCCTGATTGTGCCATGCATGGAGTTGGTTAGACCTTCATCAAATAGTTCGACTTGTGTCAGTTATATGAAGGTCGTCATTATTGATCGAGTGGTTCAACAGACGAAAAATAACAATGAGGACAATTACCAAGTCTGCCTGCGCCTATAAAAGGCTCTCCTTCTTCAGCTGCTGCGTTGATCTCTGCTTGTTGACGTGCCTGAAGATCGAGCAGGAAATATGGTGAGTTCTTGACTTTTGATACTCATCCTGATCTCTGTTCTTAAAACGAACACAAAGAAACTAGTTCTATTACATACCGGCTGTGCTTCTTCGTCATCATCGCCATCGAGCCACCGATCAAAGCATCGACCAGAAACAGTGCAGACAAGGAGGTCGTTTGATGGATCCAGCACTGTCTCGCGGCACGTATCATCGCATACTGTAATAAAAAAAGACGATAAAGTACGAGCATTAGAATATGAAAGACAGGACTGAAGCATCACTCCAACGATACCAGACTACACTTCAGATGCGGCGAAACATATAACAAATCCCAGATTACGACAGATAGTAATATGATGGACATTCACGACTCAGACGCGGGAACAGACTGCAATAACTTACTGTGGGCACGCCCGGTCTTTTCACAAAGAAATATATCACCGATCTGATAATACGAGCATGTTCGACCGGAACAATAGTGATCGCCAACATAGACGTCGGGAAGCTTCTGCCCACGCCGCCATGCTGTAACGTGGTCAGCAACTGATGTGTCGATCACAACAAGGTCGTCACGTATCTGCAATTGTAACAAGATCAAATTGTGACACAATGAATAAGTTACTCAGGCAAATGCTACAGCAATCTAACCAACTGAAGTACACAGTTCAGAAAGCGAAGCATATCACAGTTCAGAAACACACCTTGTTAACATAAAACATAATTGCACCAATGTCCACCACATAAAAGGACTGACCCTCCTGACTCATCTAAGTTTCGAGTATCTAGTAGTGGGTGTGAGCGTGCATCACTACATCATCCGAAGTTTATTATGGATAGACAGATAGATGTCAAACAATATTATCAAATGGAACTCATCGATCATGATTGAAAGTTAACTTAATTACCTCACAACTGGGAGACAACTTTCTAGGACATTGGGTGAGACTGAAGATGAGTGTTTCCCAACATGGACCTTCTTGTCAGGCTATAGTAGGTTAAATATTGCAAAGGAAAGGCTTCAAAATTTTAAGCTCGTTAAAGAATCTATATGTAAGCAGGAAACGTAAGTGTGGCCGTATTTTAACGTTCGTACTTACACTTCAGCAATTAATTTGTTGATATATAGGTGTATAACGGTAAGTCCAGATAACTCCAACATAGGTGCAGTTACTCCATTGATGTACTTGATCTCTAGGAAGATCCGTGACGATAAAGATGCTGCACCGATGCTGCCAATGAAGTTACTAGTTGAAGGTAAAGCAGAACAAGGGTGGAGAAGCTTCTAAAATTGATCACCTGAGAAGGGACTGGCGCTTGGCTACGTTTCGCAACTTGCATTTGTATATAATACTCCCTAAATTCAACAGGCGTGTTCCGCACAAACTCCACCATATCTGCCTGATCACGCTGTTTATACCAAACGGAAACAACTATCAGCAACGCTTCGGTTCCCAAGCCATAATCTCGAACGAACAACAGCAATGAAGAACATGAACCCAAATAACTACAACCTTCGAGTTGGATACAAGTTGGCAGCTGACCCGTCGACTGCATCCAACTTATCCGAAGTTTCGAAGCAGCCAACTTATCAGATAATCCATATGTTTTACCCGGACAACATAAAGACAGAACAAAGTGATACTATCTGGACAACAATATCGACAAATATTCAATGGATTATAACCTCACCTCAAAGTAAAGCTGCTTCCAAGCACAGCCTCGTAGCTTGCTTTTCCTCTCCCCTTGTTCTGGTGGACCCCAACGAAGACAGTAGCTGCGTATCCAAAAAATCACACGCATATGTTACAGAAGGGACAGCGCGAAGAGGACAATTACTGGGACTGGCATCAACTTTAACTTAACCCTCGGGCAAATAAACTCTACTTGTAAGGAGGCTATAAATCTCAAGATGCTGATGAATCAGGGGTCGTGATTATGTGCACATACAGTCTGCGCCAGAGACTCTCATCTGATGTGGCCGCTCTCAGAAACTGACATACACCGGCGCACATTGAGAGGTCCTGCAACATTGGAAACCACATACGTTTAACACGGTCACGCTCTCTGGGTCAAAAACATCTTCGTCACTCAGAACTGAGAGCTCTGCTCTACCGCTAGGTGCCATACAAAAGGGTCATCCAAGAATGCAGCATCATACCTCAGACGAGAGAAACTTCAGAATGTTGTAGAACAATTCCTGTGGGACTTTCCCGAAATTACCAGTGTCTATTCCAGGTACTTTCTTTGGCGGGCCAGTATCCTGAGAATCATCAGGCCGCTTTCTCTTAAGAGATCCTCCGATCGGAACCTGAAATGACAACGTCAAATACATGCGTAGCCGAAACACAGACAAACCGGGTGTTAACAGCAAACGACCAACCGTCCGGTAGGAGTTTCCATCACCGTACTTCAAGCAGCAACAGAGCAGCAAAATAAGGTAATTGCATACCCAGGCATAGGTTTCTTTGGAACACCCGCTGGATAAGCATCGCTGGGGAGTCCCACAGCGCGATAGTTCAGATGGCGTGCAGCGATGCCCATCCGGTAGACAGTCAAGTCTGGTATATCCACCATTGAATCAAAGTGGTTAAAACTTCCGACCGAAAGATTTCAGGAGGTACAAAGGAAAGGTACTACTCGGGAAACTACACATGCTCCAAGATTTCAACGAAACCTCGAATGGATGGAAAGGGGTTACGGAGATATGGTCAGAAACGTAAGGGAGCGAAAAAGCAATAAATGAAAAACATGCGGCAATGCTGCAATGGAAAACAATAAACAGTGACATGCCTGTCCAGGGTATTATGAACAAAATTAACGCGTACTCTTGCAACCTAAACAGATGCAGGGCAAGACATTGTCGTCGCAAACGATATGAACCAAGCATAATGAGCGGACTTCATCAAATATGATCCTTAACAAGTAGTTGCCTTCAAGAGGTGCCTCTCTACGGAGTCAGGCTCACTTGACAGCTGACTAACGAATTGCTAAAACCTGGAAGTGAGAAATATGTACCCGCTAGGTGCATTTGGGTGCTTTGTTTGATACTGAATGAAAATAAATCGAGTGCAAGGAAACAGAGAAACAAAATGAACACACATACCATACATCTCTGAAAAAACACACGTTTTACTTAAGAGGCAAGACGCCGCTGCATACGAGCGGACTCCTTTCTGCGGATATATCCACAAAGCTACCCGCTCAACATATATCCAATAAAGATCTACAGGGTCCTAAGCTCAACCCTGATCCAAGGCATTGCCATACGCAGCAAACCCTCACTAAAACATTACATACACAGACGAAAGGTATGCGACTCCACACCTTAACTATAGACGTTCCACAAGCTAAGTTGGAAAGCGGATTGCCATACAACCAAAATTAACAAAAGACACAAGCTCCTTCAAACTGCATGCTCTGTCAGATTGACATTACCTTTGATACTGACTCCTCAGAAACCCAAGTAGGCGAGGAAGGCTCCTTCTCATTGCTGAGGACCTCAGCCTCCAGGTCCTTTATCCAGCCATCATCGTCATCCTCGAGGGCTTCGAGGTCATGGCCAGTATCCAGCAGTGTGTGCAAGAAGGCGTCGGAAGGCTCGGCGTCCATCTGTGTCAAAACGTACAACTCTCTCAGAAACAAAGGATAAAGAAAACGAAAATCTGCAGTATCCACATGATCACATGGCCAGACTTCCACTATTCTCCCTCTATCTCACAGGGACAGTAATTTCAACGGAACAAAAACCAAGTATCAATTTCATCAGGTCAGTCAAGGTCTCATGAATATGTATCAGGAAGCCAGTCCTGATGTTCAGCGCGACACATGCCTATTGCACATTTCAATTACTCGAGCTTCATACGTAGGTCATTTCTTAGAACGTAGACGCCAACGCTTGCTTCATCCTAGACTTACACCAAATTAGCGTCAGGCGTATCAGTAACAATGACATCAATTCGTGAAACCAAAGAGTGACCACCCCGGCATTTACAATCCAGAACGGAGCGATGTTCCTTTAAACGGGATTAAACAGAACAAACCTATGAATAAACAGAAAGCTCGGACTATACTTTACAAGCAAGGTTGTAGGGCGTCTCCAATTCACTGCACTAGCCACAGTTTTAGACGAAAGCAATCGTGAAACTAGATCAAAGTTTCTCTGGAGGAGTGTCAAAAGCTCATGGAACAGCACTCACCTTTCGTCCCCTAATCTTCGACTCAATATCCACCCAAGATCAAAATCCAGTCGTAGTTGTGAGAGACCTCGCACCCGTATTCCCCTCCACGGGCCCTTGTCGATCAAGAACAGAGAGTCTGGGCGTCTATGGACAACCCATCGTCGGCTTCCCGACACTAATCTTCCTGGTTTCTGGATCGTTTCTCGCTCAAAAAAGCTCAAACGACTGAGAATCGAACGCTGAAAGACGGGATTGATTCACGAGACTGAAATCGACTGCAAATTGAAAAGCATCACAATCTCCTTGCAATCCAAAGGATTTATCGACAACTTGATCGATCTTCGGAATTTGCAGCGAGGTTTTAAACGCTTCCTTCGTTTGCAGACCCTGTTGACGTTTTGACGTGTTTAATTCCCCGTCAACCCGTCGCCATGCCACAACCTCCCCGTTTTTACAACTGACCGTCGCTCTTTGACGCGAGCATAACTTCATCCGGATTCGGAATTTTACTTCAAGATAAAACGGCGATGGAAACGGACCTCACGCTTCTATTGCCAGAGTAAGCCCAACTTTACCTTAGAAAGTAAATATCTATGGTCCAATAGCGTCCATCTTGCTGTCCAGAAAATGTTACAAATAGGAATAATTCGACCGTCAGATCAGGCTTCAAATGAAAATATCCTAAATGGTAAAAACGAGGACGCATGGAATAAATATTATTCAAACTAAAAATTTGCTTTAAATTTATACCCCGTTTTTAGGAGTACGGTACAGGACGCAACCACAGCTGTGGTCAGGGTTAACAAGTAAATACTTGTCCTCTCTGTGACGCACGAGACCCACGGTCTGCTGGAACCGGAGGACAATGGTTACCAGCGAGACGGGAGTTAAAGCACGTGCTGCCTGGAGTGTCTTGGTGTCTCAAAGGAGTTAATCTAGCTGGAATCACAGCATGAGATAAAAGCGAAAATAAGCTGTACGAAAAATAGAGCAAACAACGTCATCAGGTGAAAAGAAAAATTGAGCGAAAAAAATTATTTAGTTCATCCAAGAACTTTCAACTCATGGGCCTTAATTATGAGGAGGAAAATTTAAAAAGCTGGCAAAGACTGAAAACATAAATGACTAGTTGATCAAGATTCAATAAATAGATATTTGAGGATGGAGAAATGTTGACAGCTTGCGAAACTTGAAATGGCCTCCCTAGATAAATATGGCAAGTAGCATCTCCACTGAAGATGACTCTGCTATTATAATGTTTGTGAGGAAAGACAAATTATTGCATACCCCTTCAAACGTGAACTATGCAGCGCAAGGCAAGGAAGACCAGGTAGAGGTTGCTGAGTTAGTAAAGTGGTTGTACTTGAATATCATATAAACCCTAAACCCTTGGTGGCCCCAGAGATAAGGTGTGGGTACACACTCAAAGATAGCAAGGTTCATTTCAGTTGACACCAGAGGCATTCATCCAACGTTAAAATCAGTTGTTGTGCCTTGACTGAAAAAATTTATAATTAGCTAGAATTGTTTAGTTGACATCGTGCAAGTTCTGCGCGATTTCAGATGTGCTGAGGATTGTGGGGTTTGAATGAGCCTCTGTATGTATTCCTGGCGAATGAAAACTCATGCTTACTCCTGGAAGACTCGAATTTAAATTGCTTGTGAATCCATTTGACTTTCGAAGTTTGATAAACTGACTCTTTGTACAAACAGTTTGTAATCTACTCCATGTGGCGATACTCAGAGATGTTGAAATGGACAACGTGAAAAAGTCACATGCCCACGAAAAACTCTAGGCTCGTTTGGTTGTAATCGTGTTCTTAAACTTTTTTATTTGCTCTCTACAGTAGCTCCAGTGGTCATGAATTACTCCCAGGGCCGACGGAAAGCTATTTATCTGTTAAATCAGACCAAAATACGAGGCTGATCGTACATTTTAGACACTAGCATGATTTTTCACACCAAGATTCTCTAGAAAAAAACCAATTACCTCCCTTCGTTGAATAAAGAAAAAGCAAAAGGTAAAGTATCTGTCGTTAGTCTGATTTTCAAACATTCCGCAAATGACAGAAGCAAACGTGACCTCTGTGAATCTGATTCGTATCAGAATCACTGTGGTTGTTTTACGTGCAATTGTACCCACCTAATCAGAAGGGGACTTACTACTACAGGACGAGCGAGAGATAGGCAACTTTCTACCCTAGCACGAGTCAAAGTCGTCGGAAGGTGACTGCAAATTGATGAGCTATGGATTGACGTGGAGATCAAAGTTCCTCACGAGTAAAAAGCACGAATATATAAGTATTATTATTTTCTGTTGCCTTAGAAAGCGATCGAGTCTAATAAATCCTAGAGTGCCTACCATGGTGAAGTTACGCCTGATAGTAATGTACGATGAACGAATGTCTCAGTCTTTTGCAAGAACTACATAACTATTATAAAAAAAATTTGATTATCATTAGATATTCATATCATTTCATCTATTACAATATTAAATTCTAATGCGTATATTTTATACCATAATTTTGAACTATTTAGATGCCAAATTAAAAACCAACATTTTTTGCAGTTGCTTTTACACCTACCATTTCACATGTTAATGTGAAATGGTAGGTGTAACATAATAATACATGGTATGATAATACATCAAAACCAATCAAAATGAGATTTTGCATGTGTGAACAGTGACATGGCATATGTTTAAGACATATGGATTAATTAACACTTTTCTTAGTTCAGCTATGAAGATTATTATATATATATATATATATATATATAACAAACATATTCAAGTATTCATTATGGGTCTTGAAGCTATGATTGTCACTAAAAAGGTGGTAGTACATTGAAAGCATAATGAAAATTGCAGGTCTCATGATGATTAGAGTGAATTCAAAACTGAAACAAGAGATGGGATCTCTCAAAAATCATTAATCAATTCCAAGTTCACAAGCAAAAGACAACCTAATCCATACATGGAAGAAATTGGAAAGAAACAAATCCAATAGATTCCAAGAAGATCTATAGATAAATATATGCTAACATTTCAATCTTGTAAGATGGAGAATGAAATCAATGAATCTGAAGCAGGAAATAAAAAATATTTATAGAGTATCAAGAGATCACAATGTTAATGCTATCAATCCTCAAAAAAATTATAAAAATATTTATCATTAATATAATTTACAAAAATATATATGATACAAGAATACAACAATAATCTCTACAATAAAATAATTAAAATAAAAAATTTATGATATTACAATCATCATTTTCTGCAGTGTCATTAGTTTTTTTTCTTAATCATTATTTTTTTCATAAAATATCATTATTGTTTTGGAATGAATGTGTCACAAACTTACATGTATTATTATTTATATAAATAATTATTTAATTATAATAAAATATTATATTTTTTGAAAAATTGATTGTACTCCAACACATTTTATAAAAATTGGAGAAAAAGTCATTTGAGTACAAGGAGAGAATTTATGAATTCATAAAATTAATTGTATCAAATGTTCAGACAACCTATAAAAATATCTGCAATTTTTTTTCAATTTCACAATACTTTGGAAAAAATCTAAGATCAGATTTGTAATACATTTATTCATAAAGTATATTCTAAATTTACATAGACATTTCGTGAAAATATGAAATATAAGGAGATAAGCACAATAAATATAATATTGTGCTCATGAAATTTTAATAAATCATATTTTGATAATATAATAAAAAATTAACTTGGGCAACTTCTTCGAGGTTTTGAGGAGTTTTGGAAATCTTTTAAGGAGACATTTGAAGATTTGAAGATAGGGTTGGAGAGCTGATGTGACGAGCTACAACGTGGACTCAAGAATTGATGGATTTGAAGGATTTTTCACTCTGATATGGTGATTCAAAGATAAAAGAGAAATTTAGATCTTTGAGTATATTTGGGGTGTTTCTGAGAATCCTACGATGGTTTTGAGATATCTGAATCAACTGAGATATAGTTACGACTCATGCTTGGGCTTTGATTAAAATTGGATGAGTTTTGAGTACTAAGTGATAGCTTGAAGTTTGTGTATCTGATCGAGTTGTAATTGCACCGTCGTCACGAAGTTAGTACATAGATCATATCTTTTGATATCATAAAGTTTTGTCAATAAAACTTTTCACAGTTGAAGTTCGGATGATAAGTAACCTTCTCATGAAATTTAAGAGCAATTGAAATCAAGGATTGGGATGTGTGATGGTTTTAGTACACACGGGTCTGCATATCACCTTGTGATACAATGTGTAAATCGATAATTGTTATGAGAGATCTAGAAAAGAGAAACATATGAAACTTTTCTGAGAGATTGAAAGGGTTGTGGAGCAATTTTCTATGAAGTTTAAGTGAGAGTTATTGGTCCAATCATTGGATATCATAATATTCTTCTGCTAAAGTTTTACGGGTTGTAATGAACTCGAATATGGAGTGCTGAGGAGAAGAAGAAGAGATTGTCAACTCACACGAGGTTCAAGAGGGTTCTTCTACAGCCAGGTGCTCAGGCGTTCTCAGAGCGAAGAAATGTCCATGCGACACCGGTATTGTAGTTAGCACCGTTCCCACTAGAAGTGCCATTACGACTATAATGTCATTAGAAGATCTATGGCTCAAGGGATAGAGTTGGAATTAGGGATCTTTGGGGTGTAATTTTCAAAGTGTGGCTATGGTGGATATTAGCTAGTGCAAGAACATAGAGTCTTTGAAGTTCAAAGTCAGTTTGGGTCGACAATAATATATTTTTTATGGTATGGATATGAGCGTGTATATTTTTGAAAATATAAAATATTATTGTGTTACACTTGTGTTGGTTTATGAAAATCTATGTATTGTGATGTTATAACCATGTATGTTGATGCTATATGTAGTTGCATGTAATGCTGTTGTAATTTGTTACCCGTCAAAATGTTCAAGTTTGAGTTGATATTCGCTTCATAACCGTGTGTAGGTATTGTAAATCCATAGTTTATTTGGCCTAGCCCTATGTTACCGGTTTGGTTCCATCCTTGTACGCTTTGATGGGGTCTTTCATCCCTTTTTGTTATTATTATTATTTTGGTCCTTGGGCTCCTTTCCTTTCCGAAGTCTCTGACGTCCTTCGTTGATAGAGTGGTGGTTCTCTTCGAGAATAGTTTCGGGTGTGTTGGTGGTTTTTCTCGCGTGCTGTAATCAACGGATCCGTTTTTGGACCGATATCCTGGGCATGAAGAGGATCTAGAGCCTGGGAGAGACGCATATGATCTAGAACCTTGTTGTGATATCGAAGGGGATGCCAGCTTTCTTGTTGCACTTCTTGATTCGAAGCTTGGACTTTTAGCTAGTCTTGGCCTGCTGGGACTCTCTGGGTATAGTCTTGGCCTACTTCGAACAGGTGGATCTTCGTGCACTTGTGCTTGAACATGAGAGATGTTGCTGTTCTAATTAGAAGCCCCAGCTGTGATATCAGGTGAACGAGGGTTGGTGTCACTCTTTCGTACTTGAGCCTTCGTATAGTCGAGTTCGCTCCGGAGCCTTTGAATGCATCTTTTCAAAGCTTCGGGTTCTGCATTATCTTCATGTACAAGGGGCAATGGATAATGCACTCTATCAAACTCGGTGACATATGTCAAGATGAGGTACCTTTTATCTGAAGTTGAAGCGCAATAGGAGTGAGCGGAATGAGAGTTACCCGCTCCCCTTCTCACGGTTGCCAACCCATTGTGTAATCTCCTCAATGTATCGAGAGGTGAAGTCTCCTCGCCAACGACATCCATCGGTTTTCCTTTCCGCCTCGATTGACAAAGTGACTCCTTTAGCTTCACGCATACACACGTATACTTGAATGGCATACAAGTTCCCAAATCATGGCGTGGACAAATGGAGGAATCACGATGCAACTTTGGACGATCCTCCTTTGATCTGCTTCATTATCTTTGCAGACCCTTGATAGTGAACCGCCCCACGTTTAGACTCCCGCTTTCTGCGGCACCTCTTACTACCTTCCCTCGCCTTCGTTTTATCGTTCTACTCCCTTTGTCCGCATGATTCGAAAGGAGAGCTAATCTCTCTCTCAGGATTGGGAGCGCGTGGAGAGCCGAGTGTTGAGAGGGCGAGAGGGTGCGGGAACTGATTTGTAGTTTATGTGGCCATACTTTGGCAAACATGGAGAGTGAATAGTTCATTCTCTTCATCTTTCAATTTGGGTTCCATTGGTACCTAAATTGAAGACTATGGAAAATGATATTGTGAGATATGAGTGTTTTTATTTTTTTAGGGTTTTGAGTGCATTTTGAGTGATTTTTCTTATACTAGACATATGGGTCGGATTTTTTTTGTTCCCATCTCTTCCTTTTCCTGCATTGGTTCTATTGGAACCTAGTTGGAAAATTATGGAGACCTGAATAAAAAGTTATGAGTATTTTTAGATTTTAGGGTTTCCATAGTTAGCATTTTCCAATGTGAGTTGGTGTGTTAGGGGGGTTGTGGTTCTGCAGGTGGGAGTAGATACATGATGGAATGCTGGGTTTCTTCATCGTTCCCTTTGTGCTAGCTTTAGCTTGACTTTCTCTCATGGGACCGCCAAAAGCGGTGCATGATACACCATGTCCGGTGTGTCATTGTCTCTTTACCTCGCAAGGGTAAAGACCCACGTGGGAAAGATGCACAAAGATTATGATTGGACCACTTGGGATGCGCATGTGAGGAGGGACGGTCACATCGACATCGGTTTTTGTCACCGGAGAACACGCACATTACATCGACTCCTTCGCCGTTGAGCATTCGGGTATACCGTCGGGGTCGTGGGGAGTGGTTAGCTTCCCATGCGGGTTCGATTCTAGGGCTTTTTTGAGACTAGATTTCCATGTCCACGTTTATTCCATAGGCTTCCTCGGGCATTGCATGACGAGGCTAGGCGTGCTTTTGTTTTACCGCTCGATCGGTTGGTGGCGATCCCATGGACGAGTTAGCATGGTTTTGTTTTTATTACTTCAGCGATGGTGTCTACATTATACTTTCGAGGGGGACGTCTTTGGACATAGAGAGGTGGCGGCTAGATTTGGAGATTCCGAGCGAGGGGATTGGGCTACATTGCGGGGAGGAGTGCATTCGGGACCCACTGGGTTAGGAGTCGAGTTCGGTCACATGATACTTCTGATTCGGGCGAGATTGCGGCGGTGTAGGATCTTTAAGGCCAGGGGAGTATAGCGAGGGGTTGCACGGGCCCTTCATCCTTTGTCCATGGCTAGTCCCTTGAGGGAGGCGATTTCCTCTTTCGCCTTCTACATCCACCCATGGGCGAGGAGATACCATTAGAGGTCTTGGAGTATCAGCCATAGGAGCCATTATGTCTTGACAGATCATTATTTGCTCATTCTCTATGCACAGCCCCACGTTTATCCTCTAGGGGTTTGTCGGGGATGATATATGAGCATCTTCGAGATTGCTTTCAGGCAGACGATCCCTCTAGTGGTTTCACGGAGTTGTTTCGGTGGGCTGCGGCCCGATTGTAGAGGGGAGATTCCGTTGTCAGTTAGTCAAGCTCTGGGTGCTAGTCGGCTTCTTGCGATGGAGAAGGACACTGGGGGCATTCGACCGATTGCTATTGAAGAGGTCCCATTGCGATTAGTATTTGTACCATTGTCTTGCGGCATCATTTCACACTTCGGGAGCATCTTTGTCCACATCGGTTTGGAGTCGCCACACCAGGAGGCTGTGAGGCAATATCGTTGGGCATTAGAGCACTTCTAGATATCCATCCGGATTGGGTTGTCTTGCGGGTAGACGTTGAGAACGCTTTTAACAAGCGTCTCGCGTGCATCCATTTTTAGAGAGCTTAGAGAGGTGGTGGACCTCTATCAAGCCTCATTCCTTTTTATACGATCTTTCTACGGTTCTCATTCTTCTTTATTTTATCGGCATGGCTTTTCCGAGGAGGAGTCACCGTTTCTGATCCTTGGACTCGGCAGGGGAGATCCTTTGGGGGGACCCTTATTTGCCATGGCTCATTTCTGAGCTCTTGTGTCTCTTGCTTTGGCCGTGCCGGTTGTGTGTTCCCTCCTTGGCGGATGATACACACATTGTGGGCCATGTAGGCGGCATTAGGCATGCCTTTGATTACTTGACTACCGAGCTTCATCTTGTAGGCTTGAGAGTCAAGGTGTCAAAGTGTAGGGCTTGGTCTC
Source organism: Marchantia paleacea (assembly GCA_014180765.2). Taxonomy (NCBI): domain Eukaryota; kingdom Viridiplantae; phylum Streptophyta; class Marchantiopsida; order Marchantiales; family Marchantiaceae; genus Marchantia; species Marchantia paleacea. The sequence continues at coordinate 100,490 of MUAA02000005.1, forward strand.
CTTTGGGCATTCCGCCTCATCTTGACTTCGGAGGGATGTATGATATCGACGGATGGCTTACGTATTCTAGGAGTGCCGGTAGGATGCGAGGATTTTGTTTCACGCTACCTTGGCGTTGCATTGGCCGAGGATGTTTTGCATGTAGGCGACCTTCCTCTACTAGGGGGGATCCGAGGTGGCGTTTGGTATACTATCATCTAGTATTGCTCGTCGACCCACCTATCTTCTTTCAAGATTGTTCCTCCTTCACCTACATTCATATCACGTTTGTTTGTGACCTTTGATAGGAGGATCATGGGCGTCTTTGGTGACATCATCGGACCAGGGACATTCGAGTGTGTGAGTGGAGATTTGGCAAGGAGACGGACATCTTTGCCAATCTCCAGTCTGACTTATTATCGATGGAGGAGACTGCACCTGCGGCATTCTTGGCGAGTTGGGCACTTGTTGCACCCTTGTTATCTTCTCGATTTGTGATCGCAGATAGACCTATTTTGGAGATATATACGAGGGACGTCGATACGGGATCATTTCCCTTACAGGTATTATTACGACCTATTTTAAACAACGTGTTTCCATTGCTCTACAGAGAGCACTAGCTGGGGCAATCCATAGGAGAGCAATCACGTTAGGTGATGCTTCTTCGGATGCTCATGTTATTTGTAGACCTTTTGACTTGGATAGTTCAGATATCCTAGGTGCTGTAGGACATATTTCCCTGTGTGATACTATTGGGGCCTAGCCCCATGTTACGGGTTTGGTTCCTTCCTTGTAGGATTTGATGGGGTCTTCCCATCCTTTTTGTTATTTTACTTCGTCATTCAATGTTACCGGTTTGGTTCCTTCCTTGTACGATTTGATGGGGTCTTCCCATCCTTTTTGTTATTTTACTTCGTCATTCACTGTATTATACTTTGTATTCTCATTTGGCACATTACTTTTTCCCGCTTGAGCTAAATACTAAGGGCAAGACGAGCAATCTTGAGGAGCAAGTACTCCTCGCGTCCCCGTTTCGTACCGTCGTGGTCGCGGCGTTATGCAATCAAGACGCGCCAAATGTCATGTAAGGAGCCTGAGAAACATCGCGGCTGCTGTGTCCTATTCACACGGCGCAGAAAGCGATGACCTGCTGACTGGACTATCTGGCTGCCTGGTTCTCGTGATTCCAGCTTCAACTTTTTCATACAAACTCCGCAACGCGTCACAGAGTGGAAAAAAAAAAGAGAGTCTGGGACGAGGAAAGTGTGCTGAAATCTCTTGGAACACTGTCAAGATGGCGGTGTTGATTGGTCCGAAAGGTTATGAAAATGAGCCTCCGCGACATCCAGCGTTGAGAATCAATGCCAAGGTAAGTTCTGGTTTGATTGACCGGATTGATCTCCTTCTGGATGCATGTTTTGATGGATGATTAGTGCTCGTCGTCTGGCGTTCTTTAAGTGGCAATGGTACATTGTTTGTGCTCCTTTCTCTGTCTTTGATGTTATTTATTCCGGGTTCATGGACTCTCTCCAATTCTTCTCAGTGATTGTTGAGTTTAAGTTTTTTTACAGTGTGTTTGAGTGATGATCCTGGCGGAATCATCATTTCCGACAACTGATTTGGACAAAGTGCTGGGCATTATTTCGAGGTTTTTTCTTAATAAATGATGTACACTACAAGTGGATGTATATCAGAAGAATTGAAAAATGCTTCTTGCTTGCTTTGAGATATTGTCACAATTTTGGGTGGAAAAAGCTCGCTCGTAACGTCGTCTTCCACGCAGTAACTTTCAATGCCTCTACTCTAACTTCGGTGGTAAAGTCACGCTTGAAAATCAAAGCCTTTCACAATTGTCATTTTCCTACCATTTTACTCATAATACCTGCACAGCAAAGGAAGGAAGGAAGTGCTATGTAAACCTGTTTTGAAAACAACCTGGTAAGAACTGGGTTTACTTGAAGTTCATTTGTTTTTTCATAATATATACGGCTTATTTTCTTACGCAGGAGCCTTTCAACGCGGAGCCTCCACCTTTGGCTCTGGTAGCATCATACATCACACCCGTAGACATGTTCTACAAGCGAAATCATGGACCCATTCCGATTTTGAAAGATCCTACATCGTAAGTTACAGGATCCTACAGTGTTGACTGTCCCTGAAGTCTTGCGTGTCTCACTTCTCACTTTGTTAAGCGAGGAACCGCTTGGTTCCTTCTTTGTCGATAACATGAATACTGATGAAAGTGTTGAAGTAACCTTTGATTCAGAAAGCCCTGCAGAACTGATTAAAATGATTCCTTTGTAATTTTTCATTGTGTATTGAATATGATATGGAAACTGTTCTGCCAGGTACCGATTGGAGATAACTGGTTTGGCACCAAAGAAATTGTCTCTTAGCTTGAAAGCTATAAGGTGCGTTGTTACTATAAATGTGAAGAAAGAGGCCGGTTCGAAATTTTTTTATCCGTGCCAAAAACGTGTGAACAATTTGCCTGTATATTCTCTTGTCAAGAATTATTCGACAATTGTTCACGTTCGGCGACTGTATATATCTGGTTGTCTCTAACGCGGGGCACCTTGTGTATGAACACATCGCAGGAGTTTGAAGAAACACACGGTTGTGGCTACCTTGCAGGTGACATTTTAACGCCCATACTTTACATTGTCATTGGTGTAATCTTTTTGCGATCTGGAAGAGTGACGAACGAAGAATTGCAAGAAGCCAATTGTAGCAGTAATTTGCTGAAGCTTTGGATCAGTGCTTCAGTGTGCAGGGAACCGTAGAACGGCCATGAGTGACACTCGTACAGTGAAGGGAGTAGGCTGGGGTATATCAGCCCTTGGAAATGGTAAGCACATGTCTTATCATCTGAACGAAGAAATGAGAGGAGTTTCTTGTAGTGCTGTGGAACTATCTTTGTCATGAGTAATATTAGTTAACAGGTGAGTGCACTGGTATCACGTTTATAGCCCAGAATATACGTGCTCATGGACTTGATACAGCTTCAACAATTGATATTTGTTTCACTTATTATGTCTTCACATCTTTTAGAGTCTTTTCAGTTTAGAGGTTTCCTCAGCTGGACGTGCCCTATTTGGGTGTTGCCTTTCCAGAGAGAGGTACTTTTCCCTCTCTACGGAGATCATATCGGGGAGATTTTACATTTCTACTTGTCAGCCAACAATACACTGATATCTGTAAGAAAAGTAGCCGAAGTACGGTAGATCGAGTTTATGTCTTGTGAAATCCATGTTTAGCATCCCTGGTAGTTGAAATAGTACCATATATCTTTTGCTTTACCTTTGATCGAAAATATCTGGATTAGACAGGTGCCAACGGCAGATTCGGGGCTTGACACGATCGAGTTTTTTTCTGTGTCTTGCTGGGATAAATTTTCTTGGATATAGGGATGTGGGGAGGAGCGCGGCTCTCAGATATACTGGAGTTGGCGGGCATATCCTGCTATACCAGATGCACTGCGAATGGAGGCAAGCATGTTGAGTTCATTAGTGTCGATCAGTGTAAGGTATTTCGTTCATTTAGGAGACTCTAATACGAATAATCTTCTTTTTTGATGCCACTGTCTACTAATTCCATCGTTTCAACATGGTTACCTTGCATCTAGACGAATGTATAGTCTGAAATTATCCTCTAATATGTAGCTTGATACGTCACCTTGAAGCGTGGTAAGAAATTAGTTTATCTACTGATCTATAGATAGTAAACTGACTTTCTTGTGATTCCAAGTAAACTACTGTTTGAAAATCTAACATGTAAATTGTCTTCCATTCTTAGGAAGAGAAATGGGGGCCATACAGATCATCAGTACCTTTATTGCAAGCGACCGACCCAGCAGCTGAGGTTTTACTGGCTTATGAAATGAATGGCGAGGTAATCTGCTTTCACCACCTTCAAGGATGTTCAAGCAGGGTTTATTGCTATTGAGTCATTGATTTGCTCATTCTTTTCCTCTTGCTGACTTTTAATGATCTGTCGTGAGGTATTGTAATATGTTTTGTTAGAAGGTGCCTATGGTAAGTCCATGAGTTCTATACGAGTTAAGTTCACAGCGAGGATAAAATTCGCTTACTATTAATTTCCTGTCATGGCCTGAAGACCATTGACTTGGAGGGTTGGGAGTATTAACAGAAGGGGAAGAAGACGAAGTAAACGGAGATGATGAGGGAGGCGGGAGAGACAGGACTATTTGAGAGTGAAGATGGTTTCTCATATCGTAGGATATCTCTCCTTGAACGAGGTTCTTTTGGAGCTTGCAGTTGTCAGCCGAGAATCCCTTCATTACCTCATCCACCCATGAAGTCGGCTCCAATAAATTTCGTCCGAGAGCGCAGTATTCAAGATCTTCATAAAATGATAAATAGATTCAAAATTTATAGCCATTCAAGCAGGTAATGAGCTCTGACATTTGTCATCTTCACTTGACTCTAGATATGGTGCTCGACATGACGATCGTAAACACTTCTGTGCGCAGGAGCTAACCAGGGACCATGGATATCCTTTGAGAATGATAGTACCGGGAGTTATCGGTGCACGATCTGTGAAGTGGCTTGCAAGTATTGATATTTCTCCTATTGAGTGCCAGGTAACTAGTCCTGACTTTATGTTCCGTCATTTCCATGATGTCATCCATCATGCTGCTATGTGCAAGTCAGTGAGACATGTATTTCGATTCTTCGTTTTGCATAGTTAATTATTGTACTCGAACAAGGTCAGTTGGGCTGTATGAAGTAGATGTTCGCCTGTCGAAGGATGATATGACCTATTCACGCTAACGCCTTCCTCTAATTACTTTGCTTATCTCTACAGGGTTTCTTCCAGCAACAAGATTACAAAATGTTTTCACCATGGGTTGATTGGAACAATATCGTTTGGCCTTCACGGCGGCCACTCATGGACTTTCCTGTTCAGGTGATACCACGCATGCTATGTAGTCTGTTTTGGAGAAGAACCAGCAAATAGAGTGGGAAAGAGTGAGATGTCGGTATCAGCCTTACGTTGCCATCACGACATGAAAGCTGCAGCGAAGGATCATTCACGTTTATCTGTTTCCTCTAAAGTTAGAGTATAACACAGAACTACTTGTTTGTTCGTGGCATTGTTAAAATTTCAGTGTGCCATCTGTACACCCTCAGATGGGAGCTTCATCAAGACAGGAAGCACGGTGAGCCTCTCAAACTGTACTTATTAATGCCTGTCATAGCTGAAGGCCGTAGACCCCCCAGCCTGGCTGAGCGGTGCTATTCCGAAGAGATTGAGTAGTGGGAAATGAGATGACAGAAGAAGAAGAAAAACGATATAGACTGGTTGAGAGTGCACAGGGTCCGACTTGTGGTGGATCTTTCCATGAGTCATTCAAGCTTTTCGGCCTTTGTGGACAAAATTATCATCCAGAGTTTTTATTTCTTCAGGTTAAAATTAGCGGATATGCCTTGAGTGGAGGAGGGCGTGGGATAGAGCGAGTTGAAGTGTCTTTAGACGGTGGTCGAACCTGGATTGAAGCGACCCGACTGCAGAGTGGGCGTTCGGCACCTTCGAACTCTTACATATCAGATGTAGACGAGCAGCGTGAGAAATGGGCATGGGTGTTGTGGGAACTCAATACCACAATGACTCCACCTACAACCATCATAGCCAAGGCTGTAAGTTCTTGTATTGTTATAATTTCTATACATTGTTTGATTGCAGTCCCTTGAGTGCTCGTTTCTTCTATTGAATTGTTACCCCTTAAACCTGCGTGGGGTCTGTCCCTAACCTATTCCCAAAATTAGTTTTTTGCTTGTCGATGACTGTCTTGGTATTCTTACTTACTGGTTCAGAGCTCTGCATGGTTTGATATTCAAAAATCTTTCAGTTGTGAACTTATGGGCCATCATATTTTGTCGTTTCGGGCCTTACCTGGAATGATGTTTAAAGAGGGTATATATTTTCTACATTGTATTCATCATATTTGCTTGATCTTGCTGGATAGTGCGTAACACTAAAAGATACTAGATGAAGAGTTTGAGGAGGCTGAGGAAGGTAGCTGTACGCTGGTGTGACGGAACTCTTACGTTTGATTTACAACAAATGGAGGACTTTGCTGGAACGAATAAAGATCTCACATAATTCTCGAAGTCATTTGCTGACACCTCAAACAATTGCCTTTGCGCGTCTCCTGATGTGTAGAGAGAGATAATATTAGCTGCCACAGTCTCTTATGCTAGATGTGTACGTACAGCAAGGTCACTAGGCCGCGAAATCTGAACCCAGAATTGGATCCTCAAGCTCTGGTGGAAGTGTGGATATAGATCTGCAGTTGCTCTCGGGAGGACCTCTAGACTGAATTTAGGTTACCACTGCAAATAAAATTTCCTTCTTAGACCGAATTCCACGGCCTCTATACTGTATGTACATGACGTGCGATACTACCAGGTTTCGTGCACGTGAACGTTTCATGAACAAACAAATCACTCCCCGACAGTGTGAGAAATATCAAGAACGTAATTCCCTGTATAACTGTTTGCGTCTCATCTCATTGGTTGCATCATTTAGGAGGCTTTAGACGTCATTGTGGCTTTCCTCCTTTCGATCTTTACAGTCACATCATATTCAGGTGGTTTGGAGGGTGAACTCTTTTGCTCGATTTATTATTATGTTATTCGTCGACAAGTTCTAAGTGTATGCAACCGCTTTACTGTGGATTATATTTCGTATGATGTTTCCCGGTTAGGTTTGTCATCCAGGCGAACATTTGTTATTCATACCTGATTGATGAATACGATGTTCTTTTCAGACATCCAGTTCTTGGCAACTTGTGGTGGACCGAAACTACATTGAAGAACCAGACTGATGTAGCTCTTTGTGGTGTTGCAGGTGGATAGTTCAGCCAATGTGCAGCCACAAAAAGTTGAAGACATATGGAACCTGCGTGGAGTTCTCAATAATTCTTGGCACGAAGTACATGTGAAGGCTGAGCCACAATCGATTCAATCCAGCCTGTAAGCTTGTACTGATAACCTTCGACACAACGAACTATTAGACTAATCTGAATTGTACACCTTAACACACAGTCGACCCATTATGGTATATATCTTCTTCTCCAGTGGCTTAAGGGCACAATTGACAAGTAATGCTTTGCTCACACCTATTTGATCGAGATATCTGTGAGTATCAGCTTGACCGTTCCGGTCAGGTCAAATACCACGTGTATTAGTTCTTTGACTCCCTGAATTTTCAAGGAAGTACACCGAGGCCTAGCCTCTTGCTTGGGTAGTTGTACAGTAGACTGCTCAAGGAGAATGTCAGATGACGGAACAGATTCACTTGTGCTGTGGACGCGTCCAATATTACTTTATAGATTTTAAAATGGGAGTGATGCTTGTCGCTTCAAAGTTCTTTGAAGGAAGTTCCAGCTTGTCAATCGATAGCGCAGTCTAGGGGCAGTGGAACTGAGAACCCTCTTGCTCCTATTTTCTCTCAAGACTCTATGGGTTAACACTGCACATCACTTGAATCTCCCACTGGTTTACTATCTCATCTTCATTGCTGGAACCTGGAGGATGGAAGTTCTTTTGATAGATGTGAAAGTCTCCTTCTTCTGTAGTCAATTGCTCGACATTTTTTTTCCCAACCCATTTTTGTTTTCAGCACCTTTCATCCACGGCGCGGGCTTTATTGTTGAAAGGCCATGGCATGGAATGCACTACGAGGATAAGTTAACCTTTGTGGGGGGAATGCACTACGAGGATAAGTTAACCTTTGTGGGGTTTATATCCTATTTTATTTTATTTTGGTTTCCTCGTTTCTTTGTGACTTGAACTGACGGTCACCAACCCAAAGGCCTTCCTCTCCCCACTGTGGATTATGGTACACGTTGCATGAGTTAAGTCAAGGTCGTGTGAACGGGTACTATAGTGGATAAGTAATTACCTGGGGCACGAGTATGTACATGGACTGTCTGACAAGTCATTTGTATGGATGCATCGTACCGACAACGCACGTCTTAACTTGAATTAGGGACGTGTTTACTATGTTCTTGATTTGATTGAATGATTGTTTGACACTTTCAAAACAGGTATATTAAGCTTCTCTATCTGCTCTCTGAATCTCCTCCTTTGGACGGTATGGAAGCCTAATTTTGCTTACGTTGAAACTGCACGTGTTACTCTGAACCATATACGAACTACCAGCAGACATTACTGCAGCGTCTAGAAAGCCATGGCCTCAAGGGTAAAGACAATTTTCAGTAAAGTAGGTCGAAAGTGCATGTTAATCCTACAACCGTTTGCGGCAAATGCAGTAGTGATGCAAATCGGTATGTCACTTGAAGTACTCCTTGTCTTCATGGTCGTTGGACTTTTAGGGGTTGCCGGGGGAGATGTATGTCCGCATGATTAGGAGAGCAGTCGACCATGACGATTACAAATGACGATGACTTTGAAAACGTTGAAGATTATGTGAGTTGAAATCGCATATGGAAACGCGAGTGATCAAAACTTTAATAATAAATGGCCATCCAGAAATATATTGGATTCACTATTCTTAGTATTGAGTTTCAAAGACTCCCCTGAACACCAATTCCCCGTTTCGAATGAATATTCCTTCAAGGAACCGACTTTCCCGCGAAATCTTTTAGTTTGAAAGACAGTATCTTACGGCCAAAAATATATATTTTGTATGCTGTGTAGACAAGCTGAGTTCGTAACGAATGTTCCATGTTAAAGTTCAGAAATCTCACAAAAGGAACAACTCTATGGCTTGTTTGGTTCAAGACACGTAATGTCATTGTTGGGTTTCTCACCAGAGTGTTTGATACGACGGAATTTACACAGTAATCTAGGAAGCCGCCACATGATCACAACTTTCTAACGCATGAACAAATGAATCTTGTGAAACACGTGGCTAAAGGTCCCTCGTCCTTACTGAAGTTTCGCCTTTCCAAAGGAGAATATGTAGTCAACGTCTGTCATTATATCGCTTATAAATATTAGACATGAATTCAAAGATCGATGATATTGTTATTGAAAGGAAATAATGCCAGTGATTTGATCTATATCCCAAGCTGCAGAGGTAATCTGCACTCGTCACCTCTGGATCGTAAGAAAGTCGGAGGTTCGTTCGAAGGAATTGAAGATCCACCATGCTTGTCGGGTTTTCGAGAGAAGCAGTGAACAGTGTGACCTGTCACGTGTCCTCCTTTTAATCCGGAAACTAGATTCTGCATCGGCTTATGCTGTGAAAAGGTGTTGCACTTGCTGCATTATGCGGCCATGTTTCTCAAAGGAAGGCATGTCAGTTCACATTCCAACCACCTTACAGCATCCATTCCGAAATTCTACAATAGGTGCCTCTAGGCGCAGAGGGAAGCCTTACTGAACAAAATCTCACTGACGAAAATCATGTCGGCCTCAAATATTTTCTTCGAAATATGTCCATAGTGACAGAGTTTTCCGTGTGGTGTGAATTAGCTTGATTTCTGGGAAGTACTGGAAATGAATGGCTGTATAACTTAAAAACTTCATCTAATCGGAAATAAAATAAAATAGTAATGTTATTCGAATAAAGAGTGTTCAGCACGTTCGACTCGTTTGACCCTTCTCAATTTAGTGGAAATTCCACCCGGGATGAGCTAAGATAGAGATAGATATCAGACATTCATAAGCTTCGAGACTTTTACACGATACCATAGAAGTAAACACTTTATTACCCAGACATGAGACATTTTTTTGAGCTAATTGGAAGGAAATTGTGTGGAATACAGTTTCAGTATACGTGAGTTGAGAAAAGGGTGCTGGTTGGTGAGATCTTTTGTACTGATATGATTTGAACATCAAACCTTAGCCTGAATATCTTTTACAGTGAATATGATTGTTTCAAAAGGTTTTCCGCGTGTTCATTTGTAGACCTCTGGATTGCAACAAAGGCCTCCCATAAAACTTTCTCTGACTGATTAACTCGGCTTCTCTTCAAATAGTTGAAAAAGGCACGTAAAGATGCTAAACTCTGCTAGTCCATGTTGGTCTTCGAAATTGTCCTCGTGCTGTATTTGCTGGTCTTTGGAGAAATTAACAGCAAAGGCAAGAAGCTATATTCTTTTGCATTCAGCTTTGATTGTGTGAGAACAGGTGGGATAGTTCTCATTTCATGTAATCTGAAGACACGCTTGTTTTAGTTCCTATTGACGAGACGGACAAAGGTCATGCAGTTTCCAGCTAACAGCATATAAGACAAGTAAACCATGGACACTCGACACCCTCATTATGCACATTTCTATGCTGAAATGACGAGTGAAAGGGTCAAGAATGGACTGTCATGAACATTTCACATACCTGTAAATATACTCCAATTGGGATCACTTCTTCCCACTTCACCCATCAGAGAACAATCATGTTATTTGATGATTCTTCATATGCTCATGTTGTTTGTAGACTGTTTAAATTGGATAGTTAGGATATCTTAAATAGACATATTTCCCCGAGTGATGCTATTGGGTCCTAGCCCCATGTTACCAGTTTGGTTTCATCCATGTACTACTTGATGGGGTATTCCCATCCTTTTTGTTATTTTACTTCGCTTTGGGACCTCTCCCATCATATGTTGCACAATGACAACGGGCCAGTTGCAGTTTTTATCTCATGATAGATGTTTGACAACGACTCCATCCTTGCTGTTTCTTGGCCAACTTTCACAAGTTGCCCATATGTAACTCAGTTGTTTTCTTTCATTGGCAGGAACAATTGATAAAAGAAATTAAAAAACGTGGGTTAAGTTGATGAAGTTCTAAAGTTCACTCGTTAGGAACGCGCATCCAGCATTGCTCACATCTAACTTATGTAGCAAGAAAAAGTTTTCACAATCATCTAAAGTCCTTAGAGAGAATGAAGGCGCTCGAATAACAAGCCTCCTTTCAAAATTCTTAAGCAATGAAAATTGATTTAACTGAACATGAATAAATCTATAATTAAATGACTAGAATCGTTTGTAATCCTTAATAATTCCTCACAAAGAAATGTCAGGTGTTGCAACATAAATAAGAATGGAACTAATTAAGGCAGATTATATATGAAATCATGAGGCCTACAAAATGTATTTCCATTGCTCTGCAGAGAGCACTAGCTCGTGCAATCCATAGGAGAGCAATCATGTTCGGTGATGCTTCTTTGGATGCTCCTGTTGTATGTAGACCGTTTGACCTAGATAATTCAGATATCTTAGATGTTGTAAGACATATTTCCCCGTGTGATACTATTGGGTCCTAGTCCCATGTTACCGGTGTTGCATGGACATTTCTTTGCTCTGAGAACGCCTGGCGGTAGAAGAACCCTCTAGAACCTCATGTGAGTTGACAATTTCTTCTTCTTCTCCTCAGCACTCCACATTCGAGTTCATTATAAACCGGTAGAACTTTAGCAGAAGAAGATTATGATAGTCGATGATTCGACCAATATCTCTCGCTTAAATTTTATAGAAAATTTCTCCACAACCCTTTCTATCTTTCAGAAAAATTTCAGATGTTTTTCTCCTCTAGATCTCTCAGAACAATTGTTGATTTGCACACTGTATCACAAGGCGATATGCAGACCCATGTGTACAAAACCCATCACACATCCCAATCCTTGACTTCAATTGCTCCCAGATTTCATGAGGTCATCCCGTCAGCTTTCCAACCCAATCCTTAGATCTCCGAATGTCTTCGTGAAAGGTCTCAAAACTCCTCAAAACCTCGAAGAAGTTGCCCAAGTGCCCTCATTGTCCCAAACTCCAAGACCAATGAGAATGAAGAGTGTTATTTTGACCTCTAGTGTGGCCAAATGTAACCAATCTTGGTTAGTCATAGTTAGTTTAGCCAAAGCGTAGAGTGGTCACTAGATCACAAAAAGACAAGATAGTGGTGTGCACTATCCAAAAAGTAAAAGGGTAAATGACGAGGTGGCTACCATGCATTGGTGGATGAGATTGTGTGCTAGACATCTGTTAGGAATTGGTTAGGATAAGATAACAAAACATGCAACTTACGCATGTTAGCCATGTGGCATAGTTTGGATTTCGGACTCCTCTAGTCCTCAAGATTATATAAAGCAAGGAGAGGTCTTTGAGAAGACCATCTCTCATCTTGGAAGTCATTCCGGAGTCATTGCCTTCAGTGTTACAATGGTATCAGAGCACGCTTATTGTTCCTATGAGTGTGGATCACCCCTCTTGGAAGAATAGTCTGGGTTGGTACAATTATTTGAGGAGAGAGAGTGTTTGTTAGAGGGTGGCGGTGGCCATTGAGGCCGCAAGTAGTGGAAGGGGTTATTGTGGGTGCGAGGTTATGGATGGGGGAGATAGAAACGATTGAGATTCCCATTTCTTAATCCTTTTCATGTCAAAGCTGTTATACATTGAGAGAAACAACGTTGACTCGGTATTTGGTTTATCATTTTGGTGCCAACTTCATGGACCAAGTGATGAGATCTTGAGATCTGTTATCTTACCTATATAGTCGCCTCTGATGTTACTTGGGATCTCACGATTTACATTTTAGTTTAGAGATGGACCTCAATAGACCACCAGGTGAGATTCAACACACGGTGTGAAATCTATTGTGCGTATCATCCTAAAGCTATGTTTGAACCTAGTTATTAGAAACTTTGGAGAGGAGTATTACCATGAGGTGATAGCATCACCTATTCCTTTTTGTGTTGCCAATCTTGAGAAATTGGAGAGTGTTCATCTTAACCCTATCTTGAGAGAGAGTGGACGGAGGCGAATCATGGAGGACACACTTTGAGAGAAATGATTGAGGAGTTGAGAGATTTGAGAAGCAGCATTTGAGCAAAGTCGGACTCAAGTACAAGAGTTAGCTCAAGAATTAATGCGATCAAAGCGAGAGGAATGGAAAATGAGAGAATGAGAGAAACTCCAATGGAGATGGAGGCGTCACCATCCATGGTGGAAAGTGAAGAAAGCTTGGTGAGGCCGTGCTCTTGAAGCCCAAAAGACAACTTGAGCAAGAGAGCTAGATCTTGGACATCCATGATTACGAAGATGACAAAAAGCTTGTAAGATAGAACCTTACAGAGGTAGTCGAACCATGGGAGTTTTGGAAGGTTGGATTGAGAGAATGGAGTATCATATTGCTTTGTTCAATATCAATGATCACATTGCAGGTCTTTTTTGTTCGTACTTTGTTGTTGGAGAAAGCATCTACTTGGTTTCGGGGTTGGATGATGGAGCTCAATGAGTCGGGGCCAACATGTTCTTGGAGTGCAATGAGGCGAGGTCTTCTTCAGAATTTTCAAGCGGTTGATCCCATCATCACGGCACGGATGAGGTTGTGGAAACTTGAAACGAAGGGAAGTGTGGAGGAGTACATTGAGGAATTTCGAGATCTTGAATTCGAATACGAGATATGAGTGGGCCGAAGCCCTTGATTTATTCAAAGAGGGTTGAAGAAAAAGATTCAACATGAGGTGATTCGGGACAATCCAAGCAACTTGAGCGAGGCTATTGCTTGTGCACAACGAATGTCCAATGTTTATCACAACGGTGGAGAGGTATCGGTTCCCTCGAATCAATACTATGGACCCATCTTTTATGGGTAGGGCAACATAAGGAGGAGAGAAGATTTCATTCAAGGGGAGTGAGCGCACAAGGAGGAGATCGTCGTAACTCGAATCCTCATCGAAGCAAATTCAAGAGGAGGAGGCGGAGTGGAGGGAAGGCGAGAAATGAGGCGGTGCTATAATTGTGGAAAGATTTGGTCACATTGCCATGAATTGCCGTACCGAGTTACGGCAAGAGGAGCTAGACTCCCTTATCGGCGAGCTCTCAACAATCTTGAAGGTGGAGCGAAGTGACCGATGGAAACACGGGAAGCAACGAGCACCGGTAACCTTGCCTCGCGCGGCCTTCTTGGTTCGATGAAAAGGAGGAAGGGCGAGGAAGGAAGCACAAACATGAGGTAAATGGTTTGAGAAAGAAGGAAACATGTTTGATTGTGACGGATGGCGAGATAGAAGGAGTAAAAGTGAGAGTATTGATTGATCCAGGAGCTATAGAAAATTTCCTATCTCGATCTATTGCTATAAAGTTGGGATTAGCTTTAGAGAAAGATGAGAGTGAAAAGGTAGAGTTGCCAAGCGGGCAAGCAGAGAGCATTGAGAGCATTCCTAGGAAAGTGGAGTTGAAGATTGGGCAATACAAGGAATCGTTGGAGTGGAGAGTAATTCGATTAGCTCGCTATGATGCTATTTTGGGTATGCCTTGGATGGAAAAATATAATCTGAGGTAGATTGGCGAAGGAAGATAGTAAAAACTATGAGTTGGAGTATCTTTGGAGATAGACTTAGATCAGGACACAAAAACTTGCCTCTCTATGTGATAGGAAGAACATTTATCGGTCACAAAGATGTATGTTTTTGGGCCTAATAAGAGATGTAAAGCGCTCCAAAAGAGCAATCTTTTATACATGAGGAGTTAACTTGTATCTTGAAGCGAGTTTCAAGATGTTTTTCAGATGATTTGCCTCCAAGTTTACCACCAAGAAGGAGAGTGGATCACAAGATAGAGATCTTACTGGGAAGTTCACCTCCTTGTAAAAGTCCCTATCGACTTGCACCGAAGCATTTGGAGGAATGCAAGGCACAATTGGAAGAGTTGTTGGAGAAAGGGTTTATCCAACCTAGTGTGTCACCATATGGAGCTCGGTATTGTTCGTGAAGAAGAAGGGCGGCTCCATGCGGATGTGCATGGACTATCGTGCTCTAAATCAACAAGCGGTGAAAAACAAGTATCCATTACGCGAATGGATGACTTGTTTGATCAACTTCATGGAGCTAAGTATTTCACCAAACTTCGATCTTAGAAGCGGATACAATCAAATCAGTGGCGGATGAAGACATACAAAAGGCGACTTTTAGAACTAGATATGGTCATTTTGAGTATCTAGTTAAGCCATTTAGTTTAACCAATGCCCTGCCACATTCATGGGACCGATGAATGATATTTTTAAGTAAATATCTGGATAAATCAGTGATTGTGTTTTTTAGATGATATCTTGATATATAGCAAGTCATTACAAGATCATCAAAAACATCTAGGAGAAATCTTTCCAAGTGTTGAGAGAAAATAAGCTCTATGCTAAGATGTCAAAATGTGAGTTTGGCAAAAAACAAAGTAGATTACTTAGGCCATAGAGTTAGCGCTGATGGCATCAAGTCATGAGTGACAAAGTGGAAGCCATTCAAAATTGGACTTCCCGGAGAATCGAGACTCAACTACGTAGTTTCTTGGGTTTTTAGGCTTTTATAGAAGGTTTGTGGAAGCTTTGCTCGTATTGCTCAAGCTTTAACAAGTCTCTTAGGCCAAAGGGCAGAAATGGCAATGGGTGCGACTCAAGAGATTGCATTTCGGGCTTTGAAAGATGTGCTTTCTTACATGCACCAATCCTTAAATGGTACGAACCTAGTAGACCAACAAAACTTGTTACGGATGCATCAGGTGTGGCAGTTGGAGGAGTGTTACAACAGGAGTGGAAAGATGGATGGCACCCAATCGCTTTCTTTTCACGGAAACTTTTGCCGGAGGAACAAAATTATCATACCACCAGAGAGGGAGGAGTTAGCCATTGTCTTGGCTACTAAACATTGGAAGCACTATCTGGGAGATAAGGAGTTTGTGGTTGAGATGCAGGACCACAAGCCTTTGGTTTATTTAGAAACTCAAAAGGACCTCTCTCAAGCGGCAGATTCGTTGGAAATTTGAATGGCGGCGGCGTTTCAACATGAAGATCGTGTATGTGGAGGGGAAGAAGCGACTTGCCGATGCATTGACACAAATGTCATGCATTAATCACATCACGGAGGTGAAGATTCACTACGAATGGTGGGAGAACCCGAATCGAGCTACCAAGGAGGATGAGGAGATTGCACAAGCCCTTTTAGCGTGGTCGAGCACATTTGGAGCGGGGATTGGCGTTCTACAAGGGAAAGATCCGGATCCCTCGGATGTTGCCCTTAGACAACTTGATGTTAGAGGAGGCACATGATTGACTATTGCGGGCCATGTAGGAGTGGAGAATACCATTGAAGGCATCCAAAGGGTATACTTTTTGGCCAAAACTAAGAGGACATCACCGGCTATGTTCGAAGTTGTGTGGCTTGTCAACAAAATAAGGCTAGCAATCGAAACCGGCGAGGTCTACTACAACCTCTACCAACACCGACTAGAAGATGGGAGCACGTCGGTATGGACATTGTATGTGAGTTTCCAATGGCGTCTACGGGTTATGATTCAATAGTCGTTTTTGTGGATAAATTGAGCAAGATGATCCATATTAGGCCCACAACAAAAGGCGATTCTTTTTTGAACTTGCTTTCGAATTTATATGGATGCAGTTTTTTTGCTCAACATGGCTTAGCTAGAGTGCTCATCACCGATAGGGGCACTCAATTTACTAGCATGTTTTGGAAAACCCTATTTGGGCTATTCAAAACAAAACTAGCCATGTCCACTGACTTATCATCCTCAAAGCAGATGGGCAAGCGAAAGAGCAAATAGGACTATTGAGGACATGCTTAGAGCTTTCACTTTGGAAGAGCAATACGGTTGGGATGCACTTTAAACTTTGATTGAGTTTGCTTATAATAACTCAATCAATGCATCCACAAAAGTCAGCCCTTTCTTCTTGATGTATGGAGAACACCCTATCACACCATCTAGCTTGGTGAGTGTAGGTCACATGCAAGAACCATCAACCCAAGTTGAAGCAGTGAACGAATTTGTGGCACGAGTCCAACGAGGAGTACATTAGGCAAAGCACAAATTAGCCATTGCCCAAAATCGGCAAAAAACAATATCTTGATGCTCATCGGCGACATGTGGAGTTTCAAAAAGGCGTCGAGGTGTGGTTGTGCACTACCAATTTGTCATTAATAGGGGTTCGAAAGTTCAGTCCACGGTTTATTGGACCTTTCTTGATTGTCCAACGGATTGGAGAAGTTGACTACAAATTAGAGTTGCCAACACACATGAAAATACATCTCGTTTTTCATGTGTCTCTCTTGAGGAAGTATACCCCACGATCTCCTTCCTTTGGCAACCCACATCAACCTCCTCCTTTACCAGCCATGATTGATGGTGTAGAGGAATATGAGGTTGAGAGAATCCTCAAGAAAGCGGACAAGAGGACGGCGGAACACCAAAGTGGAATATCTAGTCCAATGGAAAGGTTATCCACTTTATGAAGCTACTTGGGAACCATTGGCAAATCTTACAAATGCCAAGATACTTGTAGAGACTTTTGAATCTTCTTGCAACGAGGACGTTGCGACTTAAATGGGGGGAGGTTTGTAACCAATCTTGGTTAGTCACAGTTAGTTTAGCCAAAGCGTAGAGTGGTCACTAGATCACAAAAAGACAAGATAGTGGTGTGCACTATCCAAAAAGTAAAAGGGTAAATGACGAGGTGGCTACCATGCATTGGTGGATGAGATTGTGTGCTAGACATCTGTTAGGAATTGGTTAGGATAAGATAACAAAACATGCAACCTACGCATTTTAGCCATGTGGCATAGTTTGGATTTCGGACTCCTCTAGTCCTACAGTATATAAAGCAAGGAGAGGTCTTGAGAAGACCATCTCTCATCTTGGAAGTCATTCCGGAGTCATTGCCTTCAGTGTTACACCAAAGTAGCTCCATTTTAACTTAGAGCTTTACAACTATCCTAAACACACTACTTAGCCATCTTATACATAATACGAGTTACCACTAATAAAGAGTCAAAATGACAATTCGAAACTGGCTAAGTATGAACGGAACTACAAACGGAACTGGGGAGTTTATAACTTGAGAATAATACTTCTCGCCAAAGTTCATAACAATCAACTCCATATGGCTTATTTTAGGTAAGCAATAGTGATGGATTGGAACCCATGTGTTGAAAGCCATCACTAATGGTAAGTTCAGATCCATAGCGCCCAAACTATATCAAAACATATACTGTTACGTCCCAAATTGTGCTGTAGGAAACAACTAGAACAATAATCGGATCTGGAGAGTTTATCACTTGTTGTAGAAAGTTATCTCCAAAATGATACACTAACCACGCCCGAAAGTGATCACGATGAAGACACTGGATGTTGATCACAAATGGATTGGGCATCGGTACATCTGGAGGATCATGTTGTCCTATACATACATGTCCGTTGGCTGGCTCCACTTCGATCAGATAAGCTCCTTAGTCAGCAAAGTGATGTGTCTAGCTCTCTCCCATACCCTTTCTATCATGACTACGCTTTATAATTAATAAGGTCCAAGATAATATCTCTTGGAGCCTTTTCAATATCCTGACCCTACAAAGTTGATCCAACGGTGGACTCTTAACAACCTTACAGTGCGCCGTCGGTTATACTAACCTAAAATATCGCCGTCATGACAACAGCTCTGAAGATGACACATGTCATCATCTTCTCATAGTAGTCGCGTCACAACATGACACCGGTTTGGTTCCATCCTTGTACGCTTAGATGGGGTCTTCCCATCCCTTTTGTTATTATACTTTGTCCTATTTCTTTTTCCTTTCAAAGATGTCAAAACATCCATCCATGAAATTCAAGTTTAATACATTATCATGAAGATATAGTAAATTTTCACTTCATGAATGAATTATGTTCGCATTTTTGGGAAATCGTTTCATACAACAGAAACAAGTTACGTGGATGCTACTTTCTCAAATATTTGACGTTCACAATTCTAGTAACATCAGAACCTTCAATATACAGAATTCTCAGCCACAAATGTACACTTTCATGGGAATTTAAAAATATTTTACATTATTTGAAGGAAGTTGACTAATCAGTCCTCCTCTTATATCTTTCAATACAAGAAATGGTTTTGTTGTGGCAAATGTTGTTTTCAGCTCGAGTATATCCCGCAGCGTACACTAATATATTGCAAGATCACAAGATGCATGTGCTCACATATTCCATTTACTGTACGGCAAGCCGAAGGAGATTTTAGGAGCATAACAAGTTGAAACAAGAGAATTTGTCACCGTAAACCTTATATTTGTTCAAGTTATAAGCAGGTCTCTACATCCACTTGACTCACCACAACTGGGTAGTGGGGAACTGAGAGGGCCACGTGGGGTCCGTACGTGGTTGACTGCTCTCTTTACTCGGTACAGGAAGCGAAAATTAGTCGGTCCGAGCACATTCAAACTCAAATTTTCTCCATTCGAGTAGTTTTCTGATTACGCGGTTTGTGACCGTTAAGGTGAAACCTCACCACTTTGCGAACGAGTTGTAAGCTCACTCACAAGTTTAAGAGAACCGACAGGGATGCCATGGCCAGATGGTTCACACACGCATAGTTCATAGCCACAGGTCACGTAAGCGCGGGCGAATCATCACGCGACGCGTGGGACTCAACTTAGAGCCTCCACTCGAGACGCATTAACGGCCAGCATTCAAATTAAAAGCGGTTTTGGCTGAACAATTCCAGGACAACTTCAAAAGATCTGATTGGTCACATTCCGAGTTCATCGTCCACGGATTGGCAAGAAAACAACCTTAAATAACCAAAATCAGTTCGCGAGAGAAAAAGCCCGAAAATCGCCAGTTACTGTGAATTATGTCAAGTTGTTCGTGGTTAATCCGCGCCAGCCAGCCAGCCAGCCAGCCAGCCAGTGATAGTGGGCCGAGATAATCTGACTGTAATCCACGTCCGTCCCTCGCTCCCATGGCGCAAAACGAGAATCGACGCCAGGCCCAGCCGGTGCCGCCAGTCACAGGAAGGGCACGGAAGGAATGAAGAAAGGCCGTCGCGGGCCTCCCGAGGGAAGGTAAGGGAGGATGCGGCCGGGGAGCGTCTTGTCCTTTCTCCTGCTTCTGTTCGTAGAGTTGGTTTTGGGTGAGTGAGTCGAGGGAGGCGGGGCGGGGCATTGTGGCGGGTGCCCTCAGCTCTGGTTGGAGGCTGGGAGCAGCTGCTAGAGGAGGAGGAGGAAGGGGAAGGCGAGGCAAGGAAGAGGAGGGGGAGAGCGAGAGAGGGGAAGAGAAGAGAAGAGGAGAGGTAGAGCGAGCTTGTGTTTTTCTGTGAGGAGGGGGCGGGCAGAGGCGGAACTACTCATCGAGTCCAGGGAGCGTCTCGTCTGTCTGCTGCTGCGTGCTCGCTGTCATGTTTGCTTGCACGCAGCGTCGGTCTAGGGATTGTGGAAGGGAAGGAAACGGATCGGAGGAGGAAAGTGGTTTCTTTCAGGCGATCGCTGGATTGATTGATCGAGGAGAGGGAGGGGTTAGCGGGGAGGATTGGAGTCTGGGGTGTGCGTGGAGAGGATTTTTTGGAGGGCGGGGAGGAGGACGGAGGAGTCGGTGGTCAGAGGAGGAATTGACGAATTGATTCGGGCGCGAGATCGGAAGAATCGGCGGAGGGAGGACTGATTGAGAATATATTGGGTGAGGAAGTAGAAGAGGTGCTGGTTGTGCTGTTGGTTGGTTGGTTCTGTATTTATGGTTGTGGTGTATGCTGTGTGCCGTTTTGTTAGATCGAGGCGTTGGAGGGGTGTTGTGTGAATATTAGACATTCCTGTAGGAGGGGAATTTGTGGCGAGGAGTGGTGGGAGGGAGCATGTCCATGCTGGTAGGGGTGAGGGGACAATCAAGAGAGAGTGAAGGGGCAGCACTGCGAGAGGGAATAATACAGCAGCCTGGTCCTTTTTACAATGGCAACCCTTCTTCTATCATATGGGGCACATCAACTGCTGCGCCGCTCTGGAGAGATGAGAACTCCGCTTATTCTACATCCTCGTCTCCTTTCTCTAGTGTCCAGCAGCAGCAGCAGCGTGTGCAGGAGGAAGAGACGGAGAAAGATGTTGGGATGAACGTAGCAGCCGGAGAAACGAGGGCGGCCACCAAGGGCTCCAGGCGCCATGTTGCTCGGAATTATGTACCTCGTACTTCCAATCCTACTGCCCCAGCTTCTTCTCCTTTTGCCTTCGGGTTTCCTCCTCAACCTAATCCTGGTCCTGTATCCGCGCCTGCTGCTGGACTCGGTCAGCCACGGATCCCCTCCGCTGGGACATCTGGTAGTTCGTTTGTGGCATTTGGAGCGGGTGTCAATTTTGCCCCCGACGCGTCAAGCAGGGCGGGGATAGAGCCTGCTATTCGACCAGGTGTTGTTTTGAGTGCACAAGACGAGCGGATGGAAGACATCGAGGAGGTGGTTCCGGCAATGTCCAATCTGTCGGTTAATGAGCAAGGGAACGAAACCAGATTACACGCCAAGTCTGCCCATCCGACTACTTCCCATCTCAGTGTTCAAGACGTCTCTCCATCATGGGGTACTGGATCTGATGTGAGTGAGAAGTTCAGTGCTTTAGGGCTGAACTGTTCGTCCGAGACTTCGGGTGAACGAACTGATGCTGCTGGGGTCTTCGTATTCGTGGCCCAAACTACGAGCAATGCATTTGGTTCCGCTCCACCCAAGCCGGCGGTCGTTACAACACCTGCAGTGTCCATGAGACCTCGAGTGAAGGTGAAGAGAAGTGGTTTCGCGGCCAAGGGCAAGGGTATAGCTGCAGGTAATGGGCCATTCAGTGTACCTTCACCCATGGGTCTGGATGGTTACCCATCCGTGATTGGAGAATGTTCTTTCTCATCACCTAGTTTCGGTCCCTCAGCTGTCCAGGATGTGAAAAGCACATTTGAAGATCCCAGAACTCAAGACCTTCCATCTTCTTCGTCTCTTCCAATGTCTGCATCCCAAGATTCTCTTATGGAAGGTGTGCACCAGTCCTGGTCCGAAAGATCCTCTCCCTCTAGGTCAGGTCGTAATGCTGTCTTTGTTGAAAAGTCGTGGATTAGTCGTCCCCCTGAAGAATTAGGTACTAGGACGAAATCTCCTTTTGTAGCTGAAAAGATCTTCAAATCAGAGGAATTTGATCAAGCAACTGCGAGAGGCTGTGATATTTTGCTCCCCTCTGCCTTCAGTAGGGTCGGTTCTTCTGGAAAGGGTCCTGTAGATGAAAGTTGCAGCTCCACTCAGTCGTTGAATGCGTCGTTCGCGGGAGTGACGTTCTCTAATTCGAAAAGTAAGGAGATGTCTGGGAAACATGGGCTTGCTTCAGGTCATGCTGATATCAAAGCGCATTTGCAGCCAGTCGAAGATTTAATTTCAGGCTTTGCAAGGAAATTGTACGGAGGATCTGGTGGGATCGCATCTGATAAAGCACCCAAGATTCCTGGATTGTCCAATTCTCGCAATGTGCGGCCTGCAGAAGATAATGCTGATGTTTCACCTGCATCGGGTACCGGGTTCCGTCAGGTCATTCACACCGTTGGGAGAGAAGCAGGAGGTAATCTGAACTCAACGTCTTCTCCGCCAACTGAATCTGTTGAGCAAGAAAACTTGCATAAGCAACCTGGGATTGAAAACCAAAAGCCTTATTCTGATTATTTTCCACGCGTGCCGTCAGAACCCTTTGTTTTCGGGGCATCATGGTCTCATCAACCTAGCACTCATCCCGAAGTGCCATCTCCATCAACACCTTTTAAGTTTGGGGCGAAGGTCAATTCTCCGTCTCCATGTCTTAGCTCGAGTACTGGAGGAGGCTGTGTTGGCCGAAGTGCAAGCATCTCCGTTTCGGATCTTCTTGACTTGAAGCATAAGAATTCAGCTGCTGTTGACGGTAGCTTTACTCCACATGCCGAGGCTGATGCAGTTACGTCTTCTTTCTCTTCCTTCAATCTGGGCGCATCTAACTCCAGTGCCAAGCTCGATATTCCTGATAGTATTCGATTTCCATTTACGGGTAACAATAAGTCAACTGTGGAAACCCCAGTTGCAAGTGGAGCAAATGCCGCAAGTGCGGATTCTGTCGACGGTGATCCATCTAGTTCTTCATACAGTACCGCGCCTTCCCATTTTGTGTTTTCAGCCGGGTCCGGCTCTACGTCCTCTACGTCTCCAACGGTACCTGGACATCAGGGCAGTAGTGGAAGCGATGCCGCAGCAGTTCTGGATAAGAAAGTCAAAGAAGGCATGTTTCAACCATTGTTTTCCGCAGGTCCAGTTCCTACAGAGACGCAACAATCTTCACAGCCTTCTCATTCCAATTCGAGTAACTCTTTCGAATTCCGTGCAAGCAGTGGTAGTAGTAAGGGTGCGTCTTCAAGGAAGAAGGGTAATAAAACTCATACTATGGCGCCCAGGAGGCCCAGTCGCAGCTTGAGTGGATCGAAAGACAAGAAGAATGTGGGAGGCTCGTTCATGAATTTCGCGAGCGCTAATGGACCCTCCGTGGTCCCCGACGATACTGGATCCCCTATGGACTTTTCACCTCAGCGTTTTATTCCTCCCGACGGATTTGAGAATGGCCCCGACTTGGAGCAAACTTCTAAGTCTTGGAGCCAGCGAAGTCAGTCGTTGGAGAAGGAAGGTGCAGACGGGGATGACGAGTGGGCACAGTACTCTGAGACAGACATGGCTATGGATAACCTGAGGACTGCAGCGATGAATTTGACATTAGGGAAGGAAGATTTTTGCTCGCCTGGCAAAGAAAACTCTCCTAGTAAAGCGACTGGCAAGAATGGGAAATGGAAGCGTGCTCCATTTGATGACAGTCAAACTCCCTTAAGTGGTAGAGACAACAATTCAGCAGAGCCGAAAGTGGACATCGCTAACGATTGCGATAGCGCCGCCAGTAGTTCATCTCGCAGTGTCGACTCCAGTGCCAGCAGCAGTGGTTACAGCCCCTACAAATTTTCTGCAGGGTCTCAGAATTTTCATTCAACCACTACCTTGCTAAAGAGACATGCCCCTAGAAATCGTAGGGATAAACTAGGTGCAGGATCTGGAGAGGCTGGGAGAAATGCAAGGACTCGAGGAGAGAATGTGGGAACAACTGATGCAAATGTTCCAAAGCAAAGTAGTGTGTTAAATGCCCCGGCCGCAGGTCTAACATCTAATGCGCAACGTCCAGTTTTCAGTTTCGACTCCGCAAGAGAGACAAACATTGGCGACTCAGAGAAGGGGATGTTGGGAAGGACTGTTAGTGGGACTGGGGTTAGTAACAAGGGGCCATCCGTTATGTTTACTGCCAGAGCTAGTTCATGGTCAACAGAACCATCATCAACTATGGGTCCTCTCCCAAGAACAGACGGAGCTGGACCCACAAGCCCAAGATCTTCGGGAGCTGCAGCAACCGAGCAAGTCTGTGAGAAATGGCGTCTTAGGTAAGTGTGACAATTAAGCTAATTGTCTCTAGTGACTTTGTTCGATGATTATTCGGAGCACGGGAGACTTCCTCTGTATTTCACTCGGGGCTAAAATTTTTACATGATTTGGTCCACTACTTCATAAGTACATCTGGGATTGAATTCCAGACCCGATGGCATGTGAAAGCATACCGTACCTATAATCTTTCCCTTTTTCTTGTACTTAAACAGAGGAAATCAGGCGTACGCAAATGGAGATTTTCCGAAAGCTGAGGAGTATTATTCACGAGGTGCTAGTAGCGTACCTCCTAATGAAACGTCACAAAGTTGTATCCGAGCATCCATGCTGTGCTATAGCAATCGTGCTGCCACACGCATGGTGGTTGGGCGCATGCGGGAGGCTTTGGCGGATTGCATGCGAGCGATGGCCGTTGATCCTAATTTTCTTCGTGTCCGATTGAGGGCAGCTAGGTGAGTACATTTGTCAATCTCCCGAGCTTTTGATTGAATTCTTGGTTGCATATCTTAGGTCGCCGTAATTTTTTGATGTCAACCTTTGTAGAGATATACGTAGTGCCGTAGATTAGGCAGCCTCAGTCCTGCCTTCCCTATGACACTTACTGGACTCCACCAGGTAGTGTACAGTTGCATTCATGTCTTGCACATTGTACTCCTACCTCGATCTCTTCCAGAAATTTACGCCCCTTGATACAAACGGATGGAGCAGGCGAGCACATGAAGGCAAAGTGCGTGCTATTGAGATGTTTGGGAAGGGCGTTGGCCCCAATTGCAGCCACCGTGCTGGACCACACCGCACATTTTAATTTCAATATCTGCTTTTCGTTCATCGTCACTTACATATGCATGGGTTTGCTGTTCACAAGTTCAGTGTATATCATATCCTTCACTTCTCTGACTTGTGGTCTCTTGTGTTAAATTGCTCAACCTATACGATCGATTACCTACTTTTTAATTTGTTTCATCTAATCTTACTTTTGACTACTTATATGTCGGGAGTACTACCTACCTACCTTTCATGATTCAATCAAGGTGATATGTGAGGATGATTGGACTGGGTGACTTGATATCGAGAGTTGGAAGAGTAACTTGCTTCTACAAGATATTACGCATTTTAAACTCCTGTCTTGCAGTTGTCATCTTGCTTTAGGTGAAATAGATGCTGCAGAAGCAGCCTACAAAGAGTGTCTTCGTCGAGCAAAGGATGATAGTCAGCCTGATACCAAAGTTTCACAAGAATCTACTGAAGGGCTGCGAAAAACACTGGTAATATTATGTCTGTTTGTTGTCAGGTTGAACGTTATTTGGAGTTTCGAAGGTGTGGTTGTAGTGATACTGTGTTGGTATGATTCCAAAAGAGTTGCTAGTTATTTGTCGAAATATGTTGATAGAGAATGACAGTAGTTCATTTGGGTTCTTCTGGACACAGCAAGTAAGAGAATACTTAGATCGCGCTTTGGAGATTCTGGAAAACTGGAGTTCTGGTGACGTTGCAACTGCTTTGCGTTTACTGAACGAGGCACTTCTAAGTAGCCCTCATTCTGAGCGGGCCCTTGAATTGAAGGCTTGCGTCCTTTTACTGGTTAGTTCCCTGAACAAGTGCTTTTAGCAGATCTATTTAAGTTGATGAGTTTGAATATAATAAATATAGATGCTAGAGTGTGGGAGGGAATTGAAGTGTTACTGGAGCGATGACGTGATCACAAGACCATATGCTGATGTGTGCCTTTTCATGACATTTGTATAAATTTCACAAGGTGCAGCTTATGGATACAACTTTGAGGTGATTGGATAGTGAGGAAAACAGGAACCTAACTAACTAGTTGGTATCACCCTTCTCCAAACAAGCCCGGAATTCAAGGGTTTGTTTCGCATCTCATGGACGGCCAACATCCGAACATTTTGACGTGATTGGAAAGTGAGGAAAACAGGAACTTTCCAGAAGATTTGTATCATAACTTTCAACTAGTTGGTATCATCCTTCTCCGCACCCTGAACTCAAGAGTTTGTTTCGTATCCTATGGACGGCTAACATCGGAGCATTGGCAGTTCATGCTACCAGTCTCAATGGTTTTCATAAAGTCTAGAATGTGATACATTTGAACAGAATGAGGGATCACCATCCTTCCATAAACCCTGGACCTTAACGGTCTTCCTTAGGTCCATGGATGGCTGACGTCAAAAGGCTTAGCAGCAGTTTATTGAATTACAATGTTTGTGATTCAATAAACTTATACTTCAATATACATAGACGAAATGAGGGATTCCTTTAGTCATATGTTGAGTTGTGACATTAGCATAATATTATCATTAGAAATCACAACAGATTTGACAAGGCTGTCAGGCGAGCTGCTGATAAGATTACGCCAGCTTGCAGTCTTTGGTCGATTTTGCTTGTTAATGGATTGGTTTGATAAGTTCCATCATGTGCAGAAGCAAGGACCTCGGTCTTGAGTTTGTCACTAGGTCATTCATGAATTTTCGATTGACGGGCTATTTTCATTTGTTCTATCTCCTCAGTAGCAACTATATCAACCGTTATTTTCATGACACAGTTAATCTTTCTTGGCAGCTCCGAAAGTACGACGAAGTTGTCCAGCTTTGCGAACTAAGTTTGGCATCAGCAGAACGTAATCATGCGGCAGTGAGTGTCGAGTCTTCTACACACCAAGTGCCTCAAGGCAGTCAGAGTCAACTTGGAGGTTATGCCTTGAAGGTTTGGCGCTGGCAGCTCAATGCTAGAGCCAAATTTCATCTAGGGAGACTTGAGGAGGCTCTCGAGTTACTGCAGAAGCTCGATGAGGTTGCTTCATGTCATAAGTATGTAAACACCTTCTGACCTTGCGTGTTTGCAATGTAAAGAGTGTTTTATGATATGTGTATGCTCTCCGTCCTATTTTTGTTGACTGGTCCACACCCAGTGTCTCCGCTGGAAGGGAACAAAATTGGTTATTTTGGCCTTGTTAGACGCAAAGTAGACTAAATCTTAACAGTGCACCGGCATCATTATCTGGATGTTGTGGGATATACTCTCTTGCACCAACATCTGCTAATGTGCTTGACCACTTTTTCACCCTGGAGTAACATGTTACTCACTTGTTTTGCAGAACCACCAGCTTTAGCAGTTCTCTTAATGCAGAATCTACGTCTCTTTCTATATTAAGCATCCGGGACCTCCTCCGCCACAAGGTACTTTTTTCGCTTTCACATCCTTGCTATACTTAATCATGATGATCTTAGTAGAGCAAGACCGAGTGTTCTCTTGGGCTTACTTGGTTATCCTTTCGGTCACGTCATTTATTATCGGGATTTGGAATTAAAAACCAAAGAGTTGACCGACGGCGAGGTTGTATTTCTAGCTCGACTTTATCGACGAGCATACGTCAAACAAACTGTCATGAACCTCGTGTTTCAAAGATGCCTGGTTCTGTCTTCGACATTCAAATTCCAATCTTTCCTGTTGACTCAATTCATTAAATGGAACTTCTATGCAATCCTCACAGCTGAATATATTGACATGGAGAATGCTTTCTGAAATCTCGGTAAACGAACCGTCTCAAAGAAATCAAAAGAGGAACTTTGTAAAGCCGTGCTGTAGGACAGAAGTTCATAGTGTATCTTCTCTTTTCCATTTCATGACATGACAGGCTGCTGGAAACGAGGCATTCCAAGCCGGAAAACATGCTGAAGCGGTGGAACACTACACAGCCGCTCTGGCGTGCAATGGAGACTCACGCCCTTTCAATGCTGTCTGCCTTTGTAACCGGGCAGCAGCCTCCCAAGCATTGGGTCATATTGGCGATGCCATTGCTGATTGTAGCCGTGCCATCGCCTTGGACCCGAAGTATGCCAAGGTAAGCAAAATCGTAGAGGTTCTTCATGCTCTAAAAGTAACGGTGTTGTGAGGATATATGACCATCTAGTCTTTCCAGCTTTGTATTGTTATAGAAATTGGAGTCATGTAAACCGCATGTACAAGATTAAGTTGTATTATGAAGGAAGACCGAGTATATCGTGATTAGCTTTTTATAACTGCTCACTGTTTGCTATGAGAAATCAATTTTGGTGCATTATTTTTGAAGTGCCTAGGTGTGATGGCGTTTAACATTGTTCAGTTATCTGAACAACCTGTACTCGTTGTCGATGTACAGGCAATTTCCAGACGAGCCACTTTGCATGAAAAGGTTCGTGATTATGGGCAGTGCTGCCACGATTTGCAGCGATTGATAACCCTTTTGGAAAGTCAGCAGCAACAGGTCAGGACAACGCAAGTTGGTCCTGGTCGTCTCGGCAGGTCAACGAATAGCACCCAGGACCTGCGACAAGCCCGTGAGCGGCTAGCCAAGGCAGAGGATGAAATGAAGAAAGGGCATCCCTTAGATCACTATATGATATTGTGAGAATTCTCTCATGCCGCATTCATGAACAATATACAATTTTGTTTTTATGAATTAAACTTTTTAGAGTTGAACCTTGGATGATAAAAGATCTTCTCCAGAAATTTGAAATCAATTGAAGTGAAGGATTGGGAGTGTGATGGTTTTAGTATACATGGTTTTGCATATCCCCTCATGATACACTGTATGATTAGAGAATTGTTTTGAGAGATCTAGGGAAGAGAAACATTGTGAAATTTTCAAAGAGCACAACGAGGTTGTAAAGATACACGCAAAGATTGGTCTTGCAGTCTCTCTCCATGACTATTTGGATTCTAAAATTATGCATAGTCCTCGTTGCACATCTTCCCAAGCTAGCAACAGAAGTTGAGAAGTTGTACTTTTTTTATTTTTGTCCGAACCATAGGGTGTTCCATTAGTCGAGTAAAATCTTGTAATAATTGCAATTTTGAGACTGATCACATTCTTACGCCTTTGCAGAGGATTGGAGCCAGCTTGCTCGAGCACCGAAATCAAGAAGGCCTACAAGAAGGCAGCGTTGAGGCATCACCCTGATAAGGTAAATATAGTTCCAACACCTTCAGGTGCATCGGTCTCCCCAAAGTTATCAGTGTTGTCATTACCTACTAACAAGAAACAGCGTGATGGTTTTACTTCTTGAAGGTGGCATCATCCCACTGGGTCATTGTAATCAATATAGAACATTATTTTGAAGGATCTATAATGTGATATACCCACTTACGCTAGTTAATGATGCTCTTCCAGGCAGGGCAGTTTTTGGCGCGAAGCGAGGGGGGAGATGATGGGGGTCTGTGGAAAGAGGTTGGTGATGAAGTCCGACGCGAAGCCGAGCGTCTCTTTAAGCTTATTGGTGAAGCATATGCAATTCTTTCTGATCCCCAAAAGGTACTTTTGTTCTCATCTTCAGTTATGCAAATGGATGTATTTCAAGTTCTGAATTGCTTCCAAGTCCAATGTTGTTTTATATTCTAACCCGCCTGTTATCTGCCGTCAGTTTATCTCGATCAGTAGTCTCTTTGAACATCTTCCTTATCCTTTGACATTTCAGGGTTATTTCGTGTAGGTCTTGAATCTCTTTGGGTCTCTTAATCTATACTGTTCCATGAGCTTTCAGTCTACATGTCGAGTGAACTATATGCCGCACAAAGAGAATGACATATTCTGGCTTGATTCACTCTATAGAAAGGCATGATTGGAAATGTAGACACTGAAAGTATTAGGTCAGGTCTCAGCAGGATTATTACGACTTGCCGATTTTCAGAAGCTTACATGGAAGTAAATTTACGGGCTTGGTTGCCAACAATGACATAACTCCTCGAAGACAGCTTTTTCTTGTCGCGGAAATCTTCAAATTTAGTCTCATCGATATTCCATGATGTGTTTTGACTTGTAGATCTGTGTTACTAACATTTTCTGAGATGTGTGGATGTTCTTAATATGTAGCGCTTAAGGTACGATCAAGATGAGGATATTCGGAAACTGAGAACGCGCGCCAGCGGGGCCACTGGATTATCTGAAATCTACCGAAGTGCAGAAAGAGCCGGAGTCGGTCGAAAACCTCGTGAACGATGGGATTCTTGGAGTAGTGGCCATAGCTACGGTCAACATCAACGCTGGCAAAGTGGACCAGATGCAGCTCAACCTGACACATACGCTCGTCGGGGAAGCGGGAGATACGGTTCAAATAGCAGTTCCCGGACTACTGGCGATGGTGGGACTGAGTATGATGACTGGGACTGAGTATGATTGGGATAACATGTTAACTTTTCCTTCTTGATGTTAGCACTCCTCGAGTTATCATCTCCTCATTGGATCCTCGGTATTTGCCATTTGCCTTCATATCTGAATAGGAATGTAAGATCTACATTCCTGAGCTTCATTTTAATAGTTTATTTTTTTATCCAGCCTCTTTATGATTCCAATTTTTCCAAACAGAAGAGTGATGTGTATGCGTCTACAACCAACCAACCATGGAATGGACCTTTGAGGGTCATCATTCGAACACCCTCTTGAGCTAAGTAGGAGTATATGCTAGTTTAGCAATTTTCTGTTATACATTGGTAGCTTTTAAAGCCACCAAAGTGAAAAATTTCATATGTTTCTCTACATCTATCAATATCAATGTGCATGCGATATCTATTGTTATATTGGGGTACAGTATCTGAGCATTTCTGGGAATTTTATAAATTTCTGAAAGACATGAGTTACAATGAGGTGTACAAGCAGACATGTACAAAGATCCCAAATGTGGTAACTTTTAAGGGACTTTCCCAGTCTAACAGTCATATTTTCCTCTTCAACTCTGATAACGACGATACCCTGCTGCTCTGTTTGTCAGTCCTATACTCCTGTCCAGCATTTGAATTCAGCTGGTCGAAGCAGTCATTATATTTGTTGATGTTATGTACTCAAATCTACTCAGTACATGTGTTAGGTGTGCATACGTCATTTCGTTGGGCGTCTGAATGTTTGAAGGATTGTACTTTAACTAAGTGAATGGCGCGTAGATCGTATGAGTGTTATGAGTGCTCTGGATATGTAAGTAAATGACTTCTGACAGATCTTTGGCTTTCTGGATTTGATTGTGATCTTATACCCGTAGTGTGCAATAATTGCTTCCAGTTGCAGAGTAGTTGAGGTTTATTTTGGTTTTGTTAGGTATTTTCTAAATATATCTTCCGATGGTGTTCGTTACTTGCTCGGCAGACATATATAGCTTCTTCAAGGCGGGTTAGTGAAACGTTGCCCATCACACGGCTCTCTAACCTGACTTTCTTCGGAGCTTCTTCAAACCCGGAAGGGCACAACCCCCGAGTGCCTATTACACGGTCCTTTGAAGATGACCTGATAGACTCGTCAAAGTAAAAAACTGGCCAAACGGTAACCATTAGTTCAGGGTTGGTAATGCTCAGATTCGCTCTCGCAGATGAAGATGGATGTGAACAGAGGCGATGTAGATGTTCATCACTGGATTCACTTTCACTCCACATCTGTCCATATTCAGACATTGTGCACCGTATGGTATGGTAAGCCGATTATTTTTAACCCTGAATGAGTGGGAAAGAGAAATTTGGGTACGCAGGGGACAAAATGTTCGATGGTACAACCATCCGAACAGTTGTGTTTAGTACCTTCTAAAAAGTATGATTATCCACCATTTGTAAACACTCTTGCTCCTCTCCACGTACCTTTCATCAGAGACAAAAGAATCGGCTCTGCAACAAACAAAAGATTACTCCAAAAGCACCTCCACATAGCAGAACTCAACTAAGATTGCTTCACTAAAGCTCAGAATACCCGCATTTGCGAGAGGATGCGATCCTGCCGTAGGGTTGTCATGATACTCCATCGCCACATTGCCTTCCCTCCCTTGGACCAAAGGCCCTTGCCGTAGGGTTGTCATGATACTCCACCCACATTGCCTTCCCTCCCTTGGACCAAAGGCCCTTGACTTGGTTTAGAGTTAAGTACCTGAAATATTATCAGTATACACTATCACTTGACCTGATATGAGATATAATTGTCATTGGTTTAGAGTTAAGTACCTGAAATATTATCAGTATACACTATCACTTGACCTGATATGAGATATAATTGTCATTGGTTTAGAGTTAAGTAATTGAAATATTATTAGTATACACTATCACTTGACCTGGTATGAGATATAATTGTCATTTCTTTAAGCAAGAGACAATGGCAAACAACTCTTGTTCATAGGCAGGCCAACTTTGCTGGGTGTCAGAAAGCTTTTTGGATTCATAAGCTATCGGTCAACCATGTGGGATCAATACTCCTCCTACAGCAATCTTGGATGCGTCAAAGTGAACCTCGTAGTAGAGGCACTGAATCTGGAACTTCCCACTCTAATAAAGCCTTTTATCTTGGCCACATTAGCATGCACCCCTTGCTCATCAATCATGCAACCGAGGAATTCAACATTCCGCTTCCCAAATGAGCACTTCTTCCTCTTGAGATATAGTTGGTGAGTACGTAATTTCTCCAAAACCTGTCTCACATCTTTCAGATGTTGTTCCAACAGAGTAGATAATAATGTCAACCAAGTACACTACCACACTCTCATCCAACATATCTCGGAAGATGTCATTCATGAGGGTACATAAACTAGCATAAACTGCTCAATCCAAACCGTAACACAGTATATTCATACAATCCATATCTTGTACAAATAGGAGTTTTGTGCTCATCACCTTCGGATATTCTAATTAGGTGGTATCTCGATACTAGATCCATCTTGGTGAAGTACCATGCTCTTGCCAATCTATCCATTACTTCATCCATCAAAGCCAAAGGGTACTTGTTTTTCCTAGTAACCTTGTTCAATGATCTAAACTCTCCACAAAGGCGCATAGTACCATCTTTTTTGCTCACAAATAACGCTAAAGCTCCATAAGGAGATACACTAGGCCGTAGATGACCCTTATCAAGTACCTCCTTGAGTTGCTTCTTGAGCTCTGTCAACTCGTCAATGGTCATACGAATAGGTGCACAAACATATGGTTTAGCTCCTTCCACCAAATCAATATGATGATCAAGTGCTCGACAAGAAGGTAAACCGGACAATAATACATCTCGTCATACATCAGCAAACTCTGCTAACGTGTGATTTTTCATCATTGCACGACAATGATAAAAAATCACACGTATTGATCGAAAAGAAGCTATAACATGTTCAAACTCTTCTTGGAAAGTAAGTATAGGGATAGTGTGTTGCTTCCCCCACCTGTCTGTGATAGCAAGAAGACCATCACTGATTACTAACAAACCTCCATGCCTTTGCATCCATCCTTAAGATAAGATGTCAGTTAGCTTTGTTCCAATATCCATGATGTAAAATGGAGTCTTGGACATAAATGTGTCTAAAGTCAAGCTCCCAAGATCTATGTCCTTCTCAATTCTACCGGTAGCCTGTGCAAAGTTAACTAGAAGGGTACTCTTTACAACCTTGAATATGAATCCTATCGCCTGTGCTACAGTAGGGGCTAAGATATCCACATCTGCTCTCGTGTCCAACAAGAATCTATATTCTAGTCCTTGAACAGTCACCACAATTATTGGCAAGCACTTGAGCACACAAGGAGAGGGTTGGGGTACCATACAGTCTAAACTCATTGTTGCATTTGTTGAATCTAGTTCCTTGATACTTCCCTGGTTGGATATCTTCCGAACTTGTGTTGTCTTGCTCTTGACAGTACAGTTACGCTTGAGGAGCCCTACTCCACCACAGTTGTAACATACCGGCTGCTTCCTTCCACTCCTAAAAAACTTGAGTTCCCCACAACCTGATCACCTTTAGGGGAGTAATCACTAGATTACTCCCCTTGCTTGCAAATCCCTCAATACGTTGATTATTCTTCCAATCTTCTCTTCAGTGGATTGTAGTACTTCCAATCAACTGCTCCATGTTTCCCCAAGTTGACTTTCCACCTCTCTGTTTACCATAAACTAGCAGTCGTGCATCCTCAAAACTCTTAGCTCACTCATACATAAAATCCAAGTCGTCTTGATTATGCAGCTTTTCAATTTTCATGCGTAACTATGGTGACAGTCCTTCCTTGAAATAAAACCGCTCCACTTGAGGGTCAAGGCCTCGCACTTCCATCAACACACGCCGAAACTTGGTAATATATTCTCTCACTGATCCAGTTTGATGCAATCGAGCCAATTCTCCCAATTTGATCTCTTGGTTGTTGCTAGATACTATACTACACTTCAGTCTCTCTTTCAACACACCCCAATCTAGCATACGGTTCCAACCCTTATTCAGCCTTTCTTGCTCAATAATGGCGTATCATACTCGTGCATGTCCACTAAGCCTGCTCATTGCAAAGTAAACTTTGGCTTCCTCTTATGTACCCATAACGGCAAAATAATTCTCTATCTCAATCACCCACATCTCAAAAGCAGCTAGGTCTCTCTTCCCAAAGAACTTTTCCGGTTGATCCAAAATAATCCTTTGCCCTGTCTTAAACGGTAGAGCAATGGGATCAATAGCAATAGATACTCAAGTAGGCGGGATGTCAATTGCACGTCTACTTCTTATCCTCTCAACCGAGTCTGACTTCAAGGATCGTTGTTTTGTTTCCATCACTTCCATCTTCTCTAGCATAGTCTTCAATTGGGCGTGCAAGGATGTGAACTCAGTATATCGAGCTGAGTGACCATCGTCAAACTCATCTGAGGCTTTGCGCTTACGTGTGTGCTCCTCAGCTTTCGAGTCTGATACATTAGCCATTGGAACAAGAGAATGCTTCCGAATACCTCACTAGCCAAGAATCTGATCCATGATACCAAATGTAACATCCTTGCTCCTCTCCAAGTACCTATCACCACATAGACAAACGAACCGCCTGTACTATAAATAAAAGCTTACTCCAAAAGCACCTCCCCTCAGCAAAACTCATCTAAGACTGCTTTTTGAAGGCTCAGAATACCCGTAATTTCCAGAGGACGTTATCCTTCCGTTGGGTTGTCACAGTACTCCACCGCCTCACTGCCTTCCCTCACCTGGACCAAGGGCTTCTCCAATCTCTGATCCAACCTATTGTCAGGTCAAAATGATTCATGAAGCTATCCTCTCAAGGACTAGTCCCTCTCGTGGTAGATCTCGAATATCTCATGGAATCAAAGCTACTCGAATATCTCATAAAGGTAAAATCGTAAGTTCTAATCGCAAGTTATTATGATGTGTCTCTGCCTTGTTGTTATGAAAATCGTAAGTTCTAATGGAATGCGGGTTCTTGGACATGCATCCGCTTCAATGAAAATCTTATTATCTACAGCTGTAGCTAATGTTACGTCAAAGCTTGTTGAAGGATTGAGTAATAATTGAATGCCAAAAATAGTGCCAGATGTGATGCACGTGATCCCTACCAGAACACCTTGAGGATTATATCGGCCAAAACTTTCTATGTCCAAAGCTTCATGCATCTCCATGGCGAAAGGAATGTCACTTTTCCAATCTTTTAATCTTGAGGAGTTTAGCAATGGCGTTAGTTTCCGTAGCTACTCTAGTATTGCTGGTGATAACGTACGTGATTATCTAATTTCACATCAAATCAATGATAACCACATTTAACACCAAATCTCCAAAGGTACTAACTTTATCCATACTAAATATCCACTCTCTTGAGGTAATGCATGTGTTGGTAAAGAAGATCGACACTTTCAACATCAAGCCTGGAAGTTGGATGCACAGGAGAAATTCATACACCAAAATGCCTCATCGCTTTACCAGTTTTCGCTCTAAGTTCCGGTGGGAGCCGTAATGCGTCCAAGGGTTTAAAACAGATGTGAGTTGTTAATAGCAGAAAAAAAAAGGCCTTTTGTTTGAACCTGGGCAACAGTCTTTCTTGAAACCTAGAACGGTACATAGCACAAGTAATCAATAGTGAAAAAAGAGGAATGTACCAAAGCAGTTTTAACTTTTCTTTTCTTTTTTTCTTTTCAACTAGCCAACACCTTTTCTTACATAAGTAGAAGACTGCAAATGCAAAAACAGGTAGGTAGCATATACATACAACGTTGTGTAAACTTCTTTTCTTTTCTTTTTTCGCACGAAGCTCGTTGAGATTTCTTTGTAAGTTAAAAATGAAGGATTTTTGTCTTACCTTGTCCTGATGCAATGCATCTTGATAAGTCTTAAGACACGAATATTATCTAATTCCAATTTTCTTCTTTGTTAGCGGAGATTCTTGTTTATAACTGACCCATTACCATAAAAAAAACACTCTCTACCTACATTTTTTTGTACGTGCGATAGATATTCTACATAAATTATCATACATTATTTGAAATTCTTACTCCGAGTTTATGTTTTGAAGCAAGAATTTTACGTGATTTGATGAATTACCATTGACAATCGCCCAACATGATTTGATGAAGTTGATAAGCCTTTATTTAATTAATACACATGACGTAACTTTTTCTAGTAAAAACAGGCATAAAATATCTGCTGCTTGGATTTAGATGAATCAAGGAGTTTAGTCTATCTCTTGGATCAACCTACATACTTGATCCCTTCCAACTAAGATAGGATATGCTTCAATAATTCTAATATTTTTCTCACACATATGATTATACAAACCACAGTGTTGGATAGAAGAAAATGAAAGAGGTCCAAGTATGGCATTTGAGTCTAACACTTCAGTGTAAAACCGAAATGCAGAGTATACATAGAAGCATACGTAGTTTGCAGTACATGAGCGGTAAGAATCTTCATTATGCGCGCTGAGCATAAACCAACAGTTTGCGCAATTATTTAAACAGCTACCCTCATCACTTAACATGTGTGATAAAGTGTCCCAAAATTGCAGAAACAAATAATAAGATATGTCACGTGTAAATGATGACATGTTATGCATTGTAAGCACATAAACTTACATGGATGTCTTTGCACACTTGTTAGTTTACTCATCAATGTTATTTGAATTATACTACAAAGAAATATAATCATCCTGAATAAAATTATTTTGATCTATTGAAGTAAAGTCTACATTTGTTTTCTAAATTTTCATGGGTTAACATATTTACATTTAACACAAAACTTATGTATGCTTGATAAATATGCTTGAGTGCATATTAAAAATTAAATGATTTCATATATATTCCAATCAAATAATCTATATATTTGTTGTTTTTAGTTTAATGATGTGTTATACAATGAATCATGAATATATACAAGACCAATCAATATATCTTCATGACATGCACATGGATATAATTACCTTGTCATCATTTCAATTAAATAAAAAAATTTAAAGTATATAAAATTATTTTATAGTTCTTTTATATTTTTTAAAACTATATTTTATACAATTAAGTCATGCATTTTTCTAAATTCATAAATTTATTCATATATATTTTATTTATTTTTAACATTTCAATTTCAAATGCAATATTTCTCTCTTGTAAAAAAAATTATATTTTTGGATGTTTCCACTATTTTAAAAATTTTCAATATTTATTAATATTCAGAATTAATTACCAAAAATATTTCTAATAATAATTGAATTTTATAATTAAAAAAAAATCAATATGACATATACACCAAGTATCACATTAGAAACTTCCAAATTTAATTATTTGAATGAACATGTTTTTAAAATTTACATATTAGAAGATTAATTCATAATAAATATAATAATTCAAAAAAAATTGATACATATGGATTGCAAATTTTAAAATATTTGACATGCATAAAACATATTTGTGTATTTTATAGTTTTAGAATGTAACTTTTTTTATCTATATTTTGAAATGTGAAAAATGTTTTTCAAAGATCCAAAATATTTTAATCACAGATAAAAATATTCTTGTACCTTTACCAAGACACTCAACTAGTAAGATTGCAAAGTTTAGGTATATGAAATTTCTTTTTATGCAATGAGTTAGTTTTGAGTGAAATTTCTTGTAATTGGTTATAAAAAGTTTTTTTGTTCAAGTGAGTATAGAAATTGATATTATGTTGTGGGCTACACAATTTAAATCCACACTGCTTGTAATTATCTCATTCTACTTTAACAAACAATTGCGTTTACTAAAACATAAAAATCTTAGGGAGAAATCGAATCTCATGCTTTATTAAGTCTACATACATTGATCTGGAGGTACGATATCGGCTGAACTTTCTCCAAATTATAACTTCATGACAGTGGAGGGTGGACAGTTTAACTTATAGACAGTTTAACTTATAAACTTTCTGCACGCTGGTTTTCCTAAAACCTTCCCTACTACATAGAGATAAATATCACACGAAAAATTGATCAGTACTTATCCATAATATTTTTTCTCTTTTACATATTATTAAGGGTGGTGCTTCAAAACTTTCGTTCTCAATACAGGGATCAATATCTGGACCAATCCATCAATATAACATTTAAAATACAATGTAATACATGAGACTAGCTTCAAAACCTCAATTCAGCCATCTTCCAGGTCAGACATGTCAATCTCTGCCCATCAATCTGCCATCTCAGGTAATCCCATGAGTCATCTGACATAATAACAAAACGAGTCTCAACAGCTTTTCACATGCCCACACTGATCCCTACATGAACTTTGGCATACTCAATCATCTTATGGCACATTCATAAGATACTCAGCTGAGCATTTCGTTAATTCTTCCCACACGTAAGAAAACCGACTCAGGTGATTGGGCCGCCCAGGTAACAAGAGTGAAGTGTATAGCAAGAAACCTTTCTGAAATCGAATATTGACAAGATTAAGCTCAACAATAGAAGGACTGTATCAGTTCCACATGTCAAAAACTGTCCCACATTTCTGCCCTCTTTCTGGAGGTAACCTAAAGTTGAATGTAATTATAACATACCTTAAGAGGAAACAAACTTATTAAAAATCTGCAACTAGCAGCTTGAAATTTTGTTCCTAATCAAGTTCCAATAGTACGACCCCTACAACAAACTCCCTTGTACGCAGGAAGTAAAAGCAAATATTCCTCCATATGAGAGATTTACTTCCCAATGGCAGATGAACAACCAGTGGCGTCTTGAAGCAGACAATGTTGAATTCATATGTTCGCAGGGTTAAGAACGCCTAGTTATAGAGCACGAGTGTCGCACATTTGGTACCAATCAACTGTGTTTTGAGTATTCATTGAATACGAGTTAAGGTAGACAGAGACAGGTAGTTGGGACTTGTGAAATAGATCGTTATAAAGCTAAGAGCGACTTTCGATAGAAATTGCAGAGGAGCGACTTTAGATAAACTTACGCCCAGCATTGTTAGATTGTGACCTGTTCTAATCCTGCGACAAAACCATATCATCTTTTTGAACTGAGAAATGGAAATCTTTTACCTACGACTAGAGGACGAAATTAAAAACAGGTCTCAAAACAGGTCTGAAGCCCTACTTCACACAAAAAAAATATGATGCAGTCTCTTACGTCGCTACACCCCATCCAAAATTATTTCATCAATGAATGAATCGACGTACAAGGTATGGATAGAACTGAAAAAAGTAAAGAAGCGATCAATGTTTTAAAACTCAAAACTGCTGTATTCTAGCTCATTTACGATAATTTTCAAATCCAAGATCGGACTACAAATCATTACTAGGAAAATGATAGAAGATGGTAAGGACAACAGCAAACACTTAAATTCCTGAGTCTCAAAAAGTCCGGAAAATACTGTGTCTGAAAATGAACAGATTCAGCTGTTTGAGGTCTTAGATTCATAACAACCACAACTACGGGCGAGCAGTCTGGCCTGCTAAAAAAAAAGGTTAAATATGACTGCTAGGTTGAATTCCTAGAACCTTCGTTAAGAGAGATGACACAAAAGGAGCAAGAAAACCGCAACCGGACTGCTTCCGGGAATAAACACAGGAGACATGAGCACCCATCCATAAACGTCAATCTTGGTCAGAAGAAGGCCATTACAAAGATAGGCTTGCGCAACGTGCAAAGATATTATAGTGTTATTGCCCTCTGGATTGTGTTTGCTTCGCTGAGCAAACAAAGCGAGGAATCTGCTTGAATCGCATATCAGTCAATTCTGTCCGACATGTTCCGCATTCTTCTCCGTCCATTTTCTCAGCAATTTCCACGACTGAAGGAAAGAAGAAACTCCCCTCCACTCTACAGGACGCCGGTGCTACCACAAATGCCATGGCTGATTCGCCAATAAGGAATCCCTGCAGATCTCTATTATGACGGAGAATTTGGCGCAACCCTAAATTCACATCGCAAACCAACCCAATAATGATGATAATGACGACCTCACATCCAAAAAGTTCTTTCACTCACACCTCGTAATCAGGTTTCGAATCCTTGCCCCAACCCACATTCCTGATGGAAGCCAAGTAATTCTTGACATGCTGCCTGCACTTCTGGTAATGATTGACGCCCTCCCGTCTGTAACACTGCTGCACCCTCTCGCGCAACACCTTGGCCATCTCGATGGCTATGAGCTTCTCCCGGACTATGTACTCGCGCTGCTCCAACATAGCCACGGGATCGGCATAAGGTCTCGCGGGATCGAAGTCATCCGGTCCACCTTCATCGAATTTCTGCTCCTTGTACACCATCTTCAGCAGCGTTCGATCGTGTCTCCCGACCCGGTCCGCTGAAACGTCGAGTGTTGAGTCTGTCTTGTTGGATCGAGAGTGAGCGAGTAGAGGAATGAATGGAACGAACGAATGAAGTGGTCAAGGAGAGATGCAACTGGACGATGGCGCCAGTGAGCACCGAGCAACAAACACTGGACACGAGCGCAACCCCCACCAGCGCAACTGCTCCCTTCCTCGTCGGGCACTTCGTCCCCGACTCCGTCTCCACGTGTCCTCCTGTACCCTCTTTCCTTCTCGATTTCATGTCATTTCATTGTTTCCAATAAGTGATTCTTCATTTCTCCGGGAAAAGAAACACGGAGGCGCATGATATGATGATGGATGGAGAAAAGCTGATGGCAAAACCCATTGATAAAATCAGAGAAGAAAAGCCGCAAAATGACATGTCATAAAACCCCGAATGGGAAAGAACAAAAGACTACTACTTTCGTGATGTAAATCTATCTC
This sequence comes from Marchantia paleacea, assembly GCA_014180765.2. Taxonomy (NCBI): domain Eukaryota; kingdom Viridiplantae; phylum Streptophyta; class Marchantiopsida; order Marchantiales; family Marchantiaceae; genus Marchantia; species Marchantia paleacea. The sequence goes on from MUAA02000005.1 coordinate 141,653, forward strand.
TAATCGTTACTCCGATATGTTCATTACCCATGCATCAATGAAAACATCAGCTTGTTTAGAGGGTTCAAGTTCCTACATACCCATATAATGAGCTCACTTTGTTATAAGAGGGATTTGGATGTTCTTGGTTTTCTTATTTCCATTCACACTTATTTGTTATCATTCACTTCGGTGACTGCAAGTAATTGCTCATGCACATATGATGAAGTCTTTCATATAGAGTCAAACAGAGAAAAAAGAGCCGATGGCGATTCAAAAAATATCAATAAATAAATATGTCTCACCAGTAAACAACCATCATAACATGACAATCTAATTACCAAAAACAAAGAATAATGTCGATGGATCTCTAACGAGATAAAATATAGCTATGTACTTTAGTAAAGCTTTAGTTGTTATTTTTTAACATGTATGCTTGAGTTTCAAAATCAATATAATGTGATCATGTGCAACTTTAGTGTTGACATCAACAAACGGCTTACGGCAATTCTAAGAGTGACAATAGGTCTGAGCATTTTGTGTCACGTTATCTAGACGTTGCACTTACTGAGGATATTTTGCATGTAGATGACCTTCCTCTACTAGATGATCCGCAGGTGGCATTTGGTATACTCTCATCTAGTATTGCTCGTCGATCCACCTACCTTCTTCGCATGGTTACTCCTTCACCTACATTCATATCATGTTCGACAACATTTGATACGAGGATGATGTGGAGGGGTAGGCTTATTATCGATGGAGGAGACTGCATCTATAACATTCTTGGCTAGTTGGACACTCTCAACACCTTTGTTATCTTCTCGATTTGTGATTACATATAGGCCTATCCTTGAGATATATATGAGGGATATGGATACGGGATCATTTCCCTTACAGGTATTATTGTGACATACGAGAGATACTTTACCCCTGGAGGAACGACATGAGCTCCCATCTTTTTCCTCTTTGGCCACCTATTGGATTAGAGGTCTACAGTCTACCTTGATGGACAGATTATTTCATCAGGTTCTACATTCACTCTTAGTGGATCCAGCTATTCCTTGTACCACTAGGGCTCGTCTACACTCTTGCTCTCGCAAGGGTGCAGGCTCGTGGATCTTGGCTTGACTATGCATCAAGGCTTTCCGACTCACATTAGCTACTTTCTCTTCATCGATGAGGTTCCATCTTGGTTTGATCCATCCATCTATATCTTCATTACTCACATGTGAGTGTGGTATCAATTTAGATGCAGCAGGTGTTCATATGACTCGTTGCCCATTCGGAGGGCATAGGATAGCTACCCATGATGCTATTAGGGATGTGGTGTTTGCTATGGCGTGAGAGTGTGGATACCTTACATGGAGGGAGAGTTGGTATGCCTTGCAATCGACTAGGTTTAGGTCAAAGCTGTACTTGGTTTGGGAGGACCAAGTTACTATGGCGGATGTGGTGGTTACCAATCCTACTCATGACATAGTTTCAGAGAGAGTGATCACGCATCCTCCAGGATGGACGGCGAGTGGAGCGGTAGCAACCAAGGTCTCCAAGTATAGGGGTATGCAGAGATGTCACATCTTTGTTCCTCTAGCTCTGGAGTTATATGGAGCTATGGACACCAACTTTGACATGTTCATGAAGAGTGCGCAAGAACCTACCATACTAGGCGACATGGGTATCACTTTCTTTTGCTTACTATATAATCTATTTTATGTAACGTGTTTTCATTGCTCTATAGAGAGCACTAGCTTGTGCAATTCATAGGAGAGCAATCGTATTATGTGATGCTTCTGCTATGTTGTTTGTAGATGTTTGACCTAGATAATTCGGATATCTTAAGTGTTGTATCTAATTGGGGAATAGCCCCATGTTACCTGTTTGATTTTATGGGGTCTTCCCATCCCTTTTGTTATTTTACTGTGTCTATTCTTACTTTAGTGTTGACAGAGGATAGTAACACTCCTATAGGATACAGCATTTCATTTCTCCACTATCATTTATGACGACGATAAACAGCTCATGTTCGAGCTCTTTGAAGGTCAGCCGCTACTTGCTTTCGACAGGAAATTGTAACAAAAACATGTTAGGAAGATAATGTGAACCACATCATCGTCCAAAAATACAGATAGAAGGTATCGATCGAGGGAGACCTCACGGCAATGGCCATTAGAGATATCCATCATCGTTGCATGAGTTCGGGGCGTGCCATACATGTAAGCTAGAGGCCTCCCTCAGGAACGCCGAGCAGCTAGACATACCACCGTCAAACACACTCCGATGTTGCTAACATTCACGTTAATCACACTCCAGGCTCCAGCTGGAATGCGCAACATGGGCCTGCTGTAGAAGAGGTACTGTCGCTGGTCTCCCCACTTGACTTTTCATGAACAATCAATACATGACTTGTTCCTTCAGTCAGAATCCCAGATGTACGATTTTCTAGGTACAAAATCCTCAACTGCCGTCCCTTGAGCTACTTTGTCAAAACACTATCCGCCTCTGTGACCTTTATGGAATAAAACTCCATAGCTGATATGCAAGCTTACTCGGTAACGCTTTGACATAGAAATGTTATGTGCTGTCCCCAGTTGATTCTGAACTATACTTTCACCGCAACTGCACTGATACAAGAGAGAACGACGAAATTGCACTCTCCGCTCCAGCACCAAGGACATTCTTCCTGACATAGAGAACGAAGATGTGGTGGTGGTTTTTAAGACTGAAACTCTGGCGGGCAACAAGGAAGAGAGTACCAAAGCAAGCGATAAAGACGAAAAAGGAAATCTGATGCCCTGATTTTGACTCGAACAACAGATTCAAGAGAAGTGAGATTCCAAGTTTGGGGCCTACGAGCGATAGAATATGCTGTAACCTGTATGGATTAAAACTCTATACCTGTTATGCGTGGTGCAGGCAGTTTAACCTTTTCACAAAATAGATGTTAGCACTCCCGGCGGCGGCAGCATGAGGTTTCTTTCTATGCGCCCATATTGTCCCACTTGTAACAAAGAAACAAATGAGGCCAAAAAAAATTTGCTTAAGCATCCAGAATGAACTCTACAATTGCAAGCAGCCAAGGAGGAACCTGTAACGAAGTGAATCCGGCTATTGGTAAAGGAGAGAGCCTGGTTTAAGTCCACCAGTCCTGTAGAACGCACAAAACTGCTGAATAAATCTGAATGAACGGAAAAGGCTGCTATTACGCGACATAACATGGAGATTAGTACGGTTTGCCAACCTCAGACGGACGGAGAAACCGTATGATTGTGGAACACGGCGTATATATTTTGAAAGCAGTCTGTCCAGCACCTCAGTTCACCTAGAAGGAAAACGAGGAAACCCAAGGACGATGGTCTCGTGTACGGTGACTGCCCGTTGCTGCCTGCCTTCTCGAGTCCACGAGGGCATTGAAGACACAGCCACTTGTAGCATGTTGAAAGACATAGGTCCGACATGGTTGTAAACAACATACAAACCAAGTAATAAAGCAAAAAGGATGGGATAACCCCATCAAGTCATACATGGGTACGACTTCCTTTCACGAACTTAAACATTCTATGAGCCTTCTTGATGCCGGGTAAACATAACGTTTTATCAAATTTCGATTAGTTCTACTTTCCTGGTGCAACGGAGAGATGCTGTTTGATTTGCGACACTTACGTCTCGGCGAAGAAATTTTCACCCCAGAAAGAAAACTTCTTTACAATTACATCTCTAGCCTAGTCAATCGAGTAACTTGAACCAAGATTTGAAGCACACTTACTTCGACGTTCATTTGACCAGTTAAAGCATTTCAGTCAAAACAAGCCAACGAAGAGCATACGCAGCAGTCTCATGACGGTGATTAGATATAATGTCCTTGGTCAAGTCTCTCTATGACACTCGCAGTCCAGGTTGTCAGTCTACTTTAAATTTGTTCACCGTGGGCTAACATTTGCCGTATCAGCCGCTCGCAGCACAGGAAACCCCAAGAACTAACAGGAGTACAACAAGACCCTCCCCGTCTGCAAATTAGGCTTTGAAAATAATGCGTTGTGCGCAAGCAGGTCCTCAGCAGAGAGACAGCGCGAGCTGTTACTTAGAACCTGCCTTTAACTGTCCCTCTACGGTAAACTTTCGATTCAAAGCACACGTTTACTGACTAATAAAACCCTTATATCTAACCGAAAGTTCATCTTTGCTGCCTTACTATACCTCGGTTCCACAAACTTCGATCTCCTACAGGTGTAGACTGAACAAGACTGATGGAGACTCTCCCCAACGACTGCAACTGTCAAGCAAACTTGTTCCCAAACCAATCAACCAGAAGACAGCAAAACAACTTATTTGAGCTATGGACAGGAGCTTTAAGCACGTCAGAAAACTGATTAATATCTACATGATTATGAACATTGACTGATTGCTGCAGAACATCCTTGACCAAGACAAATTCAAACGCACCAAAGACATGCCCTTCGCCCTTCCATCGACCTGTTTTTTATCATTTTCCCCATACTCATGGACGATCACTAAAACAATTACAAACTAGCGGGGAAAAATGTCATTCACATTCAGACAGTGACTCCTGTCATCTTATTCGTTGTAAAAACAGTGAGGGGTAAAATGGTATAGGTGGTGCTAACATCGTAGCGGCTTTCGCACAACAGGTGCGTAACAAGAACTTACGAAGATAACTAAGTCCTCAGCAAGATGTTCTGAAATTGTTACAACAGTAAGGTCTGTTTCTGTGACATCTAACACAACGGCAATATTCGCAAGGAAGTTAAACATGAGCCAAGCAGAAGAAAGTCGCTAAACTCATCCCCGCATTAATTCTCGATTGCCCTTTCTTCGGCACTTCAGACTAAAAACAGAGGACTGGATTTCGCTCTGCTCGCATGTAGGAAATCTTAAGCTCCTCGCGCAGAATGAGGTGATCACTTGATCCAGACAGATAGAAGTCCGGACTCCGCATCACGCGCTCCGATGACTTGCACCTTCCCAGGCTTGAGTTTAGCACGTTGCTCTTCAACAACCTATTTGAAGGTTGCTCAGAACTATGACTGTCCTGCTTTACTTGTAATGTTCGCGCAAGCATACGATCTCCTGGATCTGAAGTTACCGACTCCAGGGCATGGGCAGCTACAATTGCCCTAAAACTGCTGTGATGAGACCCCGTCGTATTTTCGACCTTACATGATGACAGCGGATCGTATGAACCCAAGCCCCAGCCCTGGTAGGGAGTTGACCTGAATCAAAAACGTTGTCTCAGCCAGTGGGCTGCTCTTGTTCCTGTTGTTCTTGTTGTTGCGCCTGTTCTATACATTCCTTGGCTCGTTGCACTTTAGATTGTACGTAAAAACTTCCCATCTTAGCATTTCTTTCGAAAAGGGCTTCGTATTTCTGTACCACACAAAATTGTAGAATCAATGCACATGCTCCATATAAGATGTACAGATTCATAGCTTTAATTCATCACGAATTTAGTCAGAAAATCTGCACGAAAACAGAGGAGAACTGGGTTACCTTCAGGACTTCCTCCATGGGGGTGTTCTCAGTAACGCCTAAGATCATCCTAGCTTCCGATATAGACATTGTCTTACTGGTTCTCTTCGCCATATTTTGCACTGTTTCTTGAGCTACGCCTGATTTCGATGCATCTTCACAAATTCAGACAATTCAACGTGAAGAACGTGAGAAAAATATGAATCAGTTGGGGTTCACTTCTAAACCCCAGGTAGAAACGAAAAAAGGACAACGAGCAAAATTCGGTAGATGAATGTGCATGACATCTCTGAATCGGGTTTGCGAACAAGTGTAAGGGTGTCAGCCAGAGAAAACTGCAGTCTCTACCCTGGCTTTCATGACCTAATTTTCACCGGCTGAAAATTTATGAGCAAAAGTGATGAATCCTGCCAGTCATTCATCTGGTAGTACTGAGAATACAGTACATACTTTGAATCGCTTGACGATAAGCTTGAGATACAGCGCGAAGAAGCACACCCGAGCCGAGGACGATCAAATTCGCTATTATTTTGGCGGCCTGAAGAAAAGAGAATTGTAATTAGAGTCTGCAACTTCCGAAAACCTTGAAACTCACAAAATTCACAAGGCTTCTCAACGTGCGAAATGCAGACACTACATTGTGACCTCTAAAATATCCAAGACCAGCCCCGTGATCATTGACTTCGAAATAAAAATTTCTGGTCATCACCTCGTCAAGAAAGTCCAGATTGGCGGAAGGCAAACCGTAAAACTATTGCCATCACAAATGAACTTTCTCTAACGACTCGAGAACACAGCCAACCAAAGAATCATCAATCTGTCAATCATGAAATCCTAAATTCGGGACACCGAGTAATATCGCAAAAAGGATGGGAAGACCCCATCAAATCATAAAGGGATGAATCCAAAGGGGTAATCCTAAATTCGAGGAACTCTATAACACGGAGTAAACAGCTGAACTCACCATCGCCCCAAATGCTTGTGACACTTAAACCTCAACGACCCGACAAACCCGAAGCAAAAATGGCTGTGATACGGACGGAAAAATTCAGTCACTCCTCCAAAGCGAACAGCACTCGATACAATTTCGAGGTGTTTCAGTCATAATCTTCCATCAGGATCGTGATATGCATATCCTTTGCATCATTGATCCTAATTTTCCACGGCCAAGCGGTCGGCCAAATTCCAGACACACGCTTGCCTGGGTTCCCTGCTTCGTTTCGTCGTTGAAGAAAGAACTCGCTCGGGGCTGCAGCGAGAGCGTGCGGTCAGACGAGTGTTGGAGTTGGTGACAAGTTAGGGTTAGAGCATTGGCGTGCCACAAGGAGTCTAGACTACCGATGTTCTAGTGCACAGTAGAGGACACGACGAGCAAGCGTTTTCCAGAGGCCGTCTGCTCAACTCTTCAGACTCTTCACTACCAACTTTCTTGTACACCACTCCCCTGGGGCCACAAAAGGCCTCCTCTTCCTTGGAAGTAGGTACGGAGTCGTCCATTTTTGCCGTCTTCATGATACATGTTCTTTTGTTTGATCGATTTTTTCCTCCTTGTCAGATCATAACCACACCTATAATCGGAAACATCGATTTTTTGCACATAATTCACTCCGAGGAAAAAAAAATGAGAATTATAAAATCGGATTTCATTTGCATGTTTATAAGAGATATGATAACAATTTAATCATGCTAATTTCTGTAAAAGATGAAATTTTGTTTGAAAGTGATAAATCACAAATATTACAAAAGAAAATTATGTATTTTAAGAATATCCATTGATGTGGAGAAATTGGTATCAAAAAAATTTTAAGCATATTGTATTAGACTATTTTAGGTGCGTGTATCCATTGTTCTAAATAGAGCATGGAGGGTGCAATATATAGGAGAGAAATGGAGTCAGTGTTACTTCTTTGGATGCTATGAAATATTTATACACTTTGACCTAGATATTTACAATAGCTTAGGTGCAGTAGCATATATTTCACATTGTGATGCCATTGGTGCATAGCCCCATCCTACCCCATTTGGTTTCATGCATGTAACGATGGGTTCTTCCTTTACTTTTTGCTATATTATTTGGTACTTTTATTTGTGGTATTGTGTGCTAAGGATGTGGCTTCTTCCTGACTATAATATGTATACTAATAGTGAGAGAGAAATATATATATATATATATATATATATTATATTCTTGATTTTAATGACATCCTGCTTTAGAGATTTCTCATTTGTGATAAGAAATGTGGTTAGAGCGAGGTTCGTGGATAATAAATAAAGTCTAATACAAGCACACAGTCTCTTGATTTAGAAAGTCAAAGTTCCAAATTAACTGAATTCATTACGTTTTGAAGCAGTTTCATGAGTAGATTTTGTGTACAGTAATATGAATGTATGAAATCCAGTCACTCTTTTTATGCATCCGAAAGCTGTTCGAATGCCAAATACGCTTACTGTTTTACTTTTCATCAATTACTTTCTGATTTTCTACATGAGATCTATAATGTTGCATGCAATCCAACATCGATAATCACTTGAAACATATTTTCTATCTTCTTACTAACCTCAAGCATGAAATCTCAGTAGCTTGTTTGAGATATGTCCAAAGTGTAAAGATGGTGATCTGTCAAGACAGATGTATATTTTCAGTGGATTCAATGAGCTATGGTTGATGGGGGAAGATAGTGGCCGCTTAGCCTAAAATATGGAATTTCGGATACACGTCCGGATGAGTAGATGACATCCCATGAATGTATGTCCGAATTTACTTGGCACCTGAGGTTCAGACCTGGCGCACACGTCGGCGGATGTCTTTGTAGAATGGTGTTGGTTGACGTGAGAGCCACGTGGGTGCAGCATGGATCGCTCTGGACAACATCGTCCATGGCACTCGAGAGACTTCCAGTGATGAAAGCTTATGCTCCGTTCTTACGTCAGCGACTTCTCTTCTGAAATTTGTTTCAGATTAGGTGGCAGTAAAGTTAATACTACCTGAGCGATCTACAATATTCTTCTTCCCAGTGTGATGCTATTGGGCCTAGCCCCATGTTACCGGTTTGGTTCCATCCATGATTTGATGGGGGTCTTCCCATCCATTTTGTTATTTTACTGTGTCTACCCAAAAAACAAAAGCATTTAAAATAATAATTTTTCTTCTGGCTGCAAAAGTGATTGCAAACAAAAGATTAACACACTGGATGAGGTATGTCCGAAATTGACCGTCATTTGGTGCACTTCAAGGTTGGGAGGGCATCTTGTCATTTCATTTTCTGGTCACCTACAAAGAAGGAAATTGAACGGTTCGACAGGATTGACTGTATTTAACCGTAGACCGACTCTTTATTGCAAGCCTTCAAAAGGTCACCTTGTGTGAAAGGAACAAATGGGACGTTCAAGAGTAAAAACTATATACTGAAGGACATACTACAGAACCCTCTAAAGTCGAAGTTATAGAGGAGAAATGGAGAACTCAGAACTTGGCAGAGTTTTATCCTTCAAAAATGTGTACGATTAACCTTCTGCAACCAAGTAATCAGCTGAAAAGCAAGAGGCTATTAATTATTGTCCTGGACGTTCAGACATTACACCAATTTTATTGCCTCACAATCCAAATTACTTGGCATCGGTGTGGCGTATTCATCTGGCCGTTTCTAAATTTTCACCATATTCGTGCATCCTTCCACCTCATATCATCTTCTCAAAAACGTCCCAATCTGTTCCAAAGACACTCTTTAAACAGTACACGTTCTGACGAAAGAGTTATGTTTCACCAAGTTGCTTAAAAAACGGGGAAAAAAAAACTGAAAGATGTGAATAAAGTCTACATTCTGTTGAATGTCTCGCAACCTATATAATGCAGCGTTCTGCTGCAGTTACAGCATCCGCGAAGTAAATTCATCACTCCTCCAGAGGAAAAGACATGAGAGGAATAATTTCAATCGGAGAACATCTATGTGTATGGAAACTAGCGCCAGCCTAGATTTATATGTGGCACCTTCTTGTCTTAGCCTGAACTGCATCTCATTGTCCCCTTCAAGCTTCTAGGTGATATCAATCAGTGACTTTATTAAAAAATAAAAATTCACTTTCTTACTGCCCAAGTTGAAATGCTTGAGACAAGACTGCAACAGACCTCTGTCACAATTGGAAATTTCTGTCTTCAGTAGCTATAAGTAGCAACCCTCTTTTCAAGAAAACTGGAAATTGAAGACGTCAGTAAACTGTGGGCCCTTACAGTCAACCGCTAAAAAGTACTTCATAATGTATATCATCCCTAGCACAATATTTCCTGTGGATACAAAACGGCTAAAACAAGGTGGGTTAGATTATAGTGGCCAAAAGTAATGTCAATTTGAATGACATTACTTTTGGCCACTATAATCTAACCCACCTTCTGCAAGAAATGGAAGGCATGTTACGAGTTACGTTTGCCCAATGACATGGAAAAGAAGTTGCCGACGGATTAACCTTTTGAGGCATAGACGGAGACTGATGCAGAAGACCTGAAGACATCAACCTGCGACAAGGTTATCCCTTCATCCACCATCTAGTACAAGCCCCTTTCCGAGTAAGAAACATACACCCAAATGAATTTCTCTTGGTGGTATAGCGATGAGATGAGATTCTTACTAACCTCTGAACAGAAAACTTGTGAGAGGGAAGGATAAAGTTTTCAGTCACAATAAAAGTTACGTCGACTTGACAAGAGGCAGCATACCACTCAAATCTTCCTCTATGACAACAAGACTCCCCCATCCCACATGGATGTCTCTCGGTGGCGATATCATAACGACGAATATGAGATATAAAATCTCATCTCTGAAAAGAAAGCTTTTGAGAGGGAAGGATAACCTTTTCTATCAAAGTAGAAGTCAATAACCAAGCACGACAAGGGGAGAAGTTAGGACCTTTTACTACATAAAACGTAGACCATCCACTAATGATAAAAAAACTGACCTTCAGATAATAAAATATTAATATTCTCAGGTAGCCAAGCAGATTGATCACTAAGGAGGGCAACGCCGACGGAGACTTTGAAGGCGCACCACTTATTGATAGGAGGAGAAATTGGAAATAATAAAGGCAATACCTGCGTATGTCCACCACTGTCCCACAAGGAGATTTGAAACCTAGATGAACACAACATCCGGACTGAAAAACAGTAGATCAGGCTTTGTACAAAAAGAAATAACTTCAAAAAGAACAGTAACATAATGCAAGAAATAAAGGCAATATTTGTGCGGCTAAAGCGAGCCATCCTTTATTCACAGATTGAGAAGATGGTGACATTCGAACGTTTCCCCCAGTTCAGTAGCCTGAGTTCAATGCCCAGAGCTGCTGCCCATAATTGGAGCATATTATGGGATCTGTCTGTAAGTAAACTCCATTGTGAGGTGAAAACTTCCTTGCTAAAAACTGGAAGATCCACACTAGTGTTCTTTACGGTGAGCACTCACATGCACAAGAGGCTTTCTCCTGTCCATGTAGTACTCCCTAACACCTTCTAAACCCATCCCTATTACTTGCACTGTCCATCTAGGGTCTATAGGCTTTGGCAAGCATGCTCTATGAGTACAATGTCTATTTCTCTCTTTAGCAGACACTGCTCAATGAGTAAAATCTCTTTCTTGAGTTGCTGTGCGAAGTTCCTCCTACCTCGAACAATATCATCAAGGTGCTTACTCGCGCCCGAACTGCTTGCCAGAACTCCTTCTGTCTAGCAATCAGTGATCTCGACAATTGTTCATCTTCAAGCACGAAGAGTGAAGCGGTCTACTACTCATCCTCGTGCTCAAGATCTTCTACCTCCAGAGTCAGATCCGAAATGCCGGCAGCTTGAAGAATTTTGGTTACTTTGCCACGCACAAGTTGTTTGTCAGTTCCCAGAGATGCATGCAACCTGAGTGTACCCACCAGTTCGGTATTCGTATAGCTCCACACATGCAACTTGTGCCAATCATGTACTCCATCAACCACTTCCACTTTCTTCAATGCTTTCTCGATGCGTTTCTCTGCAGACCTGGGAACCCTTTGAAGTAACAACTCGGCCGAGTTTCTGACCAGCGGAACGACGGATGATACTATTAGCACGGATATGAAGATAGAACAAGCGGGATCTGTAAATAGCCAGCCCTTGTACTTGATAAGCAGAGTTGAAATCACAACACCAACGCTACCCAAGGTGTCCGCCAATATATGTAAAAATATGCCCTCCATATTGTGATCTATGTGTTGATGATCACCGTGGTCGTCATGATCTCCATGGCTGTGACCGTGGTGGTGATGATCATGCCCTTCGTGGCCCCCGTGCTCGTGACTATGATCGTGTGAGCAAGGTTTACCACCATGGTGATGAGAATGCTCGCCTGAGTGAAATTCGTTAGCTTTATGATTATGATGGTGGTGATGATCACTATCAAAATCACCATCGAGCTCTCCGGATATATGAACGAGCTGTCTGAGATGGATTTTATCCTCGCCGTCGTTGCCAATCCCACTATGACTGTGGCCATGGTGGTCTCCAGAGTGACCCTGTCCATGGTGTCCGTGCTCGTGCCTATGAGGATCAGCCTGAGAAGCATTCGGCTGAGAGGCATTCTGGTCATGATGATCGTCACATTCCATAACAACCTGCTGATGCTTGAAGGCCGAATGAGTATGTACCCCGTGTCCATGATGATCATGGTTGTGTTCTTGGTGTTCTCCCGAATGACTGTGCCCATGCGTATCTCCAGACAAAGCGTTAGTAGAAGGATGGTGAGGATGAATAACGACCATCTGGTTCTTGAATGCAGACGCAGACCGCATGAGTACTGGTCTCTTAGCTACAATATGAACTTTATGGTGAATGTGCCTTGGAGACTTCGGTTCAGGGGTGACAGTACCGCTGCGTGGATTCTCCTTTGAAGATCCTCCCTGATCCTCGTGGGGCTTCGAATGAGAATAAGCTTGCTCATTTCCAACGTGTCCCTGGACGGCAGTAGAGGCGACGTTATGGTGGTGGCCATGTGAGCAGCTTGCTGAATGAACGTGTGCATGTGTAGAATCAGTCCTTTGTTGAGCTCCAAGGTGGTTATGCTCCTGACGTGCGGAGTGCTGCTGATGCGCGAGCTTATCCTTCGAACCTTGTTGACCATCAGCCACATGATTCCCCGAAGAATGATCCTTATGCTTCTCCTGATTACGAGAATGAAGTAAACTTCCTGCCTGTTCGTGGACTGCACTAGTTCCGTCATATGAGTGAGGACTAAATTGAGAGTGGGCACTGGCCCCAGTTTCATTAGGTTCACTATGAGGAGAGGTTAGTTGAGATAATCTATTGCTCGAGAGGCTTTCAACTCGGCTCTGGGACGTACCCTGTAAATTTAAAATGGGAGAGTCTAAAGTATGATGGTGAGAAGGAGAATGCCAGTGGGAGTGGACTACTTTGGGAGCAGCAGAAGTCTTAAGAGAGGTATGATGAACATTTGTATCCCTATCATTTTTGGGAGCAGGAATTGGCACAAAGGTGTCATGATGTGCGTGGACATGCACGCAAGGGCCACTTCCGTGCGCATGATGGTGTGCCTCATGGAAGAAAATCAAGCCAACCACATTGACTAGCAACCCGCCCACTGAGACGATGAGCAAGCTTCCAGTCGAGATCTCGGGTGGCTCTAGAAGTCTCTCGAGAGATTCCAGCACAATAAGAGAAGCAACCAGTATCAGAAAAACCGCATTAGCGTATCCAGAGAGAACTTCAAACCTCCCATATCCAAACTGGAACCTGGAATTGGCCGGAAGACGGGAAATGTACGAAGCATACAGACCAATGGCTAAAGCAGCACAGTCAAAGAGCATATGACAGGCATCGGATATAAGACCCAAACTGTTGCTGAGGAACCCAAAGACAAACTCAACAACCATGAAGGACGTGTTGATGAGTAGAAACATGGCAATTTTCCGGGTCTTTACATCTGTCCAAATGTGATACAGAGGCGTCTGGATCATGGACATCACAGACGCTCCAGAATACTCGCGGTCAGAGATTGAATTCCAGTCGAGTCCTCCGGATATGAATGCAGCAGCTCGAACCCCAATGGCTAGAAGAGCACAACAAACTACAAAGCCGATGAGGGAAAAATTGGAACCGTACCAAAGCTCTAATATACACACGCAGCAAGCGGTGATTCCAAAATGCATCGGGCCAAGGGGAGAAATCAGTAGCTTCTCCTCGGAAAAGAATTCGCCATAAAATGCCCCTACCATTCCGAACGCAATCATGCTGAACAAAGGCCACAAAACCTTCCCATCCATAAAACCAGCTTCTCCAACAGCCGCCTGGAAAAGTGCAACCGGGAAAAGGACCATCCCCGCTGTTACATATGTCAGAGCCTGCAGTCGTCTCTTAGGAATACTCCCCAGACTCGTTCTGCTGGGCAACAATCTCTGCACCGAAGAGAGCAGACCGGCACAAAGAGGGGCAATTATTGACAGATACTTCGCGCAGTCTTTCTCTAACTGCAATGCCTCCTCTCCTCCAGCCGTTCTAGAATCTCCTGTGGAGCCTATTTTGGCAGATCTAGTCAATCTGGCTGTAACAAATGTTCGAGTTTTTGTCACAGGAACGAAAAGGGACGAGAGTGGAGAACATGAAGACACCGCCCAACCTTGAGAAAGAATGTACAATCCGGCGAAAAAGGCAACAGCTCCACGAACCTTAGCATCTCCAATTCCGTGCACTTTCCTTTGCGCTTTGATCAACACTTTGCCTAGAACTGCCCCTGCATACTCTGCCAATATGGTCTCCAGAGGTCCCACTACTGCCAAGCCTCGCATTCGGAGCATAAACGAAAGGGCCAGAAGACCACCGCTCAGCAGGAGCAGCAACCACTGAGATGAAACGATTGCCCGACCTTTCCATGGCCGCTGTAGCAACCCTAACACCAAACTGGCTACAAAAAACGAAAGAAATGCAAAATTGACCACGCTCTGTTCCTGCGATCTGCTTAGCCATTGATGGACAGCATAGAGCGATGAAAGTTGCAGAAGGACAGCTATCCATAACCTTCCTGTATGCGGCCTGTGGTGAATTACAGGGGTGGGGGTGGTACAAGGAGAAAAGGCCATATGATACTTGCTTAATCTTTGGCTGGGTGCAGTCCCCAGCGCTGGCACTTGCACACGCAGAGGCGGCAGTACCCCGCGCTGAGCCATCTCTGCCCCCGTTGCTCAAAGGTTGGTCGGCTTCACAGGGACCAGACCTTTCTCAAAATCTATCTCCACTGTTGTTCATCCTCGTTCAGTTCCTCCGGCGCATTGTGAATCCTGCCACAGAGAAGATCTTCCCTGCGCTCCCAAAAAACTCTCGTATCCCCAAATTCTCCTCTCTGCTCCAAATCTCCGAATGTAAAACTCTAGATTCGTCTGCTATTCTCTCCCGCAACCTCACCCGCACCTAAACTCCACTAATGTCTCTGCCGAATCTTCGTCGTTGACCCCGTCTGCTCAGAAGATCTCCACTCTACAATTCCACCCCTCTTTCGTCTTCCGCTGATTCACAACCTCCACCACTTCCATGCTGTCCTTTTGCACATACCCATCCTCCCCACAAACCTGCTCCCCTCCCCTTTCTTCAGTCATTCTCACCCAAATGCCTCCGTTCCTTCCTGCCTCCCTGCCTTCCAGTCTGATTGCTAAGTTTCGCCTTACCTTCAAGCTCTCGCCAGCAAGTTCATGCTGCTGCTGAGCCAGTGAATGAGCTCACTCCAATACCCCAGTCAATCCGGTATCTTATCTTCTCTTCTCTTCTCTTCTCTTCCTCCGACCTCTGCACACCCAAATCCACCTGAGCATGCACGTTCTGCCTCAGGAAACCAGCAAAGAACGAGAGATAGACTCTCTCTCCGCCCCTGCACACTTCCCTCCCTCCTCGTGTACTGTGGACTCCATGCCTACCAATCAATCATAAACCCCTCTCCTTCTTCCTTAGCTGGAACGCTACCTCTACTACTACTGCGGTTAAGGGACAACCCCAGATTTCTCTTCCTCCCTCCTTCTCCTTCTCCTTCCCCTTATCTTTGCAGTGGCTCTACATCTGTAACTGGATGCAGGCTGCTGCGGGCTCAACAGTCAAGTATGTCGTCATGGCGCTGGTAGATCCGGAGCCCTCTAGAGCATTGACACGGTGCAAAAGCGTGGCCGGATGAAAGTCCTTCCGGTCTGCCACAGTGAGGACGAGGGGAAGCGAGACTTTGGTGCAATTGTTTGTGGGTAGAAAGACAGGAAGGAAGACGGAAAATCCATCATGATGCTCATGCTTTACCTCGATTGACTTGGAAGTTTATAGGAATATTAAAAATAAATGATTGAAATGGAGGAGAGGTAAAGGATTTTTCGGGGTGTGTGGGAGGAAACATCAGGTCATTCTACGTCCTGACTCTTATGTCCGAATATGGTAGAAATATGCTCGAACTAGCATCAGGCGAGCCAGCCAGCCGCAAGTCCGTTCTGTGTCCTACAGAACCTTGGAGCTGCATCGATTGGGATGTGCTACTGGTTCGCCGATGCAGTACTGGACATTTTTAACTGTTTTACAATCTGAGGATATGTAAGAAGCCCTATGAAGACGGAGACGCATGGAAAAAGAGGCCCTATTAGACACCGAGTTCACAAGAATTGTGAGGCTGACTTGAGGTCATGTAGGAACTGTAGTGGGGTGAAGCTTCTCGTCATTAGCTTTGTGGTGGAGCATCCTTACGAGCGCGAGCAAACTGGGTACCAAGAATATATTGCAAAAAGGATGGGAAAACCCCATCAAGTCGTCCAGGGATGAAACCAACGGGGCAAGAAAACGGGGTAGGCGCGAGAAAATGCATCCATGCATTCGTGGAGGATCAGCAATCTGCTTTGAGTATCGTCAGAGCTTCCAGTATCCTCGTTCTATGAGAGTGTAACTTCTTTGATCTCTCAAGTGACCGAAAAAGTCCAAAGATGATACTCTGAAAGAAGGTACATAGTATCATCTTGATATAGTGGTCAGTTTTATTGCAACCGTCTTCAATGTGTTGTGTATACGCTTTTGTGAGATCTTGTTGTGTGGAAGAACTCTTTTATTCGGATATCGATGGTAAAATTACGTGCGCCTGGCTAATTTGGGCCATTGTCGCTTCTCCTGATTTGGTGGTTTTTTCTTATGCAAGGTGTGTGTATATGTCATAAGGCGATGCAGCCCGATCGCCGAAGACCCAAAGAAGGATGGAGGGAGGTGGTTGGGCGACTGAAGGCAAAGAACATTGAAAAAAATCCCATTTCCATATATATTCCATTTTTATATATAATTTTAGATAAAGAGAAATTATTTATGATTTATTTGAATCTGGCACTGGAATGCAATGATGTATATTATTTCTAAATTGGAGGAGTTGTTGTGAGTCAGGTCCTAAGATCAGGCCTGAATACGTAGTCTTCTTGCACAGAAAAAGGGAATGGGTAAATGAAAACCTAAAGAATGGGGAAACAGAACAAATGCACCCTACATAGAGAATAGGGGAAAACAAGGTGAGAAGAGAGAGAGAGGTGTTATTGTCTATAATAGTCTTGTGAAGTGTGATATGATCTAGATGATAAGTTTAAAAGATATGCTAATGATTCAAGAAATATATAGATTTTGTGATTCATATATATATATATATATATATATTATATAGACAACTACTACTTAGTAATGGAGATATTATGTTTGATGAAAGTGAATCTTGGTTTACAAAATCAAATCCTCCTTTTATCCATCTTATATCAATAGCATGAGAGCTTTTTGGCTGACATCATGGATGCATTATCAAGGTAGCTCATGAGAATGAGCCATCAAACCTTGAAAAAGATGCGAGGATTATTCAATTGCTACTAATAAGTTTTGCAAAGGAGCTTTGTACCATTGGATCAACAAGAGACATGGAAGTAGACTTAATTTTCAAAAAATTAATGTTATTGGTTGCAAGTGAGTGTACAAGATCAAGATTATATCAAATGGAAAGTAAATACAAATCCAAACTTATAGCATATGGTTATTATCATGAGTATGGGATTGATAATGATGAGACATCCAATACTATTACCAATATGTCTACCATTTGTGTGTCATTGTTGCAATTGCTTAATAGAATAAGTGGAATATGCATCAAATGTATATAAACAATGCATTTTTTAACAATTGTTTTATAGAAGTTACATACATTATATAGTCATGTGGATATGAAGTATCCAGTCTCATTGAATGGATATTTAGTTGCTAAAGTTGCTCTATGGGCTGAAATAAGCGCAAGGGGGGATTATTGGAAATAAGAAAGACGAAGTATAATAACAATATATAATATACAGTATAATAACAGTATATTATTGGAAATGATAAATGTGTTTCTTATCAAATAACATTCAAGCTATGCAACATAGATGGTTCATTGTATATATGTTCATCACAAATAGTTGTGTGTTTGTAAATGATTTGATCATTACAAGAAATGATGATTAGAATAGGAAACAATTGGAGGATGTGTTGCAAAAGGATTTCGAATCAAACGACTTGAATACAATCTTCATTTTTCCTTGGCGGCAAGATGGTTGATTTTGAAATACAATTGGGATGATGCAACAATAAGCTAATGTCTTTTGGATTTATGGATCTAAAACTTCTACTAAATATAGCTGAAGTATTAACAAATCCAAACATATATATATTAGTTTCTAGAATTGATTTGAGCTATGTAGTTTGGCATGTTACTTAGTTAGTAATATGGTACTTTCGTTTTTTCCAACAGCAACCGAATACATAATACTCATGTAAATGTGGTACTTTGTAACTGCATTATGGACTATCTCATCTCTTCGTCTAGTGATTCCACCTCCACATCTCATTTGGAAATCTGTGATTTACAACCAAAATCCTACCATACAACTTCATTGTCACTTCATTGTCACGATTTATGTAGGTAGGTGCGCGTATGTAGTAGCAGATATAGTAGTTAGAGTCCGTTTTGCAGTTCGTGCCGTTCGTATTGGAACTTACGTTAAGGGTCCTAAGGCTTAAGGGGTAGAGTTCCAATTAGGATTCTTGGAGGGCAATTTTCAAAATTAAGCCTTTCAGTGTGGCTATAGCTAGAATCAAAGTGCTAAACTTCAAGGGTAAGGCCATGTGCTAAGCTACTTATTTGGTCAAATGCAAGAAGAAATCTTATCTATGGAATACGACTATAGAATTAGCATCATAGTTTCATGATAACACCAAGATAATTTTGGAAAAAATTGACTAGCCACTATACCTCTTCTACTTTGGGCCCCTTCCAACATGATGTTCTACATAATGAAGTTGTGTTTCCTTGAGAATGCACGTCGTATGACACACTATGATACATAACCACTAATTTTTTTAGTGAATAGAGTGAGTTCTCAAATCAATAAATTGATTGTCAATGGGAATATGGGGATTATGAAGTACTTAGAGTTACTAAAGTGCGAGATGATTCATTTGCTCCATCCATTATTAAATCCTTTAACTTACCGACTACACATTTTTGCTAATATTTTCTCAGTATAAAATTTATTACATATATAAGAATTTTCTAATTAAATTTTTTCTTAAATATTAAAATACATGAAATGAAATTAAGGTAAATTTGTACAAAATACATAGATTAAAAAAATTTTTATTTAAATATAAAGTAATTTGGATCAATATTTAAAAGAATCATTAAAATCAATTTATATACAAAAATTTATAAAAAATATATTTCATTGAATAATATTTAAACACAACAACAAAAAATAATAAAAATAAAAAATAAATGTAAAAAATTTGTAAAAAATTTCGAAATAAAAAATTTAATATTTTTAAAACAAATATTAAACAAATAAATTGTTTAAATATATTTATAAAGTATATTAAATAATGATATAATGATATAATAAAAAATTCAAAATTTTAAAATGTTGAAATTATGAAAAATTTCACATATTAATTTTTTTTTTTAAAAACTATTTAGATACTTATCCACTGCAATAAAATCAATAACAATGATGATCACATTTCATCATATCAAAAGATTATCAACACATTTGCATGACTTTACTCTAGATAATTGAAAATATAATTATATTTTTTTAATAATATTATAATTACAATAAGCCTTTACAAAAAATAATTCACATAGCCATCGTAAAAAAATGAATTATATATAAGTCTTGTATCAATATCTATTAAATAATACATGTTAAATCAATGAAAATACAAAAAACACTCATGTAATATTTGAAATTTGTTAAATTATTATCTCATCATGAACAAACTGTTCAAATGATTTTCCACTTCATCTCATATAAAGATCTATTTGAAAATATAAACTATCACATTTTGATTTTATATAAAAGATATTTGTTTTCAATTTTCATATTTGTGTGTAATAAATTTTGAGTTATATTGTTAAAATTATGTTTCTTGATTAATTGACATCAATTGTTTTCAACTATATAATAAATAATCATTTCAAATTAAAACTAAAAAATGAACTTAAAAAAATATTTTTAAAAATTTTTATTCAAAAAAAATTATTTCAAAATAAGAATTTGATGTAGAATATATATTGTTAATATTTTAATCAAACTGCAATTATTTTTTAAAAAAAATATAACAATTATTAACATATTGAAATGATTCAAATATGAAAAACATATTGTGACAGACTTATTGATATAAATTAAATAAAGCAAACAAAAACATAAAAGAAAAAAAAAAGTTTGAAGTATTGAATTTTTTTATCAATATTCATTTTCAATAAAAATGTGATCCATAAGCAATATAGTTTACATTATTTCACACTTCATGATAATATATCACTTTGTTGAGATTAAAACATTTTCCATATAGTTTTTTTGAAAATAATGCTTAAAATATATAAAAAAATAAATTAAACTTGAATATGTATGTTAAATAATTAAAATTTTTAATGATCATAAGTTCAAAATACAATGATGTTTCTAAATGAAATAATTTTAACATTTATAAGTTTGTTAAAATTAGTATAAAGTTATGAAATTAATATTTTGCAGATTAAGTTTATTAAAATGATGATAAAAAGATTTCAGTTCTTTTATAACAATCAACATGTTGATCTTTTTCATTTTTTGTTTATTATGAGATTGCAAAATTACGTAATTTTACATTTGTATGTTTAAATTTTGATTTCTCATTTTTATTTTTATTTTGAATGTAATTTCCATTTTTTATATAAATATCTAAAAATTAAATTTGAAATTTTGGAATTATTACTTTTTAAAGATTTAAAATGAAGATTAATATGAGGATAAATGTGTTACATTGAATAAATTTGATTATCTTAAATAAATTTATAGTTTGATGAATTAATCCCAAGAAATTATATTTATGCTTAAATAATAAACAGATGAGTTGAATGAAATAAAATGAAAATAAAAAAAAAAATTATTTAATAAAAAAATCATTATATCAATGTTAAAGCATACTTAAATATTGAAAAAATAATATTATAAAGATTTCGATTTGTGTTCTTCTATTTGAAAAGATTTTATTTTTTGTATTGAATTAATGACATCTTACAAAAAGATTTTACCATGTTTTTTGTATTCATTAATTTCTTGACAATAAATTCTTTTTTAATATCGAAAACATATTTATATTTATATTTATATTACCATTTTGAGGTTTTTGTATTTTGTTTATGCTTTTTCAAGTTTAATTTTTTGGTGAAATGCTTCAATTATTACATTTTGCCCACATGTATTTATTGATCAACCACTAATTTTTTGCACAAAAAATATTCTTCTTTTCAACTTTTTTTTATTAATTTTTTTTATCTTTGAAGATAAAGTAATCTTTTAATTTGAATTCTGCATTTTTTGAAATGTTATATCATTTAAAGTTGAATAATAGAAAAAAAATCAATAAATATTGTTAAAAAAATTATTTTGTTGATCTTTTATTTTTATTTATCAATTTTTTTTCATTTTTGAATATTTTTTCATTATATACATTCTTGGATTTTAAGGATTGAATTTGAGGTTATATTAAATTTTTAAAAACTGTTTCCTTTTGAAATATCTTTATTTCCATTTCATAAAACTATGATAATGTAAATTTTTATTTTTTGGTCTTATATTATAAATTTTCTTATATCTTTCTACACCTGAATTTTTTTAAATATCCAGTAAATTATAAAAATATAATGCATGCTTTTAATAGAATTGACATTTACAAAATGACATAAATCTAGCTATTCAATATATGCCTGAGTTGAGTGAAAGTTTTGACATACAAAGAAAAGATTTTATAAAATAACATCTACTGTCACAAACAAAATAATATAATAAAAGAATTGAAGACTTCAAAACAAATTTAATAAAATATTATAAGTTTAAAAATTATCATCTTCTTTCACAAAGTTTAATTCTTTTTTTCAAAAATGAATTTATCTTAATTTTTTTTATTTCCTTTTGGAAAATAAAAAAATATATATTTTTTCATATTTTTACAAAAACTAAAATATATGAATTTTTTTTATAATGATATAAAACGTTTTTATTTTAAAAAATTCTTTTCAAAATTATTTTTTAAATTTCAAAAAATATTTTTATTCGAGAAAAAAAATTACTTTCATTCATATTATGAAAATTGTGAAATAATTAAATATTATTTATATACCTTATGGACAAGACTTGGTTTCAAATTTTGGAAAAAAACATGTTAGTGTTATATTTTACTCTTTTTATTTTCATCATACAGCTGCTAAATTAATTATATTTATTCTCATTGTTCATAAAATCTTTGTCTATAATATCATATTAATATTATGTGATTTTTTCGAAAAGTTTAATGTGGTTTACAATGTTGAAATTCAACTTTTATTCTTTTTGTTGATACATTACATGTCATATCTATATGTTAGGTTGACACACTTATTAAATTCAGAAGTTTGGAAAATAGATAAAATGTTATTTAGAAACACATAATACAATGAGTAAAAATATAAACTTCAAGTTTTTTTAAAAAATATAACAAATTTGAAAATAAACATGAACAAATTTATTTTTTAGTCTTAAATATATCATCTATTTATGCATCAATTTATTAATTTTATGATTAATCATTGATTAATATTCATTTAGTTTTGTTATCTTTGATCATGTTTAATAAGACTTTCTATTTTTGTATGAATTTTGAGTTTTTTGTTATTTTTATTTAAAATAATTAAAAAATTGAATAAGCTCATTGATGTTGAATTTTTTTAATCATTTCCAATTGATTTTATCTATTTTTGAAGAAAAATATTTAGATATATGTGTAGAAGTTAATATATCTTTATTCCATTAATAATTTTTTATGAATCATGAAATAAAGTTAATAATTTATAATTATAAGAATTTCAAACGTATATTATTATTAAATTTTGTATTGTTTTTTATATTATAATATTAATTTCAAAATATAATAATTATTATTATTCAGATTTTTTAATATTTTATGATAATTATGCATTGATATAATAAAGTGATAGTCATTTTACAGTTTTTTTTTCAAATCCTTCTAAATTGAAATGCAAAAAGAAAACCATTTATATGTTCATAGAGTGATCCACAAATCATATCTTAGTCACAATCTTGAATTTGTCACGAAATGAATTGAATAGAATTATTAGAAAAGCATGCTCTAATATGTAAACTTCACAAGAATATCAACAAAATAAAAAATTATTAATTTGAAACTAGTTTCAAAGTAAGAAAGGATAGGAATGACTACAATTCACATCAATCATAAAGTTAATACATGTTTTATATATGGGAAAGCTTTTCATATTTTTTTTAAAACCAAGTACTCAGTTCCTTATTGCGGGTCATGTTAATCAATAACAAAAATGCACATAGTTGACCTATATTTCTTTGATGAACCAATATATTTAATATTTGACAATCTAAACCATTACAATTCATTGTTCATTTATTGAAACAAAATATTTTGACCTTTCTCATGATCTCAAGTAATGAAGTTATCCCACTCAAAAACCAACATGAATAATATATCAGAAGAAATTTTACCATATACCTGTCAAGAAGCCTATGCAGATGACTTGCCCACCTTAGCCTAGACATCATTGAGTACAAGGCCCATACAAACATAATAGCAATACAATACACGTACAAATATAAAAGCATCACAACTGAAGACATTTTTTTATATAAGCATCACAACTGAAGACAATATGCGCATCTTGCAAAATACAATCGTATTATATGAGGACCACCTTGTTAAAAAAACGAGTAATACACCTACGTAAGCTTTACATCTCCAATAAGTCACGTTTGGATTGGATGTTTATTAGTGTCATACATCCATTGGAATACAAGGAGTAATCTTGCATAGCAGAGTTCATGCTTGGATAGGGAAATTGTACCTAACATGATCTCATGTTAGATTACTTCTCTTTCATGTCAATTGAGTTTATCATTGTATTTAAAAAAATTGCATTAGTAAAAAACGGAAAGTTGATGTGAATGTGATAGTAATTATTTTGAATAGTGAATGTCACATTTTAAAATAATGTATTTTTCCAATGAATGTTATGCTTGTTAGTGTTACATTTTTCATTTCTAATTTGTTATGATTTTGGCACACGACCGTAGGGTTTTCATTTGGTTTCAAGTTTGAAGAAAATTTTGCAATAATGTTGTGTGCATCATTCTCACATCTTAATTATCTTTATGATTTTCGGTAGACATGTTTCAGACTTCGAGAAGGTCATATTGCTTCCTTAAAGAAAACTGGTATTAAATTTTATAGGATAGCAAATTAATCGATTGATTACTGTACTTCGATCACCCTTAGAACTCAAGCCATTCATTTAATACATACGTTCTAATGATTTAAATGAATATATTTCTTTTATTACCTATACTTAAGGTTAGAAAATGGAATTTAGTTTTCAAAAAAAATGTAGGGTGTCTAATGGATTGGTCGAATGATAACAAAATGCAGCTTTCCATTATGTACTCAATTTGAACGAAACGACTGTTTTATGATGTTAATATTGCTGATATTCTAGTATGTACCGTGGACTCTCACCACGCATGCCGGATTATCGATACCGAGACTTTTGAAGAAAACCGCGACTGACCATCGTTTATGACCCTTGGTATCGACACAAAAAATAAATATAAACCTACTTTCGTAGGGTTATCCTATGCGGCAGTAATTGGGATTGAGTGGGGTGAGTGGGGAGGGGTTTAATTCACTTTCTTTTAAGAGAGTTGTAGCGAGGCCGCGTATTTGCAGCTCATGTTACTGGATGTTTTTAGACGTCTGCAGTTCCTCCCCCGAAATGCAAGTAAATAGCAGCCAATGAAGAATGATTCCGGAGCAAGTATGATATCTAATATAGGAAATATTACTCGTGTTGCGGTATTAATAGTAAAAGTAATTCAAATTCTCCTGAATTCCCTCATGAAGAAGAAAGCAAGCGACAAATGTGAAAGGAAATCCTCTTTACGCTAGTGGAAGAGGCGCATGACAAGGGGAGCTGAGAAACCCTCCACAAGTCATTGGCGGAAGCAGAAAGTCGAGGCGGAGTCTAAGTCGGAGACTTATACTTTTCGAAAGTTTGAATTTAAATCATAATGAATCAACCGTGATTCCGAAGGAATTTTAGCCCGAGCAAGTCGGAAGCCTGCAGCATGTCATGCGCGTGACATGACGGTGAGATGTCCAAGTAGTTAAAGTTGAATTTGGAGGTCTAACAAGTGTATTATTATACTGTGTCGTTCACTCTGAAAGAGGTCTAACAAGTCGATATTCCTATAGGTACGTAGCGCTTGGCACGTGGAAGAGGACATAGCTGCAGAACAAGACGGCGGGCTGGCCAAACTGGCGATGGCCGCGGGAGGGCTCTAGCGGCAGAGGCTGGGCCGATGACGAAATTCTCCGGAGCCTTTGCTCTGCGGCGCCTGCCTCCAGTCTCTAGCAGCAGGGAGGGAGGGAGGGAAGAGATATGGAGTGAGCGAGGTTGGAGCACACTCTCTCACGGATGCGCACAGAGGATTGGCGTCCTTTCTGAGCATTAATGGGTAATGGGGTTATTTTCCCTCTCTGTTTCTGGTGCGGGGATTTTGTATTTGCTGGTGGGGGTGGGGTTCTAGGGAGGGACGGAAGAGGACGAGCTTAGGTGGACTGATGGTCGTGGTAGCGTAGCGTAGCGTTGGTAGCATAGCTTTTGTTTGCTGCTGCTGTTTTGTTTGGTTTGGTTTGGTTCGGTAAGGGAGAGAGAGAGGGAGGGAGGGAGGGGTCCTGGAAGGAAGGAGTGGCGAGGGAGGAGGAGTTGTTCTGTTCTGCTGCGCAGCTGCTGCATCGAGTTCGGCATTTGCAGCAGAGCAGTTCGCTCGTGCCACGTTGGGGAATGGGAGGAGGAAGAACGAGATACTGTAGTTAGTAAGAAAGAACACGAAAAAACGAGCGGGCGAGAGAAGGACGAAGAGAAGGGGGGAGGGCAGAGAGAGGGACGAAGAGAGGGAGGGGGAGGGGGAGGGTGAAGGAAGCAGCAGGAGGAAGGAAGGAAGGAAGGAAGGAAAGGGGAGGGAAGGGAAGGGACAGGAAAGGAAAGGGAAGGGAAGGGAAGTGGAGGGGGAAAGGCAGGAAGAGAGCATTGGAAGAGACGGAACAGGTGTTCGGGACGAGAGACGGAGAGATTGATGGGGGATGATTGAGGAATGAGAGGAAGATTTGAAAGGAGGAGGTGGGCGAGGGTTTGATTGTGACGTCGGTGGCCGTGGACGAGGAGAAGAAGAAGAGGGAGGAATAGGTGAGTGCCGGAGGACGGTGTGGTTGCAATGGGAGGTTGTTGAGTAGGGGTTCGGTCTGCGGTGGGGGCGAAGGGAATATGGCGGACTAGGGAAGGATTGCTGCGATGACGATGAGGAACCCGGGAGCAGAATGGACGCAATCCTGCAAGTTTATTTGAGTCCAAGGAGAATTATAGGTCTTTTTGTCTCAGGTGATTAAATCGGTCGGATTGGACGGTGCAGTCGTTTAGGATTCAGACAATGGTGTAGCTGATGACTGGTGGCGGCATCAGTCGATCCCGAATTTGCAATTGCTCACGGGGGAACATTCCGGAGAGTTAATTAATGCTTTTCCTGCAAGGTGAAAACAGTCTGGGACGCCGGAACGGGTGTTCGTGGTTGCTCTTTTTCGTGGTCATGGGAGCCGGCTGTGGCTCAAGGTGTTTCAGGTTTGGATGACCTATTTGGAAACTACGGAGCAGGAGAAGGAACTAGCTGCGCATATGGTTACTTCCGCGAGTGATCAGATTATCCGGTTGGCCTTTCAGTTTTACATTTGCTTTCAACACCTCCCATGTAGTCGAGAGCTCGTCTGAGAAAAATATTCGTCACCTCTTCGTTTCTTGGATACACCAGGGGGCCATCAGTATCATATCAGGTTCATCTCACGGCCTTCTCATCCCAGTTACATGTCCCTCCTGTCTGTACAACCGAGCCGTTTACTGATTTTATATCTGATTTCATACATCTCGTTTGCGATTGTAGGGATGTGCATCTTCTCTTCATCTAGGAACAAATGGAGCGATTGTGTTTCAAACTGGCCCTTTTTTTGTTGCGATTTCAGCTCTGTATCTAGGGCTAGTTTCTTGTATGGATCTAGCGAGCTATTCGCTACACCGTATTCAAGATTAATCACTGTTCGCAAGGAGGAATGTGGTAGTCTTTGAACTCGTCAAATTGTGGTGGTCAAGGGAGAGTGGACACGACTCGCATATTTACCGTACATGCTTTTCCGGTTGCAGCGTACATTAGCGGTGATGTTATCGAAGGAATGATCAAGTCCTCACGATGGATGAATGCTCCGTCGTCGGGTGTTATCCTGCCTGTGGACTAGGGTTGTTCAGGAAACTTTGTTCATGGATGCCGGAAGACACGTCAGGTTTTTCATTTGCAAGCTGAGTTGGCGACTGGTTGGTTGGGATAACACCTTCAGTTGGCAGAACAGTGTGTTCTCACCCCTTTCGTCGAACACTCAACGACACTAGCATATGATACCAGTGCTGATGGACTAGAATCCATCGGCACGGTGACAAATTTTATGCTGTCTTGCGCATATTGTGGCTCTCCCTCTCCTCTTTCTTCCTGTTTTCCAGCTTGTGTGTGCAACCCTTTTCCGAAAATGCCCTGGTGGGGGAAGTCCACCTCTAAGGAAGTCAGGAAAGGTAACAAGGATGGTGGTTTAGATGGTTCTCAACATCGGTCGCATCACGGGAGGAGACCTAAAAGTCTCGCGGAGGAGGAAAGTGGTGCAACCAGGACACCCCGGTACAGCTTAGATGCATCGTCCCAGGAACCTGGCTCGCCATTTGCAGCGGGCTCAAGATCCCCCTCGCCGTCCACGCCGTCCACGAGGTGTCCAAGCTTCAACGACAGGAAGCCTCAGGCCCAAGCACAACCATTGCCATTACCATGCGCCCCGCTAGGAAGAACGTTCTCTGGTTCCGGTCTTACATCGCATCCTCATCAGCAACCCCCAGCGCTACATCATTATACATCTATGCCTCTTCCTTCTACTGGACCAGAATCAAAAAATTTGCGCCTGGACCCTGGGGAGGCTGATCAAGGAATTTCAAATTGTCCGTCATGCTCAAATTCTAGCGCGAGTTCACTTGGTAGCGTGGAGGTTGCAGAGGTTTGGCATACTGCAACACCTCTTTCTCGCCTGAGACCATATCATGACATGGAAACACCTGATCAGCTGCGGCCCAATGGATCTTCGTAAGTTTGCTTTCTTTCTCCCCTTGGCTTGCTTGGGGTGAGAAGCTGAAGTAAAAGTTAAACAGTTATATGATATTAAGTATCAAAGACCTACTTCTAGACAAGTCATTATAATCTAGGGTTTCCAAAAGTGTGATTGTGGATTTTGTAGAAACAATTCGGGTTGTTACCGGCTCAATTGTCCTGCGTTTTATATCAATGTATTTTCGCATCTTCCTTCTACGTCTGCTGTTCCTCGAAAATGTAAACACTAAGTCAGTAGACCAAGGGCTGCACTGGAGCCTTACATACAGGCCTCTCTCTCTGTCTCTCTCTTGAGTTTCTCTTGCACTTCTCTTTCATTTCGTGATTTCTTAATACACCAAGTGACCAAACGGTTGTTCTAAAACTTCATTTATTGTGAGGTCTTCTCCGTCTTGATTGTTCTATTAGTTTCATTTAATATTTGTACTGCTTTTGATTCAGACTTTGTCAATGTTCCAGGCTGGGTTCTATGACTCCAAAGCATAGCAGAAAGAATTCTAAGCAGGAACTCTCTCGACCCAGCAGTCCACTTCTAGGGGGCCAGACTCCATCTAGTTCACCCAAGAGATGCTATTCACCTCCAAAGAGAAGTCTAGCCCCGATAATAATGGATCCAACATTACATGGTGTTCGGTTCCTACAGTCGAATGGCAGCGCTCCTGATAGTTCTATGTCCAGCCCAGCGAGGAGTCCAAGGCGGGCGAGCAACTCTGAACAAGCATACGCTGTGATGTGGGGTAGACCTGAGGGGCTTTCAGGTTCCGCACAAGGCTCCAGTCCAGGTTCAGGCCACAATTCAGGGCATAATTCTTCCGGCGGGGATCCCAATCAGATGCTGTGGAATCAAAGCAGGAGGAGTCCAGAGCGGTCACCTATACCAAGTCCGCGGCAAAGAAGCCCAGGACCCAGTTCTAGGGGTCAAAGTGGTACAGTATCTCCTCTGCACCCTAGAGCATTGGGTCCCGGAGCTCCAGATTCGCCGACAAGTTGGCACGAGGATGGGAAAACTTCTGCTCATCCTTTACCATTACCCCCTCGCGCTCATTCTGGAGGATCTCCATTAGCTTCACCCTCAGTTTCTCCAGTTCCTTCTCCCACCGCAGGACGTTCAAGCAGAGGCGATAACATGTTGGGGAGTGTACCCACTCGATGGCAAAAGGGGAAACTTTTAGGGAGTGGAACTTTCGGGAATGTATACGTGGGTTTCAATAGGTATGGTTTTAACGCCTAATTTTCATCCCTTTAAATGTAGGGTTTATGTTGACGTAGGCTCTGAAGTACTGTTACTATGTGAGATCGTTCTGCCATCTTTGGGGTCAAAGATATCAGTCATACATTATTATGTCCTCGATGGCAGCTTCGAATGTGGAAGCATGAGCCCTTCTCATCCTACATGAATCTGGAACTCAATGTGGATCTTTTGTCCTGAATCTTGCAGCGATAGTGGCTCCTTATGTGCCATGAAGGAGGTCCTTCTTGTATCTGATGATTCCAAGTCGAAGGAGAGTGTGAAACAACTAGGACAGGTGATGCGCCTGTCACCATGCTTGACCTAGCGTTTTGTCTCTGTTGTTTCCACTCACTCTACTGAAGGTGTAGAGGCCCTGTGAATGTTTCTAACTACAGAGTTGTTTTTTTTTGCAATTTCTAGTCAGAAGGATGATAACTCTTATGTTAGAAATCTGTTCGTGCTGTTGGTACGGTGAAACAAGTTCTTTGGACTTTATTGAATTCCATACGTTTGGACGTTGTTTTGTTCTTCTGGTAAAAGTTTGTCCGCACATATTGCATGCACAGTGCAAGAGTCATAACTCGGGGTCCTCTAGCTTGATACCTTGCTAAATTTCTGATTATGCTCGTGATGACAGGAAATCTCTCTACTTAGCAGGTTACGGCACCAGAACATTGTACAATACATTGGGACTGAAACGGTAGGTGTATTCTGTTCATCCATGCCTAAATCACTGTTGTTACCATCTTCGTTCTTCACATGCGTAGCTTTTCCGTGCTTAATCCGAGATATGTTGAGGATTATGTTGACTTATACATTAAACAACTTTCCTGAATTCTGTCTGCTTGCGAAGTGAAGTCTGAAGATGTTTCACTTGTAGATAGACAATATAGACAATAGATACAGTGGAGGCTCCAACTACTTGGAGATTATGAATCGTTGTCAGGGTTTAACCAGGTGTCTGATGGACGTTGTTTTGTTGCGCGGGTTGTGTAACTATTTAGTGTCATTGGGTTGCATTTTCCCCGTGAGATACCATACTTGTATTTGTCAAATTTCCTTTTGTTAGGTACTTGAGTTGGGGTTTTGCCCCATTCCATCAGTTTCTAACCTCAGAACGTTGCAGATAGTTGTCTTAACCTGTTTGGTTTGATTTCTTTTGCCCATTGGTTGCAGTTGGAGGATAGACTCTGTATTTACCTCGAATACGTATCAGGAGGATCAATTCACAAACTTTTGCAAGAATATGGCCAGTTCAAAGAGCCAGTTATTAGAAGCTTTACTCGGCAGATTCTTTCTGGGTTGGCTTATTTGCACAACATGAACACTGTCCACAGGTGCTCATTGGACCGTGCTTTGAATTTAACGTACAACCTCGAATTTACAATCTTAGGGGGTCTCCTTAAATCAGCTTTAGTTGCCTCTGTAAGAGATACTCTCGAACACTCTAGTGTATTTTCTAATATTTTGTCGGTTCAACCTTTTCAGAGACATAAAGGGAGCAAATATTTTGGTGGACACGCGCGGTAATGTGAAACTTGCAGACTTTGGGATGGCTAAACATGTAAGTTTTCTGAGAGTGATATTTTTGTCTATGTGCAATTACTCTGATTGTTTTAAGGACTGATTGATAACAGCTCAAAGGATGTATCTGAAATATGTTGTTTTTTTCTCTCTACTTCAAAAGCATTTCTCTCCAATTCTGGAATTGAGAATTGAAATTGATAAAGCGACTTTAGCCCCGGATGATGTACTGCTTTCTTCGTAGGTTGGCTGTTGATGACTATGGTTGCCTTACATAGGTTCTGCACTCTGAAGCAGAGGAAATCGTCTTTTGTACTGATTTGACAGTCTAGCATTGGGAGCCCCACGGAATTATATTAAAACGATATAAGAAGGCAATATATACAAATTGAATAGATTTAGATCAAGATCTTCAAGAAAACTATTAGACCTCTCCCGCCCATCTATGGACTGGAAGGAGCTGGAAATCAAATATTACCATCACGAGCCGAATGCTCCGACAATTGGGGCTGAAATTTATCTCTTGGCCAGGATTTTGTTTTTCGACCATAATAAGATCAGGTGACAAACATCTAATAAATGTAATCTGTGTTGGGGAGGAATGCGAATATAACTCTTTCAATATCTCTATCTGCTGTAGGTATCAGAAGTGTCTTCCGAATACAGTAGTCTAGCTTCTATCCCGAAGTTGCACCTCTTACTTCTTTGTAGATCTAACACGCCTTGATGCCTTATCTAACACTCATATGTAAGTCACTCTCACTCAGAGCTCCACAACAATTTTCCAACTATGACACCATTTTTCGTGCCCATTTGATGGTAACTTGGACCTGAAGTTCTGTTTGCATGTGCACAACATATCTTACATACGATTGTTACCGTAGATTCATGATGAGTGAGTGTTTTTGTTTCGCGTTCTTGGTTAGTGGTGGTGGTGTTAAATAGATGATACCACGCCGTGCGTTTTAATTCTAAACACGCAATCGCCTAGGACTTTCTTGCATTCCCTCATGACGAAGATTTATTTACGTTGTCCTAACTTTTTCTCATGCGTTTGCTGTGTCATCTCATCAATGAATCTGCATGTACTTATAGTATATTCTCGTAGTTTGAAAAGAACCATACTAAGATATAATTTTGATGATCGGTAGCATTGATGTTAAGTTAAAACCTTGTCTTACTTTTATTGGTCTTATTGAGTTGCAAAAATAGTCCATTAGAACGTTTACGAGTTGGTCAGATCATGTATATGTTAGCGTATTTCGTATGAACGGTGTTTTTTTCTAAAGATCACTACGGTGAGGTAAGAAAATATATACCATCTGTAGAGTATGCATGTGAGACAAGATATTTGATGTGTTTTGAATGTGTTACTGCTACACGCGTGCATTCCAGATACAAGTGTGCCCTGTAGTAAGTTCTGTTCGCTTTTCAGCACTGCTGTAAAGTAATAGATTGCACTAGAACAACTAGGATGTAGAGTTCAAGCCAGCATCATTTTGAGAGAAGTGAAAGACCACCATTACCAGCTTGAAAGAGTATAGGATGTGATATGTTGAAGGCTGCCATTTACAAGCTCGATCACCTTGCCATAAGTATTAGATCAACGCTAGAGTTTCTGCAGACACCATGGGCGACCAAGCCGAGAAGAGTCATGGGGAACTGTAAATATTTTAAAATTGCATTTATCAGTGGGTGTATGAGATTGACATTGGATATCCACAATGTATGACTATCGATGATACTAGATTTTATAGTTTCAGAACAGCTTTGTGGCAAGCTTAGTAATTGTTTTAAGGCGCAGACTATGGAGTCATCTTTAACACTTATTTCAAATCAGCTCCATTATCCTGGTTATTTTTTAGTGCTTAGAACCGAGTATGTTTTCATTTACGTTATTTCATCGCATTCACCCACCTCAGAACTCAATGTATACTCTCATTTGTGGGTATCAAGTACGCTGTAGTGTGGCAGATTATCTTGGTCTGTAGGTTTTGAACGGTGTAATCTTGAGTAAAGGAAAAATTGTTATGTTTTCAGAATCCACAATGACTTTAATTGTTTCTCTTATCCTTTACCTGATACCACATCGAGTTTGATATAAGCATGTCTTGAAGATCTACTGCGTTAATAATGTTTCAACCAAGAGACTGCATTTTATGCCACCCCATCTTGACACTTCTACCGCATCCTCTTCATTACTGCATCTATCATTTGTTACCCGTCTGTCACCCTTCTCACTCACACTTCCACCCCTTTCTTTGTGATACGTATTGATTGTCCTCGTGCATGTGCTCTTCCATGTTTTCCTTGTAGTAGTCTACAGACATTTCGGCATTATGAATTTTTTCCAGCTCATACTACTTTGGTTACCTCCTTAGAGTCGGAACTTGCTCACCGTTGAGTCCTCAGTTTTGATGTTTGGAGATTTACGGGTTAAGCTTTCGTTGTGTTCGTATCCTTACGTGTCCAGAATAAGTAATGTCCCACTGTGTGTTTGATTTTGTTTTTGTCTTATAGTTGTTTCACTCCTAGGCACACTCATACTCATATTGCCCCTAGACACACCAATATTGAATATCTTGTTATTCTACTGGTTTACTATCCAATATACTGTTCAAGTACATGGCTTTGCATTCCAACGATAACACACACTTTGTTGCCTCTTCAGTGTGAGGTCAAACTCGAGACACAGTAAGGTGTACTTTGTTCTAAAGTTTTAAGTTCGCTAACTAAGCTAGATTACTTTGTGCTTGCAGATTACTGCGCAATCTTTCCCACTTTCTTTCAAAGGAAGTCCCTATTGGATGGCTCCAGAAGTAAGTTTCCAAATATTCCCTTTCCCAAACTTTCCCTTCACTTAATCTTTGTACTTAGTGCCTCTACAACGGTTGTTTGGAGAATGATTGCTGCCTAAACACTTCAAAGACCAAAAAAATTCTATGAGCCTTAGATTGTGGTGAAGTTGTGAAACTGCTGTTTTTCATGGTTACCATCGTTAGCGTATAAAGCAGTTTAGTATTGCATATATACACATAATATTGCCAGCCATTTTCATCGGACGGAGACGAAAGCAGTAGCTTGGTACAGACGTGGCTCAGTTTTTTTGGAAGTCACTATGTTTTTATTCTAAATTAATTGCCAATGCAGGTTATTAAGCACACAAATGGCTATGACCTAGCAGTCGATATATGGAGTTTAGGTTGTACTGTGCTTGAGATGGCCACTGCTAAGCCACCCTGGAGTCAGTATGAGGGAGTAAGTTTTTCCACTCCGAAAACTTTACATTCTTATTGTACTGTCTTGTAACATAGTCCAGCACGATTGAGGTTATGGTTGCTTGGTGGTCATCCAGTGTTGATACGTTTCTAGGACACTATCGCAAGAAGTCACTCTTCAAACTCCCAGCTAAAATTTTCATTTGTTGTCGAAAGAAGCAACCGTTTTACAGAGTTCATTATCAGATCTTCGTCACCTTCTGCTCAACATGCCATCACCATGTCACCTAATTTGTTGAGGCCTCTTAGGAAGGGTTTTACAATCCCCCCTCCTCTGAGTTATCTTCTAGTCTGCTTGCTTTATACGGACAAAATCGGACTTTTATAAGATCGACGGCTGGATTGGTTTTGTGTAAGCCATTTTCTGGAGCTCTGATGATTGAAATTGACAGGCGGTTTATCACCCTGGCAATTATCTTGTTTGGTTGCCTCTGTTGAAAAGAATATACGTGGAAATGTGATATCTCTATTTTTATATTTGATACCGGATTGCACGACGGGAAACGAAAGAAAGCTATTTATTTCAAAGAATTTGATAACTTACACAAATTGCTCTCTCTGAACACAGGTGGATTATTGTAGCTTGATTCTGCGTTAAATGGGGAGGAATGAAAGAAGAGAAGTTGAATATAAAAACCTTCATAGATTACAAGTAACTACTTACTCGGAAGAAGTGGATGCGGAAGGAGTCGATGTGTCTAACAAGATAATTTTCTGAATTTCAGGTTGCAGCCATGTTCAAGATAGGTAATAGTAAGGAGCTTCCTACTATACCGGACAGCCTATCTTCGGAAGGGAAGGATTTTGTGAAGCAGTGCTTGCAAAGAAATCCAGCAGAGCGTCCTACAGCCCAGGCGCTATTGGATCATCCATTTGTCAGAAATGCCCCTCAGGATGACAGGTTTGATGGGTATGATGTAATGACAACTGCAACGGCGGGTATTCGAAACCTGGTGAGTTTAGTTTTCATACTTCTTTGAGGAAATCCAAGAGTAGAGAATGGCCATAATTTGTATGTTGTTGTCCAATATTCGTAGTCTGAGTTGACTGAGGACGCTGTGCAAAAATGTGATGTAGGGTGTCGGTAATCGGCATGAGAGTGAAGGTTCATTTCCACCTCCTTTGGCTAGAACAAGGGCGCAGCTTTCTCCGACATCAAGGTTCAGTTTATTTCTTATCGTCAGTCTTTAAGTAAAGGAGTCCATAAGCGAGGAGATTGGTAGTAGGCTGAGCCGGTTGATCAAATGCATTCGTAGGGATATCAGACGTCCTTTTTGTTATCGCGGTTGCAAAACTTTATATATTTGTTTCGCTATATCTATTTCATGATTGACTCCTGAGAAACTATATATTAGGTTTCCTTTATTGAGCAGAAGTTGTCCGGGCATGCATTGTCAAGTGCCACTATATTAAATAATAGACCTCTAGTAATAATGTACAAGTTTCTGAAATCTGGGAGCTAATTAGTTGCTTTTGTTGCTGCGCAGTGAACAATCTCCTCGTAACCCTCCCCTTGCGTATGGCCCATCAACGTCGAATTCCTTGAGTCCTACCAGCCAGTCACGGCGCATTGTTTATAACGGATTATCTTCTTTGATTATAACGGATTATCCCCATATGCAGCAGTCAGGGACGTCAACACCTCACAATGTAGGTTATGGAAGCCCTCATGGAAGTGCACATTGCAGTGCACATGGAAGCGCACTTGGTAGCTCACATGGCAGTTCACACCTACATTCGAACGGAATGTATGGAGGAGTGGCAGGTTTTCCCACTGATGCTTACGGCAATCCTCCACGGTCAAATGGTATGTATGCCACCACTACTTCGGCATATTCTGAACCCGTAAGAACAGAGTTCCAGTGGGGCACTCCACATCGTACTCCGGAGGGCAGTCCTCGGCGGAGAGCTTTGAACGACGATGTTTTGGAAAATTGCTCAAATGATATTTTGGGTATGGCTCTAGGTAGAGTATCTCAAGAAAGCGAGGATGATAATCGAAGGCAGTATAGTGGAAATGGGAATCTGGGGGAGCATGTATCTCATTCACTTAGAAACAAGCAGCACACTCTTCCGACACAAGTGTATCATCATCGGCCGACTTCACCATCTCTAAGTCGTACCAGCAGCGAACTTAGTCATTAATGGTGCACACCGATATGCTTAAGGGGTGAATTGGGTACAGATAGTCCTGAGCAAACAACGAGGAGAGCCTTTTCTAGGCGTGGGTGAGCTTGGTGGTTAAAGCAATAATGTGCTTTTGTATATGATTTGCTACTTTTGCATAATAGCTGCGCTGCGGAGTAGAGTGGTTGGATTAGATTGGTTGGAGTAACGTTGAGAAGCAATTATGCAAGAACGATAGTGACAATTTAGACAGTTGCCCATCTTTCCACACTTGGAATAGTTCTTGGCCTCCATCATGTGGAGTGAGTCATGCAGCAATCGAGGAGCTGGCTGAGTAGTCTTCAAAAGCTTACGGAGAGGTTTTTATTCAAATTCTCCCTCTTTGATGCAGTAAGACACAAATGGTGCAACCAAAGGTGATCTGATAGGAGCCCGAAAAGAAGGGCGTCAGTTTAGGGAAAGGTTGATAGGATGACCGTCGGCAATCACACTATGTCTGGGTTAGCCACGACCCATGATGAAGTTGCCACAGGCTAAGGAGAGTTTCCTTTGTAGATCATATTGTAAACTGGAGCAGTCAATAATTTAAAGTGCTGCCAGCAATGGACGGATATAATTCTCGTTCTAGGAAGTGGATTCAGTCTTCGTAGTCAGCCTGCATGGCCTGTGCGCGATGCTTGAGTATGCTTAGTTTTCGACGAAGTTGGAGCTGATCGACTTGCAACTCTGGCTCTTCAAACACCGAGTTAGATCGTGTCCTACCTGTCGTCGTTCACGTACTCTCCCATCTTACACCCCTAGTTGGCACTCTGCTGTACTGAAAGAAATGTTCTCGACATTGTATTGGGCAAGTCAATGAAGTTTGAAGTCTATCATCAATATCTCATCAACAACCTTACCACATACTACATTTTGAACGAGGGGCAAGTAACAGATCCTTGTCTTGTGGGTCGACCTTTCTCCAATCTAGGCCGGTTCAAGACAGCTGTTGACGAAGAACATCAGTTCTACTCTAGACTCTCGCCTTTCTCCAATCTAGGCCGGTTCAAGACAGCTGTTGACGAAGAACATCAGTCCTACTCTAGACTCTCGACTCTGGCTGTTTTCATGAAATCACAACTGATCTTAAATCTTCCACTGTTCCATACAGATGCTTCCTGGCAGAACTGACAATTCCATTAAGAACCATTGGCATGCGGCTCTTCGGAAAAAGGTTCCTATTTCTTGCGCATCTCCGAGGGCTTATGGAGTAGAATTGATGTGGACTGCTTGGTGTTTCTTACCGAGAAACTTTGAGTCCATAAACTATAAAGTGAAGCTAAGTGTATCGACTCTCTATCATGGCGGCCCCACTGTCTGTACCCACATCGCTGTCATTCATGTGAGGTCGACGGTGTATGCAGGGTCGGCATGGACCTTTTCGCCCGAGTCTCCTCAGAGACTATATACAGAGAAAGACGGTCATCACTGCTTGTGCAGCCAAGTCTCATATCGTAGCCTCGCTCGATTTGCTCTCTTCAGTGAGAGACAAATCTGTCTCCCAAAGTGCCGTCGACATCGGCTCTCAACGCCCTGAATGGCACACCAGCAGCAAGCTGCGCTGACAGAGTGCAAGCAGGCATTGAGGTAGAGATGGTTTCCGCGAGGACATGAAATAGTTGACCTTGGGTCGCAAAGATACAGTAACTGGCTTGAACTCAACCCATTTTCTAACACTTGTAAATAAATGTTGCTCTTCTGCCTCCAGCACCGTCAATTTACTGATTTGGTATGTGATTCATACGTGGCGGTTTGAAATTTCTGAAGACAACAAATGTGTGGGTATCGCGTGCATACAACTCTGCGTGGGTAATCTGGTCGGGTTGCCCTTGGAATGGGATAATGTGATCACCTTCTCACAGAACACGTTAAGCTATGGCGTTTGATCAGTAGCATCAACTTGGAAAGTTTTCCAAGCTAAGCAAACGGAAAGTCACTTAAAATTCCAACTATAGCCAACAAGATATTCACATCACTTAGACACTTCCAAAACTTCGGAATGAAACATTTGATGGAAAAAAATAAAATTAGAATAAGTAAATACTCTGTTTATCTCTAAATTTTATAATCCAGAAAACACTATGGGTTATTTGTGAAACATTTTACGTAAAGTAAAAAAAAATTTGAATAAATAAATACTCTGTTTATCTCTAAAGAAATTAATCCATAAAATATTATGGATTATTTGGACAAGTATAATGAAAAAATTTCGAATAAAATTGGCGTTTGCCTTCGGATCCTTGTGGTAGTGATACTTCCTTGCTTCTGACTTTGACATAATTCGCTTCCCATCTACTCCTTGTAATTTCACCCCTTTAAGTGACCTTCGTTCTAGTGCTGGTAGTAACTTGGATATTATGTTAAATTAGAATTCATGTTTGATTCAAGGGACAAGTTGGAGTACGATGAATCTGTGCGACACAAAATCTTGTGTATCGAAAGTTATTTCAAATGCAAGCTATTCTCCCCCATTCTCCCCTACATGCAAGATGAAATCTTGATTTGCCAATCATTGCTATCTTCGTCCACTTGGGGAAACCCAAAGCTTTAGGGGCGGCCTTTGTACAGATGCAAATCGATCACAGTAGGCATACATCAAACACTCCAAAGTATAGATCATAGTAAGCAACAACAGTGATGAAACAATAATTTTCAGCTGTTTCTTGGCTTCTCACATTCAACTATTATATGGAACTCGCGGAAACCATCTCTACCTCAATGCCTGCTTGCACTCTGTCAGCGCAGCTTGCTGCTGGTGTGCCAATCAGGGCGTTGAGAGCCGATGTCGACGGCACTTTGGGAGACAGATTTGTCTCTCACTGAAGAGAGCAAATCGAGCGAGGCTACGATATGAGACTTGGCTGCACAAGCAGTGATGACCGTCTTTCTCTGTATATAGTCTCTGAGGAGACTCGGGCGAAAAGGTCCATGCCGACCCTGCATACACCGTCGACCTCACATGAATGACAGCGATGTGGGTACAGACAGTGGGGCCGCCATGATAGAGAGTCGATACACTTAGCTTCACTTTATAGTTTATGGACTCAAAGTTTCTCGGTATGGAAACACCAAGCAGTCCACATCAATTCTACTCCATAAGCCCTCGGAGATGCGCAAGAAATAGGAACCTTTTTCCGAAGAGCCGCATGCCAATGGTTCTTAATGGAATTGTCAGTTCTGCCAGGAAGCATCTGTATGGAACAGTGGAAGATTTAAGATCAGTTGTGATTTCATGAAAACAGCCAGAGTCGAGAGTCTAGAGTAGAACTGATGTTCTTCGTCAACAGCTGTCTTGAACCGGCCTAGATTGGAGAAAGGTCGACCCACAAGACAAGGATCTGTTACTTGCCCCTCGTTCAGAATGTAGTATGTGGTAAGGTTGTTGATGAGATATTGATGATAGACTTCAAACTTCATTGACTTGCCCAATACAATGTCGAGAACATTTCTTTCAGTACAGCAGAGTGCCAACTAGGGGTTTAAGATGGGAGAGTACGTGAACGACGATAGGTAGGACACCATAAACCACGACTTTGAGGGGACATTTTGCTTCCAGTCACAAATGAATCCACACCTTAGCAATGGCAGACCATTTGTTTCCGAAGGCCGCATGAGCACGCACCAAGAGCTGCTCTTCCTCATGTGTCCAGTCTTCCTTTTTTATGTTCGGCTGCAAATGATTCACCCAACGCTCTCTGCA
This sequence comes from Marchantia paleacea, assembly GCA_014180765.2. Lineage (NCBI taxonomy): Eukaryota > Viridiplantae > Streptophyta > Marchantiopsida > Marchantiales > Marchantiaceae > Marchantia > Marchantia paleacea. Next base: position 181,860 of record MUAA02000005.1, read on the forward strand.
TTGCTTTCCTAAGCGATCTGGGTTACGCGGTCAGGAAAAAGTTTTCACTGCTTAAGTTGCAGGAGGGGGGATTTGAAGGACGGAAATCAAGGTAAGCCGCTTGAAGAACTTTGATTCTCTCTATGGGGAGTAAATGAAACTGACACTGCAATTAATTTGAAATGGAGCTTTTCATGCTAATATGAGAAATCCTAAAAGAGTGGGCAAGGTCAGCAGTCAGTTGTCATGCGCCACAAAGAACCTGAGCTTAGCCTTGCAGAAAATGCCTTTCACCCACCTGCTTTAGTTGTATCAATCATACTCCCTACTCGCTCACGAATTCTGCTCTGGTACCCACATTTGTGATAGCAATAAGCACTAAATAACACTGAGCAGAATCGCTGATTAGTTTCAAAGACTGCAATAAAGTTCAGGGTTCCAGCAAAGACGCTCGTCTTTGCAGAGAATGCAGGTAACTGGCGTATGTCAACATGCGATTACTGTCAATCAGGAAATGTAAGTAGTGATTAGATTTGTACAAGCCAGCAATACGTGTGACTTTCCAATCACTACGAGAAACTATAGTAATTGGTGCAGTGATGGACCAATGACTATAGACTCTGACCTCATTCCAGTCTTACAGTCGCGCATTGGCTCTCTTGTGAAACATGTTTAATGCTATAGATACAGGGAGGTGTCAATGTGCTCTTAGTCCCAGTAAAATGAGAAGCGTCTACTTTGGCAACCTTGTAGGAAAATGCAAGTGTCTTGTTTGCTACTCACTTGACATGAATGTTGCAATTAATGACCATCGCCTTGTACCATACGTGTTCACGAGCTTAATCAGTAATCTATCATCTGCTATCCCCCAGTGTCCTTTTCCAGATGGTCTTTGTAGAGTACTTCTTCCTTCTGATGCAACAGCAACAGTCTCTCGCCCAGAGGATGGAAGCGACGAGAAGTCACTGGTCATCTTCGAAAGGTCCGATGTTTTTGTTTCTCTTGAATGTTGACCAGTCTGTAGCGAGTTCCAAATGTACTCCTGATTTACAGGTGAACATATCAAACCAGGCGAACTAGCAGAATAAGCATTCAATGCAGGACTCAGGACCACCAGGTGCGGTGAAGACCCAAGATAAACCTCTGGCTGCCGCAACGAAGTTTGCATTGTGCAATTGACTGGTCCCTTGATCCACCCCTCACACTTCATACTGGATGGAGCAGAGACTGAAGATCGAAAGGGCGCGGGATTCACTGGAGACTTCTGAAAGCAATTGACCGCAGATCGGTCGGAAGTGGCGGTGGTACACACAGCAGAACTCTTGGAATGACCAAGGGCTGAATCATCATTCTCAACATGACAATGATGTCTGGCATGGATGGACTTTCCTCCCCAGTGATCTGCTTCGGTCGGAGGAGCACCGAGGTGCTGCTCTCTAGCCACAATCTGAGGAAAGAAAGGCTGAATCGGTGGACTCTGAATAACCGAAAAACTGCTGCCTCTTTTGGCTTGTCCCTGAACATTTGTAGCCTCTTGAGATTCTTGTTTGACGTATCCAAAAGCACTTTCTGCTGACAACTTTAAGGCAGAAGAATTACTTACAGATGAGCCATTTGTTTCACGAGGAGAGCTAAAGAGTGCAGAAAGCTTATGGGGCGTTGGACATGATGCTAAAGGTACTCGTGGAGATGGCACTGGTCCCAATGCTGCATTAGTATTGGGAATCACCAAAGGGCTCTGATGGTTGATGTTGAGAAGAGGGAAAGCTGGATACCAACAGTTACTATGGAAACGGGGATGCTGCACCAGAGTACCAGCTGGAGCAGGCTGACAAGTGCGATGGGACTGCCAATTGGAATGTTGAAAAGGAGTGGATGGTCTCAATCGAGGCTGCTCGTACCAGCAGGAAAACATACTAGGGTGTTCGGTGCTCCACTGCGGTTGTATGCCCACTCCATCGACAACAACGAGGTGACTCAGACTTGGAACGCCTTGACTAGATCCTGGAAAGTAGCGTGCTGTGGGCATACCAGTACTAAGATTAGAAGTTGGCACAGGTTGGCTCATTGAGTCTATTGGTAAGTGAAGCTGGATGTTAGGAGCAATAGAGTTTGGGCGAGAATATGGACTGGTATCCGGCTTCAGTCTGCTGGCTTTGCAGTTGATCTCCATACCATCAGCTGCACACTGCCCATCTTCGGCCTTGCTGAATCGGACTCCTTGTGTCTGCTGCTGCGCATCAGACCATAAATGTCAGCTGTGAGACAGGAGACGCCGTCGCACAAAGACATGAAAATACTGAAAGATCATGGTGTAGAGGTTCTAACAAGCAAGAATTCATCTGTCAACGCTGCTTCAAAAGTTTCATAAAGGAGCTTGAGGCCTGCAGATCAAAGTTCAGTTACCTTGAACGCTGTGAAGAGTTCAGTTCGCCTCTTACATGCTGGAAATTGAGGAACTTCCTTGTGAAGAAGTTGAAAGTTGTAGGGCTGTACAGGCACAGGATATATTGGCGACTGACGCTGCTCGTGCAGTCTCTGTGGTTTCAGATCTGCCATAGCCGAATACGACGGCGTAGCCTCAGCCATTAGTTGCCCTATTTAGCTGGTTGGAAAGCTCACATGCTCACGCAGACATTGAATAACCAAAGGTTTTACAACACGCGCTTCTGAAGACAGTTCCAAACATGAGACTAGCTTTGTAATGTCCTCAGAGACAGAATCGAGGCTTCTCCTATAAAAGTTCCGCTTTGCACGCATTGCTTAGCAGCAATTTCCATCAATCTCACATTCACCAGGTGATGCAGGTGTGAATTCTAGTTGTGATACGGAAATTTCAGCTTGTCCGCTAACGCATCTACCTTTCCTTCTACTGGGCAAAATTTGCTGTTCGGAAGGTATGCAACACGGAAGAACCATCTAGGTCTGCAGTCGGTGAGGAGCAATCTTTCACAGGAGCCCCGAGGGTAGCATGCCAAGAGAAGACGGTTATGTTTGGCAGGTTACAGAGGCGAACTAGATACATCCACTCTTTGTTCTAGAAACGTTTTCCCCTAGTGCGTTTGCTGAATTTGAGACTGTTACCACCACCTACAATGATATGGCACAGCAGCAGAAACATGCACGCCGTTTCCTTTCCTGGACAACGCATTTTGCTCTCTACTTTAAGACGACATTGAGATAGTGGGTGCAGCGAAGCAATGTCGCCAGACACATGGAGCCACCTGCTGATGAATACTTTAGGACTAGACAACACTGAGCGTTGGATTCTCCCTCTTTGAAAACTCGTCATAGCTAAGAAGAAATGATTCACGAGATCTATTGAGAACTCCGAAGAAAAGATGTCGGTGTAAGAAGGTCAGAATAGAAAGGAGGACTTGAGAGTCCCAAAAACTGCAGCAGCAATCTCATTGCGCAGCTCACGGGGGGCGATGTCGTCAAAGTAGGAGGAGCGAAACGTACACAGAAAGGACAGGGTGAAAGCATGAAGGGATGCAGCAAGTCAGCAACTCCAAGCGTTGTTGATCAGCTAGGCAGTTACCTGTGCGACAACGCGTCCAAATTATCGCTAGCATGAGGGCGGAGCCTCTCTTGAACTTCCAGTCGCTCTTTCTACACAAACTGGCCTTCTCTTGCGCCTCCTCGTCGTCCCTTTTTGACAATTTCGCACTCCACGACTTTCCAAATCGAGGATTCGTTCAGCCATTTAACTCCAGTTACTCTCATCTCCTACGACTTCGGCCCCTCTCACATCCAAAGACACATGGTTCCTGTCCACATCTCAAGACACGACATTTCGAAATTCGACATTACAGACCAATGGTCTGTGATGCTTGCAATGTAGAATCCTCAAATTCTTCCAGATTTTAAGAGCAATGCGGATCTTTGGGTCATCGTCTACTGTACATTCCCCTTACTTCCCCAAACGATTGGATTCGATGTCTCTATAATGAGTTGAGAAAGCGTTACTACAGCAATTCTGTAACGTTCACCGAATAGAAAGGCGTGACATTAGGGATCAATATCGTTGCAGATATCCATTTCTTGATTTGAAGACAAGGGCGAAAGTCTCATTAGAGACAAGACATCGTGATCGAAGGTCCTCCTCGTCCAAGAGGCCGAACATTCCACCCACGGTCGCTAAAAGGCCATGAGGCTGGTTCCCACAAAACCCCCGGAGAAATTGAACAGAAGATGATACGATCACCTGTCATGCTTGCAGACATTCCAATACTAGTGGAGGATATCTTTACTATAATCGACGTGCAGTCCCCATGAGTAATATTACGTACAGTACAATAGGTCCGGTGGCTGCCAAAGTTGCAGTCAAAGGCAGCTCCATGACTTTCTTTGTCTGAAGGTGGCCGGCCTCTGCTGTGGTTGGATATGGAGCTCCTGCAGTGTAGGATGGGATGGGTTGGGTCACTGATGGTGGAGTTCCCATTGTACTCAAGAGCGGGGTTTTACTTTTACCGGAGCCAGATGTGGCGCATCTGCTTCGGAAGCGCCAATGAATTGGGGCCTTGGGATTGCCGCCAGTGCCACTCTGTTTCACCGGAGAAGCACAATGAGGAGGAGCTGCGGCGAATAAGCCCTCGTTTGTCGCCTTGTTGCTCCAGGAAGTACAATATCATCGAGCAAGCGACGCGAAGAAGAAGCGAGCGAGCAGCTTGGGAGGGATATTGTAATCCGGCTGCCACCGGAGCTGCTGATTGATGCCTCGAGCGCCCTGATGGCGCTCTCTGCATCTCCGAGCGCTTCTTATTCCTCCGGTGCGGTCCGGTTGATCCCCAATCCGCTGCGTTCTGGTCCGAGATTACGCATTTCTGCCCACTTCAGCTCCGTGTGCACGAGTCCTTCTCTGAGGATTGCCAGTCTGAGATATGCTCAGTTGCCGTCCCACCGTTCATGGCCTGCTCTCGGTGGGATAAGGTATTGCCGACAGAGAGTGTGATTTTCCTTCTGTGTTGGTGCTCGGTTAGAACTCATGGTCTGAATTCACAGGACAACCAGAGCTTGGCCCGTCTTCTTTGTACCTGTCTGTAATTTGGTACTTCACAATTAGTGATTGAGTGAGGTGACGAAATTATTCTGTATATCGCGGGGACCAAATTCGTCGACTGCCGGTGTTAGGCAGATGCCACGAGGATCATCTCTCGCAACGTGGGCATGACAGTTGCTGTAAAGCTTTAGGAAGAGCATGCAACTCTCAACGAATTGGCCTACGATAGCTTGTGTGGGAGTTTTCGGATTGGATATAAACTGTTCTACTTCATGTGCGAATTCGCTTCACTGTCATTCAGATGAAGTTTGTACTCAACGATCATTTAGCTGATTTGTTACGTACAAAGCATTTCAAATGACTGCAATGCGCTCTGAAGATCAGGGACACACTTAGAACGAAAAATCCCATCCTTTGACCGTTCCTCTTTTGCCATGTGAAATTAGGTCCCGAAAGGCAGCTGGAGTCAAGGATAATGGGTTTAAACGGGTGCTGTGTAGTCTGGAAGGAACGTCCGGTGATTTAGAGCCCAGCAGTAGTAGTGGCAGCAGCAGTGGACCGGGTCCATATGTGAAATGGATTTTAGTGGCTGCTGTTGTGGTTGCTGCAGGCGTGGCTATTTACATGAAGATGGACAGTGGAGCTCTCACTAGCGTCGTATCGGATCCAGGGCAAGTAGTGCAAGCTTCTTCAGAGGCTGCTGCTAGTTTCAACATCAAACTACCGGGATTCAGTCTGTCTCTTGGAGAGAGAACTCCGGGGTGAATTTTCTTGTGCTCTGCTATTAAGGAAGAGATTGCTTCCCAATGCGAGCAGTCTTTTCCTTGTCCGTGAATTTTGAAGCCATGAGCATCAAAGCTTGTATGTAGTCGGAAAAACTGGAAGTTGGTTTTTCCTATGTCTTGTAAGTCTCAGACTCTGTACTCAAGAATTCTTTTTCTCGTCCCTTATCTACAGGTGGATCTACTTCGTACTTCTCATGGCGGCAGGATTCGGGCTTTTTGTGAGCGAAGAGGCCTTGAATGTCTGGGTGCGTGCTTCATGCTGGTACTTTACCCATCCTCCTCAATTTCCACAAACTTGCTGTTACCCAGACTCGAAAATCAGGAAAGGGGATTGAGCAAAGTGCTGTGCTCCTGCTCTGATTGAAAGCACTGTAATTCGGAGTTTCTGGTAAGGAAAGATGGCAGGATCGACGGCTACTTAGATGTAAGAACATGTGATGTGACTCTGTCACGTCAATTGGCTATGAGCGACTACTGAAGTGTGTGAAGTATTCCTCTGTGGCCAATAACACAGTTTTCCATCTTTTGCAGGTTGGAGCATCACTCGCGCGTGGCTTAACATATGGCTCTCGAGATGCCTTCTTATCTTCATTATCGGCCAATGCTCCTCACATAATCTCTACTTTGTTGTGGGTGTACTGGTAACGTAACTCAACTCAAGCCTGATGAATTCAGCAAGAAGTCTGAGTCCCACCTAATATTTGCTAGCAGGGTATTTAGGAGATGATATTGAAGAAGTCTCTTGCGTCCAAAATTTGCAATATGTCGCCTTTAAAGAGTTATTTTCTCTCTGCATTCTTGTAGGGGAGTTTGCATCAGTGATCTGGTTCCTTTCTATGCTGGAAAACTTGCTGCCAACACGGGGGATCAAGTTCGTGAAAAGGTTTGCTCTCATGTACACGCAGTAGGCTTTTTTGTAGTTCTTTCCACTGGCCTTGTTACGTAAACCTGGCCGCTCTTGGTTGCTCTGGATTGCCTGTGCAGACACATTTACCATCATTTACCATTGGTGGTTACCTTCCTTCTTCGGTAGACATGAGAGAGGAGAGGTGTCAGTGTCCTCAAACTCTCTTAGTCTTTATGGACACTGAAAAGTAGTTCTGCTGACGAAACACATTTTAGTCAAAGCACCCCACGGTGGGCACGCAAGTTGGAGCCTTTATTTGGGGATCAGACAAAGGTTTGCAGGTGACTGGTACAACTTTGAAGTACTAACAGCTAGGAAACACAAAAGAAAGGCAAGGCACATGCCGTTTGTGGAGCAACCTTTCTTAGAATGCAGAGAGTAGCTAGTGAACTTACAGTATATACCCGAAATGACATCGTCAACTGCACTAAGTCCAGAGTCCTTACTGCAGTGGTCGATCGTTTTAGAAGAATAGTTGTTTACTATCGAGTACTGTCTTACTGCTGTTTGAGCACCGTCGTGATGCCTGTGTTGCAGCTTGGAGTGAGCAAAGAGAAGTATGACAAAGTCAGGGCCACCGTACAACGCTACGGGAATCTGATTGGCTTCGGTGTGTCTTCACAACCCTGGACTCAGATCTCTTCTTTCGACGTTTTTTCTTGTTTTTTTAAGAGCTTATCTTAGCTTCGGTCGAAATTTGGGTATGCGGAAGAATGCAAAACTTTCTCTTTTTTGGTTTTGTTGATGCGCTGTTTTCTCGTCCGATGCAGTGGAGCGTTTCTCTGTGGGTATACGCAATCCAACAGCTTTTCTAGCCGGTGTTGCAGTAAGTTTCTCAGGCAGTCAACTGTGTTGTAAATCAGCTATCACAACAAGCCTTTTAAAGATGTCAGGAATACTACTTATGGTATTTACCTATGACTTTGTCATTTTAGTAAGCGGAACTCGGTATGGATACAGAACTTTCAGCCCGTATTTGTAGTTCTTCTGATTATGTCAACACGAGTGATCGTCTATGCAGGGGATATCGCCCATAAATTTTTTTGTGGGAGTCTGCTTTGGAGGTCTCATAACGTTTCCCATCCAGGTACAAGGGTCTCTTCAGTCTTGTCTGTGTCAACTGGCAAACCTTAAAGTTTAGTTAATCCTGCTCACTTACATGTCGATCTCAGAATTTTCATGGTCTACTCGGATGCAGTTGAGTATTGGATTTGCGCTCCGTGAAAATCCTGTTGCCGCCTTGGCGGGAGTTGCAGCCGTAGTGGTAAGCTGTCTCAGTTGTGGAGTTTCTGATTTGTTTTCATGGATTTTCTGTCAAACTGTGACGATAGTTCTCCTAGACTCTGGCGGTAAGCTCGAATCTACAGCTTAATGATTAGGGTATTTTATTTGCAGGGTGCATGGACAGTCTTTCCGTATGCAGCAGCTGGGATTGCTTCCTTGTATTACTTCTTAACAAGAAGCACCAAGAAGTCTGCATAGAGTTCAGAGCATGTTCCCTGTAATTCAAAAATTAGATTGTGTTCCGGTTGTAATTTTATCTTCATAGTTACCGTTTGCTGTGATCTTATTCTGAATTCTCGCACAAGCTTATCATTATTATCTGCCAAAATTTTTTCGTTGAGGATCTTCACTTAGGACTAGGCTGTGGTCGAGGGCGAGGAGCAAGATCCTGGCTTCAAATATACATCTGGAGGCAGCTTTGCCAGCTCGAAAGTCCTTGTACCTGCATATATGCTTTTAATAACCCTTACACCGTAGGAAGCTTCTTCAAAATTATCCCTTTCTGATGAACAAAGGATTCAGCATGAAATAACTTGGAAGAAAAACCTGATGCAATGTTGAGTGTTAGATTGGGTACCACTATCAAAGGGATAACATCATACTTGATTGTGTTTTCATTGTCCTCTTTTAATCCTATTCGTAGAGGATTGGATTAAGAGAGGACTGTGAAATTAATGCATTAGAGAAAGAATTCACGCCTTTGGAATAAGCAATCCAGAAGAACAACTACGTTTGGCGTCATCGGATTATAAACTGTAACCCTCATGAGAAAAAATGTTAAAACGAGTTTGACGTGTAATACAAACATCATAATTACCACCTAAAAGAGGAGTTGCACATATTTGATTGTTCCTAAACATTCTTTGACTGCCTCTTCGATTAATAAAGATTATGTGCGATTATATCTATTCCTCTCTAAGCAACGTCTCCTCTAATGCGAGGAATACATCAGTTTTCATCTCCGTTTCGAGAAATTTGTAAGTTAATCTCTACTAAGTAGTGCCAGATTTGAATAATCCACTTGCGACCAGTCATATGATTTGCTTTCCCATGGAGGCCGCAGTCTTTCCCGAGAGGTACGACAGTATACAATACTAGATTAGGTTTGATTATGTTACATATCAAGCTTAGTACAAAGTGAGTTAGCAACTAGACTTAGGAGATTTAGAGCATGGGATTGGGTTATATTGTAAGAAGAATCTGTAGGAGCCACACATATTAGGAGTCAAGTTCAGCCAACAGATATTTCAGATCCAGCCCAATTGCGATAGTATATGACCATGAGGCAAGTTGTAAAGTATGGCAGAGTTGCAAGAGCATTTCATTTTTTTCTTTGGCTAGTATTATTGAGGAGACTATTTTCTCTTTACGTCTTTTACATCCATCCATGGGCAGTGAAGTACGTTAGAGGTCTTGGAGTATCAGCTAGAGTATCCATTATGTCTTGATAGAATATCTTAGAGATTGCTTTCAGGCATATGAGCAATCTAGTGGTTTCATGGAGTTGTTTCAGGTGGCTGCATCAATCGCGAGAGGGGAGAGTCCAATGTCAGTCAGCCAAGTGATAGGTGTTAGTCAGTTTTTGCAATGGAAAAGGACATGAGGGACATTAGACTGATTGCCGTTGTGGATGTTTTATTGCACATTGTTAGTCGTAATGCGTTCATGTACCATCGTTTCTAGTTCAAGTGGCATCTTTGTTTACACCCATTTGGAGTTGCCACACTAGGAGGTTGTGAGACGATATCGTTGGGCATTAAAACACTCATAGATATTCATTCGGATTGGATTGTTTTGCAAGTCAACGCTAAGGACGCTTTTAATTGTGTATCAAGTGCATCCATCTTATAGGAACATTGTTGGACTAGGTATCTTTGAATGTGTTACAAGAGATTTGGCACGGAGACATACATTTTTGTGGATTTTGTGTGGAGTGTTAGGCTTATTATCGATGGAGGAGACATCACATATAGCATTTATGACAAGTTGGGTAATCTCGGCACCTTTGTTATTTTACCGATTTTTGATTGCTGATAGACATATCCTTGATACATTTGTGAGGGGCGTGGGTGAGTGGTCATTTTCTTTACATGTATTATTATGACAATAGGAGAGCAATCACATTAGGTGATGCTTCTTCAGATGCTCTTGTAGTATACAGACCGTTTGACATAGATAATTCAAATATCTTAACTGCAATAGGGCATATTTCCCATTGTGATGCTATTGGAACCTAGCTCCATCTTACCCTTTTGGTTTCATTCATGTACTTCTTGATGGGATCTTCCCATCCTTTTTGCTATATTACTTGGTTCTTCATTTACATTTAAAACACCATAGGTAATAAATATACCATGTAACTTAAGTGATGTGGAAATACTTAATTGTATAAAATAATTTTTCGAAATTTTAAATTTGTTAAAAGAACTACAAAATAAAAATGAGATGCAGTTTTTGAAAATTGAATACAAATACATATAAGAAACTTAAATTTTTTTTATTCAAAACGAAGTTAAATATTTCAAATTTGAGAGCAATGGAAAGTCATGAAAGAAAACACATTTAATGGATGGTCATGTTCTTCAACGTTGTCATACTCTTACCATGAAACATGGAAGGAAATTTATTATTTTTCCAACAATGATTGGGTGCAAAAAATGAGTGGATGAGTGGAAAAGCTCCGGAACACACAATCATCAAACATGAAAGATAAATAGCCTTCTATCCAAGTAGAAATGTTACAATGGCAAAGCAAGATGATACCAGAGTTTTCAAAATAATAACAAGAATCTTGAATGAAGCAAGCTTATCTTATTGTTGTAAATCAAATAATTGCCATTCTTATTTATTACCATTTCGAATAAAAATAACAAATCAAACCAGAAAAATTTACTATTGTAATTGAATAAAATGATTTGAATGAAAATTTTTTTTCTAGAAAGTCATTTTTTTTCTTATATTTTTCAAATGATTTTTCCATTCTTATATGTAAGTATAAGGATTGTGACAAGAACTTATGAACAAACAAGATAATTTTGAACAACATTAAATGGTAAGAGACTTGAAGAATTTAAGTGTAGCTCACATGGTTACAATGTCATCTCTTACTCCACAATCAAGATACATTATATTTTGTCCTTCATCCTCAAGTACACAAACATACTATCATCTTTTATTAAAAATAATATTTTGAAAATCGCGTAATATAGCAAAAAGGATGAGAAGACACATCATTAAGTGTTAGAGGGATGAAACCAAGGGGTAGGATAGGGCTAGGTCCCAATAACATCACAATGGGAAATATGTCATACTACATGTAAGATATCCAAATTATCTAGATCATACGGTGTCGCATAGGACAATTCTTTGCTCTGAGAACGTCCGAGCGCCTGGCTATAGAAGAACCCTCTAGAATCTTGTGTGAGTTGACAATCTCTTCTTCTTCTCCTCAGCACTCCATATTACAACTGGTAAAACTTCAGCGGAAGAAGATTATGATATCCGATGATTCGACCAATAAATCTCGCTTAAACTTCACAGAAAATTGCTCCACGACCCTTTTAATTATTCACAAAAGTTTCAAATGTTTTTCTTTTCTAGATCTGTCAAAACAATTGTTGATTTCCACACTGTATCACAAGGCGATATTCAAACCCCTGTGTACAAAACCCATCACACATCCCAATCCTTGACTCCAATTTCTCTCAAATTTCATGAAAAGGTCACTTATTATTCGAACTTCAAATATCGAAAGTTTTATTGACAGAACTTTCTGATATCAAAAGATATGATCGATGCACTAACTTTGTGATAGTTAGTGCAATCCTGCAACTCTGACTATATACACAAACTTCAACCTATCACTCTGTACTCAAAACTAGTCCAATCGAGTCAAAACTTCAATCAAAACACAAGCATGAGTCGTAAACTGTATCTTTGTTGACTCAGATCTCCCAAAACCCTCGTAAGATTCTCAGAAACACTCCAAATACACTCAAAGGTCTAAATTTCTCTCTCCATATTTGAATCACCGTTTCAGAGTGACAAATCCTTCAAATCCATCCATTCTTGAGCCCCAGTTGTATCTCGTCCCGTTAGCTTTCCAACCCTTTTCTCAAATTTTTGAATGTCTTGCTAGAAGGTCTCAAAAATCTCTAAAAACCTCAAAAAGTTGCTCTAGTGCCCTCATTGGTCAAAACTCCTTGACCAATGGGAATGGAGAATGCTATTTTGACCTCTAGTGTGGCCAAATTAGCTCCATTTTAACTTAGAGCTTTACAACTATCCTAAACACACTACTTAGATATCTTATACACATTATGAGTTGTCACTAATAAGAGTTAAAATGACAACTTGAAACCGGCTAAGTATATCCAAAATCGATCACGATGAAGACGCCGGATGTTGATCACAAATGGACTCGACAATGGTACATCTGGAGGATCATGTTGTCCCCAATCCATGTCATACGTCGACTCCACTTCAATCAGATAAGCTCCTTAGTCGGCAAAGTGATGTGTCTAGATCTCCCTTGCTCTTTAAAGCCTTACAATGCCATCTGTTACCCTAACCTAAAGTATCGTCGTCATGACAACAACTCTGAAGATGACACATGTCATCATCTTCTCATAGTAGCCGCGTCAGAATACGACATCCATCCCCTCTAAACCTGTGCATCCTCCGGTATGCACCAAGAAGATAACCAAGGTGTGCGCGGCGTCAGATTAGATCAACTTGATCTTCTACTCAAACTTCAAGTGCTTAGAACGCCTTGATAGTGGAATAGAGTTCTCTAGAGTGAACCTCCACTATCTTATCCTCATCACCAAATCCAATTTTCATCATCTCCTTCAACACATCTTCCAACCCAAACTCCTCATAAACTCTTGATATATATTCAACTTCATCAAGAAGCTTCAAATCTGCAAGGTCTTCTTCATATCTATGCAGCTTGTTCTTCTCCCATCTTTTCAAATTAGTAACCTCCTTGTATGTAGCATATCCATCATGCGAAATCCCCATCAATCCTCTACAAAAGATACCTTTCTCTTGCGTATGTGAGAGTACCTTCTCCTCCGTATCACTATATCCTCTCTTTACAGCGATACTTCTCTAAAATCCTCAAAATCTTCAGATTTTGGGAAAACTCCCTCTTTCAACCTATGCCGTTTCTCTCATGATTTTGCTGGAATTGTGAGAAACTACACTAACCGCTTCCCATCTTGGATGCGAATTCGTGCATATGCCGATCCATCATCAAGCACTCTTGTCTCCATCCTCAGTGCTATGATGTATGGCTGCCCAAGAATCAATGGGTATGATGGAGAGTCTTACACGAAGAAATTCTGCTCAGCTAATACATCCCCAACCTTCACCGGAATATCAGGGCACGCTCCATACAAGTCCCCTCGAGTATTGTTGGCTGCCCTAATCACCCAACCATAATTGGTGTCTATGGTCCACTTCCCCTTCTTGTAGAGCTCTCTCGACATTATATTGATCTCCGATCCATGATCAATTAGTGCTAACACCGGTTCACTGAGATCCCCTAGCTTCACAAGGGTTTCAATAGTCGCCCTTGCCTAATGCGATCAGGTGTAGTGGCTAGACACCTTCACACCTTCTTCTTTTGCCTCATCCTCAAAGCGAACCTTCTGAGATTTCACTCCACAACACTCTACCAATGCATCTTCTTCATCCTTTGATACCTTTGTATCCATAGCATGAAATAGAGTAGTCTCATTGGAAATATGCCGTTTCCTCTTGATGATATCAATGATAACATCATGAAACTCCCTCTTTGCTATTCCAAGTATCTCCCTCAAGGTAAACTCTACCTTGGCATTCAAAATCCTCTCCTCCAATACTCCCTTCAAATTTGTTGCCGCCTCAATATCAGATTGTAGTTTGTAAGCTGGTACATTCCCCTTGTCCCTCTCACCCCCATTGGTTCTTTCCTTCGACCTTGAAGGACTTGCTTCCTTTATAGTGTGATCAGGTGGGAGAGGTGTATCAGGTCTGATACGTTCTCTAGCCACCCTCTTCAATGAGAGTCCTTCGTCAGAACACTCCTCTTCCCTTCGTCTCTTCTCTTCCACCGATGCTTCATATTGAGTCTTAGCAATATATGCATGAATTGACATGGTTTCTACTGTATCTTCTTATCCAGTAGTACCATGAATTTCCGCCGTTGTTCTTAGAAGAGTCTGTCTAGCTACCTTCCCTTTCTTCATCGTAGCGAGAGCACTTGATGTGGCCTTCAAACTCATCTCCTACTTCTCTAACCTTAGCACCATAGCTAAAAGCTTCAACTGATGCCACTGCATGTGCACTATGATAATCATCCACCAATTTTCTCATCCCCCCTTTACCAAAATTGGTTTGGATGATTGCTCCAGTGTCCTTGAGGGCTACCTTCCCTTCTTTCCAAAAAATGTCTCCACTCTGCAGCATGCATGCAAAATCTCCACAATCCCTTCGTGCATGATCAGTGCTGTCACACCATATGCATCGTTGCACATAAGCTGGCTTGGCGAAAGGCTTCTTCTCCCCTCCCATGTCTTTCTCTTCCAACATCGCAAATTTGATCTTAAGCTCCTTCATCCCTCGCATGATCTCATCAATGGATGAGATCATGTTTTATGTGACTCCAAGGTTATCTTCTCCAATCGAGACAATTGTGAGAATTGTCTCTCAAACTCCCTAAGAAGCTCAGTTGCATGAGACTTCTTATTGGGCCTTTCGACCCACTCCATGAAGGAATTCTTAGTGACTCTATCAGGATCTTCTAAGAAGTACTCATCCCTCAAGGCACGAGAATATGACTCCCAATCCTCACCAAATTGCTCATGTAGGGACCTCACATGGTCTCTAATCTCCGGCACCGCAGCAAGACGAAACATCTCAATCATCTCCTTCTGTGGAACACGGTTCACCTCCATTTCCCTGACGTAATATCTCAAGTACTTTGAGACATCCCTCCCATCAAACTGATTTATCTTCGCCACCACAACTTGCAGCGCCTTTGTGGCTGAATCCTCCCTTCGATCCTGCAATCGTTGTTGTTGAAGGAAGAGTGTGAATGCTTGAAACATCTCCGCTGTTGCCGGATCAAGCTGCACCTTAGGTACCTTGCTTGCTCTGCTCGACCCCTCCCCACTCATTGTAATCATCCTTGTGATCCCGAACATCCATTCAGCTCGTTGTCGATGAAAAGCCACCTTGATCGTTGATCCCTCCAACTCCCCAAGTATCCAACCTTCTACGTCTATCTACTCTGATCTAAATCTAGATCCCCATGGTCTGTGCCTAATGTATTGGTCAACCTAACCTGCCATCACCTCAAGCACTCTTGGGAGAGTTGGTCATCACTTCCAACTTCTCACAAGAGAAATACACAACACGCTCTAGAGTGGTAACCGGTGATCAAATCCGGAGCACTCATATTGAATAAGGCTAGCTAGTGCACTAGCTAGTGCTTTTTGTAGAGAAATGGATACACATTGTCTAAAATAGATTACACAATATGATAAAAAAGGTGATTTTTCATGTCATATAGTATGGTAGGCTCTCGCTCACTCTCTTAAGAATGTGTGAAAGCCGGCGTCCATAGCTCCATTTAGCTCCAAGACTAGAGGAACAAAGAGATGACCTTTTTGCATATCCATATTCTTGGAGACCTTGGTTGC
This sequence comes from Marchantia paleacea, assembly GCA_014180765.2. NCBI lineage: Eukaryota > Viridiplantae > Streptophyta > Marchantiopsida > Marchantiales > Marchantiaceae > Marchantia > Marchantia paleacea. The sequence continues at coordinate 197,505 of MUAA02000005.1, forward strand.
TGCTGCTCCACTTGCTGCCCATCCTCTTCGAAACTGTATCAAGTTTGAAATATATAACCACAATGTCCATAACTATAACTTGTTTTTACCAAACCAAGTATATTGCAATTAGGAATGTGGTGTTTGCTATGACACGAGAGGATGAATAGCTCACATGAAGGACACGTTAGTATGTCTTGCAATAGACTTGGGCAACAAGTCATATGGACCCATGATTCATCTAAGATAGTACCACAAACTCACATGTGAATAATGAAGTTATATATGGGTAGACTAAACTAAGGTAGAACTTTCCGACTTGCACTAGCTATCTTTTCTAGAGTTACAAGTCAAGAAGCCCTGATGCATGGTCGAGCCAAGATCCACGAGTCTATATCCTTGACAGAGCAAGAGCGTAGACTAGCTATAGTAGTTTAAGGAATGGTCTGATCCACTAAGAGAGAGTGTAGAGCCTGTTAAAACTAACAGTCCATCATTGTAAATTATATGCCTCTAGTTCAATTGGTGGGTAAAGGACTGGAGCTCATGTCGTGCCTCAGTGACAAAACGACTCTTGTGTACCGTAATAGATATGTAAGGGAAATGAACCCCTCCACATCCATCACATACATCTCAAGAATGAGCCTATCTGGAATCACAAATCAGGAGGATAGCAAAGATGCAAAGAATGTTCAACTAGCCAAAAATGCTACGAGTGATACCTCCTCCATCAATAATAAGCATATCTCTCCACATGAATTCAACAAAGATGTATGTTTCTATGTCAAATCTACTATCACACACTCGTAGGTCCTTGGTATGATGATGTCACATAATAAGTCCATGATCCTGCTATCAAAGGTTGTCAAGCGTGATAATGATGCATAAGAAGTAGTAACAATGCGAAGTAGGTAGGTGGATCGACAAGCAATAATAAAAAAGAATATACCAAATGTCACATGCGGATCCTCTTGTAGAGGAAGGTCATCTACATGTGATGCATCCTCAACAAATGTTGTGTCTAAATAGCATGAAACAAAGTCCTCAAACCCTACTAGCACTCCAAGAATGCAAAAGTTGTCTGTCAATGTCATACATCTATATGGATCTAGAGATCAGGAAGAATGTACAAAGTATACATTTTGAAACCTTGACTCTCAAGCCTACAAGATAAAGATCGGTAGTCAAAGACATGCATAATTTGATCTACATGGCCCATAATGTGTGTATCATCTGCTAAGGAGGGGAACACACAATCTAACACAATCAAAGTAATAGACATAAGAGCTCTATAATGAGTCAAGAAAATAGAGGTGCTCCCAAAGAATCTCCCTGTCGAGTAGTAGCGGCGGGCTATAAATAGTGACTCTCTCGTGTGAAAAATCGTGCTGATAGAAGAGAGAAGAAGATAAATCGTAGAAGGACCATATGAAAGGAATGAGGCTCAAAAAATTTTCATAGCCTCTCAAAAGATATCTAAAGATGGACGCATGTGAGACACTATTAAAAGTATTCTCAACGTCCACGGGCAAGAAAATTCAATCTAGATGGATATTTAGGAGTGCTCTAATGTTCAACGATATTGCCTCACGACCTCATGGTGTGTCGACTTCAAACTAGTATGCTTTTGGAAGTAAGAACAATGTTGAAAGACCAAGATACAAGTAACAAGATGCAATGAGATCTGCCCAATAGCAATCGGTTTAGTGCCTCCCATGTCCTTATCCATCGCGAGAATCCGACTAGCACTTAACATTTAACTAACTAACAAAGTAATTTCCCCTCTCGCAACTTATGTAGCTACATGGAACAACTTATTGAAACCATTAAAGTGATCATATGCTTGAAAGCAATCTCTAAGATGCTCATAAATCATCCCGAACAAGTTCTATTAGGATAGGAGTGGGGCTATGTATAGAAAATAGGCAAAAAACATTCTATCAAGACATAATGATTCCTATGGCTAATACTTCAAGACCTCTAATGATACTCCCTTGTGGATGTAAAAAAAAAAGAGTAATTAGTCTCCTCAGTAGGACTAACAATAGACAAAGGATGTATAGCTCATGCGGCTCTCCTATACTCCCCAGCTTGATCCAAGATCCTACATCATTGCAATCGAGCAGAATCTGAACTATCTTGTGATTGAATATGAATCATAACCTATGCGGCCTATATAGCACAATCCCATACTCGGGACCTCTGAAATCTAGTAATCACCTACTTATGTCAAGCACACCACTTAGTACAATGTAGACATCATCATGGAAGTAAGAGAAACAAAAATTATGCTAACTCATCCATGGTATCACGTGATAATCCATGGAGCGGTAAGCAAAAAGTCCGACCGATCAAACGGTAAGTGAAAAACCTATCTAGTCTTGTCATGGAGCGAATAAGGGAGCCTATGGAATAAGCGTGGATATGGGATCTAGTATAAAAAATCTCTAGAATAGAAATTGAATGGGAAACTAACCACTCTCATGATCAATTTAACTCTCAATGGAACCAAAATTAAAAAATTAAGAAAATCATATGTTCACTATCACCTTAAAAACTACTCACATACTTCTAACCTAGTCTATTATGTCACCTATCACTTCCTCACACAAAAGGATAATACTACAGGATCACTTTCATAGCTCTGTTGTAGTGAGTAAGCAGAATCGGAGAAATATGTAACATAACGGTCTAAAATACAGACGTACACTAGGACCTCCGTAGAAGAAGAAGCAAAAAGTAAAATAACAAAAAGGATGGGAAGATCCCATCAAGCCGTACATGGAGGAAACCAAAAGGGTAACATGGGGCTAGGTCCCAATAACATCACAATGGGCAATATGTCATACAACAACTAATATTTCTGAACTATCTAAGTCAAACGGTCTACAAACAATAGAGCATCCAAAGAATCATCACATAACATGATTGCTCTCTTATGGATAGCACTACCTAAAAAAAATGGAAACACGTTTCTGAAAATATTCTATACAACAAACTAAAGAGAGTGATACCCCCGTCACATAGTATGATACGCTCTCGCACTCACCAAATTGTTTGATATGGTCTGAGTGATTTAGTCGGTGAGAGTCGAAAGGTCATCATGCATAGTAGAGCCAAGATCCATACACCTTAGTGGAGCAAGAGGGTAAATGAGCCCTAGTAATACAAGGAGGGGCTGGATTCATTAAGAGTTAATCCAAAGCATGCTAAATCTTTGGGTCCATCTAGGTAGGGTAGACTCTTGACAATAGGGGTTTCTCATGAATGTACTGCTACATAGGCCAATGAGGTTCTAGATTCGCACATGAGACTGCACACGAGGTAGAAATATGGTTCAAGGAATCATGATTATTGAACTAAGGAATAAACCCAAGAGTTTGGAACGACGTTACGAGAACTCTCAACTGGAGTCAACGGAACCCAAGCTGTAGCCTGTGGCGGCCCCAGGATGGGCTGGGTTGCGACGGACTCCAATGGAAAGTTGTTCGGTTTGGTCGCAGCTGACAGCAACGCCTGGAGAGCAGACTCTCAGTGGAGACGAGCCGCGCTGCGCTTGAGCTTTAATCGCTGGGTCGATGGCGGCTTGTAATCCGTCCCAGTCAGCGGCCCGCTGCAGAGGCCACATCGAGCGCAGCACCATTTGAATCTTGTTGCGGCCCACGTAGCAGCATCACCGACCCCCTCAAACTGGTGGCCTCCGAGCCTGGAAGCGAGTGACAGTGTTGAGAAGCTTTGTGCGTGCGAGCGTGCTTGTTTGTTGCAACCTGCGTGAGCGTGTCTCGATGTAGTTCGGAGGAGAGACCTAATTTTTTGAGGACGATTTTTTGATTTTGTTTGCCTTCTTTCGATGGGCCGTCCCTTTTTAGAGAAGTGGTGGGTGCTTTTCTCGGACTTAGTCGGACATTTTTGCAGCGTGTTTTTGGATGGATTTTCCGATCGCCTTGTTAGAAGACGGAGTGGCATTTTCATTGGGGAGTGATGGAATTCTCGGCTTTGCCGTGTTGCGATTGTCCACATTTTCCGGTGTGTGGGTTGTGCATATGCTCTTAGTGTTTGTGATTTCGGGTTTTTTGGGGCTCTCAAACCTTCGGGTTGAGTTCAGCCTCGCGAGTGGTTTGTAATTATACGGTGAGTTGTTCACGTGCCAATTGGGTGAGGCTTGTTGCTTGATGGGCTAGTTTGAAATGTACTGAGTACGCATCGTGTATAGAGAGATTCATGTGCGTGCCGAACGTTCGTGACTGCTTCATTAATTTGAGAGTGATTATTTGTCTCAGAGATTTTGGTCTTCTCCCGAATTATGAGCTGATTCGCGGATTTTTTTTGCCTTCAACAGTTCAGAGCATACGGAGAGAGTTTGGAATTCGTACTGTGAATCGCCGATCAAGCTCGAACGGTGAAGGGCAGGTCGTTTTTCCTGGCCCATGGCTGTCCCACATTTTAAAAATTAAGATAAGTTGCTGCAGTTAGAAGGATGGGTGGGCGTCGCAGATTCAGGAGAGTTGTCTGGCCTTGTGCCTTTTAGAGTTGAAGAGCTTGGGATATTGCTGCCATGACATCGGCGAGCCAGAGGAGGATCCAACAAATTCTGCGGAGGTTTTTGGGACAGGAGGTTTTCGAGGCAAAAGTAGCCAAGACTGATTAGGTTCGTCGCCAAGTTTTGGAATGTCGCCGTCTATGAAGAGAGCAGTGCATAGCTGTATGGGGAGGCTTGCGGTTCTGTCTCATAGACAAGGAGTTGCAGGACATTCTTTACTTCCTGCCCTTTCGTCTCGCTTTGCAAGATGTGCAGCACTTCCATCCAAAGATGTGATTCTGTTACGGGCTCAGCCTATGAAGTTGGAATATGGCGTCGCTTTCGTATCGGTCAGGTTCCTCGGATCGACCCAACTGTGCGCTGTGGAAACTCCTGAAGAAAATGATTGGCAGAAGGTGGAATTTCTCGTCAGCTGTAGTTTCACGAAGGAGCAGGCAATGCAGGTTTTGAAGCAGTGTCCGTTACTTCTGTCTTTGAGTCTAGAGGAGGAGTTGCATCCCAAGATAGCCTTTCTGAGAACTCTTGGGGTCCGTGATCTACCTAAGGTCATCTTGTTCTCTCCGAACCTCTTGCTCGGTAGGTTAGAGTTGAATTTGATGCCAAAAGTGGCATTTTTTGAGAGCTATGGCATACAACGGCAGAGCATTGGGAAAATAATCGAGCGGTTTCCAACAGTACTTACATACAGTATAGAGGGGAATATGATGTCGAAGACCAAGTTTTTGGAAAGTATTGGTCTGGAAAGAGAGAGTATTGCGAAAGTAATAATGCGGTCCCCTTACATTTTTGCTCTTAGTATTGAGGAGAATATGAGGCCGAAGGTTAAGCTCCTCGAGAGCATTGGAGTGGACAAGAAATTTTTGAGCAAGTTAATCACTAGGTGTCCAAAGATATTCTGTCTCAGCAACGAAGACAACGTGCTCCCGAAGATCAAGTACCTGGAGAGTATTGGAGTGGAGAAGGAATGCATGGGGAAAATTGTAGCTACTTGTCCGAGTATCTTGAATTTGAGCACTTCACACATCCAGCAAAAGCTTGACTTTTTGCAGGCCAATAATTACTGTGTGAAGAAAGTTGTCAATGAGTTTCCAGGTTATCTGACGTACAGTTTGGAGCAGAGGATCAAGCCTAGACATCAATTAATTGCTTGGCTGAAGAACATGGGTCTGCTCACCAGAGATTACTCCCTCTGCCATATATTGCAAATTTCTGAGAAGAAGTTTGTCCAAAACTTTGTGCAGGGTCATCCTCAGGCTGCGAAATTTTACGATGGCCTTGGACCCTAGTGTCGAGCAGGTTGTAGAGCGAAGTTTACAAGAAGGCCTTGTGACGTGGAGCATGTTCGATGCCGTCGGCCAGGACGGGGCGCTTCTTCATCAGAGTACATAGCCCCGCCCTATGATGAAGAGCAGATGTAATGCAGAAGGCGGAAGGGTGGCGAAGTCTTGAAGGTCGTGAACCGAAGGAGCGATCTATAGGAAATACTTTACACTTGTTCGTAGCTTCTCACCGCGATCGGGTCGGGATTGCTGATTTTTATCCATCAGTGCAACAACCTTTATGGATTGGAAGACAGAAACTCGAGTCACTGCCTGCAAAGATTTGTTGTTTTGGTACGCACCCTCTAGTACCTTGAATGCGCATGTCCAGAAACATCTAATTTTTGATCCTGTTGCTGTCCACTGCCAGGAGTAAGAAAACACGAATCTAAGAGTAGTTGTCGTCACACTCTGTGACCGGATTGATGGCATTGCGAGTTTCCGCCCTGTTCAAGCGATATCTCATCTGGTTGTGCACTCTTGTTTGACTGGGTCCAACCATCTCCCCAGTGAGGCACACTGTCAAATTCTCTGATCCATAGCAGTGGTAACACTGGCTGTTGGAACAGAGTTTGTTCACATAATTTTCATCCTCATGGTAGTGTTCTATCCTCCACCCGTGTAAATTGTCTTGCACCTTTCACGTGCCTGTCTTACGGCAATATACTGTACGTTGAGTTTGCGATGGTTGCTTTTGGGTGCTAAACTTACGCGTTTAGATCTGCCTTGGTTGTATATTTTTCTTCAAACAACTTGAGGTAACATTTACATTTATCATATACTCATCGTTTCTTCTCTTTGAGATTGTAGCTGTTGCTGTGAAACGCAGCAGACAGAAGTGCTCTGATTCGAAGACAGTCTATATTGATGCGGTTCACATGAAGGTGTGACTCACATTATCAGTGTAGGAAATTATGGACAGGCTCACATTGTCTTGGGAAAGGTCTATAGACGGAATGCACGAAAGGACCACCACAATCAGAACATGCACATAAGCTGAACAAATTTAATATAGTCAGGAGGTTAAATTAAGTTCTCCGGTCCTGCAGGTAATAGTAATTCTTAATCGGATATTAGACTGATTAGTCTAATATCCGATTGCAGCGTGTCTAATCTTACCGGTGAGTCTACCAACGGTCTGTAGACGGAATACACAAAACAAACCATGGCATTTAGGACAAGCATATAAGCTGAACAAAATTCGGGTCAAATGAAGTTTTCCGGCACTGCAGATGATAGTATTTCTTTATTGTATTGTCTGTTTACCAAGACTCAAAACCTTTTATTACACCCTGGATTTTCCCGCTTAGAAACGACTCTCCCATATTATGGAAAGGTTTGCTCTCATGTACACGCAGTAGGCTTGTTTGTAGTTCTTTCCACTGGCCTTGTTACGTAAACGTGGCCGCTCTTGGTTGCTCTGGATTGCCTTTGCAGACACATTTACCATCTTTTACCATTGGTGGTTACCTTCTTTCTTCGGTAGACACAAAAGAGGAGAGGTGTCAGTTTCCTCAAACTCTATTAGTCTTTATGGACACTTAAAAGTAGTTCTGTTGACGAAACACATCTTAGTCAAAGCAGCCGACGGTGGGCACGCAAGTCGGAGCCTTTACTTGGGGATCAGACAAAGATTTGCAGGTGACTGGTACAACGTTGAAGTACTAACAGCTAGGAAACACAAAAGAAAGTCAAGGCACATGCCTTGTTCTTCAACTCATATTACATGGTGGCGACGTGACTACACAGAAGCCTGTTGTTTGGCGACCCTCTAAAATGTTACTAAAGTTCATATTCTCTTCTCTAACCGCTGCCGTCATTTGCCGAGTAATTGGAAATTTTTCGTCCTGCTCCAGTCGTACTTATCCATTTCTTTCTAATATTGTGGACATCGCTCATCACAACTACATATTCATATGAACTTCTGTAAATATCATATCTTCAATGTAGAACCCTGCGGCTCTAGTTTGTATTGGATCAGCTGCTCTCACTCTTAGAGAGAGAGAGCAGCTGATAGAGATACATCGTCTCTGACTTGCATATTGGTTATGGGTTCCACATTCGGGCATATGCTGGAAGGCACGAAAGTCGTTTGTGAACAATTGCAACTCCTTTTGCTCTGGCGAAACTCCGGAGGAGGAATTGATTCTCACTAAAAAATGATTTAGGAGGTTAGCGATTTGAGGTGGAGGCGTAAAGTTTTGTAACTTATAAACTGAGGTGCCATACTGTACATCCTGCATACGATTGTAGTTCTTTACTTGTTCACCTCTGTAAGAGGAAACCGGACCTTTGCCGGATGGATCAAAGATATTGAGAACCACAAACCAAGTCCAAGCGAATGCCGCTGGTTCGACTGGAGGCAACGACCCGAGTCAGCTTCTTAAAACTCTTGCGAAGACTGACGGCAGGGTAAATGATGCCATTGGGTAGGTCTCGCCACACCGTTCCGGAACTTTGTCCATCGTAAGAAAAAGAGCATGTCTTTTCAAACCTGTTCAGGTGAACCCTGATAGTCTTCGATTGCTTCCCGAAGATCTTGCCCAGGGGAAGCTGCCAGGAGGAAGTGCTGATGGCGTCCCAACTGGTGCGCGACGTAGCTGCAGCGCCCGCAAATAACGACAAACCCCACGACGACGGCAGCAGATATCCTAGATCGTTATCTAGAGGCGAAAGAACCGCCTTTTCAGTCACATGTGCTACTTCTCTGTAGAAACCGACTAAGCCCACTATGGGCATGTCTCGTAGATCAGGTGTTAAGGTGATGTCCCATTCATAGATACCGTAAGGTGGTATAGCCAAGTCGCTTACTGCCGTTCCAAACTCTGGTCCCGGTCCAACATTTCTCGTCAAAGTGCGGTCTGGCCCAACCTTGTATTGACTGTCTGGACTAAACCTCCAGGAGTAGACACGTCTGATTATAGGATGTGGCATAAATCTCAGAGCCGCATGAGTGGCCATAGGTACAAATAAATCGTTCACTAGAAAAATCCTCAGAGGGCAGATGAGCCCAACGACTATCACTGGATGTAGACGAGAGAGGGTAATCAGTGACTGCAACTTATGTATAACGGGCTGTGTGAAGTACTCTGTGATTTTTTCCCACCATGGTTGGAAGTCGTTAAGTTTAACTTCAGCTGTGAACTTTCTGAGTGATTGTCTATCACCAGCTAGTGACATAACTGTTTTGGGAGCCGGCAAGTAGCTGTCCATGTCTTGCAGTTGGTCTGCTTTCGGTAATTGGCTGTTCCACCACATGACTAGTTGTCTGAGCTTCACATACTCACCCAAGGAAATTGCCCCTTGGCCCTCGTCCTTGCTCTGGGTATTTTGCATGTAGTAGGAGAATGCTGGTTTGGACAGTATTTGTAGATGATCTCCAGTCAGGTCAGCAGAATGGAGGAACTCCACTAATTCCATGCAGACGATGTCTAGGTTTCCTAAATTATGGTCATCACTTAACAGCTCTGTGAACTCGCATGCCATGGATAGCTTGAAGCAAAACAGCTGAATGATATCATCTTTATACGGTAAAGCTGTAACCTTCATGAGCTCGGTCCACAGGAGCTGACATGCAATTGATTCAAGAATGTCCAACATGAAGAATCGAGCAGCACTTATAACTTCGAAGACCTTATCCCACTGCATAAAAGAATCTCCAAATGCCTCTTTCGGGACGTCTCCCACGTACAGATATTCGATAATTATAAGCAGCACAGATGAGGTTACGTGGGGCATTTGTATCACCGACTGACGCGACTCTGCCATGCCGTTCATGAGCAAATTTCTCAATACAGGAGACCTCGCCACCAGCAACAAGCGGCAGGCCACCACAGGAACATCATCCTGGCACATGAAGGTGATGTCTGAATACTCAGGATTATTCACCATTCTCCTCATGTCTTCGATCAGCTTTGAGCCCGCATTCACAGTTTCTGCTGGTTTTCCTGTACTTTGCTCTTCGTACTTTAACTTGACCTTTTCCTGGTACGCGGCCTTCCTTAGCATTTTCTCGTTCCCCATATAAAAATTAAAAGCACCGCAGCTGTTGGAGATGCCTAAGGAATTCTTTGGTTCGTCACTGTGTGCACCAACCTTCCGTTGCTGCAGAATGGACCAGATCGATGCATTCAAAAGAATACCCTGCAAATAGAGTCTGGCTGAATCATGTTGAGACTAAATATCTTGCAAACTGATGCCAGAGAATTGTAATCATCAGGTCAGTCATGGTGTTCCTGTTTGTCACAAAGACAATCATCCATTATCGTCGACCGATTGTCATGGCATTTTTGTCCAAAGAGGAGCTTCAAGCTCAATGTGGTTTCCCTCAGTCGATCAATCAAGCCGAGTATCAATCATTCAGGCGAACGGGAACTTTTGGGAAGCTAGCATGAAGTAAAGAATAAGGAATGACACTACCAACGGGGCTAATCAGAGGCTTCAATCCCCAATGACAAGAAATCATCCACCCGATTTCGCCAACTGGATAATATAAATCACCGCAGCTGTCGATTTACATATACAGACGCTAAATTGGTCATCTTGCCTGATTGACGATGTCTAGTGAAAAAGATTGAAGGTTTTGCCTGATTATCTGATTTTACGGGAGGGTGAAGAGAGAACGTGACCCTAGTGAACGCATCACTAACAACCATCGGTCAGTAGCACCTGGACAACTTCATGAGTTCTCTAGCCGTTCAAATCTACAATATATAAAGAAAGATCAAATTTAAGTGTGTATCAAACAAATGCCTCTCGAGGTTGCATTTTCTGAAGGAGAGGCGCAACGAAGGTTGAAAGCTACTGATCAAGAGACTTGGGGAAGTGTGATAAGTGTCCTGACCAAAGCACTGAAAATGCAGGTGGAACGATGGATACTGTTTACATACGTACGTGCAACATGTTCATGTTGTGAGTCCAGGTCTCCTGTCCTCACCAAACATTGATGTCTCCTGTCAATCAGAATCGCGGATACGGATGGAGCGGATCACTTGGCTATCAAGGAGAACTTCTTTCTTCTTTGATTCATTTAATTATTTAATTATGACGATCTCAGGGCCCAACTTCCGCCTAAGAAGTCAAATCCCGAGAAAGTATAATAACAAAACGGATGGGAAGACCCCATCAAATCGTACAAGGATGGAACCAAACCGGGGGCTAGGCCCCAATAGTATAGCCGCCTAAGAAGTTGTAAGTCATGATTGCATCTACCATATCACGTATTGCCAGACTGCTATACGAGACAAGGGTGTTAGAAAACTTGAAAAAATAATAATAAAAAGTATAATTTTGAAAACACATATTTTTTATTTTCATATCTACAAATTGCATTATATCAATTCTTGAGAAAATATATGTACTCATATCTAGCTTTTCTAGTTAAAAATCTCATGTGATAAAAATATTCTAATTATTTTAGAGTTAAAAATCCACAAGTAAATCAATAAAAGTAAAAATAAAAAATAAAATAAATAGAAGTGGAAGCATATAGAGAAACCTAATATTACAAGTCTCTTCTAGATATGCCAGCATATGCATACCTACCCATATACAAGGTTTCTATGCGTTTCTGAGGTTATCTTAGATAGAAATTTTGTAAATATGTATGTAAACTTCTATGTTGACTGAAGTTGTTTCACATTAATATAAGAGCCCAACAACTCATGTGTGAAAAAGAACTTTGGAGAAATGTGTTTAATGGGGTCACCCTTGATGTAGCATGTGTTGATTTGCGCGATGCATGCCTCATTGTACAAGTACAATGAGGTTGGAGAAGCATGTAGCTCTGAAAAATCACAAGAACCTCAAATAAAACCATCAATTGACCTCAACCATATGATGCTTCATGCAACACCAAGATCTTTGCATGATCAATGGATGTAGCCAACATAGTATGCTTCATTGACTTCCAAGAAATGGTTGTTCCTTGTTTAAGGAAGACATAGCAAGTATGGGATTGCCGTGATGACGATCATACAAATAACATGCCTTTACATATTCAATGATCTCACTACTCTCTCTAGCTTTGTAGAACAAGACCATGCCTTGAATCTCTTTTGAGGTAACATAAGACTAGTTTTACTCCGTTCGAGTGTCTTTTGGTAGGCTTAGGATTGAAGCGAGCTAGTAGGTTTACAAAGAAAGTGATGTCAGGTCCAATATAGTTTGCAAGATACATGAGTGCTCCAATTACTGCCAGGTAAGGAGTCTTAGGTCCTAGACATTCCTCCCCCTCATCACAAGGCATGCATTCATCCATGTGCACATCTAAATAATGTACGAACATAGGTGAATCCAAAGGGTGAGCAATGTCCATGGCAAATCGTTTTAATATCTTACCAATGTAAAAACTTTGATGGAGGAAACTTCTCTCAACGAAATACTCAATCAACAATTCTAGAAAAAATGAGTTAACACCAAGGTCATTCATTTCAAATTATGACTTTTGCTCATCAACAATTAACACAATGGCATTAGCTATGCCAATAAGGTTGAGGTCATCCACATAAATAACAACAATGAAATTTTTTTTCTCATTATGCTTGATAAAGATGCAAGGTCACACATCATCATTCTTAAAACCTTGGTTGACAAGAAAATCTTTGAGATGTTGATATCACATTCATCTAGTATTCTTGAGGACATACAATGCTCTCCCCAACTTAAGGTATTTAGATTGTCCTAGAGGCTTATAATCATGATCTAAACTTGAATACACTTTCACATATATGTCAGTGTCCAATTTGCTATAAGTATGCAGTGACAACATCTATCAATTTCACTTATGAGTTCTTGTTAATTACAAAACTTAATAGATACCTGGATGTGATGGATTCCATCACATGGGAGTACGTCTCTTTATAATCAATGCATGAATGCTGGTTAAAGCCTTGAGTCACAAGGCGTGCTTTGTATGGACAATATAAGTGAGTTTATCAAGCTTGCTGCATTGTTAAAAGGATAAGGCGGTCGCTGAGCCATTAGATCAAGGTGTAAAATTCAACTTTTCTTTCGAACTCTTGAATGCGCGGATCTAACTGCATGTTAGGTGAAAAAGGGGCAGAAAAATTTAAATCTATACAACAATTAGGTTGCCCAATCAAACAATGAAATACACCTTCATAAAAAAACAATCAGCAAAAAGACCATATAATAGATTTCATGTAGTGGGTTCAAAGTACTTTCTAAATACATCAACATTGGCTTTCAACTTCATCTCTCCAGTAGATCATCTAGGAGCCATGGATGAGGTATTCAATGCATAAGATAATGTGAATGATTGAGGAAGTCAACTTGTCGGCTAGCCTCCCCTCTTTGTGGATCCAATTCCACGGATGCTCCACTAGACTCATTAATATATGTTGCACTACGAGTCACAGCAACTGCACATGGTTGTGCCGCTATGCACATGTAGTCTACAATATCTCCATCATATGATGTAGAAGCACCAACTCTAGAATCTGATCTTTGCTAAGCTATAGTCATACTTGCTATCTTTTGCTCAAACTCCTCCAATCGCGATGTCATGTTCACCTCATGACTAGCCTCATGGGCTAACACTTGATTAGGGGTTGATTTTCTACCACCATCCCTGCCACCACCCCTACCAACTTGAACTCGTCGTCCTCTTCCATGAATTGCCATAGCAATTCTCGTTGCTCATAATTCTGGATGCAGATCAAAACAGCGATCCATCATATGACCATGTATGTGACAATGCTCACATGATTTTGATCCAACATGATCCATCCTTCAACTTTGAAGTCAATACTTCTTGTGATGAAGTCCATCACATGTACAACATACCATCCCAAGAATTGATTGTTGACCTAAAAAGGATGGCAATGGTCTCGATGCGGCACCTTCATCACTTTGTCCGAATGATCGAGATTGTACCATAACCACTCTTGGTTTGTGTTGTAGACTGGTGACGTGAAGAGGTTGACAAAGTTGGTGAATAATTGCTGAATCTTGATGTCACCACTCTCTCTATTGCATGTTGAGCTTCATACGCTTAGCAAGACAAAAGACATTGGTCAACATAGGTGTTATCTCCCTAAGTAAGATGACATCTCTAACTCTACGTCTCAACTCTTTGTCCAATATCCCATATCAATATTGGACAACTTGTGTCTCTGTCACCCCATGGGTAACATTGATCAACTAACGATTTCGAATATACGACTCTCAAAGACTATCCCCAATTTTCTGTTGAAACTCATTCAAGGCTTTTAGCTTGTCAGTCCTCATTCCTTGATAATTTCTACTCAACCGTGCAAAGAATTCCAGAATAGGATTTAAGGTTGGGACCTTTGAAATTTTTATAACTCGACTAGCTCCAACTGTATCATCAGTGCTAGGTATATAGGATGAACTCGCACCACCAAACATTATATCCAAAGTAATAGAGATGTAGTTTGGAGATCAATATTGTCTTTAGAACTCCATCTCCTCATGATGTTCACGTCAAAATTCATGATAATCATCCATCGGCGGATCCTCTAAATGCTAAAATAATCCGTTCCAAGCCATAAATGGACTAAACAACGTTGAGTTGCACATCCGTTGTAAATCACACTATTAGTCAAACTCATGTATGAAATCATGCAACTCAATAGTACCAACTGTACTCGAATATCGTCTTCACAATTCAAGCCATTTATTCAAGCCACAACTTTGTGTGTGAAGTGGAGAAAACACATTTTTCAATGCATTCATCTTCTTCCTTCCAAAATTCTATATGTTGTTTAACAAATCCATAATAATTATCCATCTTCATCCAAGATTTTCCATCCCATCTACTAAGCCTTCCACACATGTGTGGTTTTGGATTTTGATGACTCTAGGATTCATTCTTTTGTATGTTGAGGTCTACTAGAGCTCAAATTTTATTTATTTAATATTCTTTTTGAACAAAATCAAGCAATTATCAAAATGATTCATGAGATTCATCAAAGTTTATACAACATGAGACTTTTTTAGATTTATATGACTTTCAAGTCGTAAACTCTATATGACAATGCTCTACAAGCCTATGATTCATTTGTTAAACCCATATAACACGAAAGACAACACATATCAAGAGACGTACTATGATATTTGATCTCTTATGGATTTTTTTATTCTATGGATTCTTCAGATCTTTGATCATTCTGATCTTCAGTTGGATGAATTGATATAACGAGCTGCTCACACAAGATAGACACATAAATACACATATAAATGTATGTTAACTACTTATTATTGTTAACATATATTGACAACCTTACAGTGTCTTTAATCTTTGGCTACTCTTTGAAGGGGGCTGACGCCATAAGATTTAGCGAAGGTGTCATATGTATACATGTTAGCAACCATATCCATTCCATTGGGAACTTTATTTTTTCTGGTTGAATTTTGGAGTCTCCATTTTTCATAGACCTTTCTTTTATATTTTTCACATCCATGAACTTCTCAATCTCACTTTAATATATTTTTCGACTCGATGATTTTCATTGTAAGCTAGTAAGCTAATACAAATACATAAACATTGGAACCAGGTAGTTCGTGAGGTCGATGTGTTTCCCACAAGATCTGACCATGAGTGTCAAATCGGAAGAGGAGGACAAGATACCTTAGAAACGGCATTCTTCACCTGGTATTCCTTTTTGGAATTTCTACTCGTACCTGTAATGTGTTTCCTGTTATTTGTCGTATGGAAGGTGATGAAAGGTTACTATTGCTTTATTCATCGGGTGGCCAGAAGTCATGTCTGAGTTGGTAATGAAGGAGGTATCAAAACAAAAAACACTGTTTTTATCGGACGTCTACTGTGATGAGTTCTAGTGACTTCAGGGAATAGTTATTGTCATGTGATTTGGAAGTGTTAGTATTTTATAACGCATATAGGATATGGTTTGATGAGGAGCATGATGGTTTGTGCATTTTCCGTTTTGCTTTCTGTGTACGTTTGATGGTTTCTTCCGATAATTCAAGGTTTTATTTTCTTTTTACCCATTTTTGTTCTTTTAACAGACAATAACAGCAAATGCAAACCGGAGATCAAAAGAAAGAAGGGTTAAAATGTAGCGACAAGGTCAATTTTGGACTTAAGGCGGGCATGCATCATATGGGCCTTTCAACTTCTCAAACGTATGTTATAATAGATTCTAAGATAAAATCTACGTTGGAGACTTACAGTATCTTATTTTGTACACATGTTTTATCAAGAACAGTATGATCGCTTTCGCTTTATAAAACAGTTGGCTTGTATCAAATATGACAAATGTCACTGCGATCGAAGCACAAGAATGGAATGTATTGACTTTCTACTGATTATGTTTAAATTTCCTTTGGAGCTTTGGGAGTCAATCTAAACTATTTTTGCATCTAGCATGGACATTATTATATGGTGACATTTTGAGTACATTTGAAATCTCAGTTAACTTGTGCTCATGCAATATGATTCTCTTTTTATGACATGGTAGTTAAACAGAGAGGAATTTAGGGTGTATTCTAAGCCGAAGAGACCTAGCAAAACTTTTAAAGACATAAATTCATTCACTTTATTTGGCATGCTATTGAGATTGTAACCACATGCATTCTAAAACGGAAACAGCCATCTATCAAGCATTTAAGACGACAATGATCCGCGAGGAAATATCTTGAAGAATTCAAGGAATTTCTTTTGTGAACTTCTTTTGATAACAAGGAAAAGTCTTTATTTTATGTTCAAAATGTTGAAATAATTTTTAAGTTTAATCTGTTCAAGAGCTTAGACTTTAAAATTCAAATAATTTTCTTGAGTAACTTTTTAGATTTCAAATGTTAAAAACTCTGATTCAAATTCATATTTAAAAGTAATAATTTTTTAAATGGTTTATTAAAAAATAATTCAAATTAATTAGATTCAAATATATATATGACACTAAGTTTGAATTTTTTATAAAATTTGATTCAAAAAATATTAAAAAAAAATATTGATAATAATCTATCTATTAAATAATTATATTCAATAAAATTAAACTTAATAGGTTTGAAAGAAAAATTAAATATATATTTTTATATTAAATTTTATTATAATAAAAATATTTTATTATTAATTTTTTTTTATGTTTAAATTAATTTTACAATTTTAGTAAAAATCTATATTTTATGCAAAAGCATTGATTTTTGCATCTATTAACATCTCTTCTATCTTGAATGTAGAAGATTAAGTTAGTTACTGTTATAATAAATAAAACAAACATTTCACCTGCGTAATGCTCACTTGGCACATACTTGAGCAAGCAATGCTACATGAAAATATTCATATATTTGTTTTGTCAAAAATTGAAATTTTTTAAATAGAAATCAAATCATTACACTCTTTGTGCATTCTACTTATACAATGTGATTCTTATCACTTGATATTCATTCAAAGTTTTATCTTATTTATCTCTTTAGATAATGAATACATCTTTTTTTAACTACATATAATCAGATATATTCATCAAATATAGATTATTATTTTAGTTTATTCAACACCAGTAAAAAAACTCTGATTTGAAGACCTCTAAGTATATAAGAAAGAAGATTAGAATGATGTGATATGTTATAACTTGAAGGAAGAATTATTTCGCAAATATACTTTGTTACTACAAGATTATGTTGAAAGTAAATGTATGATTTATTTATTTTAATAATATAAATAACGATAGATTCCAAAAAATGATATAGATAATATTTTGCATAATTTTACATGTTAAGTTGAGTATGAAAAATTTAACCAATTTAATATAAAATAATTATGAAATAATTTTAAAAATACAAAAATTTTGATGTAAATTTGTAAAATATTTTATAATGAATTGTGTGTAATTATCAAACATGCATTTACATATTGAGAATTTGTATGGATCATTTGAAATGAAAATTTTAGAACTAATAAGAAATTTATAGTTTGTAATAAACTAACTATGTTGAGAAGGATGGAGCCTTGAATTATTCTTGATATATTTAAAAAAATCGATGAATCAAGTTATGCTCAAACCAAGATGAAATTTATTTGATCATATTTTTATTTGAGATTTTGACGAAGATAAAAATATCTTATGATTGATGAAAGAAGATTGAATTACTTCGTTATTTAATTAAATTACTTTGTTGAAACAATTGTGGTTTCAACAATCCTTCTTTAAGCAAACACAAGAGATCTTTGATCCAATAATTCAATGATCAGGAGATATTTTTATCTTAGTTCCGTAAAATCTATGTGTCAACTTTATGGCATCAAATTCGCCGGGGGAGCTAGACTTTTGACATTCATTGCACGGAATTTGCTTCATAAACCACAAAAGAAATCCCATTGCATTTAAATTGTTTATGGCTGCCTCTTCATATTCCTACCCTTTCTTACGTCACGTAGAGTTTGCCCCATCTCCAATCCTTACAATACATGAAAGCATATCTGATTCTTCTTATCTGGTGGCCACTTTGGCAGGCAGGCATGGCAGAAGCTTTGAAATGGCTAAGAATGAAATATCAAGAAGCGATCTCGATAGATAACAGCTTCAACAAATCTCTCGAACTCAATCGATGAAGAGAAGATACAGGATCTGCAACTAAGTAGGCCTGAGGACAACTTGACGTAACAAACGACTGTTCCACTATCTCCGCTGATCCAGAGTGAAGTGGAACCTAATAATATAGCAAAAAGGATGGGAAGAGCCCATCAAGTTGTATAGGGATGAAACCAAAGTAGTAGGATCTAGTATGTCCGAACTATCTAGTGAAACGGTCTACATGATCACAAGGAGATAATGGAATCATTGTCAAAAAAAAGTCCCCAGTGCAGTTTGTACGTGAAAAAGAATGCAAAAAGTGGTATCTCCAAGGTCACGCGCATGCCTCATATAAATTGCAGTCTTTCGTAGAGCTCACACAATGCCGCCTTTACGGTCCAAGCCATTCATTGGTCGGCTACCAAAGAAGTGGACTTTCAGTCAGACAATTCGTGTCCATAGTGTTCGTTTGACAACTTTGATCAGCAACGATTCGAATCAAATTAAATTGTATCTTAGTGTGCAAAAGTGCACAATCAGATTGCATTCAATCAGTGAGGTCATTACTGCAGCCAACTTATAGAACGCGGTAGTGTAAACAGTGCAGAGGGTTCCATTATCCGCAGCCCGGAGATTATTCCTGTAGCCGACGCGTAGTATATCTTTGTCAGAAGGGTAGGCAACAAGATCGGGGGATCATCTGCTAACAGTTGATTTAATTTCTCTACAGAGTACTTTGCAGTTTGCCATGATGGAAAGACGTGGATGTCACGATAAGAAGCGTTGTCGTGTTGTGACGCGACTACTATGAGAAGATGATGACATGTGTCATCTTCAAGAGCTGTTGTCATGGCGGCGATACTTTAGGTTAGGATAACCGACGGCATTGTAAGGCTGTTAAGAACCGGAGATATCTAGAACCATCACCTTGCTGACTAATGAGCTTATCTGATCTAAGTGGAGTTGATGTAGGACATGGATAGAGGACAACATGATCCTCCAGATGTACAGATGCCGAGTCCATTTGTAATCAACATCCGGTGTCTTCATCGTGATCACTTTCGGGTATATTTAACCGGTTTCGAGTTATCATTTTAACTCTTATTAATGACAACTCATATTGTGTATAGGATATCTAATTAGTGTGTTTAGGGTAGTTGTAAAGCTCTAAGTTAAAATGGAGCTAATTTGGCCACACTAGAGGTCAAAATAACATTCTCCATTCCCATTGGTCTAAGAGTTTTGGCCAATGAGGGCACTAGGGCAACTTTTTTGAGGTTTTTAGGGATTTTGGAGACCTTCCAAGAAGGATTCGAAGATTTGAAGATAGGGTTAGAGAGCTGACTAGACGAGCTACGACGTGGGCTCAAGAATGGATGGATTTGAGGGATTTATCACTATGAAATGATGATTCAAAAATAGAGAAAGAAATTTAGACCTTTGAGTGTATTTGGCGTGTTTCTGAGAATTTTACGAGGGTTTTGAGAGATCTAAGTGAACTGAGATACAGTTTACGACTCAGGCTTGTGTTTGGATTGAAATTTCGACTCAATTGGATGAGTTTTGAGTATGAAGTGATAGGTTTAAGTTGTGTATACAGTCAGAGTTGCAGGATTGCACTGACTATCACGAAGTTAGTACATCGATCATATCTTTTGATATCAGAAAGTTTCTTCAATAAAACTTTTCACAGTTGAATTTTGGATAATAAATGACATTTTTATGAAATTTGAGAGCAATTGAAGTCAAGGATTGGGATGTGTGATAGTTTTAGTACACAGTGGTCTACATATTACCTTGTGATATAGTATGTAAATCGACAATTATTGTGAGAGATCTAGAAAAGATAAACATATGAAACTTTTCCGAAAGATTGAAAGGGTTGTGGAGCAATTTTTTGTGAAGTTTAAGGAAGAATTATTGGTCTGATCATTGTATATCATAATCTTCTTCCGCTGAAGTTTTACCGGTTGTAATAAACTCGAATGTGAAGTGCTGAGGAGAAGAAGAAGAGATTGTCAACTCACACAAGGTTCAAGAGGGTTCTTCTACAGCCAAGCGCTCAGGCATTCTCAGAGTGAAGAAATGTCCATGCGACAGCGTCACGCACATTGCAAGAGTTAGGATGTAGAGTGCTAGTTATGTTCTACATGCAACATTGCATGAGTTCCACCCTTGTCTTGAATTAGATTCAGACATCTCTTGGAGGTTTTAGTGATGCCTCGATGCTAAACATCACCCGCATGGAGTTGATTGTGCAAGTGCAATCATATCATGTCAGGGATAGCTCTACATCACGAGCACATATTGTAGTTACACTTGTAGAGTACCATGATGTATTGGTGAGTGCGACAGTGTTATATCCGATGGGGTTTAACATTGATTATTAGGAGAAGACAACCTCTTATCAGCCAGGTTGGCAACCTGGTGAAGGCTGAGTGAATTGATAACCTAAACGATTAATCACCGGTTTTAACCCTTTATCAAGTGGAGGTTTGTCATATGTTGCAGCCTTCAGTTCTTGTGTTACTTGGCATGTTGATTTGTTGGAGGGCAACATGGATGCACATGATAGTCCTTGTCAAGAGGATGGGGCCTAGCCCCATGTTACCGGTTTGGTTCCATCCTTGTACGATTTGATGGGGTCTTCCCATCCTTTTTGTTATTATAATTCGTATTTTTCAAAGAGGATGTGACTTTCAAGTGAATATCTTTTCTCCTGAGATGGAAGAGACGAAGGAAGTTATTCCCACTTCCACTATGTTGTCACCTTTAGATACAACGCATATTGCTTGACAATATGCGTAGAAGGGTATATGTATGTTGATATATTTGGAGTGATTAACACAGCTTTGGCTGATGTTTTGTAGTCTCGTATATGAGTACATCGATACTTGTATGTGGAGCAAGATGAGATTCTAAGGCATATTTCATTACGCTGTCGCATGGACATTTCTTCACTCTGAGAATGCTTGAGCGCATGGCTGTAGAACATCCCTCTTGAACCTCGTGTGAGTTGACAATCTGTTCTTCTTCTCCTGAGCAATCCACATTCGAGTTCATTACAACTGGTAAAACTTCAGTGGAAGAAGATTATGATATCCAATGATCATACCAATAACTCTCGCTTAGACTTCACAGAAAATTGCTTCACAACACTTTCAATCTTTTGAAAAAGTTTCATATGTTTCTTTTATCTAGATTTCTCACAACAATTGTTGATTTACACACTGTATCACAAGGCAATATGCAGACTCATGTGTACTAAAACCATCACACATCCCAATCTTTGACTCCAATTGCTCTCAAATTTCATGAGAAGGTCATTATCATCCAAACTTCAACTGTGAAAAGTTTTATTGAAAAAACTTTCTGATATCAAAAAATATGATCGATGTACTAACTTCGTGATAGTCAGTGCAATCCTGCAACTCTAACTGTATACACAAACTTCAACCTATCACTCCGTACTCAAAACTCGTCCAATTGAGTCAAAATTTCAATCCAAACACAAGCCCGAGTCGTAAACTATATTTTAGTTGACTCAGATCTCTCAAAACCCTTGTAAGATTATTAGAAACATGCCAAATACACTCAAAGGTCTAAATTTCTCTCTCTATCTTTGAATCATCATTTCAGAGTGACAAAATCCTTCAAATCCATCCATTCTTGAGCCCACGTCATAGCTCGTTCAGTGAGCTCTCTAATCATATCTTCCAATCTTCGAAATCCTGCCTGGAAAATCTCCAAAATCCATAAAAATCTCGAAGAAATTCCCCTAGTGCCCTCATTGGCCAAAACTCCTAGACCAATGGGAATGGAGAGTGTTATTTTGACCCCTAATGTGGCCAAATTAACTCCATTTTAACTTAGAGCTTTTCAACTATCCTAAATAGACAACTTAGACATCATATACACAATATGAGTTGTCACTAATAAAAGTTAAAATGAAAACTCAAAATCGGTTAAGTATACCCGAAAGTGATCACGATGAAGACACCGGATGTTGATCATAAATGGACTGGGCATCGGTACATCTGGAGGATCATGTTATCCTCTAACCATATCCTATATCGACTCTATTTTGATCATATAAGCTCCTTAGTCAGCAAGGTGATGTGTCTAGATCTCTCCGGCTCTTAACATCCTTACAATACCGTCAGTTATCCTAACTTAAAGTATCGCCGTCATGACAACAGCTCTGAAGATGACACATGTCATCATCTTCTCATAGTAGCTGCGTCATTCATCCCCTCTAAATCTGTGCATCCTCCGGTATGCACCAAGAAGTTAACGAAGGTGTGCGCGGTGTCAGATTAGATCAACCTGATCTTCTACTCGAGCTAGATCCTCCCCATATGACTCATCTTCACCAAAAAGGTCAAACTCCTTCTCAAGTTGGCTTAGGTTGATCTTCTTATCCTGAATTTTGAAGATCTTTATTCGTTTTCGTGCAATAGGTACCTTTAACTTTGTACCATCCAACTCTCTTAGCAAATAAGTAGCATTGTCGTGAACATTGATCACCACATATGGCCCAAACCACCTCTTTGAAAACTTCCTCAAGGTGCTGTGTTGGTTATCCAGACTTTTGTCATACACCAACACCCAATCACCTTCTTTAACCTCCTTTGGTCTCAGCCTATGACGTTTGTCAAATCTATCCTTGTTTCTAAGACGTGCCTCTCTAAGTCTCTCCATTGCGAATTGTACATCCTCCGTTCTCCTTTCTAGCTGTCGAATGCGTATCGCCAAAAGATCTTCCCTACTCAGATTACCCTCCCAAGGCAACACACTCCATGTGGGAATGTTTTCCTCTATTGGCATAATTGTCTTTTGATCTTGCATTAACTCTGATGGCATATAGCCGGTCAGAGAGATATGGGTCGTACGATCAGCCCATAATGCAAAAGGTAACAAATGAGGCCATTGTCCAACCTTCCCTCTACATGATTTCACAATTGCTTTGATAATAGACGGATGACCCCTCTCACTCTTCGCATTCCCTTCTGGATTATAAGCGGTGATGAGAGACAACTTGACTCCACATCTCTCAAAGAAATTGTGTGCCTCTTGAGCATTCAACTCTCCTCGATCAGCGGTTATTTTCTCAACACATCCATAACGACACACAACATCCTCCAAAAGAAATCTGCAAACCCCTTCTGTTGCTTTTGATCGTAGTGCTCTCCCCTCCGCTTGATTGGATAGATCCTCCCTCGCTTACATCAGATATCTAATTTGCCCTAATCCTATCGGCATGACCACCAAATCCACAACCCACTTGTAATGGATAGCAAGTGGATATATAGGATGCAAACCATCACGGTGTCGGATTATAAAATACATCTAACATGTCTCACAAGTCTCCACAAATCCTACCACATCCTTGTAGATGTTTTTCCACCAATATCTCTCTTTCAATTTCATGAAAGTGGCATATATCCCCCTGTGGCCTGCCCATAAGCTTTCATGAAACTCCCGCATCAACTCCTGTTGAGTCTACTTTCCACAAATCACACGTTGTGGCATGTCACCCTTCCGCTTCGGTCTCTTCCATAGGTATCCATCTTGTAACATGTAGTTGCAGGCCTTCCTTCTTACATGTTTGAATTCATGATCACTCCAACCGCTTTGTCGTGCTAGTGTGCTGAGATATTTTCCAATATCTAACCACTCACCCTCATACAACATTTCCAAACTTTGTGTTACTCCTTGCTGATGAGCCACATAATAAAATATCATTCCTACATCATCAGTATCATCAATCATTTCTTCTTCTCCCTCATATCTAGCTCTTGACAACATATCTGTCACCTTGTTATCCTTTCCTGCCACATGCCTAAATGCCGGATTAAATGTCTTGATGTAAGCTATCCACCTCAACATTGCAATATCTATTGTATTGCAATTGGTGATCATCCCCAACAACGGTAAACAATCCGTCTCAACAATCACATGTGCTCCAATCAGATAGTTCCTTTCTGACTTCATAGGTGTAACGACACCCCATAACTCCTTCTTCACTTGAGGATAACCTTGTTATATTTCACTTAAGACCTTGGCTCCAAATCTCATAGCATACCTACTCCCTTCATCTTCGTCATCATGCCCCACGGCCCATCCTATGGCAATAGGACTGGTATCCACTATCAATATCACTGGCTTATCACCAGGATATTCTCTTCTTCGCAAAACCGGAGGTGATGACATACACCTCTTCAACTTCCTCATAGCCTCTACATGTCTATTCTCCCATACAAACTTCTGATTTTTCCTTAACAATCCATATAATGGATCTGTTATATGAGCATAATGAGGAATCCATATGTGATAGAACACAACAGCACCTAAAAATCGCCTCACTTCTGTCAAGGAGTTACAGATTTCGCGCATCCTTTGAATAACATCCATCTTCTTGGGATCTGGTTTTCGACCGTACCATCCACACAAATGACCGACAATGATAATCTCTTGCATCCCAAATATAGATTTTTCTCTAGAAAATGTAAGATGAACCTCCTCCAATCGAGATAATATCCTCTCACAATCTTCAATGTGATCCTTCACAAACTTCCGAAAGCACTTTCGATCGATGGTTCCATCCTTCTCCTCTTCTGTACATCCCTTGATTGGCACATCATCTAGAAAAAGCATAGTCTTCTTCGGAATAAAGTCCCTTAACACTTTATTCATCCCATTCATCATGTGTGCTTCTGAATTTGTGGCCCCTTGTGGCAACATGCACATCCTTACCAAGCCCAAGGTGTTGTCATTGTGGTAACATCCCTGTTTCTTTCTGATAGTTGAAACTGATCATACCCAGAGTAAAGATCTCCCATGGAGTAGATAGCTCTTCCTGCAAATGCTTCTGCAAACTCGTCCACAATTGGTCCTACCCCCATATTCCTGATAGTCACTTGATTCACCGGTTGCATGTCTTGATATGTATCGTAGTTATCCATTCTTTTTTGGTACTTTAAACCACCAACTGGAATATGATGCAAAGGACGAATCCAAAATCCTCATCTCATCTTTTCCTTCAACAACTCTATGAGTTTTGGAAGATCGATCCTAGGTACTGGGATCGGTCTTAAGTCCCAAGGCGCATGAGGCACACTAAAAATGATCATGCGAGCTACTACATTAGGATCCACACACCCTATCTCCTTTGCTTCAAAAGAGAATGCTTTTCCATGCATAGAAAGCATATCTTTGAAACACCTTTCTTCCTTTGCAAGAAGGAAATTATCAGATCCAACCTTCAACTACTTCATAGTGATTTCAATAAACTTGTGTCCCATTTTACTAAGATCCCTCAAGTTACTTTCTCTACTCGCTTGTTGCACTTGTTCCCTTGAGTCATTGGGTAAAGGAACAGCTATCAGTTTCACCTTCTTATCAGGCTGCCCTTCTTATTAAGTCTGCCCAAGAATCAATGGGTATGATGTAGAGTCTTGCACGAAGAAATTATGCTTAGCTACTACATCCCCAACCTTCACCATAATATCAGGGCACGCTCCATACAAGTCCCCTCGAGTATTGTTGGCTGCCCTAATCACCCAACCATGATTGGTGTCTATGGGTCACTTCCTTCACAAGGGTTTCAGTAGTCGTCCTTGCCCAATGCGATCGGGTGTAGTGGCTAGACACCTTCACACCTTCTTCTTTTGCCTCATCCTCAAAGTGAATCTTCTGAGATTTCACTCCACAATACTCTACTTGCGCATCTTCTTCATCCTTTGATAGCTTTGTACCCATCGCATGAAGTAGAGCAGTCTTATTGGAAATATGTCGTTTCCTCTTGATGATATCAATGATAACATCATGAAACTCCCTCTTTGTTATTCCAAGTATCTCCCTTAAGGTAAACTCTACCTTGACACTCAAAATTCTCTCCTCCAATACTCCCTTCAAATCTGTTTCCGCCTCAATATCACATTGAAGTTTGTAAGCTAGTACCTTCCCCTTCCCCTTCTCACCCCCTTTGGTTCTTTCCTTCGAACTCGAGGGATTAACTTCCTCCATAGTGTGATCAGGTGGGAGATGTGTATGAGGTCTGATACGTTCTCTAGCCAACCTTTTCAATGAGAGTCCTTCGCCAGAACCCTCCTCTTCCCTCCGTTTCTTCTCTTCCACCGATGCTTCATATTGAGCTTTAGCAATATAAGCATGAATCGACATGGTTTCTACTGGATCTTCCCATCCAGTAGTACCACGAATTTCCGGCGCTGTTCTTAGAAAAGCCTCTCTAGCTACCTTCCCTTTCTCCATCGTAGCGAGAGCACTTCACCATAGGCCATTAAGCGGTACATGGTCTTCAAACTCCTCTCATGCTCCTCTAATCTTAGCACCATAGCTAAAACCTTCAACTAATGCCACTGCATGTGCACTATGATAATCATCCACCAATTTTCTCATGCATCCTTTACCAAAATTGGTTTGAATGGTTGCTCTAGTGTCCTTAAGGGCTACCTTCCCTTCTTTCCAAAAATTGTCTCCACAATCCCTTCGTGCATGATCAATGCTGTCACACCATGTGCATAAGCTAGCTTGGCAAAAGGCTTCTTCTCCCCTTCCATGTCTTTCTCTTCCAACATCGCAAATTTGATCTTAAGCTCCTTCATCCCTTGGATGATTCTTCCTTTCTGTAATTCACAATCGGAGCTTGAACATTGGAGGTTGGAACCACTTGCCTAGTACCAGGTGCTGAAGCAATAGGAGTAGTGTTTTGAAGAGGTCTTCTCACCACAATCTTCTCTCTTCTTCTCTCCCTCTCCGCCAATAGTCCAACTGCCTCCTCAACATCCTTCCAACTACCTATTAATCTTTCTTCCTCATTCTTGTCTTCGAGAAGCAACTCTAGCTTCTCTTGCAACTCAAAGTCTGCAGCTCAAAGAAACAATCCAGTTTTGTGTGATTCTAAAGTGATCTTCTCCAGTCGAGACAATTATGAGAATTGTCTCTCAATCTCACTTAGAAGCTCAGTTGCATGAGACTTCTTATTGAACCTTTCAACCCACTCCATAAATGACTTCTTAGTGACTCTATTAGAGTCTTTCAAGAAGTATTCATCCCTCAAGGCACGGGAATATGTTTCCCAGCCCTCACCAAAGTGTTCTTGTAAGGATTTCACATGGACTCTAATCTCCGGCACCGCAACAAGACGGAATATTTCTATCATCTCTCTTTCAACAACATGATTCAGCTCCATTTCCCTGACGTACTACCTCTAGTACTTTGAGACATCCCTCCCGTCAAACAAATCCATCTTCCCCACCATAGCTTGTAGCGCCTTTGTGGGTGAATTCTCCCTTCGATCCTACAATTGTTGCTCTTGAAGAAAGAGTGTGAACGCTTGAAACATCTGTGCTGTTGCCGGATCAAGTTGCACCTTAGGTACCTCGCCGACTCTACTCGATCCCTCCCCACTCATTGTGATCTTCCTTGTGACCCCGAACAACCAGTCAGTCTGTTGCTGATATGAAGTTGTCTTGATTGTTGATCCCACAAATTCCCCAAGTATCCAACCTTCTGTTTCTATCTACTCTCATCTAAATCTAGATCCCCGTGGTCTGTGCCTAATGGATTGGGCAACCTAACCTGCCATCACCTCAAGCACTATTGGGAGAGTTGGCTATCACTTCCAAGAAATACATAACATGAACTAGAGTGGTAACCGGTGATCAAGTTTGAAGCACTCCTATAGAATCATACGCCCACACAAATCCAGCATGGCGCACACACAAGAAGCCGGTATGGAGGGGATCCAAACACAAGAAGCAAACAACTACCTTCCATACTTAAATTGTCCCAACCCACCCATGACTGACTCTTGCCATCACCTGGCATTTGACATATCATAAAACTCAACGTTCTGCACTAAGCTATCACTATAGAGTTCTTACAATCTGATTTCTGACTAATTTTATATCTCAAGTCTAAACAAAACTTGAACTTGCACCCTAATATCTCAAGACTAACCCACAATCCTAACTTGCAATCTACACTTTACTCTAAACTTGGAACAGTCAACCATAAACCGAAACTCATGAATCCGTAAACTCGCAACAAGAGAACTCATAAAAGTTCCTCCACCTCAGAGATTTCACGTCGAGTTCACCACCTATGTCACATGGACATTTCTTCACTCTGAGAATGCCTTAGCGCTTGGCTGTAGAAGAACCCTCTCGAACCTCGTGTGAGTTGACAATCTCTTCTTCTTCTCCTCAGCAATCCACATTCGAGTTCATTACAACTGGTAAAACTTCAGCATAAGAAGATTATGATATCCAATGATTAGACCAATAACTCTCGCTTACACTTCATAAGCGAGCTCGAGTCGTAAACTATATCTCTATTGACTTAGATTGATCAAAACCCTCGTAAGATTTTTAGAAACAACCCAAATACACTCAAAGGTCTAAATTTCTCTCTCTATCTTTGAATCACCATTTCAGAGTGATTAATCCTTCAAATCCATCCATTCTTGAGCCCACGTTGTAGCTCGTCCAGTCAGCTCTTTAACTCTATCTTCAAATCTTTGAAATTTCCCCTGGAAAATCTCCAAAATCTCTAAAATCCTCGAAGAAGTTGCACTAGTGCCCTCATTGGCCAAAACTCCTAGACTAATGGGAATGGAGAGTGTTATATTGACCCCTAGTGTGGCCAAAATAACTCCATTTTAACTTAGAGATTTTCAACTATCCTTAACACAATACTTAGACATCTTATACATAATATGAGTTGTCACTAATAAAAGTTAAAATGACAACTCGAAACCGGCTTTATTTAATTTTATAAAATATAAATACTGCTGATAATTTACATTTAAATTTAAATTTAAATTTTTTTATTAAAAATTAATAAATTTATTACTATTTTTTATCCAAAATTTTTAATTAATAAAAAATTATTTTTTTTAATTCTAATAATGATGATGATAAAATTTGAAGATTTTCAAAATAAGATATTAATTTTTAATATAATAAGGTGTAGGATTTTTATTATCATATGGTGACATGATAAAAAATGTATTCAATCATGAAATGATACACTCTAAAAGTGCTAAAAAGTTTATAATGATGAGGTATTGAAATAGAAAGTAGATAAACGCAGAGTGATAAAAAAAATCAGAGATTCAAGGAGGTGGGAAAAGGATAGCTGGATATAGGTACAGAGATAAAAGTCCTTTGCAATGAACAAACAACAATCTCTCTCGATATTTTAAAACATAAATAGAATAATATAGCAAAAAGGATAGGAAGATCCTGTCAATTCTCATAGGGATGAAACCAAAATGGTATGATGAGGTTATATCCAATAGAATCACAATGCAAAATATGTCATACTGCACCTAAGATAACCAAACTATCTAGGTGAAACGATGAACATACTACAAAAGCATCCTATGGTTGCTCTCCTACGGATTGCATTAGACAGTGCTGCAATCCATGTGTATCCATTACTCTACATAGCAATGGATGCACATGCTTGCACTAGAGAATGAATACACATTGTCTAAAATAGACAGCATAATATGCTTAAGAAAATGATACCCAATGTTGTCTAGTATAGTAGGCTCTCACCCAATCTCTGACTAATGTGTCGAAGTCAGCTATTGCCACTCTAAAGGCCGCCCATCCAGGAGTATGGATAATCACCATTCCAAAATTGTGTCATGTGTTAGATACGTAACCACAACGTCTGCAACAATAACCAAGTACTCATGAACCAAACATAGGTATCTTCTAACCCGTGCATACTTCAAGGCATACCAAAGCTCTCTACATGTGATATATACGCGCTCTGGGACATAACAAACATCACATCCATAACAGCATCATGGGTAGCAATAATGTGCTATCCTAATGGCAAGGAGTTACATGGACCACGCTTCATGTAGCGGAATATCACACTCATATGAGTAATGATGATTTAGATTGGTGTACCACCCCAAGTTGGAACCTATAGAAAAGATTGATGGTGCCCGAAGATCATCTGCTGGAAATGTATAGAGTTTACTAGTTATAGAAACTTTGGTTTTCGGTTTTTACCATGCTGTGAACGGAGAGGGCCGGAAGCTACCATGGCCATATTCTGGCTCTTGAAACCCGGAAAAATTCCAGATTTCAAGAGCCAGAACTTGGAGATCGTCGGGCAAAGGTGTCCAACCTTCGGAAAATAACGGGAAAGTACAAAAATCTAGGCCTGCTTTTGTTTCGTGTTTGAGCGTCATACTTCACTACTTTTGGGATTTTTCATTTTTCATTCCTTTGGCGATCTTCAACGGCCTACCCTCGTGCTTTTTTTGGTTTTCTCTTCTGGCACAAGCATTCTTTTCACATCCAAACACACCTGCTTTTTGACACCTTTCTCTGAGTAGTTTTGCTATATGTAATTTTTTTTATTGCCGCTGGGTGTTTTCCTCGCAGATGCTGGTATGCTCCAAGGCTTTGATAAATCACCTTTGTTGTAGCTTATGTGGACTTGAATCTTAACATTCGTTGATCCACTTTTAGCTCATGGTGAGCTGTTAACCTTCGTGGAAGACCAGAACCCACGTCTTGATTCTCGAATTTTGAAAGGTCGAGTCCACCAAAGATATGATGTTGTAATTTTCGCGAATCAAGGTATCAGTTGGAACCACGAGCAACCTGTGACAGGATGCTCGGACGATGCACGGGAGATCCACTCGGATGCATTTGCAAGACTGTGATGTACGCATGATGTGAACATTACTCGTTACCAGATCTGTGCATATGAACACGAGAAGCTCGTCGATGTTCTAGTAGGGATCGATTCCGAGCAATTGACTCGTCACAGGCGAGGAGCAAGTCTTCGTCAGCCTTGGAGCCCTATGGAATCCAGACTGGGATGGTGCTCTTTAAATGATAAGCAACAACATATCATGCATGCCCAAGTGGCGAAGGTGGCGATGGTCTAGGCTCATACGAGTCAATAAGCGGAAATAGAGCTCAATCCATCTAAGAATTGAAGACGTTATCGTATTTCGAAGACAGTTGTCAGACATGGAGTCCGGAGGAGGAGAATTCATGGGGCTTGTGCTGGCATTGGTTGCGGCACTGACAGTAGTTCTGATTCGGCATCAGGTCTCCAGCACTCAGAAAAAGAATCGTCGGATGCGACTACCTCCGAGTCCTTCAGGAGCATGGCTAGTTCTCCGACACCTTCCGAGGATCGGCTCACACCCTCACCAAAGTCTCATGAATCTGTCAAAAAAATATGGGCCGATTATGTACCTGCGCCTTTGATCTGTTCCCACGATCGTAGTGTCGTCCCCGGCGATGCTCAAGGAGGTTTTTCAGGTGCATGATGTGATCATGGCATCTCGACATGTCTACTCCTTTTGCGAGCTCATGGCTTACAACGGTCTGGATATCGCTTGCGCTCCATACGGTGATCACTGGCACCGAAATCGTCGGCTCGCTGCTCAGGAATTGCTCAACCAGAAGCGTTTACAACAGTTTCAGGTACTCGTAGTTACGTCTCGAGATTGTCGACGCCTTGGCCCTTGAGATTCGAGCTGGTGACAGACACTTCAAAATTTCTGAAATAGTACAAGGTTTATGAGCACGATCAGTGAAAATCGACTCAAATTTGAATAGAGGACAAGAGTGCTCATAAATCACTGTCAAATCAAAACGTAAGGCAGTCTTCAAATTGATACTGAGCCTGGGCAAACGAACAACTTTGTGACATATTCAAGGGTATGTGAAGGCATCTGTGCAACACAGAACTAGTGCATCCAAAAAATTCAGCATGTTTCTGGATAGAGAAAAAACTGATAGCTGGTCCTACAAGCTGTGAATCAAATCCAAGACTTTCGCTCCGTGAGTTTAGGGCTTTATGCTTCCATTCTTATATTCTATTCTGCGATTAGGATTTACCACTGACATGTGAGAAATAAAATCATACAAATAAGAATATTATTCATGGACAACACGTGAAAATTTTGTGTCAGAAGTTCCATTCTGTGAATAGGACTGACTTTGCTGGAACACTTTTCGTTTTTTCACGTAAATTTCTAAATTATTTTGGCGGATCTTTCCTGTATTTTGTTGAGGAAGAATCTGGGTTCCGTCTGTTGGGGTGTGAATTCATACGAAAATTACATGTTTAACTCTGTTTCAGAACCTTTAATGCTTTGTGTGATTCAGCACACGAGGAAGGAATACCCGAGGTTGGATCTAGGCTCTCCTTTTGAGTTCAGAGATAATCTCATTGTACTTCAGAAAAGAAACTGCAAGTCCAGGGGCGATGCAGAGTTCTCGTGTTTTAAGAAAGTCGTGAGAGAGGGGACTGACAGGTTTGATACGGATTTGTTTGCGTTTCCCGGTCAGGTCGTCAGGAGAAGAGAAGTTCTCAATACAGTGGAGTCACTCTTCTACCGATCAAAGATGGCCCCAGACTCAGCAGTCCTTGTACTGAAGGAGTTCAAGGACTTATAGTACAACAACATGACACAGATGATGCTCAGCAAACGGTACTTCGAGCCGAAAGTGGACTCAGAGTCCACAGCCAAGAACGAGGAATTCTCGCGATGCGTAGACGAGGTCATCCGCCTCACCGGCGCTCCCAACGTAGGTGACTACATCCCATTCTTGAAATATTTCCATCTGCAAGGTAATCGGAAAGCTATGATGGCAGCCCGAACTGCAGTCGACAACATCCTCAAGACCATCTTCTTCGAGCATCGGAAGGGTACTGCGCACCAGACCGACGGGTTACGTGACTTCGTGGACGTACTTTTGGAATTTCAGAAGACAGAGCGTTTCCCCGACGAGGCAATCATGGCCCTAATCCTGGTAATTGTACTTTGGCATCAGTCCAGAGGATCAATTCAGCAAGATTGATTAATTTCAATTTATCGGAGTCATTGGCTGATTAAACAGACGGATGACTGACTAAATCTTCGGAATTTCGCCCGGCTTTGGTGAGCAGGATGTGATAATCGGAGGAACGGATACGTCAGCGGCGTTGCTGGAGTGGTACACGGCGGAGATCATTCGAAGTCCCAAAACGATGCGCAAACTGCAGGAGGAGTTGGACAACGTGGTCGGGAGGGATCGAGTGGTGGAGGAATCGGACATTCCCAATCTGAAGTACCTCGTGGCGAGCGTGAAGGAGCTGATGCGCCTGCATGCGTCGCTCCGCTGCTCATTCCGCACGAGTCCACCGCTAGCTGCACGATCGGGGGGTACGATATTCCTGCCGAGGTCCAGGTGATCGGCAACGTCTACGCTGTGCACAGAGATCCCGCGCTGTGGGACAGTCCCGACGAGTTCAGACCCGAGAGGTTTCTCGACTCCGACGTGGACGTGAAAGGCCAGCACTTCCAGCTGCTTCCCTTCGGCGGGGGGACGAAGGATGTGCTTGGGGGCCACCTTGGGCTTGCTCATTGTCCAGTACACGGCGACCGTCCTCCTGCAGACCTGCGACTGGAGTCTTCCCGACGGGCAGAATCCGGAGGACGTAGATATGTCACAAGTTTCGGTGCGGTATTGGGCATGACGAAGCCGTTGAAGCTCATGCCTCCGTTGGTACACTTCTGTCCGCATCTTTTTACTTGAGGCAATTGAATAGTTTCTCTAGCTCCCGAGCTAATGATGGATCTCTTCTTCATCTTGTCTACTTGCTCCGTCCGCTAGTTCTTGCTTCCCCGTTGCTCGTCGCATTTATTGATATTGTTGCTAACTACCTTAATCTGATCTACACTCAAAGACATTTCTTAACAACTCATTCGTCTTGACCATATTTGTGCTTATTTCACATATTCGTAATCGGCAGACCAGACTTCATTCGAATATCGTACACTTTTATACCAAAAACAAAAAAAAACAATATCAAAATCTCTAAGTAGGGTCCTACATACGGCCACCCCTAGTTGTGAGTGCCCCACGAACATCACTACTCATAATACTTCTTGATTCTCCACCCATTTATCCGTGTGGCAAACAACGCACTATCCAAATCCAATACCTGCACTTAACCATTATCAAACACTTCTTGGATCTCATACGGCCCCATCCAGCAAAGATGTAACTTACTCGGAAATTTCATGTAGCAGCTATCATATAACAACACCTTGTCACCCGCCACAACCTTATGGGGTCGCAGTCAACTATCATACTTCTCCTTCCGCTGAAGCTGAATAATTTTGATGAGTTCCTCTGCTTCATTGTAGGATTCTTCCAGCTTTGTCAATTCAAATAATCAATGAAGTTGGTTGTCCTCTACTGATAGTTGATCTTCGACCAGAATTCAATTAGTAGGAATTTCCAGCTCCACTGGCTTAATGGGGTGCATATCATATGTGAGATAGAACGGAGTCTGCTTGGTCGTAACTTTTTCCGCCATCTTGAAAGCCCACAACCTTGCTGATATTTTGACATCCCAATCGTAAATGTGATTCACTGTTACTTTTTTATGAATCTTACACAACAGTCCGTTAACCCATTAGCCTTGGGGTTATACTAGGTAGTCGTCCTATGCTTAATCTGAAAATAGGTGGTAAGTTCTTAGATGAGATGATTCAAGAAATGTGTACCTCTATCACTAAACAGCTCCAGAGGACATCCATAACGACAAATGACTTGATTGAAAAAAAATTTGGCTACAGTCTTAGCATCATCACGTCTTGTGGCCACTGCCTCCACCATCTTGGTAGCTAATGTGTAGCCACCAAGATGTATCTCTTTCTAGTACCTCTGCTAGCTGGCAAAATGGATCCTACAAAATCAACACCCCATTTCTCAAAAGGTGCTAAGGGTAGAATGGGCTTCAAAGGCCACCGCGTGGTCTGTGTCGGTTTCCCAATTCACTAGCATGCGTCACATCGCTGGTATCTTCGTCTCCCGTCGTGACAGAAAGTCGGCATTCGTATGTTGCACCCCTCTCTTTGTCTGCACAGTAAAAGAGAATTCCTACAATAACAACATTGTAGGACCCTACTTAGAGATTTTGAGGCTGTTTTTTTGTTTTTGGAATAAAAGCGAGCGATATTCGG
The DNA here is from genome assembly GCA_014180765.2 of Marchantia paleacea. Taxonomy (NCBI): domain Eukaryota; kingdom Viridiplantae; phylum Streptophyta; class Marchantiopsida; order Marchantiales; family Marchantiaceae; genus Marchantia; species Marchantia paleacea. Next base: position 232,893 of record MUAA02000005.1, read on the forward strand.
ATAAAGCCTGGTCCACCGAATACAAATATGTGAAATAAGTACGAATATGGCCAAGACAAATGAGTTGTTAAGGAATGTCTGAAGTGTCGAATGGATTAGGGCAGTTAGTAACAACATCAAGAAGTACGACGAGTCACGGAGGAGCAAGAACGAGCCAACGAGTCAAGTAGACAAGATGAAGAGAAAATCGATCATTCGATCGGGGGCTTGTGAGGCTATTCAATTACCAGTGAAGAAGATGCCGACCGGAGTATATCGACCTTTGAAGCCGAAGCCAGACTAGACAGTCGGAGAATTGTTACGGTTAAAGAACTTAGGTGGAGAGTTCTTAGCATGACGTTGGGACTACGTGTGCCCGGAGTTGTGTGAAGAGATTCGAGCGAAGAAAACGGCAAACCCAATAGGATGGAGAGGGCATCCGGATTCGTGGGATGCACTTCTTTGGACAGAAGCACTAGGAAGAGTGTAGGGGCGTACTTAGATGTGTTGGTAGGATTTTTTTTGTGTTTTATGAATAAAGTGTTATATTCGGAGGAATGCGAAGTGTATTCTCACGAATATGATGTATTAAGAGTGTACGAGTAAGATTTGAAGTACAGTAGGCGTTAGGGTTGTTAAGGCGGCGAACGGTTTGTCGTGAAGATTGAGAGCTTGTATAGTGATGTGCCAAGAACCTGCAGACTCAGTGAGAACAAGGAATCGAGCAAGGGTTTGATGTCAAGGCAATGAAGGATGAGAGTACCTATGATGCGTAAACCAGCAATGGGGGGAATTCGCCTTCTCATTCCAATCGCGGATTAGACGCCGATAGAGCTATTGAGATTGAGGGAATTGGGAGGTGATTTCCTGTCGTGGTGGTGGGATTAAGTGTGTCATGAGTTGTGCGAGGAGCTTCGCAGAGGGAAGGCAATTGTTTCAATGGGGAAACGCGTTCAGCCATAACACTAGGATGCCTGATTGTGGACCAAGGCACTTGGGCGCAAGTATGACGAAGAGAAGGATGGCGTGGACTGGCAAGGGTATGCATTGCATACGGGGTTTAACTTTGATGAGCGCAAGTGGTTTAATCTCAGAGAGAGGAAGGGGACGAATGGCTACAAGCTCGATCTCATCAAAGACGGATTCAGAAGGAAAGTTGTGTTCATCCTGAACCAGTTGTTTTCACCCCAACGAACCACATACGTAAGTATGCATAAGGTAAGAATCATGGAAGGGTTCGTAGGAGGATCCATTCGTGTTAATTGGGGTGAGATCTTTGCACGGAATGTTCAAGCGATGGCTGCCAAGGTGAAGGAGGATGAGAAGGGTGTACTGTACATCTCTTCTTTTTAGATAAATTTATACGGCCGGTTGGAGTGGTTAACTCCAAAGGAAAGGTGTCTGTATCGTTTGGAGTCCGGATTATCAGACTTTGTGGCAGGAAGTGACAATGACAGTAGTGGGTCTACGCGGAGTACTGGAGGCTTGACTACACCTGAAGCAGAAGGACCGACTCTGTTGGAGGATTCAGATTTGGATGCCGTAGCTCTCGAGTTTGTGAGAAAGAAGAAAAGACCGACAAAAGAAGTTGTTCCACCCTGAATGTCTTGGCCTAAGATGATGGATGTAATAGCATAGATATGCATTACCAAGTCTGAATTCGTATAGATTGATTCATTCCCAAGGGAATGAGGGATCAAACCACACTAGCAAAGAAGAGAAACATGCATTTAGACATCTTTGCAATTCTAGACTGCAGAGTCCGAAGAGTACTCACAAAGAAGGCAATCGATCCAATCTCAATTCCTTCACAATCCCATCACAATACCAATTCCATAGATCACAACAAATATATTTCAATGTTTTCTTTACTTTGGGATGGGGATTTCTCTCGTTACAAGTTTGCGTCTCGGCAAAAAACACTCTACAGAGTACTTCTGATGGCTACAAACACGCTTAGCTCATGGCCAAATATCCAGATAACTTCACGGATACACAAATCTGTCAACACAATGTCAGCTTGCATCCACCAACTCGTCGAGTGCTAGTTCTACCTTGACTACAATTTGCAGCCCAACAGATTGGACACTTGCAAAGATGAAAAGATCCCACCACTTTATTTCCTACGACTATTTATAATGAATATTCTAACTGCTACTCCTAACTGCTCCTACACGGATCGCTCTCTCCTAAGTCTTCTACTTTGATCTAAGCCGCTTGATCGCACCTCCGCTATTTATGTGAATGCGTCAATTTCTAATTGTATTTCATGTACATTTGCCGCGATCTCATGTCGATGAAATCTTGACCCAACGCTTTATACATCTCCTTCCTCCTGTCCTTTGAGTCACCAGGATTCTCCACTGCTGCCACCAACTGCTCTAACCACTACACCTCAACTCGATCATACCGTGTGAATAGATGATGCACACATCTGTTAGCGAGGTTCTCCAACTTCGTAGGCGCCTCCACATCCACCTAAATTTGTCTTCGCTTCAGATCTTGCACCGTCTCCCGAAGTTGGGCATTCTCTTTCTCCACAAAATGGATCTCCGCACCACGAATATGACATATCTCTTCGTAGGTCTTCTTCGCCTCTTGGGTCTTCTGCTCCATTTCAGACTTCTCCTTGGACAACTTGTCCACATTCTCTGTCAGCTCTTGAACTATAATGGATAGGTCTTCTTTCCCCAAAGCCAACGGGTTCATCATCTGAATCAAATCCATGTACCCATCGGTTTGAGGGTCCCATCCTGGCATATACATTGGTCTCATCTCGTTCAGCTCTAGCAATACCGTGACCACCACATCTTTTAGCTTCTGCAATAGCTATAGCACCGAGGTCATAGGTTTTGCAATCTCCTTCGAGGCTTTCGGCCCTAGCTTCACTACCATCATCTTTGGTGGTCCTACTTTTTCCACTTTCTTCTTCCTTAAATCCTTCCTAATTGTCAGAGTGGTTGGTGGACTGTCCTCCACTTCTCTCTTTCTCTTCCTTGAAGTTTCAATCACTTCAAGGTCGGAATCCGAATTAGGCTTACTCTGCATAGCCGGCCTGACTTCTCCCGTTCTCTTTGGTTCAGGAGGAGCATTCATTCCTAAACTCCTCGTCTACCCGCTACTAGTACTATCAATGTCCATGTCCAAGTCTGACAGTCCGCTCTCCAGTCGATACAACTGCCCCTCCCTAGGCGTCAACCACTCCAGCTTCACGTACATATGCACCAAGAAAGACGAGAGATAGACTACACTCTTATCGTCTTCTCTTAACTTAGTAGCCATCGCCTGTACGTTCTTTGCAAAGATCTCTCCCCAGTTCACCCGAATAGTTCCGCCGATGAACCCTTCTACAATCCTCACCTTATGCATGCTTACATACATTGTTCTCTACGGTGAGAAAAGCTGATTCAAGGTGAGAGCCACCTTCCTCCTTAAGACATCTTTAATCAAGTCGAGCTTGTAGCCATTCGTCCCTTTCCTCTCTCTAGGGTTGAACCACTTCCGCTCGTTGAAGGTGAATGCAATATGCATCGCCGAGCCCTTCCAATCAACGCCACCGTTGTCTTCTTCGTGGTTGCGCCCCAGAACCTTCACCCACAGCCTTGCATCCCACTTCTCCGGCTGAGCTTTGCTTCCGATTGCTGTCAATACTTTCCCTCTCCGGACTTCATCGCACAGCTTCGGACACACGTAGTCCCATCGCCATGATAAAAATGCTCCACCAAGGTTCTTCAACCTCAGTAACTTTGCCAGAGTCCAATCCGCCATCAGAATAAGCGGTTGAATTCTCCCCATTGTTGCACTTCTTCCTGCTGGAACTCCTCCGATTCGACGCTTCGATATTGCAGCTATCTTCTCTTGCTCCGGCCACTCCGCAAGTTCTTGGCATCGACCTTCTCTCGATAATTCTTCAATCCGCCGCCCAAACATCCGTTTAAATTCCCTCGCAATTCACTCGTGTGAACTCTCTAATGGTATTCATGTCTAACCAATATATATTTGGACGAATACCCTTATGAGAACCCGAATATAACTCTTTATTTAGAAAAACAAAAAAAAATCCTGCTTATCCTAAGAACTATGCTCCTACATTCGTCCGCCGTTAAATGTCAACGCCCCCGTGAACAGCTTCAATCATAATATCTCTTCACTCTCCAGCCATTCACACGGGTAGCAAATACCGCCCCCTCTAAATCCAACAGCTGTAATGAACCGTTGTCAAACACTTCTTTGACCATATAGGGCCCTATCCACCGGAGATGCAACTTCCCCGGCAACTTCATGTACCGGCTATCGTACAATAAGACCTTGTCGCTAGCTACCACCGAAGTGGTACGAAGTACCGCATCATTCTGCTCTTTCCATATAGCCTGAATCCGCTTTGTCAACTCCTCATAGTCTTCGCGGTCTTCTTCCAGCTGTGGAAGTGTCAACAACCTATGCAGGCTCTCCTCTTCTCCCAACCGATCCTCTACTAGGATGTCTGTAAGTCAATTGACAGACACACAAATTGTCAGGAATCCATAATCTCCTGGAGATCGTGGACAGGATGGGGACTCGGGTTATAGAATGATTTTATGATTTGAACCTATCGAAGACGCTCGGAACATTGACGAGTGAAGAAGATTCATCAGATACCGAGTCCACCTGCCCTCTGTGCACTTTCTAGTTTTCCGTAATAGTACACTGTTATTTCCCGAGGGTGCTCCTGCCATGCCCATTGAAGGATTGCAAAGGAGGAACGCTGTGGCAGTAATTCATATATATACATATATATATATATATATATATGACATGTAGCCTGCAATAGACAGAATGTAATGTAGTCATTAATGAACATTTCCCAGTAGCAAAATATTTGTTATAATGTTTTCCTCATTCAGCACAAGTCCATGTTTTACAAAACAAGTGCGACCATAAGTTATGACATTTTCAGTCAAACTATTTATTCGCAATTATATGACAAATTTGAAAAGACAGAAAACCAATTATAGAAATTTTTATAGCAATCGGGATATCTCAACTTCTATGTCGTGACGAGCTTCAAACCAAACGTGCTCCGGGCCCACAGGTTGCATGAGGTTTCCTGCTGATTTGTTTGAGTTGGTTGCTTCGAGGCTGGGACCATGTGCCCACTAGGCTATGCGTAGCCCTGCACTTGAAAACCGCAGAAGAAAAGCCAAATTCCACTAAGTGCGAGAAGTTCCTAGCATTACAAATCTCTGGAGGGCCAGCGAAGTGTCAAGAGGTTTTGCAATACGATTTCGATGTATGATCTGATTAGGTTTTGGTATTTCCACATAATTCTAACCTGTCACTCAACCACGAAGATTCAATTTCATAGGTTTGTACTTTGCATTCATCAGTCGACTGTGAACCCAGGACGATAAGAAACTCTGTAAACTCAGCAAAAAAATAAATATGATAAATTTTTTAAAAATAAAAGAATTTCATCAGGTAGATTATGAGAGTTACTCAATCAACATCGTGGATTCGTGCCTAGAGTCCGCTTCGTACGAATGCACTAAATTTATGCTGCTTTTCTGATCCTTGGCACCTCGTTTCCTTTCTTGGTGCCCTGCTTTTCTCCTACTCTTGGGCTGCGACATCTTCTGTTTTGGGAGCAGTCTCATGATATTGGTGGACTTATTCCTCGATCTTTCAGATACGTCCAAGTTGTATGTGAAGTAGTGATCACTGAGATAGGGGTGACTGAAGATTCTGTCGTTTCTGAGTTTAGACTGAAGTGCACGTTTGAAATATCAATAGCACTCATAAAATCTACTCCATGGTGAATTAAGGAATTATTGTGGTGCACATACACATCAACCATCACACTACATAGATGGTCATACACAACACAAGTGTACCACAATAATCTTTTCTACTCTCAAAATGTCCCCAAGTACACTCCGTTTATAACCATAGCATAAAAGAGAGATTATAGTCGAGCCAAACCTACGTTGTGTTTTAAAGACTCCAGGTTCTCGCACTAGCTACTCTCCATCATAGTCACACTCTCAAAGGCTCAACTTCAAAAACTGCACTCCAAAGAGCCCTAATTCAAACTCTATCCCTTGAACCCTAGGTCTCATACCGATGATATTAATCATAATAGAAGTTCAATTGCGAATGGCGCTAATTGCACAATCGGCTCTAAGTGTTATATCTGCTCTTGCATGCACGAACCTACCTAACTAGGGATACCGCTATATAAGTCATGATAACTATTATGCACATACATATCGCATCGTAACATACATCGTTGTCACATCAATCATCACATTACATAGATTGTCATACATCAACACAAGTGGATCACAATCTCCCCCTAACTGGTGGTTAGGTCCCTCTAACACTAGGTAGCAATCTAGTTCATAACATGATATGCCCTTCTTGGGGCTAAGATCAGGAGGCCAGGTGCTACAATGCCCCATCGTTAGTCGTCTATCTGCAATCCATATCATGTTATGATAAAACCAGCTTGCCTGCTAATCGCATCGAGGACATCTTCACCGTCCTCTAGGCACCGCATTGAGAGGAGTTGTCAAACATGACATATGCGATCCTCTCGAACAAGAATCAGAAATCAATATATTAGCTGCTCCACCAGATGATCCACATAATATGCATCTCAAGCATAGTTGCACAACTGTCCGGCTTGGATCCATAGTATTATCAATGTTTGGAAGGTGACAATTATGCACATGATCCTTCCAAAACACCATCAAGAACCTCTAATACCAAAACTCTAGAAGGTAAAATCTCATATACTTGTAGAATCGTGTGACTAACGGTAATATCTAGTGTGATCGGTACAGTTTGATGTAAGTAAATATAATCACCAACATGAAATTGCAAATCAAAGGTCAATATCCATCTCCTCGGATGGTAGCATAATACAAAGTATCCCTATGTTAAGCAATAGCCATGTTCTCAAATACCATAGGCATTATCCTACAAAAAAGTTTTGCCCTTTGAGAAGGTTATCCAAGTCCAAGACTTAAGCTAACTCTCAACAAATAGATCAAGGTAAGTGTGTATCTCTATCATATAATAAAAAGGACAGTGAGATGATGCCAGAGATGTTTGCCAGATAAATTGATAACCCATGGTAGTTGTATGTCCCAGTCTCCCATATTGATGTACTCATATGACTGACAACAAAACAACAATCAAACATGTGCTAATCCTTCCAAACAAATCCAACACACATATATGCTGCTCTAGATATGGCCAAACAATAGACATTGTATCTAAAGGTGATAACATAGTGGAAGTGAGAATAACTTCCTTCATCTTTTGCATCTCAGGAGTAAAAGATTCACTCCATGCTTGATGTATCAGTTGATCTACCATATGTTGTAGCTGCATACATGAAGTACATAGTGATTCATCCAAAGTGGATGACACTACTCCACAAAGACTTGGCATGATAGTGACAAGGACTATCATGTGTATCCATGTTTCCCCCCAACAAATCATCAGGTCAAGTAACACAAGTATTGAAGGCCGTAACATACGCTAAATCTCCACTTGATAAAGGGCTAGAACCGGTAATAAATCATACTGGCAATCAACTCACTTGGCGCTTACTAGATTGCCAACTTGGAAACCCTCCTCCCAATAAACAATGCTTAATCCCATTGAGTATAACAGTGCTGCACCCACCAATACATCATAGGACTCTATAAGTGTAACTACTGCACATGCTCTCATTGTAAAGGTATCAGTGACATGATCTGTTCGCATTTGCACAGTCAACTCCATTTGGGTGATGTATGTTGCATATGCATCACTAGAACATCCAAGAGATGGCTAAATATGAAATAGACATTTCCCCACATCGGTCTTTTGCAAACCAATACCAAGCTGTACATCAGAATCCAACAACATCCGTTGAGGTCGACATACCTTTCTTGAAGATCCGACCAAACAGAAGATATCACTCCTATTATTCAACATCATCGAACTTGGTGACACCCAAGTGCTCATATAATGGCCTCGATGGTATTTCCATCATTCAAACGACATCAGCTTGCCAAGTTCCACTAATAGTTGTCATGATTCCAAGATCAACACTACTAGTGCCGTCAATACTAGAAGCAACTAACACATCCTCTTTGCTCTCGCAAGTGTGTGACGCGACTACTATGAGAAGATGATGAGATGTGTCATCTTCAGAGCTGCTGTCATGACGGCGATACTTTAGGTTAGGATAAACGACGGCGCACTATAAGGTTGTTAAGAGTCCACCGTTGGATCAACTTTGTGGGATCAGGATGTTGAAAAGGCTCCAAGAGATATTATCTTGGACCTTATCAAATATAAAGCGCAGTCAGGATGGAAAGGGTATGGGAGAGTGCTAGACACATCACTTTGCTGACTAAGGAGTATATCTGATCGAAGTGGAGCCGACGCAGGACATGTATAGAGAACAACATGATCCTCCAGATGTACCGATGCCCAATCCATTTGTGATCAACATCCGGTGTCTTCATCGTGATCACTTTCGGGCGTGGTTAGTGTATCATTTTGGAGATAACTTTTTGCAACAAGTGATAAACTCTCCAGACCCGATTATTCTTCCAGTTGTTTTCTACGGCGCGATTTGGGATGTAACAGTGTACGTTTTGATTTAGTTTGGGTGCTATGGATCTGAGCTTACCAGTAGTGGTGGCTTTCAACACATGGGTTCCAATCCATCACTATTGCTTACCGAAAACAAGCCATAGGGAGTTGATTGTGAGGAACTTTGGCGAGGAGTATTATTCTCAAGTTATAAACTCCCCGGTTTTGTTTGTAGTTCTGTTCATACTTAGCCGGTTTCGAGTTATCATTTTGACTCTTTATTAGTGGCAACTCATATTGTGTATAGGATGGGTAAGTAGTGTGTTTAGGATAGTTGTAAAGCTCTAAGTTAAAATGGAGCTAATTTGGCCACACAAGAGGTCAAAATAACACTCTTCATTCTCATTGGTCTTGGAGTTTGGGCCAATGAGGGCACTTGGGCAACTTCTTCGAGGTTTTGAGGCGTTTTGGAGACCTTCTAGGGAGACATTTGGAGTCCTGAGGATTGGGTTGGAGAGCTGAAGGGACGAGCTACGACGTGGACTCAAGAATGGATGGATTTGAAGGATTTGTCATTCAGAAATAGTCATTTAAAAATAGAGTGAGAAATTTAGACCTTTGAGTGTATTTGGGATGTTTCTGAGAATCTTACGAGGGTTTTGGGAGATCTAAGTTAACAGTGACATAATTTACAACTCAAGCTTGCGTTTGGATTGAAATTTTGACTCAGTTGGATGAGTTTTGAGTACGGAGTGCTAGCTTGAAGTTTGTGTATACAGTCAGAGTTGCAGGACTGCACTGAGTGTCACGAAGTTAGTACGGAGATCATATCTTTTAATATCAGAAAGTTCTGTCAATAAAACTTTGCATTATCCAAGTTCTGATGATAAGTGACCTTCTCATGAAATCTGGGAGCAATTGAAGTCAAGGATTGGGATGTGTGATGGGTATTGTACACAGGGGTCTGCATATCGCCTTGTGATATAGTGTGCAAATCAACGATTGTTCTAAGAGATCTAGAGGAGAAAAACATCTGAAACTTTTCTGAGAGATTAAAAGGATTGTGGAGAAATGTTTTGTAAAGTTTAAGCGAGAGTTATTGGTCGAATCATTGGCTATCATAATCTTCTTCCGCTAAAGTTCTACCGGTTTATAACGAACTCGAATGTGGAGTGCTGAGGAGAAGAAGAAGAAATTGTCAACTCACACGAGGTTCTAGAGGGATCTTCTATAGCCAGGCGCTCGAGCGTTCTCAAAGCAAAGAAATGTCCATGCGACATCGTAACACATGAGATGATGACACCCCCAATGCCAATAGATCCTTGGTTGAGAAAACATGAGAATAAACAAGAGTATAGCATCCCCAACATTGCATTGGATGCTACCTTAGACGATGTTGATGGTTGGGCCCAACTTGCTCCATCTCCAAGTACATCAATATTGGCTTGCACCATCATCATTCCAATAGGTTGTTTAGGAGCCATGGATAAGGAATTCAATGCCTCATATAATGTGAATGATTGAGGAAGTCTAACTTTCCACTAGCCTACCGTCTTTTTGGATCCAATTCCATGGACACTCCTCTAAACTCAATAGTATGTGTTGCACTACAAGTCATAGCAATTGCACATAGTTGTGCCGTTGTGCACATGTACTCTACCACATCTTCATCATATGATGTAGAGACAACAGCTCCAAAATCAGACATTTGCTAGGCTATAGCAATACTTGCTATCTTCTACTCCAACTGTTTAGTGAAGATGCCATGTTCAACTCAAGACTAGCCTCATGGACTAACACTTGACTAGGGGCTGGTCCTCTAACACCACCCTTGTCACCTTAAACTCCTCGTTCACTTCCAGGGACTCCCATGACAACTCTCATTGATTGTAATTCTAGATGAAGATCAAAACATCAATCAATCATGTGACCATGTATATGAAAATGCTCACATGATTTTGATCCAACAAGATCCACCCTTCAACCTTGAAGGGTGGATCTTGTGATGAGTTACACTACATATTCAACACACCATCTTAGCAACTGATTCTTGACTTGAAAAGGATAGCAATGGTCTCGACCCAGATCAATCTGTCCGGATGATCAAGATTGTCCCACATGTCAACCATAACCACTTCGGGTTTGTGTTGTAGATTAGTAACGTGAAGGAGTTGATGAAGTTGCCAAATCCTTGCTAAATACAATAGTCGCCACTTTCTCCTCGTGCATGTTGGACTCAATACGCTCAGCAAGACAAATCACACTAGCCAATATAGGTGATGTCTCATGTAGTAAGGTGGTGTCTTTCACTCTACGTCTCAACTCAGTGTCCAATATCCCATACTAATATTGGACAATTTGTGCTTTTGTTAGCCCATGTATAACACTAATCAACCGACGCATTTGAGTATACGCCTCTTAAAGATTCTACTTAGTCTTCCATTGAAACTCATGCAAGCCTCGTAGCTTATCAGTCCTCACCCCTTGGTAGTCTTTCATGAACTGTGCAAAGAACTCCAAAATATATAAAAAGTTGGAACCTCTAAACTCTTCCAACTTGATTTACTTCAACCATATCATTTGTGTTAGGTATGAAGGATGAACTAGCACCATCAAACATTGTAGCCAAAGTAATAGAGATGTAGTTTGCAGACCAATATTGTCTCCTGATTTTAATCTCCTCAAGATGTTCACGTCAAATCTCATGATAATCATCCATTAGAAAACCCTCCAAATTTTGAAATAATCCGATCCAAGCCATAAACGGACTTTATAACACAAAGCTGCGCATTTGTTATGAATCACATCATTGTAACTCTAGGGAAGTGAGGAGAGACCACTTGAATAACTCAAGAAATTCTGAAGTTGAGAGATACCTAAATGGTTTCTCTTTCTCTAAATATAGTTGTCAAAAAGCTACAATATAGATAAGGTTATACAACCACCATACATTCAATTTCTCGTGGATCAATAACATGGCAGACATCACTATGAGCATATATATTACTGACGTGTAACTCCAACTAACACACTAATTAACACATAAGAAACTCAATCTAAAGAGCACATGGATTGTTAACGTGACATCTTTAAATAGTCCACTAATAGGCTATATATCTCCAACTTGCGAACCTCTACTTTAGTTCTCATTAACTTAAGATGGTTACAAATCACTTTTTTTAAGATGCAACAAGGATGTTGCATCTTAAAAGAAGCGATTGCGATTGTTTCATTCAATATGGATGGATTGTTCACCATCACCTCCTTTCACACTCTTTACTTCAGGCCTTGTTTGAAGACATCTAAGCCTTATGCTCCATTCATATCCATAATGGATACTTGAAGATTATAAAATTCTTCAATGTATTCATGTATGACTCCTTTCTGCTTTAAATCCCACAACTTCATTCTTGCGGTTTGAAACGAATCCACCATTTGAAAAATCTCAAGAATCCCCTCTTGCATTCCATTTCATGAAATAGAAGCATTTCATTGTGAAAACATTCGTTCCCATGTATTGTACCATATAAGAGCCTTATCCATAAGATAAGACCGCATGAACATTCTAGCGATAAAATCAGAAACATGAAAATATGATAGATGTTTTTTCATCCTCATGATTCATCCCTCCAAAACTTCCATGGCTCTACTGCCCTTGTAAGCTTCCACCTTACATGTCTTTTTCATACGAAGAAAGAGATTGGCTTGATCTTCCATTTCTTGAAGTTGTCTCCTATTTGACTCTTCGTTGGCAATAGCAGTTGCTTGCGTTTGGGGTTGAGTCGCTTGTATTGGAGTTTCCATTTCCATATCACAAACTCTTTTTCTCTCTTCCTTTTCACTCTCTAATGCAGAAATCTTGTCTTCCATGGCTTGTTGCTTTGTATGTCCATCTACAATAACTTTTCTCAACTCTTTCATTTCTATCATGATTGAGTTCAAACTTTCACTCATAGCCATTGATGCTTCCATGCTTCTTAACCACTCAAACTAATACAACGTAAGTATAATAACAATCCAATCTCTCAAAATAGGAATCACAAAAGGCCGAGGTGATCATATTACAACTCAATAGAACTCTTCACCATAATTTCTAACAATAAAATTCCTCCACACTCTCTTTTGTCGGTAAATTGTTCTAATTTTTACATACGTGTTGAACCAAATTGGTGCGGATGGTGTAACCAATCTTGGTTAGTCATAGTTAGTTTAGCCAAAGCGTAGAGTGGTCACTAGATCACAAAAAGACAAGATAGTGGTGTGCACTATCCAAAAAGTAAAAGGGTAAATGACAAGGTGGCTACCATGCATTGGTGGATCAGATTGTGTGCTAGACGTCTGTTAGGAATTGGTTAGGATAAGATAACTAAACATGCAACCTACGCATGTTAGCCATGTGGCATAGTTTGGATTTCGGACTCCTCTAGTCCCACAAAGATATAAAGCAAGGAGAGGTCTTGAGAAGGCCATCTCTCATCTTGGAAGTCATTCCGGAGTCATTGCTTCAGTGTTACAATGGTATCAGAGAAGGCTTATTGTTCCTATGAGTGTGGATCACCCCTCTTGGAAGAATAGTGCAGGTTGGTACAATTATTTGAGGAGAGAGAGTGTTTGTTAGAGGCCGGCGGTGGCCATTGAGCCGCAAGTAGTGGAAGGGGTTATTGTGGGTGCGGGGTTATGGATGGGGGAGATAGAATAGTACCGAGATTCCCATTTCTTAATCCTTTTCATGTCAAACTGTTATACATTGAGAGAGCAAGGTTGATTCAGTATTTGGTTTATCATTTTGGTGCCAACTTCATGGACCAAGTGATGAGATCTCGAGATCCCTGTTATCTTACCTATAGTCACCCACGATGTTACTTGGGATCTCACGATTTACATTTTAGTTTAGAGATGGACCTCAATAGACCACCAAGGTGAGATTCAACACACGGTGTGAAATCTATTGTGTGTATCATCCTAAAGCTATGTTTCCAAGCCTAGTTATTAGAAACTTTGGAGAGGAGTATTACCATGAGGTGATAACATCACCTATTCCTTTTGTGTTGCCAATCTTGAGAAATTGGAGAGTGTTCATCTTAACCCTATCTTGAGAGAGAGTGGACGGAGGCGAATCATGGAGGACACTTTGAGAGAAATGATTCAGGAGTTGAGAGATTTGAGAAACGCATTTGAGCAAAGTTAGACTCAAGTACAAGAGTTAGCTCAAGAATTAACAGCAGTCAAAGCGAGAGGAATGGAAAATGAGAGAATGAGAGAAACTCCAATGGAGATGGAGACGTCACCATCCATGGTAGAAAGTGAAGAAACAGTGAGAGCCCGTGCTCTTGAAGCCCAAGCAAAGACAACGAGCAAGAGAGCTAGATCTTGAGACATCCATGATTTCAAGATGACAAAAGCTTGTAAGATAGAACCTTACCGAGGTAGTCGAACCATGGGAGTTTTGGAAGGTTGGATTGAGAGAATGAAGTATCATCTTGCTTTGTTCAATATCAATGATCACATTGCAGGTCTTTTTGTTTGTACTTTGTTGTTGGAGAAAGCATCTACATGGTTTCAGGGTTGGATGATGGAGCTCAATGAGTCAAGCCAACAGGTTACTTGGAGTGCAATGAAGCGAGGTCTTCTTCAGAATTTTCAAGCAATTTATCCCATCATCACGGCACGGATGAGGTTGTGGAAACTTGAACAGAAGGGAAGTGTGGAGGAGTACATTGAGGAGTTTCGAGATCTTCGAATTCAGATACGAGATATGAGTGGAGCTGAAGCCCTTGATTTATTCAAGAGAGGATTGAAGAAAAAGATTCAACATGAGGTGATTCGGGACAATCCAAGCAACTTGAACGAGGCTATTGCTTGTGCACAACGAATGTCCAACGTTTATCACAACGGTGGAGAGGTATCAGTTCCCTCAAATCAATACTATGGACCCATGCGTATGGAGTTGGGCAACATAAGGAGGAGAGAAGATTTCATTCCAAGGGGAGTGAATGCACAAGGAGGAGATCGTCGCCTTCGAATCCTCATCGAGAAGCAAATTCAAGAGGAGGAGACGGAGTGGAGGGAAGACGAGAAATGAGGCAGTGCTATAATTGTGGAAGATTTGGTCACATTGCGATGAATTGCCGTACCCGAGTTCTGGCAAGAGGAGCTAGACCCCCCTATCGACGAGCCCTCAACAATCTTGAAGGTGGAGACAAAGTGACCGATGGAAACACGGGAAACGGCGAGCATCGAGAACCTTGCCTTGCGGCCTTACTGGTTCGATGAAAAGGAGGAAGGGCAAGGGAAGGAAGCACAAACATGAGGTAAATGGTTTGAGAAAGAAGAAAACATGTTTGATTGTGACGGATGGCGAGATAGAAGGAGTAAAAGTGAGAGTATTGATTGATCCAGGAGCTACAGAAAATTTCCTATCTCGATCTATTGCTATAAAGTTGGGATTAGCTTTAGAGAAAGATGAGAGTGAAAAGGTAGAGTTGCCAAGCGGGCAAACAGAGAGCATTGAGAGCATTCCTAGGAAAGTGGAGTTGAAGATTGGGCAATACAAGGAATCGTTGGAGTGGAGAGTAATTCGATTGGCTCGCTATGATGCTATTTTGGGTATGCCTTGGATGGAAAAATATAATCCTGAGGTAGATTGGCGAAGGAAGATAGTAAAAACTATGAGTTGGAGGATCTTTGGAGAAAGACTTAGATCAGGACACAAAAACTTACCTCTTTATGTGATAGGAAGAACCGCTATCAGTCACAAAGATGTATGTTTTTTGGGCCTAATAAGAGATGTAAGTGCTCCAAAAGAGCAATCTTTTATACATGAGGAGTTAACTTGTATCTTGAGTTTCAAGATGTTTTTCCAGATGATTTGCCTCCAGGTTTATCACCAAGAAGGAGAGTGGATCACAAGATAGAGATCTTACCAGGAAGTTCACCTCCTTGTAAAAGTCCCTATCGACTTGCAACCGAATGATTTGGAGGAATGCAAGGCACAATTGGAAGAGATATTGGAGAAAGGTTTCATCCCACCAAGTGTGTCACCATATGGAGCTCTAGTATTGTTCATGAAGAAGAAGGACGGCTCCATGCGGATGTGCATGGACTATCGTGCTCTAAATCAACAAACGGTGAAAAACAAGTATCCATTACCGCGAATGGATGACTTGTTTGATCAACTTCATGGAGCTAAGTATTTCACCAAACTCGATCTTAGAAGCGGATACAATCAGATCAGAGTGGCAGATGAAGACATACAAAAGCTGACTTTTAGAACTAGATATGGTCATTTTGAGTATCTAGTTATGCCATTTGGTTTAACCAATGCCCCGCCACATTCATGGGGACGATGAATGATATTTTTCGTAAATATCTGGATAAATCAATGATTGTGTTTTTAGATGATATCTTGATATATAGCAAGTCCTTACAAGATCATCAAAAACATCTACGAGAAGTACTCCAAGTGTTGAGAGAAAATAAGCTCTATGCTAAGATGTCAAAATGTGAGTTTGGCAAAAACGAAGTAGATTACTTAGGCCATAGAGTTGCGTGATGGCATCAAGTCATGAGTGACAAAGTGGAAGCCATTCAAAATTGGACTTCCCGGAGAATCGGACTCAACTACGTAGTTTCTTGGGTTTAACCGGCTTTTATAGAAGGTTTGTGGGAAGCTTTTCTTTCGTATTGCTCAAGCTTTAACAAGTCTCTTAGGCCAAGGGCAGAAATGGCAATGGGGTGCAGCTCAAGAGATTGCATTTCGGGCTTTGAAAGATGCTCTTACATGCATAAATCCTTAAATGGTACGAACACGGTAGACCAACAAAACTTGCTACGGATGCATCAGGTGTGGCAGTTGGAGGAGTGTTACAACAGGAGTGGAAAGATGGATGGCACCCAATTGCTTTCTTTTCACGAAAACTTTTGCCGACGGAGCAAAATTATCATACCACAGAGAGTGAGGAGTTAGCCATTGTCTTGGCTACTAAACATTGGAAGCACTATCTCGGAGATAAGGAGTTTGTGGTTGAGACAGACCACAAGCCTTTGGTTTATTTAGAAACTCAAAAGGACCTCTCCAAGCGGCAGATTCGTTGGGCTAAATGACGACAGCGTTTCAACATGAAGATCGTGTATGTGGAGGGGAAGAAGCAGCTTGCCAATGCATTGACACGAATGCCATGCATTAATCACATCACGGAGGTGAAGATTCACTTTCGAATGGTGGGGGAGAACCTGAATCGAGCTACCAAGGAGGATGAGGAGATTGCACAAGCCCTTTCAGCGGGGGTCGAGCACATTTGGAGCAGGGGATTGGCGTTCTACAAAGGGAAAGATCTGGATACCCTCGGATGTTGCCCTTCGTACAACTTGATGTTAAGTAGGCCCATGATTCAGCTATTGTGGGCCATGTAGGAGTGGAGAAGACCATTGAAAGGCGTCCAAAGGGTATACTTTTGGCCAAAACTAGAGAGGACATCACCGGCTATGTTCGAAGTTGTATGGAGTGTCAACAAATTAAGGCTAGCAATCGAAACCAGCAGGTCTACTACAACCTCTACCAACACCGACTAGAAGATGGGAGCACGTTAGTATGGACATTGTATGTGAGTTACCAATGACGTCTACGGGTTATGATTCAATAGTCGTTTTTGTGGATAAATTGAGGAAGATGATCCATATTAGGCCCACAACAAAAAAGACGATTCTTTTTGAACTTGCTCGAATTTATATGGATGTAGTTTTTACTCAACATGGCTTAGCTAGAGTGCTCATCACCGATAGGGGCACTTAATTTACTAGCATGTTTTGGAAAACTCTATTTGGGCTATTCAAAACAAAACTAGCCATGTCCACTGACTTATCATCCTCAAACGGATGGGCAAACCGAAAGAGCAAATAGGACTATTGAGGACATGCTTAGAGCTTTCACTTTGGAAGAGCAAGGCGGTTGGGATGCACTTTTACCCTTGATTGAGTTTGTTTATAATAACTCAATCAATGCATCCACTAAAAAGTCAGCCCCTTTCTTCTTGATGTATGGAGAACACCCTATCACACCATCTAGCTTGGTGAGTGTAGGTCACATGCAGGAACCATCAACCCAAGTTGAAGCGATTGAGCGAGTTTGTGTCACGAGTCCAACGAGGAGTACACCGAGCAAAAGCACAAATTAGCCATTGCCCAAAATCGGCAAAAACAATATGCTGATGCTCATCGACGACATGTGGAGTTTCAAAAAGGCGATCAGGTGTGGTTGTCTACTACCAATTTGTCATTAATAGGGGTCCGAAAGTTCAGTCCACGGTTTATTGGACCTTTCTTGATTGTCCAACGGATTGGAGAAGTTGCCTACAAGTTAGAGTTGCCAACACACATGAAAATACATCCCGTTTTTCATGTGTCTCTCTTGAGGAAGTATACCCCACGATCTCCTTCCTTTGGCAACCCACATCAACCTCCTCCTTTACCAGCCATGATTGATGGTGTAGAGGAATATGAGGTTGAGAGAATCCTCAAGAAATGGACAAGAGGGCAGTGGAATACCAAAGTGGAATATCTAGTCCAATGGAAAGGTTATCCACTTTATGAAGCTACTTGGGAACCATTGGCAAATCTTACAAATGCCAAGATACTTGTAGAGACTTTTGAGTCTTCTTGCAACGAGGACGTTACGACTTAAATGGGGGGAGATTTGTAACCAATCTTGGTTAGTCATAGTTAGTTTAGCCAAAGCGTAGAGTGGTCACTAGATCACAAAAAGACAAGATAGTGGTGTGCACTATCCAAAAAGTAAAAGGGTAAATGACGAGGTGGCTACCACGCATTGGTGGATCAGATTGTGTGCTAGACGTCTGTTAGGAATTGGTTAGGATAAGATAACAAAACATGCAACCTACGCATATTAGCCATGTGGCATAGTTTGGATTTCGGACTCCTCTAGTCCTACAGTATATAAAGCAAGGAGAGGTCTTGAGAAGGCCATATCTCATCTTGGAAGTCATTCCGGAGTCATTGCTTCAGTGTTACAATGGTTCACGATTCAAATCCATTCAACATTCAGTATAGATAGTAAATGATACAATCCCATGTTTTTTCATAGTTCACAATCGGAAGTATCATTGATACTGGTAACGTCATCACTCGAGCCATAAATGTACATTCCAATTGGCCACAAGGTACACTCTAAAAGCATATTTCTCCATGAATTGAATATGGATATTGAACAAGTTGGGAAATAAAAAGTTTGGTACAAGATTTCCCTCAAGCACTACCTGTAGCTCTTTGTTTTTCCTTTTCCCCCTTACTCTACATGCATATTAAGAACCTCTGGAAGTCTCTATACAACTCTCAAGAACTTAAAGCTATCATCACGATCTTGCTATTCCAAGAGGGGTAATCTACACTCAAGGAAAGAGCAAGTTTGCTTTGATACCATTATAATATTAGAGAAGTGAGGAGAGACCACTCGAATAGCTCAAGAAAATCTGAAGTTGAGAGATACTTGAATGGTTTCTCTTTCTCCATATATAGCCCTCAAAAAGGTACAATAGAGATAAGGTTACACAACCACCATCCATTCAATTCCTCGTGGATTGATGACATGGTGGACATCAGTCTAAGCACACAGATTGCTGACGTGTAACTCCAACTAACACACTAACTAACACATAAGAAACACAATCTAAAAAACACACAGATTGCTGACGTGACATCTTTAACTAGTCCACTAGTATGCAACTCATGACTATCTATCTCCACCTTGCGTAATCTCCACTTTAGTTTCTCACGAACTAAAGATGATTACAATCATTATTCAAACTCATGTATGAAGTCATTCGACTCAATAATACCAACTGTACCCAAATATCGTCTAGGAACCTTGGTAGTCTCATAGATATCATCCATGTCTCACAACAATAGTGTGGGGATACACTCCAAGATATCACTTTGCTTTGTCACGCTCTGACATCAAATCACAGTCTCCTGTAAATCGCAAAGGCCAAGATTAGTATTGCACTCCGCTATAGGTCCACTTCTAATCTGAGCATATACAATGGCAAGAAATTAATTTAGCGCTGAAGGGCTGGCTTTTGATTATGGTAAAAGGTTTATTAAATTTCTGCATAATAGCCGCATCATCATTACCATCATCAGCAGGAGCAGCATCAACTTTGTCATGGTAAATTAGGAGAAGAAGATGAATTAGAGGAATTTTTGTTGAAGGAAAGGTTGACTTCATATAATACAAAGATGACAGTTTTGGTTTTCACTCTTTAATTTCAAATCACCATAATAGATAAAAAAATCCACTCAATTGCATCAATTCTTCACCTCACCTTGTAGCTCTTGTTGTGATCTTTCCAACACTCTCTTTCTATTTTTGAATGTCCCCAAGAAGGATTGTAAAACTCGTTAAAATCTTAAAAGAGTTGTCTCAAGTGCCATCTTTGATCCAAACTTCATGATGAATTAGAATAAAAAGTAATTTTTTTTTGATCTCTAGTGAGGCCAAAATAACTATATTCTAACTTAGAGCTTTAGAATTAACCTAAACATACTACTTAGCTATAATATAAATTATTATTAATCTAGACTCGAAATAACAATTTAAAACTGACTAAGTATAAACATAACTACAAATGGAAACAAAAAATTTATCACTTGAAATAATACCCTTCACCAAAGTTCATACTCATCAACTTCTTATGGCATGCTTTTGCTAAAAAATAATGATGGATTTAAAATCACGTGTTAAAAGTTTTCACAACTTGAAATTTTGGATCCATAATATTTAAATTAAATCAAAATATATATTGTTAGGTCCCAAAATATATCATAAAAAACAATTGAAAGAATAATTAGGTTTGAAAAATTTACCAATTGTAGTATAAAATTATCTCCAAAATGATATTCTAACCATGCTCGAAAGTGATAGCGACGAAGATTCTAACTATTGATAAAAAATGAATTGGACATCAGAACATTTGGAGGATCATGATTTTATCAATCCATGTTCCACATCGGCTTCACTTTGATAAGATAAGCTTCATAGTTAAAAACGATGTTTATGATATTTCTCTTCACCTTTGCTCGCTCGCCACTCTTTACATTTGATAAGTTCTAAGATAATATTTCTAGTAACCTTATCAATATTATCATTCTATAAATTCAATTAAACCATGTGCTCATAACAAACTTACAATGAATTGTCAATTATCTTCATCTAAAATATCATCGTCATGACAAACGAATTTGAAGATGACACATGTCATCATCTTTTTATAATATACATGTCACACACAAAAATGGAAGTCCGCATTAAATATATTTTTCAAAGTTTTTTTTTCACATAAGTTGTTTGGCTCTTAGATTGATGTTAAATAGGTTTCGTCATTTGTAAATTTTTCAGATTTATTTATAAAGTCTTTACCTACGCAACCCATAAGAAGCTTGTATATGGTATATGTATGTACAGGCTAGCATATCTATGAGACACCTGGAATGATAGATCTCTCTAGATGTTTCCACTTTTATTTTCTTTCTTGTGACTTATTATCTTTAAATTCCTTAGAGGATTTTTGTCACATAAAATTAAAAAAACTTAACTATCAATAGTATTACATTTGCTTATTCAAAAACTAATGTAATCTAGTAGACAAGTGTTTGGTATTAATATTCCAGTTGAAAGTGGCATGTAGTGTTCAATATCAATGGAAGTAACACGGAACTACAGAGTTAGAATGGAATTCCAACTCCCAAGTACCAAAGTTCTGACTCAAGTACATTGTACAAAAAGAAAGAATATATATATATATATATATAAGAACTCTTCCGTATTGCTTTTCATTCAAATTATCTGATTTATTCTGTTTGTTTTCCATTAGACTCTTTCCGCTTTACACATGAACATAGAGTTGACTACACTCATAACCGTGATTAGAGTTTGTGCTATTAGTGTGGAACACATTATTCAGTTGAAGTGTATTTTGTAGGCACTTTACACGTATTGCTGTTCATAGCTTTCGAGTAAAAACCTCACATAATACATGGTTGAAGAATACATTTGCGCATTGAATAGAAAATCAACAAAGCGCTCATATATGATTAATAATAAGGGTTGTGATTGTAATTTTGAGTTGAGGAGACATGAAAAGTCAAAGATATCAGTGAAGTTGACTAATGTGGATGATGTTTTGTAATATTCTGTGTGGTGGCTCCTGCTGCTTGACACGAGCCAAAGTCTGAGCCACAATGATCTCATCCGTGAGGCGGAAAAACTGCAAAAGGAATTGGGAAGAACCGTGGAAAGAATCTCTGGCCAAAAATAGGTTAAAAGTAAACGCAAGTCTATCTGAATCAATCCATCCATCCGTACTCATTATTTCTCGGTGTACAATCTGTACTTCTCAACAGCAAATTATTGACGCGATTATTAGTGCTTAAAACAAGCTGACATATCGTGTGCAGCGATCCTTCTACTTCATGTCCTCGATGCTGTTGCTTGGAAGGACTAAAATAACCGATCGAGAGGAGATACTGAAATTTCAAAAAGTTTACTTGATGATGATCAAGATGATCTCTTTTGAAGTTCAATTTTCCTCTGGAAATTATCTATTTGTAACGAACACTGTACAATTTCCACGTCTTCCTGCGAATCCAACGTTGCGTGTCAGCGATGCAAAATTGTATTTGTCGCTTCCGGCATACAGGGACACTTCGTTCCAGGAAGGAACCCTTCGATCGAACACACTGCGGAGCGTCACAAAGAAGTCCCCTCCTTTCGATTCAGTACAAATTCAAGCTGTACAAATTCAAAGAAGCAGTTGTTTTCCAGGGCGTTCAGAAGCAGTCTAGATATGAGTCGATCGATCAGTCTTCACTGTCGTTTCAGATGACAAAATCTGCAATTGCAAGAAAAAATCGACGCAATTTCGTTTACAATCTTTGATGTGTCACAGCTGCACTCTGAAAGCTTCTGAATCACTCGAAACTGGCTGCTCCTTAACCAAAAAAAAGTCTGATATCATTCACGTACCGTGGAGCTGATTAGCAAGCAGTAGCTAGAAGTAACGAGCTTTATCCAGAAAATATTAACTTCACGTTTGTGGTTTGAATCGACTAAGGCGACCAGAGGACTAGAGGTGCCGGCTTGCGTGTAAACCATTTGGCCACAAGGCGCACTCCTACGATTTGCAAGATCACTGGCACGCATTGTCGAAAAGTGAGCTCATGGGCGGCATGTCCCCGGAAAATGCAGTTGACTTTCATCAAGGGCAGCTTGCATGGAACACAGCTCAATTTGTTGTTGGGACTAATATCAGGGTTGACTTAATTGAAGCGGCGAAGAGGCAGCTTCGGTTCCTCGAGCTTGTGGACAGTACCCCAGCCCTGAGGAATCCTCAACTTTTGAAATGTGCAGCATTTCGGTAGGTAAATCATTTCACTTCCGCTCCATGTTGATCCGGTGGAATTCGAAATTGCTCGCTGCTTTTGAGACCAATCTCAGATCTTTGGTTTGACTGAAGATTGTGCTTTGTTGTCGTAGGTACTGGAATAACTGGCTACCTTTGGCATCGAAGTTCCAGGCCATTGGATTCCCTGACAATGCTCACGAGACGACCGGTGCTTGCTTGTTGCCACCGTTGGATTGCGCATGGATTTGGCATTGTCACAAGCTCAGCCCGGTACGGCATTTCTCAAACTTGATTTGCAGACTCGCGAACATCTTTCTTCATTACAATGCTGATGCACATACATTTTTGACGCTGGGTATCTCATTTCAAATTCTTTCAATGATTGCAGGTGCGGTATGCAAACGACTGCAAAAGGCTTTTTGGAAAGCTCATCGACATCAGAACTGTCCCCGGAGGAGACTCCACGGAGTCCGACTCAGAACAAACTTCGTCGAAATGGTGGCAGACTGAGTACCCGGACGAGCCATACCATCTAATTCCGGCCATGGACGATGGCATAAGTGAAGAATTTGAGAAACTCCTTGGTCGCCAGTGTGGTAAGCTGAGGGTTTTATCTCCCATGCAGTCATACGACTTTGTCGCTGCAGCTGCCAGACAGGCCCCTTTCTTCTATCAGGTGCGTACGTTACAGATCACCGTTCTCTTCAATGAGATTCAAGATTTTTGACAGTTTCCATCTTCAAGTCATGGGCAGAAGTACCCGGATAATATAAGCTTTAGATAGAGTGTCCCTTGAAGAATTTCTTCTCCTTATTTCTCGTATCGAATGGCCAATTTTAGGAACTTCAGGGCACTAGGATACGTTTGTTTCATGACCCACATATCGCTTACAGCTTCATTCGTTTCAAAGCACACATCTAAAGCTTAAGTCTGTGTTATACGAAATAAGATTAAAACACAGCAACAACATTAAAAAAATAATTGTATCGACTGCGGAATCGGCTAGATTGCTTGGGAAGTCTTGACTGACACGATTGTTTACAAACTTGGATCACTTCTCGTTTTCAAGGTTCAAAGGAGCTGGTTCACGGACGATGAATTCCTGCGAGAGGCCTTACGAAGATATAGAGCATACCTTTACTTGATCCAAGAGGCTTTGAAAACGAAAAAAGAAAACGATCCACAAGTTTTCTTGGTTCCGACGTACGACATTGACCTCATGTGGCACACTCACCAGCTGCACCCAACCGCATACGCAAGAGACACAACGCATCTGATCGGGAGAGTACTGAATCACGATGACACCGACAGCGATCGAGGCGAGGGCAAGAAGCTTCACAATAGCTATATCGACACATGCAACAGGTGGTGGGTTACTTACAGGACCGTCTACGAGCGAGCAGGAGCAATGTACAGGGGACCCGAGCCATCGATGAGGTGTCCTCCTGCTACGCCCAAGAAGGACGGCTTTGCTATGGAAAGGGAGAGGAAAGTTTTGGAGTTCACGTCTAAGGGAAGGTGGGATTCTTTTAACTACGACTGTGTCATGGAGTCTGCTGCTGAACAGACTCCGGCCGGGGAAGTGAGGTCGACCTTCCAGGTGAGAGTCCAGACACCTACTACCGACATTGAGATCTACAATTCATTTCATTCATTTAATTTACTGCATTCAAAATTGCTCGAGGAGTAGTGACTCATGGTTCCGAAAAGTAAAGGTGAGCGACAATGTCAAGGTTTGAAGGACTTGGTGCTCGAGGATGGATCCGATAACTGGTTACTTTTATACGTGTGTTTTAAATCTTAAGCGTTATAGGCTAAGTTGGGCATTCATGATAAAGACTGTTGGTTGATTTCAATAACCTCTTACCTCATGTTTAGCAGGCTGAGCGCTGCAGTTGACGAAGGTATAAAAAGCCATTGATATGCGGATTTAGTTACTGAACTAAAAAATGGCTCTATTTGTAGGTGCACCTGGTGATTTTGGGCGCTCTAAATCTCCCCGAACCGCAAGGACATCATAAAGATAGATTCCAAGTTCGTGTGACCGCCTTGGAGAGATGCCCATTCTTGAGGATGGACACAGAAAAGGAGGAAGCTTCTGGCAATAATCAAGTGGAGTGGAACCATGGGTTTGCGATGGAAGCTGAACATGGAACGAGAGGTTTGCAACTCGAGGTACTGAGCACCAGCAAGGAGAGAAGGATGGCTGGATGTTTTTCCATGGGTTCGAGCAAGACCGAAAGAGGACAGAAATCTCTAGTGGTGGGAAGCAGAAAGAGCAAGAAGCAGAACAACCTCACGAGCTTGGGCAAGGTATCCATCCTTTGGGCTGATCCTGATATTCACCGGTCGAGCACGATATCCAAGTTTCTCGACACTGGAACTGTGGAAATCCAGTTATCCATATCTGTAACAAAATTTCGGCTTGCACCGAAGTTGTTCCGGGCACTGCATTCGCATGTGACGGACGACAACTACAAGAAGGTAGCTCTACATATTGATAAAGATGACGTTCCTCAGCAAGGACGTTGGACGACGAAGACAGTAGTGAATCACAATGGAACGCCCAAGTACAAAATTCGAAATAGGTACGTGACTCAGTATCTGTGACTACAGCTCCAATTCAAAGTCTTTGCAGTGAACGCTTTGAAGCTGCAATACGAATTCTTCTTGCACACTGTCGATGCACACCCTGTTCCTCTGATGACTTCACTCAAGCAGTGAAATACCGATTGATTCTGATGCCCCTGTCACAATCTTGAATTTGTATGCAGATCAGAGCATTCTGTACTGGATTGGACGTCTTCCTCGGGACGCAGATGGGAAGATACCAGTATATACGTACATGAAGCAGTAGTAAGCAAGCCGATAGCAGGTAAGGAGATGCCTTGACACTGAGCTTTATCAACACTAGTGCAGACCATTCTTGATTAAGGAATCCAACAGATGTTGGAGGATCTACATTCAATCTGATAGAACAGCGTGGGTCAAAATTTCACACCTTGATATACGGTCATGCCTTTACAAATTCATCTTGCTTATCCCGCTAAATGAGATCAATGGCATTCCAAGCTCACAAAGCTTATTTGTCCGCGGTGGTTAGATGAACCATCTTGGCCCAGAACGGTTGAAGCAGATGCAGGTAGACTAGTAGCCATAGGCCGCCTTCTTGTAACGGAGTACCACAGAACAAAAAAACATCATGTGCGACAGTGGTCTCTCTTCAATGACGGAGCTATTCTGACTGTCCATCGCCCCTCGACAAAGACGCCGAAGGACATAAACTGTGAACTCTACGGTGAATTAGGTCCACACCGGGTAAGAAACTTCGTGCACTTCAAACTCCATGGCCATTCAAAGTGATCTATTTCATCTCAATCTGAATATAATCCTTAGATGCAGAAACTTAAATTTATGTTTGCCACCTACTTTACAATCACTCTGATATGAAGAGAAATGTTGACAATTTCTGGCCTGCAAATGCGTTTTCTTCCTTGCCTCCGCTAATCGCACATGGTTTTGCGTTCGTTATGGAATTTCTAGATGAATTTACTCTCAGGCAGGAGACTGGAGTACGCTGTCGCAGATGACGTCTCTAAGGACAAGTGTCTAACTCTCATTCGATATACACCGGACGCTCCCAAGGGCAGGGCCACAGCTCTTCTGAACTTGACCACAGCCTGCTTCGAGGTAAGAAGTGTAATTTGAATTGTTGTAAGAGCCTGGAACAAGGACGTATATACTATGCTTGTATGTACACACACCGGAGTGTTTTATCTCCTGGGCGAAACACCTTCCACTGGGTTTGTACCTGTAGCTGCGCTAGCTTCAGTTCCAAGACGGCATGTGAAATACTCAGATATTCTGACCTAGACCACATCTCTTTGATACCTGTTCCAAGAAGCTTCGTATCCACTTTACATTTCTATTCGGTAGTAAATTTCCCCTGATATTGCAGGTTATGCCAGAGGAAAGCTCGGTATTGGTGCTCATGATCTCTGCTGCGGTGAGCATGTCCTTACACGCTTTTGGCAATCCGGTCGACAAGAGCACAAAATGGAGCGTCAAAAGCAGTTACAGATCTCTGTTATCTGGAGCCGACGACGGTCAAATAGGTGAGGAAATTTCATCTCACCAGCCAGAAAGTACTCACCAAATCGTTAACTGCGTCTTCTCCTTGTGTGCATAAATGAACTTTCATTGAATGTCAAATTCCACCCCTGTTGCTTCCAAGTATTTTATAACAGTTGATCCTCTCGAAGCTGAAAATCAAGACTCTTTTGAAGCGCAGTTTAGGCGTTCAATTCTATTACGTCTATATTAGACAGATCATGCGAGCTCGAGTTATGGAAATCTATCTGTGAGCTGGTCCAGACTCCAAGCTGACAACAGTCCTACTTTTCTTACTTAGACCATGAGTTTGTGTGGGATTGCAGGAGCAATCAAGCTGCACAGGAATCAGTTCTCTCCAAAGTGGACTCCACCTGGTTCTTTCATACGTCTATTCGCGGCCGCGAAACTTCAAACTCTGTACCTCCCTTGGTACCAACTGCGCATCGATTATTCCTACGGACAAAAACTGAGCGGTGCCCAGTGCCAGTCCGCAGCATGTGCGGGCGCAGCTTGTGGGGGGAACGAGGTTCGTGTTCCTGTTGTGGCTGCATACGGAGGGGAAAGTTACGGCTCTGATTGTGGTGGCGGAGGCTGTGGAGGAGGATGTGGGGGTGGCTGTGGCTAGAGAGAGTCCCAATTTTGAAGAGTGAAATCACGAAGTTGTTACCCTCTGCCTGTTTCTGCAGATGTATTGTAGTGTACATTCTGAAATGGTCAAGTTTACATGCATTGGTTTAGGTGATCGATCGTTATGGCAATTTCTTGTCACTTCAAGATTTTAAGGAGAAAGTTTCCAGATGTCATGGTTCCTTCCCAGTGTTCCTATTTGTCACATACTTTTAGATTGCACCAATTGATCCACCGTGATTCTTCTTGTCCAGATACAGCAATTGTCGTTGTCATTCATTTCACACAAAATGAAAATGTTACTCATGTTCATCATCGGACAGCTGAATTTAGCTGTTCCGTTGAAGATACCAGTTTCGTGTGTAACCTCTGTTCTTGATTTAAATGTCAGTCTGTTTAGTTTGAGTCAAACAGTGAGTACGCTCATGTGCATGTACAGTTGTCGATGGAGCTCGTAAGATAGTGAATGAAAAGAGTGGAACACTTACATTCACCGTTTACAGTTTATTGATGGGAACGGTGACTATGGCTGGTGGTCACATTTGGCCGTATTTGCACTGCCCAACTCACCTGTAGAAAATTTCATCTCTTTTGTAAACGAATAAGCAAGGTCAAGTTTCTTTCTGTCGTTGTCCAAAAGAGCAACCGGAACTTGAAGGCCAAATTTCAATTTCAACAAAAGGTGAGATTTTTTCATTCTAGAGCAAGACGACCTGTAGAGATCGTCCACTAGTTCAGGCTTCCATTTGTTGCCCCTGACGATCGTCGGATTTGTGTTTGTTTCCTCTCTGTATTTTGGTAACTGCTCATGGTCCATGTTCTTAACTCTATATCTGGTCACTATCGTGGTCAGATGGCTGTAGCAATGTGTTGTCTTGCATTTTTCAGGGACCTCTTGAGAACTGGAAGCCTGAACTAGTAGACGATCTCTACAGTCGTCGTGCTCTTGAATGAAAAAACCTCTCACCTTTTGTTGAAATTGAAATTTGGCCTCAAGTTTCGGTTGCTCTTTTGGACAACTACAGAAAGAAACTTGACCTTTCTTATAAGCGCAGAAATTTCGGCATGCATATGAATGATCACAATTTAAATCTATCCACTTGAGAATCCTTTGTATGTCAAAAGAACAGACAGAGTACTGTACTCATATGCTACGTAATGATGATCGGCTTGTATTACACAAGTCATCACGTCCACGTTCATTCATCCTGAAACACACGGAATCCTTCCTAAAAGCTGTCTGATCTCTCAACCAAGGAGGAATATCAGGCCTGGATTTAATGCTGAATGAAATGAGTGGGCTAAGGATCCAGGAAGGGGCTGACTCTGATTCCTGGCAGCAAGGCAGGATTGATAGAATATATATCTCTCGATTTATGTTCTATTAAGCAGTCGTCGATGAATATTTTCCCATTCTGACTTTGCAACCTTTAAGCCTGTCAGTTAAACCAATTTTGTGGTCAAAGGAGCGCGAAGTCTAAGTGATCCTGCCATAACATGTTAAAGTATGTTATCAAGAATCAGAATAACTCGAATTCAAGTTTTTTAAAAACTAAAGTATGTCATGTTTGCCAACACTTTATCTATGCCATTTCCTTGCTTATTCCCTAGTCCCGTTTTGGCGGTCAGTATCCTCGAGTTTAACAATGACCTTTCTTAAACCTAAGATGTAGTGAATTTCAGTGAAAAGCTAAAAACGCCTTCTCTGCCACGAGTTTAACGTTTCTGACCCACGGCAGACAACAAAGAAGAGCTGAGCAGACTACCAATTTGCATCATTGCAATGCATAGTAATCCTTCGTTGTCATAGATTGCCAAACTCGGAGCTTCGTTAAACAATCTTCTCTGTCATAACATAGAGCTGCATGTCTCGATATACTGCAGAACTTGCTCTCTTTAGGAAGTGTGCACTTGTCAACTATGTATCTTAACTGTAAGAGTTATTTCTCCTCACCATTAGCTCGAAAAAATTCATCATAGATATTCGTACACACATCGACACTAAGATATGAGGTCACTGCTCATACTTCTAGTTAGGATGATAGAAAGCCAGAAGTCGACATACCCTATTGTATATCGTATAATTGCAAAGTTCTTTTTTACGGTTTTGCCTTCGTTCTTTTTATCCCATGCGTCGCCCCTTTCTCTATTGTAAAGTTTAATTTGGCATTACTGTCGGTACAGCAACTACATAACGTACGTATTCAGCTCTGAAGTTCCTAAACAACGTAATGAGAGATCGAGAATAATGGTTTGTAGATCGAGAAACAGCATGCTGATGAGGTCAGTGATCAGGGCTTCTTTGATCGTTTTAGTAACAGACTCAGCCACTTTGAATAAAGTTTACTCTGGTTCATTTTTTCAAGACACGGTGGCCCGCCGTCAATCAAAATCCTGGCTAATTCCCTGGTGTGTGTGTGTGTTTTGGGGGGGGCGGGGGGAGGTGCGGGAGGGAGCTTCTTCGTACATGCAAGAAAAACATTCTCGGCCTAACTACTGCATCAGCGGTAATGCGAGGCGAATCTCCTGATTCCTCTCAGATTTTGCTCCCGAATTCAAATTGAG
Organism: Marchantia paleacea; assembly: GCA_014180765.2. Lineage (NCBI taxonomy): Eukaryota > Viridiplantae > Streptophyta > Marchantiopsida > Marchantiales > Marchantiaceae > Marchantia > Marchantia paleacea. The sequence continues at coordinate 263,162 of MUAA02000005.1, forward strand.
CACGATATGGCCTGGCTGCTACTTGCATGCCTAGGCCCTGTGGCCAAACTTGAACTTTGTTCTTCTCCAGTCGAGTACCAAACCGCCTCTTTCCCTGGGTGTCTTCTCTAGTACAGTCCTGGAGCTCGGCTCGTACACGTGCAGGGAAGAAGTATGTGAGCGTTGCGATTCTTATTTCTCAGGTGGGGCATCCTCCATGCACCAAGAGAACACGCGTCTTGCCTGCTGACGACGTTCAGGCGGTACTGGGGGATGAATGATATTTGAGTCGTCCAAGTGTATAATTTACTGCAATTGTATCTTCGACCGACTCAGCAGAGTGAGTAAACGCTGAACGTACGTCCGTAGGTACCGTACCGGTGATCCAAAGGAGTAGTAAATATCCCTTCGGATATACCCAGAGGTGGACAGCTTCTGCTCGTCGGGTACTTCAGGCTCGAAGACTCTCTGGAGTCTGGATGAAAAACTAAACTAAAGAATCTAATTTGCAACAGCTCAATGTTGAGAAGATCGGAATTTGGAATGGCATATACTCTGCCTGAGACAGAATGCGAACAATTGACAAGAACTAGATGCCAAGAAGCTCAGAAAGGCCTACAACAAGTCACCAAATGAACAAGCAAAGAGTGATCGGATATCCTGCCGAACTCCTCGTGGTATAAGTCCCACAGTCTGTCCAGCTTACGTATAGTTAGTATGGTCCCAATAGCAGTGGATTGTGGATTGCACCTCCGTGAAGAATATCCATTCTGGACAGCTGCAGACAAAGAAGGTTTTCTGCAGAGCATCCAAGGAAATGAGAAGTTTCCAAAACCGGACAGAAAACACGGTTTTTGAGTGTAAAAATATCTGCTTAAGCTTGAAGAAAAGAGCTATGATAGTTCGAAGAAAGCGGCAGTTTTCTGAAACGTGTAGCAGAAGCCTACAAGGAAAAACAATTTATTTGCAGCGTGCGGATCTATTAAGCGGGCGAAGTTTGGGGGCATTGGAACGAGATCTTTCCTTTGAAAATATGGACTCCGGACTCCGGCCTGAGAAGCAATATATCTGAGTTTTATGCGTCCGCCTGGCTAGTTTGAGACATGAGAACTACAGGCAGCTATGAATTATGAATATGGTCGATTCCTGTAAATCTTGAAGTTTATTTCTCGGCTGGATGGAAGTGTGAGAGATACAATATGATTCTGTCAATCCATGTATGGAAAGCTTGAGGTTTCTGGTTTTCGTTTTAGTTGAACCAGGAGGTGCTCAATTGAGTTTTAGTACTGGGGAAGGAAGGCACATTCGGATCGATCTAGAGCCTGCAGACTTCGGAAACTATAGATTTCCGTAACCTCAGTCTCCAGGAATGATGTCAGAAGATATTGTGGACCTTCGCAAAGTGCAAGCCTCATGGAACACAGCTCAAAATGCTCTTAGTTGTCAGCCCAGCGTGGACTTAATTGCTACAGCAAAGAAGCTGATTAGGTTTCTAGGGCTTGTGGACAATACTCTAGCTTTAAGAAAACGTGTAGTTTTGACACGAGCAGCAGATCGGTACGTACTAGCTTGGCTACACTTCAATTTTACAAGTATATGTCGAATTCAATCCTTTGTGTTGAACCTGACGTTTATTTCCGTGGCAGGTACTGGAACAACTGGCTACCTTTAGCATCGAAATTTCAGTCCAACGGATTCCCTCATGATGTTCACACGGAGAACGGTGCTTGCCTGGTGCCACCATTGGATTGCGCTTGGATATGGCACTGCCACAAGCTTAGCCCTGTAATGTCTCCACATTATCCAGATACGTCGCCATGTTGCACAGCATATTTCACTATTGCCTCCTCTCATTCTCAATTAATCTCTTTCCGCATTAGATCATTTGGATTGATGATCGAAAGCGTTTCATTTATCGCCTCCAGGTAAGGTATGCAAGTGACTGTAAAAGACTCTTCGGAAAGCTTATTGACATCACATCTACGACAAGGAAAGAATCCATTCCCTCTGATTCAGAAAGAGCTTCGTCAGATTGGTGGCGGACTGAGTACCCAGAAGAGCCATACCATCTAGTTCAGCCTTTGGAAGATGGCACTAGCACAGAATTTCAGAATCTTCTTCGTCTGACTCCTAAGCGTAACAGCTCAACCTTCACTCAGTCATACGACTTCGTGGCTGCCGCTGCCAGACAGGCACTGTTCTACTATCAGGTGCCCAGCTTCACGTCATTATTCCATTACGCTAACGAACATGGTCTGAAATGAAAGAGAAGCTGAGTCTAATGACATCATGACTTTGCGAAAGATTCGACCAATAGCTGGGATTTTTTTCGATCCCTGTCGAGTTGAATTAAGTTTGGACTGGTATAAATTAGTCAAAAACAAATTAGTTTTTTCAGAATATATTCTAGGCACTTTTAGAGCCTTCAGCTTTGTGAACTGTTGGAGTTGGACAAGGATTCCACTACCGAGGTTTCTTGTAAAATGTACATATGCGGAAACTGCTACTTTCATAGCTCGTGTTTAAATGTTACTTCCAAACTCGGTGTTCATTCTGCAGGTTCGAAGGAGTTGGTTCACAGAAGATGGGTTCTTGGAAGTGGCACTACAAAGATACAAAGGATACCTGTACATGATCCAGCAATCTCTGAAAGCCAGAAAGGAGAACGGTCCACCAGTTTTCCTGGTTCCTACGTACGACATTGATCTTATGTGGCATAGCCACCAGCTGCACCCGTCTGCCTATACCAGAGACACGACTGCTCTGATTGGGAGGCTTCTGGACCATGACGACTCTGACAGCGATCGAAGTGTGGGAAAGAAGCTCCACAATGGCTTCTTGGAGACGTGCAACAGGTGGTGGGCAACTTTCGGGACTGTGTACGAACGCGCAGGATCAATGTATAGAGGACCCGAACCACGGGATGCATTACTGCCTGGACCAAAGGAAGACATCAACGCCATCAAGAAAGTGCACAAGTTCGTTGAGCTCGCGAGTGGAGACAAGCTGGGTTCACCCTCCTTCGAAAGTCACATGCTATCGGCCTTTGAAAGCGATCCCGAGGCAGACTTGAGGTCGACAATTCACGTAAGAATTCCCACACTTCGTACACCGTTTCAGGATACTAATGCTTGTGGAGAAAACGTATCATCGATGGAAGCTACAAGTGTCACCGAGCAGTTATTGAGGACTCTTGGGATATTTGAAGCCTTATGCCGCCTTCTTACATTTATAATATGTTTAAATTTTATCATGATGACGTACATAGAAACTACAAATGAATAATGCAGTCTGACTAAGCGGTCTTACAACTATTAAAGAGCCTTAATAATAAACTTGGAACCGTAAGACTAGGCGAAGGAATTCAACTCATTACAATAGAGGTATTTAAGCTTATGAATGACAGTTAAAGAAGCGGACTTTTAGAAGCTCGCAAATCTACTGGCAATGCAGCATCAATCTAATGAGCGTAAATCTGACAAAAAAGTTTATTGGTAGTCTAGAGTTTATTGGTAGAGTTGAAACTTCTTGCAGTATAGATTCTGAAGCGGAAAAACGAAGAACGGGTTGGCGATGCATCGGTATGAAATCAACAGGAACCACTCCGAACCTAAACGATAGGGAAAAAGAACTTCAGTTGCATAATCCAACTCTTGCTTTGACTCGAGAAGGTGTACATGGCTTACATAGAGCTTCTATGGTAAAAGAAATCCCCGAATGCATTCCAGCTGAGTTGAGCTCATAGGAGATGAGCAACTAATACGTTGCCTATCTTCATGTTTATTTCAAGTCCCCGATTTTCCTTGAAGGTTAAAAGTATAGTTTATGAAAAACGGTACACGGTGGTTTTTGATTAAGGTCGACTTGATCACAACTTACCCATCCTATTTGCAGGTGCTCCTGGTGATTTTCGGGGCCCAAAATGTCTCTGATGATCATTCGAGAAGTCGCTACAAGGAGGAGTATCGTGTTCGTGTAACGGCCGTAGCAAAATGCCCACTTTTATGTCTCAACACAGCATCTAAAAAGCCGTCCGTGGATAATCATGTGGTATGGAACCATGGATATGCTATGGAATGTGAGTTGGCAACACGAGGTTTGCATCTAGAAGTCATATGCACAAAGAAGAGGAAAGCGTTGAGTACAGATTTTTATTCTTTCTTGGGGCCGCCGACAACTAGTCAAGGCTATGGATCTCAACAGAGTGGAATTGCCAAGAGCAAGCAAGATGCAGTGAAGAGCGGTGACGAGAGCATGGGCACAGTGTGCATCCTTTGGTCTGATCTTGATCTTTACTCCTCCATCCCAGGCCATTCGAGCACCAAAACGAAGGTTCTTAGCACTGGCCTGGAACTCCAGTTTTCCATCTCTGTAACACCTTCTCAACGTGCACCGAAGTTGTTCCGTTCGCTGCTTTCACCTGTGACTGACGATCACTGCAACAATATCATTCTGCGACTTGCTGAAAACGAATCTCTTCAGTCAGGACGCTGGACGACCAAGACGGTCGTGAATCACAACGGAATCCCCACGTACATAATCAGATCTAGGTATATTCACTCACTTTACTGAGTCTGGTATTTGTAGCTGATCCCTTCCCAAGTAGAAGATAATAAGGTTGCAAGAATTTCAATGCTGTTGAAATCGATTGCACCCTGTCATTTGGATAAAGTCCAACGGTGAAGGACAAGCGATTTCTTGTTTTTTCTGGATCTTCGGGCATACACAGAAGGCAACTTGTAATAATAATATAACCACATGCACAACACTGGACTGGAAGTTCGTGAAAAATTGTGCGCGGATTCTTTAAAACTGATTTATCCTGTAGAGCATGAAGGGAGAGACTTATGCAGCATTGTGAAAGTTCTGTGCAGATCAGAACATTCTCTTTCACAGGATTCAACGGGTTGGTTGGGTCGCAACTGGGAGGAAACGACAATAAACCTACATCAAGCGGTGAACACGCCAGGTCCTAGTGAAAGTAAGGTGCTACCACATTCTTGATGTTTCGAAATAATTTAGTGTCATCAAGAGATTCCAAAATTACTCAGTCTAGAGTAGCTTTACTGATAGGAACAACTTGGCATGGAGGAAAGTTGACACTTGAATGGCTTATTATACTTTAGCTCAAGGACATTAGTCTTGGTTCTTCATCAAAGACACGTCCACATTACATCAGACTTAATACCCGAGGTGGTTAGCTCAATCACCTCGGACCATTCATGCAACTGCAGGTGAAGTCATAGGCACAGCAAAGCTGCTAGTGAATATATACAGTAAGTTGAAGAGAAACTTATGTCGACAATGGTCTATCTTTGATGGCGGTGCCGTTCTGACTGTCAATAAACCCTCAAGCTTGAGGCAGAAGGAGATTGACTGTGAACTTCACGGTGATTGGGGTCCACATCCAGTAAGTAATCTCATTAAGTTTCAACTGCTTTCATATCGAATTATTATTTCAACTGCATCGCTTCTCAGCTGGATACTCATTCTCTAATGCACAACTACAACTCCTACTTGATTGACAGTCACGTGGATACCAGAAAACTATAATCCCTTCACTTCATGCGCCCTTTGGGAGAGTCGCTGTTACATTTGATGAATGTGCATCAAAATTGCTGTCTGGAATGTCTCAGATGATGTTACTCTCCGGCCGGAGACTGGAATATTCCATCGGAGATGGCGATTGCGTTTCTCAGTACCTAACACTGGCCAGATGTACCACTGACGCCCCTAAGGGCCAAGCTTCCGCTCTTCTCAATCTGACCACGGCCAGTTTCGAGGTATGAGTGTGACGTGAGCGTCGCTCTCTCTCCAGAAAACTTGAAAATGCTCGAGTCAGTTTTTCGTCTTAGCTAAGTATGGCTCCTGGAGCATATGGTCCTCTCATCTGTTAGATGTGCTTCGGGTCCAGACTTTCCCATGGATCGAACTAAACGCCACTGAGGTCAAAACTGCACCCTCTCAGCCTCTCCTGAAGAGAAAAGTGTTGGATGCTTCATTCAGATGCTCATCAGAATTGCCGTTCAGTTTTCAGTCTGGAAAAGCTCTCAAGCTAAGCTAGAACCTCCTCTAACGGATGCTCGATGTTGATGATCGCTGACACGTGAATTGAACATGCCTACTTACGAACAGCAGATTCTGTTGAGCTCTTTGGCTTAGGAACCCTCTTCATACCCACCTTACTTACAGCCTCCAGTACCGAATGGTCGGTCGTCTGATAATTCAGGTCATGCCAGGAGAAAGCTCGGCGTTTGTGCTCTTGATCGCGTCTGCAGTGAGCATGTCCTTGCACGCTTTTGGTCATCCCATCGATAAAACCATCAGGTGGAACGCTAGAGCCCGTGACGCAGCTCTAGTGGCTGGCATATCCGACGGCCAACTTGGTAAGGTTCATGGACATGCAGAATGCAGCAAACACAAAACCACATGCATGCGTGACTTCAACTAGTCTGTGATTTAAATTTACAATTGCACCATACTTGCTTTCAGCAGTGTATCATTTTTTTGCTTAGTTTCCAAACTTCTATCATCCCCGGGCAGCTACCCTGGCCTTAATCGTCCTCCAAGTCCAGTGCTAGATCTCCCATTCCGAACATAGATGATCCACAACAGGACCTTCACCTCATAGCGGTAGTAACCTCACCAACATTTGCATTAAGAAACGACGATTTTCCCGAATCTTATATCAAGAGATGGTGGTACGTGCTATTCAGGAGCAATCAGGCTGCAGAGGAATCAGTTCTCTCGGAAATGGAGCCCAGAGCAGAACTGTCTGATAGCCAAGCCGATTCCCAAGACTGTTCGAGCTCTGTACCTGCCCTGGTGGCAACTGGATTGCGGGCACTGGAAATTCCGACAGCATTTCAACGGAGCGCAGTGCCAGCCTGCAGCATGCGCCGGCGCAGCCTGCGGTGGAAACGTGCAGCGTCAGACCACCACGTACTTGGCAGCTGATGATGCCGGAGCTCAAAATGTTGGGTACGACCCCGCCGTTGTCGCGGACATCCCCTATGACGGAGACGACGATTGTGGATGCACTGGAGGCGGAGGAGATGGCGGAGACGGCGGAAGTGGTTGTGGGGGCGGATGTGGTGGTGGTTGTGGGTAGAGAACTTTAACGTGGTTTTCGACAACGCAGTAGAGTTACGTGGTTGCTGCTTCCCGCTGTACAGGTGTTCGTTGGCATTGGTTTTGGCCCTAGCCCATGTTACCCGTCTGGTTTCATAAGTAGGACTTGATGGTCTTCCCATCCTTTTTGTTATTTTACTTGGCCTTATTACTTTCATTGGTTCTCCTGATAGATGGCCAGGATCTTGGAACGGTTGACGTTGTTATTGTCTATCCTCTCGAGATTTTAACCCAAACTCTAGTCATAAGTATGTTTAATGTTTGAATTACGTATATGATGAAGGATAGATTACTTTGGTGACTAATCAACACAAATTCAACGTTGTAACTTAAAATCAACACTAAGTGAGAGTTTAAACTCTTAAATTAGTGGAATATCATTTCAAATATATTTGTGTGAGGTGAATCAATGTCTATAACATCGATTGTATACCAGAAGAAGTGTATTGAACTCCAAGAATTCAAAGCACTCAAAATTAATAGTCTTGTTTCGTCAAATTCATGAACCAATGTCAATATAAACCAATAGGATTATTGTGATAAATCACTTATAAATAAATAAGATTCAAAGTTGACACCAATAATTATATTCTTTTCAATATATTATAATTATCATTGATATAATTTTTATTAATATAATTTTACTTTTATGATATCTTATTTAATTTTTCTTAAATTTTTTATATATAATTTATTATTTGAATAAATAAAATTACTTTTATTTATTCTTAAAAATAAATTTAATTATTTTTAATATATATTATTATAATATTATCATTATATATGATAAACGTGCATGTGTGTCTCATAACACAATATAATCCACATGCTAAATGCCATAAATTTGAAATGAAAGATATAAATAAAAAGATAAAACAAAGTGAGAGTGGAAAATTTTTAGTGAAATGAAAGCTATTTGTGGAATGAAAAAAAGATACAATGTTATAAATCATATGAAGTAAAATTAAACATTACTTTTTAAATTTTGATGTAGTCATCAAGAGTATAATTTTTTTTTAAATTTTGAAACAATGGAGAAGTGACTTCATTAAACTTTTGTTGTCACATTTGGCTACAAGACGAAAAGTTTCTAAGAATTTGATATCTGATTTCTTTGGATTATGAACTCAAATTGACAATATGCATAAGCAAAATATTCAAAAATAAATCTTGTGAAGTAAGTGTCTTTAGCATCATTATCAGATATAAGCTAAGTAAAAAAGGAGAAGAAGGGAGATCTAGATGAGATAGAGTATTCAGATTTGAAGTAAAATTACTAGTTGTATACATTTTTTTTTAATAGAATTATTGTGAAAGATGTCATCCAAAAATATTTTTATGACTATATATCCAATGATTCAAGATTGTAGTATGAAGAAAAGTTTCATGTAGTACATTGAAACTTGTGAGAGTTTGTTGATAAATAAATTGACAAGATTTCATGGGAAGATCAAATAAAATATTCATGACAAACTAGTAGGTTTTCACAAATTTAATCACATTGAATATATGAAGCTACAGTTTGAGTAAGTGAGAAAATTGATCAATGTCTTTGTCGATAGCGTATTTTATAACATCATTTATCCTACAATAATGTGCAAGTTCAAATTTTAATGAATAGATTCAAGTAGTGTTGTAAACAATAATAGCTCCTCCAACCTTTCTTTCAAGTAGAAAGCCATTAGTATAAACTAACAACGAGTCTACATGAGATATGAGTTTGTTATGTAAGTGGATGAATTTATCTTTGATGTTTTTAATTGTCAAAGTTATTGTTGATAATGTTATTCATGGGCATAACAGTTTTAGAAAAATAATTTTTACTTTAGTTTGTGTGACATAGAGTGAATTTAAAAAATTTAACTTGAAAGAGAATGTTAACGTATTAAACTATGTACATTTGCTAATTTTTGAAATCTGAGACTAATTTTTTGGTCACGAGTGTGGAGGGAGTGAAAGCTGCATGGGCTTAATGATTGCTAGGTGTAGCCAATATATCAAAAAAGATTTGAAGAGTGGCTCTTTGTAACCTAAGATGAAAAGGTAAGATATGAGTATCCATTTCCATCACATTACAAAAAGTAATGCAAAACTCTCTTGTAATGGTTTGGTTGAAAGTTGTTTGATTTTGTCTAGTAGTTTGATATGATTAGTTTTATGTTGTCCACCTATAAAGCTTTAGGAAGAATATTATAATTATTTATATATATATATATATATAGAGGTTTGATCATCCATGAAGATTTATCTAGAGCAATTAAGGCGCAAATGATGTGATGTGCAAAAGCTATCACATGCTAAGTATGATAATTCCATGATGGTTTTGCATCCATGTAAAAATCTCAAAGTTGAAATATCCTAGAAGAATGAAGAAATTTGTTCTTTGGCAATGTTAATGGCTTTTTAAGTTTTAAGATTTTGAAAACTTCAGAAATCCATTGTTTTTCTTATTGTATTATGGACTGAAGAGCTTTTGTGATTTTTTGTAAGGGTGGCTATATGACTTAGGCATATGGGGTATCCCATATGCCTAAGTCATATAGTCAACCTAATTTTGATATACTAGCAAGAAGATTGCTATTTGAAAGGATATATTTTATTAGAAGGATAAAGAATTTTTTATTCGGAAATATTAATGTAAAAGTGTGAGAATTTGGTACCCACCTTGACCTTTGAGGTTCACACAAGATTCTGATTTGGTGTCAAAGAGTGATGGAGTTCAGCTTGGTGATATCTTGGATTTTGTACCTATACCGTTGTTGTGGAATATGAACGATATTTATGGGACCTCCAATGGTCCTAGACGATATTCGGATACGGTTAATATCATTGAGTTGGATGACTTCATACACGAATTTGACTCATGATGTGATTTATAACGGATGTGCAACTCTATATTGTTTAGTCTGTTTATGACTTGGAAGAGATTATTCTAGCATTTGGAGGGTCCAAAAATGGATGATTATCATCAGTTTTGACATGAACACCATGAGGAGATTGAAATCTGAATGTAGGTCTCCAAACTACATTTTTATTACTTTGGGTACAATGTTGAAATGTAGCAAACGACTCTCTAGGTAAAGGTTTGGTGAATATATCTGCAACCTAATCTCCTGTATGTATATATCTAAGATCTACTACACATGAAAGGACCTTCTCCCTAACAAAGTGATAGTGCACCTCAATGTGCTTTGTCCTAGCATGAAAAACAGGATTGTTGGCTAACATCATGCTGCTAATGTTATCAGCTAGGATAACTGTAGGACTAGGATAATCTACTCCAATATCGAGAGAAAGCAAGGAGGCGAAGCCAAACTGCTTCACAAGTGGCATTCATAGCACCACGATACTCTGCCTATGTGGAAGACAGTGCCACGGTCGGTTGCTTCTTAGAAGCTCAACTCACAACCGTACTCCCAAGTCCAAACGCATATCCAGACGTGGATCTCCTGCCGGAAATATCTCCTGTCCAATCAGCATCTGTGTAGCCATGCAAGTTCAACTCACCTCCAAATCTGTATCGAAGTCCAAAATGAAGTGTGGACTTCACATAGCGGAGAATCTGCTTAACCGCCATCATATGCGGTACCCATGGACATGCGAGGCCGACTAACTAGACCAACAAGCATAGCTCAAATCCGGTCTAGTGATAGTCGATAAATCAAACTCCCAACTATCCATGCATGCAGGCGGGGATGCGCAAGTAACTCTCCATCGTCTAACTGTAGCTTTAGACCTTGTTGTAGAGGAGTGTCTATTGGTTTACAATCAGACATCTTGAACTCCTTAAGCTTATCTGAAGCATATTGGCATTGTATTAGCCACATATCCTTTCCCTTTGTGATAAACTCCACACCAAGAAAGAATTTAAGATACCCTTAGTCTTGTATCTCAAATTCGGAACATAAGATACTCTTGATGCGGGAAATCATCTCCTCATGGTTCCCAGTGACAATAAGATCATCTACGTAGATGGAAATCATCATTACATGAACTCCTGATCTCATGCAGTATAGGGATGAGTCGGAATGACAGATTACAAATCCAAGAGACATGAAAAAGGAATTGATCTTCTCATACCATGCTCTCGGAGCCTGTTTCAAACCATAGAGGGATTTCCTTAACTTACAAACGCGGGAAAGAAACTTCGGATCTTCGTAACCAGATGGTTGTTGCATGTAGACTTCCTCGCCGAGATCTCCATTGAGAAAGTCGTTCTTGAAGTCCATTTGATGCAGTCGCCATCCCTTGTTGACAGCAATAGCAACCACCATACAAATTGTTGCCATCGTGACAACTGGACTAAACTTCTCTTCGTAGTCCACTCCATGCTGTTGTGCGTAGCCCTTGGCTACCAATTTGGCCTTGTATCGAGATACAGTGCCATCCGAGTTACGCTTGACCTTGAAGACCCATCTGCAACCAATCGCTTTCTTACCTTGAGGTAAGTCCACCAATTCCCATGTTTGTTGGTGACGAAGTGCAGCAAGTTCTGTCTCCATGGCTTCAATCCACTCATTTTTGTGCATCGCCTCCTCAAGCGTACTCGGTTCTAGCTCAGCAAGAATGTGAGTCATGTATGCATGATGATAAGCAAGGAAACTTTCATGCAAAAATCGCTGAACAGGATGCCGAACTCTCTCAGATTTTTGTAGGGCAGTATCAGATGTACTGTTTGTCTCCCCTTGCTTCGGATCTGAGGTACCAGCAGCGTCGTTCTGAGACGCTTCATCCAACGGATGAATATCTGTAATCCGTGGTGAGGACATCATATGTTGCAAAATAAGATGATCCTCAAGACTAGGAGTCGGTCTGGATGGTGCTCGGTGAACTTCATCCGTAGCAGTTCCAGGTACAGTAGACTCAGCTCTAGACTGTGTGACTCCAGAAACTCCACTTTGTATAGGTACAGTGGACGGACTCCTTGGTGTAGTTTCAGCAGGAAGAGTGGGTATGACCGGAACAATCGCATATGCATACCAAGATTGCAACTCTTCAAATACAACATCTCTACTGATATAGAATTGCCTAGAGGAAGGATTATAGCATCTATATCCTTTCGTATCTAAGGCATATCCAAGGAAAATACACTTCTCAACTTTTCGGATCTAGCTTCTTACGCTTCTCATCAGGAATGTGTACATAGCAGATACATCCGAAAACTTTCAAGGAGTAATCAGACTTTTGGCCTGTGAATACCTCCATCGGGATCTTGTTGTGAACTGCTACAGTCGGAGTTCAATTCATAAAGTACACCGCAACGGAAACAGCTTCTGCCCAGAACGGTCTAGGCAGGTTCTTCTCGTTCAACATAGCGTGAGCAGCTTCTGCTATGTGACGATTCTTCCTCTCCGCAACGCCATTCTGTTGTGGAGTATAACTGCAAGTCTTTACGGCCAGATGCCATGCTTACGTAGGTAAGCAGTGAATTCTCCAGACAGAAACTCGCCTCCTCCATCGAAACGTAGACAAAGGATAGATTGTCCAGATTGTTTCTCCACCAAGGTGTGGAAAGTCTGGAAAGCTGACAACACATCTAAAGAGCTCTTGCTCTTAAGGAAGTAAACCCAGGTGTAGCAAGAGAAATCATCAATGAAGGACATTAGGGTACTCAAAACCAGATAAACTTGGTTGAGAAGAAGTCCATACATCTGTGTGCACCAGCTCTAGAAGCTTGGTCGCTCTCCTACCTGATCCCTTAAAGGGTTGTCTAGCTTGCTTGCCGAACTGACAAGCGGGACACACCGGTGGGATGAGGGTGGTAGTGAAGTTGGGCAAACCTGTGACTAGATCTGAACTCGGAAGAGTCTTCAGTTTCTGAAAGTTCATGTGCCCAATTTGCTTGTGCCAAATATCTATGTTAGATACTACAAAGCCACTTTCTGTAATGACAGGAGTTGGCTGTTTATTAACATTAACTGTAGCATCTAGCTTGAACAATCTACCACTTCTACTACCTCGAGCTACAACAGAGCCTGTGGAATCTTCAATAAAGCATCCATCTTTGTTGAAACGCACTTGAAACTTTGTTCTACCATCTGGCCCCACCGATAACGATTTCGAAGTCGAGTAGGAACATGTAAAAACGTTTCGATTCCAAAAAGATTAGATCATGGAATATCAAGCGGAATTTTACCCTTATGCTTGATCTCGTAGCCGTATCATCTCCGATCACCATGAACCGAGGAGTCTCCACAAAGTGCGCAGCGGACGCAAACCATTCTTGATGCAACGTCATGTGGCTGGTAGCTCCGGAATCGATCACCCAATCTGTATCAAGTTCAAAGGCAGCATAACTCTAGTGTGTCACAATGAGTAATGTTCTTGGCCAGCCTACATGGCCATGTGGGCCGAAAGCGCCTGAATCGTTCGACGCTTGTAACAATTTTTGGCATAGTGGCCATTCTTGTGACAGTAGTTGCAGGTATTAAATTGCCTTCTGACAACCGGTGGCGCACCTGGCTGGTTGGACGCCTTGTTCTGCACACGACCTCTACCACCACCATATCCGGCTCCTCTGCCACGACCTCTACCTCGACCTCGAGAACCTGCAAAAAACACACCTTCTTGCGGGCTGGACTGTGACCTCCGGGCTGACTCTCACTCAGGTTTACCTCTGATGGCTTTTTGGAAGCTCATCATGAATCTAGAAGAACTTAGTCCCACCCTATGACCATGACCCTATTGCTCACTCTTACACAAACTCTCAATGTCCAAGCTCCATTATGCACATTATCACCATGAGTAAGATATCACTCAAAAGGAAAGGGATACTTTGGTAATCAAAGTCTTCATTGAATCAAGGCTCCACTCCAAACATGACATCTCCAAGAACCAAGCTCCCCAAAACTAAGATCACCATACTATCTTCTCCCAAAACTAACTTCCATTGAAAAACTACTTGAGAGGTGCTTCTCAACCTCTCTATTTATACTACTTAGAATCTTACCCTAGTAACTATAAGTAATCACCATGTAACTTCCTCTTACCAAGTTTAAACGAGGTAGAGATCACAAACCCCAATGAAAAGGGTACATGGGAACATGCAATTGGTCCACTTGGATCTTCTAGAAGCCCAACTACTCCCTAATTGACTTCTAGTGTACCAAGTCAATCTCGCCCCTAGATTTAAGGGTCTTCACCAAGTCCAACCAATGAAAACTAGTCCAAGTCAAGGGAAGTCAAGATACCCATGTGATGGAATCTATTTCTTGATTCCTACTAAATAACAAAATAGTAGTTCTTATCTACCACACCAAAAGTTACTCTATATTTTCCTCCAACTTAACCATAACTAGCTAAACATAGTCATGACTAAGATAAACTTAGGCACAATTTAGATATACTTACATTTTATCCTATATGTACAACCCTGGGTCTTACAGGAAGAAGCACTATTCTGCCCCGAATTCACACTTCTTCTCCGAACATCATTGGGACCAGTTCTTCGAACTTCAGAAGAGGTTCTTTGGTCGAAATTGACGTAATGAACTGCTTGTACTCGGCAGGCAGTCCTTGCAATGTCGCACTAATAATCACAGTCGGATCAAGTTGAACATTGACAGATGCTAACTGATATGCCAGTTGCTTGATGTGATTGACATAGTCAGTAGCACACATCGAGCCTTTCTTGACTGTATTGAATTCTTTGTAGCAAGCTGCAGCTTTTCGAGCTTACGTTTCCCGAATGGAACATCTGTGACAATGCGTCCCAAGCTTCCTTGGGTGTGTCACAGTCTTGAATGTGACTGATCATCGAGCTTGAAATCGTGAGCGCAATGTAGTGGATGGCTCGATACGACCGCTTTCTCCACTCACGCAATGTCTCCTCACTGCGAAGATCACCAGCAACCACGATTGGTGCTTTCTCCTCCCCGGTCATAAGCTCCCATAGCCCCTGGCCGTGAAGGAAGGTCTTCATTTGAAATTTCCACGTTTGAAAATTATTCTTGTCAAGTTTCTCTCTAGTGATCATGCTCACGGATTCTGCCATGGTTGTGGTCACGAGCGGAAATCAGGACCCCAACACGGCAAATACCTGCACAGACACAAAAAGAACACCTCCGCGACTATGGTGGAAAAAATAGCTCCTCTGCACCTCGATCAAGAAACATGCAAAGCTCCAGAAACTGGCGAAATGCGCCTGTCTTGACCCGCAGACGAAGAAGGAAATGTGTTCACGATTCAAGGCATGCAAGACTTAAGCAAAAATGACGAAGAAAGCTCGGATTGAGCTGAAATTTTTCGTGGTAGGAGCTTTGACAAAGGCGAGCAAAGTTCAGTTTCTACCTGCTCTAAGGCGGAGCAAATAGGTTGGGCGACCAGAAATAGGTCGAAAATGATCATCTTGACCTCCCAAAATGCGATTGAAGATTCTGAGAAAACACGAAACGATTCCCCATCAATCTACTCGCTTCAGCGGGACACCCTCCAATTCTGAGGCACACTCCTCACTGATCTCCAGCACTCCTCTATGTCTAATCTACATAACTAATGCTCCCACCATGCTCTGATACCATGTTGAGAAACCGATTCTTCAGGAATCACTCCAAGAAGAGGAGAGCACACCAAACAGACAAGAGAGAGTGTACAAGAATGAGATGAGGAAGGCTTTGCCTTCCCCTGTATATATAGGGTGAGTACAGGGAAACCCTAATTTCGGGTTAGCCCTAATCTTGGATAAACCCTAAACAGATATGTACCATCGGTACATAACAACCCTAGATCAACGGCCTGTAGTCATCAGGCACTAATCGACCTATATCAACTAGATGAGCTTGGGATATTAACAGTTGGATCCAAATCATGTGAGCTTTGTCACAAACATGGTCACATGATTGATTTATGTTTTGATCAACATCCAGAATTACAATCAACTAGAGTTGCCATGGTAGTTCCTTAAAGAAGTTGAGGAGTTCAAGATGGTATGGATGGTGGTAGAGACCAGTCCCAAGTCAAGTGTTAACCCATGAGGCTAGTCATGAACATGACATCTCGACTAGAGTAAAAGATAACAAGTATGCATATAATCTAACAAAGGTCAGATTTTGGAGCTTGTGCCTTCACATCATATGATGGAGATGTTGTAGAATACATATGCGTAGTGACATAATCATGCAGTTTTTATGACTCGTAATGCAACATATACTATTGAGTCTAGAGGAGCGTATGTGGAGTTGGATCCACTAAGAGTGGAGTCTAGCCGACAAGTTAGACTTCCTATGTCATTTACATTATCTGAGTCATTGAATACATCATCCATGGCTCTTACATTACTTATTGGAAAGATGAGGATGCAAGCCAATGTTAACAATCTTAGGTTTGGTGCTTAGGTGATGTGGTGCACTAGCGGAAGTGTTGACGACTAACGTAGAGAGTTTTTGGACAAATTTTAAACTTTGTGATCAAGTGTTGACATATCATCCCGAGGCTGATGTATAATAGAGAGATGTTGACATAGAATGATGTACTCTCTAGTCATGGTGTCTTGGTGAGGGTTTCGGTTGCGATGGACTTTGATTACCTCGGCTCGAACTCTAATATGGCTGGTCGACTTTCGACATGTGGCGTCGATCCTCATGATTGAAGGATAACTCAAAATAACATATCAGAGCTGCGGATCTGCACAGCAATTTCCATCAATTATTCGCCTAGGGCAATACCATGAAAAGACCCACGTGAATCGGTAACAATTCGATACACACCTCAGTGATGGGTCAACTTCGGGTTTTAGATCTGGAGGTGGCATGAAATCGGTTGACCATCTTGAGCCGGGCGGTGGAAGACCGTCATTTTCTAACGCTTACAGTCTAGAACTCAGACAACAATGGCCAGCCGAATGATTCCAGATCAATGAGCTATTTCTAGAGGTCATATTTCCGCCTCACTTCCAGATAGAAGATCGCTCAAATCGTCTTCCCACTCGTTTGTGAAGACAAAGAACTGAGTTGTTGCATAGAGATTGGCACATCTCTTTCGGCAATGGCAAGGGTGAGGTATTACTTCAAATTCGCCGATTTAAGAAATATAATTGGCTATTATATCCGATATCTAAAGATACGCTAAATTATATGACTGAATATCACAGTTTCTTCCGCTTTACTTCCGCTGTACTGAATACTGGGATGAAGACTACTTTTCTCTGTTTTTCGCCTAAATCAGCTTTGAGTCCATTCACAAAACAGTGTGACGACAAAGAACTGAATGGTTCCAAGTTATGGGCAAATTCTTCTCGGCCAACCTTTCAGAAATTGCAAGGGCCTTCCGCAGTCCGGAAGTTCCTTTTTTTATCGGCCGATGTAAGAGATTTGCCTCGCTCTGTAGTTGGCAAAGGTAAATATGACAATCCGTCATTTTCTCGCGCTGATGTTTTCATGTTAACAGTTTCTTCTGTTGAAGGACTGGATGAATACTACTTTCTCTGCCCTGAAAGGTGTCGAACACAGCGAGGATCGCGGAAATTGTCCCCGAGTCCCGTCACAAAACAGAGTGAGGACAAAGTACTGAATGGTCCCAAAGAAATGGAGAGCTTTCTGCCATAGAATTTCTATTAAGCGGGCACATGTAAGACACCTATTTGATAAACTTAGTTTTTAAACGAAACTTTACATGTTCATGTGGTGAAGATAGTACTAAGAGAGTTTGGTTTGGTTTGGAGTTTGGTTTGGTCCGGTATACTGTTGTTGTGGCGCGATTACTATGAGAAGATGATTACATGTGTCATCTTCAGAGCTATTGAGATGACGACGATATTTTAGGTCAAGATGACTGACGGTTCATTGTAAAGCTGATAAGAGTTCACGGTTGGATTGACATTCTAGGGCCAAGATGTAGATAAGGATCCAAGAGATATTATCTTGGACCTTATCGGATATAAAACATGGTCAGAGTGGCAAGGGAAGGGATGAGGTCTAGAACATTGTTGACTAAAGAGCTTATCCGATCGGAGTGGAGCCGACGTGAGACATGGATAGAGGACATAATCCTCCAGATGTACCGATGCCCAATCCGTTTGTGATAAACATCCGATGTCTACATCGTGACCACTTTAGGGCGTGGTTAGTATACCACTTTGGAGATAACTTTATGCAAATGGTGATAAACTCCCCGGACCCTTTCATTTTGCCAATTGTTTCCTACGGCGCGACTTGGGACTTAACAGTTTACGTTTTGATTTGATATTGGCGTTATGAATCTAAACTTGCCGGTAACGATGATTTTCAACACATGGGTTCCTATCCATCACTATTGTCTACCAAAGGCAAGTCATAGGGAGTTGATTGTTAGCAATTTTGGCGAGTAGTATTATTCTCAAGTTATAAACTTCCCGGTCCCTTTTGTTATTCCATTCATACTTAGCCGGTTTCGAGTTATTATTTTGACTCTTTATTAGTGATAACTCATATTATATATATGATGTCTAAGTAGTGTGTTTAGGATAGTTGTAAAGCTCTATGTTAGTTTTTGGCTAATTTGGCCCCACTAGAGGTCAAAATGACCGTCTTTATTCTCATTGGTCTTGGAATTTGGATCAATGAGATCATTTGGTCAAGTTCTTCGGGATTTTGAGTAGTTTCGGGAGCCTTCGAATGGATTTTTTCAAGATTGAAGGATATGGTTGGGGAGCTTATGGGAAGAGCTACGATTTGGGCTCAAGAATGAAGGCGATTGAGCAAATTGTCCTTCTGTTGTGATGATTTGAAGTTGACGAGTGAAATTCGGACCACTTAGAGAGTTTGGATCGATTCTGAGTGTTTCGTGAGGGTCTTGAAAGATCAAGTTCAATAAACATATAGCTTACAATTGAATTTGTGATTTGATTGAAATTTTAACTCGATTGGATGAGTTTTGAATAGAGAGCAATAGTTTGAAGTTTGTGTATAGAGTCTGAGTTGCAGGATTACACTGACTTCCTTGTGAAGTTTGAGTGCGAGTGGATTGAAGGATTGGAATTTGTAGTGGTTTTAGTAGACAAGGGTTTGCATATTGTCTTGTGATACATGGTATAGTCCGACATATGTGACAAGAGATCTAGATAAGAAAAACATATGAAAATTTTCTAAGAATACCGAAAAGTTACAAAGCACTTATTTGTGAAGTTTGATTGAGAGTTAACGGTTCAATCATTGATTACAATGATCTTCTTCCGCTGGAGTTTACCGGGTGCATTGGGTTTGAACATAGAGTGATGAGGAGGTGAGAGAGAGTGATTTCCAATTCGCACGAGGGCAAGGAGAGTTCTTCTATATCCAGGCGCTCAGGCGTTCTCGGAGTAAAGCTCTATCCATGCAACACCGGGAGACTCGGACATCTAGCTACCACGGTTGGCCATGGGTTATCGATTTAGCCGACAAGCATAGCTAGTGTCATTCTCACCGTACTTTTTATTATATGATAAAGATCCAGACTTACCTACAACTATTCTTTGAGAGTCAGGTGAAGTCTTGGACTTAGATAACCTTGATGTTTGGCTTAGGGTGTATTTTCGAAAGGCAGAATTCTTCTGTAGGGTAATGCACATGACATTTGAAAACCTGGCTATTGCTCCTCATAGAGATACTTTGTGTTATGATGCCATCCGAGGAGGTGAATATAGATATTCAATTCTTATATTTTATGTTGATGATTATGTTTACCTACGGTAGAATTCACCTACAATATTGGATGTTACTAGTGGTCGCATGATTCTACGAGTACGTCAGGTTTTAGCTTCTGAAGTTTTGGTATTAGAATGTCGTGATGGTGTGATTTGGAAGGATCATGGGCATAATTGTGTGCCATGTCACCTTCCAAACATTGATGGTACTATAGATCCAAGCCTAGCAATTGTGCAGTTAGGCTTGAGATGTATGTTATGTGAATCAATTGGTGAAGCAACCAAAATGTTGATTTGTGATTCTTGTTTGAGAGGATGGCATATGTCATGTTTGACACCTCCTCTCAATGCGGTGCCGAGTGGGTGGTGAAGATGTCCTTGATGTGATTAGCATTCAAGCTAGTTGACATTTATATGATATGGATTGCAGACATGTGACTAACGATGGGCATTGTAGCACCAAGCCTCTTGATCTTAACCCCACAAAAAGCTTATAATATTAATGAACTATATGACTACTTGGTTTTAGAGGGACCTAACTGCCGGTTAGGTGGACAATTATGATACATTTGTGTTGATGTTTGACGATCTATGTATTATGATGTTTGATGTGACAGCAATGTATGTTGTGATATGATATGTATATGTACCACATCTGTCATGACTTATAAAGTAGCATCCCTAATTAGGTAAGTGCGTGTATGCAGTAGGATATACAACAATTAAAACCGATTATGCAATTAGTGATGTTCAAACTAGAACTGCCGTTAGGACTACCAGCTCTACTAGGAGACATAGGGCTCAAGAGGAAGAGTTCAAATTAGGGCTCCTTGGAGTGCAATTTTTGAAGTTGAGCCTTTGAGAGTGTGGCTATGGTGGAGAGTAACTAGTGCGAGAACTTGAAATCTTTGAAGCACAAAGTGGGTTTGGCTTGACTATATTATCTTTTTTATGTTGTGGTTACGAGCGTAGTGTCCTTGTGTATGTTTTGAGAGTAGAATTGTGGTACATTTGTGTTAGTCTATGACTGTGATGTTTGATGTGACAACTATGTATGTTTTGATGCAATATGTATGTGCATGATAACATCTAAAAGTTTATTGATGGGGTACAAAATTTTTGACTTCAAGCATAAAACCTTGCAATACAAGATCCTTAGAGAGAATCTTTCTGTATTAGGATCTCATACATAAATCAAAATGTAGGAATGTTTTTGCTGGACAAGTCTTTGAGTGACCATCTTGGTTTCTCAACTAAGTTAAGATGAAAGTTGTCTTAGTTAAGTTTTAAAACAATTGTGTCAAGGAGGTAGGTTTGTAAAAATGTCATGAACTAGAAGTTGGAGTTGTGGCTAATCTTAAAAAAGGTTGAAAATGCTTTTGGAATCCATTGTTGAATGGATGAGAGAAGTGTTTTTTAAATTGAGTTGGGTTGCGGTCAATTATGAGCAATGGGGTTTATGGTGAATATATGACTAAATTGATTTGATGTTTGAGATGATCATGAGAAAAGTCTTGAGGATATTTTCCATCAGTGACATAGATGTGCAAGCGCTCAGTTGGTAGTGGTGAAGTTTTTGTGGACTTTGGAGTGGAAGTTCCAAACGTTAAATGAGGGATTTAACCTTAGGCAGGGGAATGGCTATATATGAGACTTTAGTAGTAACATCAATAGTAGAATGTCGAAGAGATGCAAGTGAAGTGATTATTGAAGACTTGATGGCTTCAGCCATGGATTGCAGGATAGCATGAAATATGAGTAGGATGCTTGTTTCTCCAAGGAATATATATGATGATTGTGTCAAATAGACACTGATTTCAGTTTTCTTGAAAAGTTTTATATGTTTCTCTTATCTAGATTTCTCAAAATAATTGTCGAGTTACACACTATATCACAAGATAAATGACTACACTTGAGGAGATCTTTGACGCGATTGGATATGCAAAATTTTAAGTATATTGGATTAATAAGCAAGATATCATCAATTGTGGATTCCATATGAAGATAAGGCCAAGATGGCCTTTGGGGTAATTGATTTGCATGACAAGAATGTGTTGTATCAGTGGAGGTTCTTACACTTTGGGTTAAAAAATGCACCTACTCAATTTCAAAGAGTGATGAATAGGATTCTAGCAAAACTTGATTGTGTCTGAGCCTACATTGATGATATTATCGTATATAGTGCTACAATAATGGAGCATGAGAAACATTTGCAGGATTATTTGAACATTTGATAGCTTATGGCCTAAAGTTGTATCTTATAATATGTAAATTCTTTCATGAGTAGGTGGAGTAATTGGGTCATTCCATTTAAGAAGGTTGGGAGTTTAGCATACCAAGATGGAGACAATCTTGAGTATTCCACAACTGTTAGATGTGGGTGCAAGCATTCATTGGACTTGAGTATTTAGCACTATTGCCAAAACCTTGAAAAATCTCACAAAGCTAGATTTTGCTTCTTTCAAATCGAGAATTCTAATTATTTTCTGGTCATAGTGTTCTGTTCTTGTTCCTGAATTTAACGCACAAGGTTGTAAGCAACGTGTATTTCATTGCTGATTTCAAAATCATGTCAACAATGTCAGTGTTGCGACGGTTCTGTGCTGTTAGATTACCCTTCCAACTCGGCGGAGAAAGATGCACCGCCGAATGCTGGCTCCTTGAGAGGATTTGCCCAAATCCACGCCAATTAGACGGACGTGGAATCTGCCTGTCCTGATGTTGTGTCTTGTGCTGATATTCTTGCTTTGGTAGCTCGTCATGCTGTGGTAAATGTTCGTTATATTTCTCTCGACAAGATCCAATTTTAAAGTCACGTCCACCCTGGTGAGATATATCTAGCAAATCAATATTACAACATATGGAGAGATATACGTGCAGCGAAAGTCAGTCTCAGATGCTGAAGAAAGCTAGCCTCTCAGTGTTCAAATGTTGGTAGTTACGTATCATTGATGCAACTCTCTACTTTATTTATAGAACGCATCTAGAAGAGAAACGAACAACTTTCAACATGACAGACTCACAAACAATGACATCATAGTTTTATCTACGGGGCGGTGGCAGCTGGTGGCCTGTGCCGTTAGGCCGTAAGTACTAACTTATATCGTCTCTCACCGGGGCCAACGCTAGTCTACCATCTCCCCAAATGACCTACTATAGTCCAAATTTCGCACCATGATTCATTCAGTCAAAGAAGCTAAAGACAAAATAAAAAAACAAAAGGACGGAAAACCCGATAAAATAGTACAAGGAGTAATCATAGCACAAAATATGTTATACAACACCTAAGATGTATGAATTATCTAGGTCAAATAGTGTACAAACAACATAATTTCCAAAGAATCATCATCTAATGTGATTGTTCTCATTTGGATTGCACCATCAAATGTTATATATATATAGAACAATGGAAACACATTATCTAAAATAAGTTATACAATAAACTAAAGAAATTGATACCCCCTGTCGCCTAATATGGTAGGCTCTCGCGTACTACTCATGAACATGTCAAAATCGGTGTCCATAGCTCCATATAACTCCAAAGCTAAAGGAATAAAGAAATTAATTCTATGTATATTCCTATAGTTGGAGACCTTGTTTGCTGCTGCTCCACTTGCTGTCCATCATGGAGGATGGATGATCATCCCTTCTGAAACTATGTCACGAGTAGGATTGGTAATCACCATGTCTACCACAATAAACTGAACCAAATATTGGTTTGACCTAACCCTAATAGATTGCAAGGCATACCAACGCTTGCTCCATGTGAGGTATCCATCCTCTCGCGCATGGTATCATGGGTAGCTATCCTATGACCTTGGAATGGTCAACAAGTCATATAAGCACTTGCTTCATCTAAAGTGATATCACACTCACATGTGAGTAATAACCAAGCCAAGACAGAATCTCATTGATGTATAGAAAGTAGCTCGTGCGAGTCGGAAAGTCCTTATGCATGGTCCAGTCAAGATCCACAAGCATGCACCTTGCCTAAGCAAGATCGCGGACGAGCCCTAGTAGTACGAGTAATGGCAGTATCCACTAAGAGTTAATGTAGAGTTTGCTGAAATTGTCAGTCCATCAAGGTAGACTAGAGCTCTAGTCCCATCGGTGGCCAAAGAGGAAAAAGACGAGAGCTCATGTCGTAACTCTAGGATTAAAGTAACTCTCCTATATCACAATAATAACTGTAAGGGAAATGATCTCACGTACGTCCCATATATCTCAAGGATAGACCTATCTACAATCACAAATCGAGTGGATAATAAAGATGATGTGAGTGACCAACTAGCCAAGAATGCTATAGATGCAATCTACTGTATCCATATTAAGCCTACCCGTCAACACGAAGTCAGCAAAGATGTCCGATAGACTCAAAACATATATAGGCATGTTTGCGTTCTGTAAAAGTACATGAGATTTTTATGGCCTATTATAGTATGCTATGCCAAGAAGTTGGATGAGACTTTGTTAAGTTACTATGAACTTTGTAACTAAGACTTGTTAGGACTTACATCCTTGCGTAAGTCGGCGATTAGTCTTTATTCAAAGATATCGTTATTTGTTGAAAAAAAGTCAACACGATGTCAAAAGGTTAATGTGGAAAGTTTCGAGGTATATTTGAACTATCACAAAGAGAAGAGCATATGTACAAGATCATTCTGTGTTGCTTCACCAGCTATCGATAAACATAACTGAGGAGTCTTTCAAAATGTAGTGCGCAACTTAAGAACTCTAGATTAAGCTGCTACACT
Organism: Marchantia paleacea; assembly: GCA_014180765.2. Lineage (NCBI taxonomy): Eukaryota > Viridiplantae > Streptophyta > Marchantiopsida > Marchantiales > Marchantiaceae > Marchantia > Marchantia paleacea. The sequence goes on from MUAA02000005.1 coordinate 287,621, forward strand.
AAGAAGGTTTCGTTCAATCATTCAGTAGAGGCTTTTTTTAAGATTGTCAAGATTCCAATAATACATCAACTTATACCCTTGATTGTGTACACTCTACTACTTAGTCCTTTGTTTTGAACACTGACCTCTGCATCTGAATGATCATGTCGACGACAGTCTGGTTCTAGAGAACGAGCTATAGCATCACACATTCCCAGTCTATCAGTTCGAGATGAGAATCAATAACAGAGCAATTAAGTCGAATCTCTCCTTCTCATCTGGAGACCGAAAGAGTCGGTGATGAGATCGGCATATGAAGGAAACACACCTTTGACACCCAGAATAGATTTGAAGTAGGCATTACGAAAGTGCGATATGAGGAATCCATTGGGATTAATGTCAGACTTCGGTCTGCACGGCAAGGCGTTTTGAGGTGCTCGGCAAAAGCAGGATCGAGTGATGGGTCAGGGAGCTGTTCAGGCGAGGAATTGCAACTGCGCAGTGATCTTGACCGACAGTGCGCACTTGGGAATGCATGCAAAGCAGTCAGTCTCTTCATAAAGATTTCTTGACTGAAGTGGTAGTATGATTGAACATCGCTCTACCTCAAACTTTCTCAATGCGCATTATTACAGATTGTGGATGTTATGCTAAGGACCTGAGAGGATACGCATATTTGAGGCTTCGACTCCAACGTCAGCGAAGTTCTATACAAGTTCGTTGAAGTTTGCAATCGGGATGGTAGACTAGAATTCGCTTCAGACTAGACAGATACAAGGCAATCCCTGCGACCAAAGTAAACTGGCCACCACAAATGACAATGCTTGCATGAGGCCCCTGGCGTTTGAAGATTCGTTATTTTGCTCGACTGTTTGAATTCGTGAATCTGGTATATGTGAATGAATTCTCATTTAACGCTCGCTTCAACGATTTTTCCAGTTCAGTTTGCCTATTCCGATATAATTGCACTGGAGTGCACCTTCAAGTAAAACGCTTTGGTGGTACGGAAAAAGGTCGCGTTGCATGAGTTGTTAATCCTAGCAAGCAGAAGATTTTGTAGATCAACGTATTCCATGTTAACACGATGTCGGTTTAATGCCGTAATTTCGTCACTAAAGCTTGATATTGCGGTGATTACGGTAATTTCAGCTCGTAATTACGGTACGGGTCGATGTAACTACGTAGTTACATCTGCGTCTGTAAGTCGTTTCAAACCAGGAGGAAAAAGCCCTTTGCCGGATTTGCACGTTGGTTTTCAGTGCTTCTTCGGGAAAGAAACGTGTTTAAAAACAGACGTAGGATCGTCGTTATGCATGCTGACATGGCATGGATGTACAAGATGCGACCACCTGTCGGCATCTCAAACTGAAGCAATGGAGTAAAACAGCGTAAGAAGCCCACATGGCAAAACAATTCGCACGTCACCACAGTTGATACACAAATTCTTCTCTGTAATTTATTTTTTAACCAAAGAATCGTTTGAAATTTCTTTTTTAGGCCTCCCCTGAAAGTCAGTTTTTGCCAAATTTATAGTTTTTGTCACTATATACCTCTCCTTCGGCCTTCTGAAATAACTTTCCTGGTAAAGGACTCTTGGGAACTTTTGGTTTTTGGCAAAGACTGTGTACCCACGGCACTCCACTCACTCTCTCCTGTACCAAGACAAAGAAGGAAACACCCCAAAAAATGCAATCCAAAATGGATTGAAACTGTCGCAAAATCGCTCCATAACTCGCACAGTCGGGAAGCACTAAAAAGACTTATTCGTCGGATCTATGTACGAAAGGAAAATAATGGTAGGAGTTTGGTGGGTAGGAAAACAACGGTCGGATTTTTAGAGGTTCTGCACTCCTGATTTTCGAGTAATAGTGTACAATCGCGAGCCAAGATGGGTGTGAACAGGTTAGGAGAACTGTAAAACAGAAGAAGCCTTTTTGGATGCGTTGCATAAAATCTAATCCATCGCTAGGTAAAACAGAAATGCATAGTATCTCTGTAGGATTTTGTACACAAATTTGCTTCAACCATAATAGTTCCTTATAAGTATGGTATTTTGATTCGTGAATCGCCATGTTAGATACATTTATGAATCGTTATTTACATTCATGGTTCTGAAACTTTGTCAGTAACGGGGTTGAATCTTGGGAACTGTATTTCACACTTATGATCCTCACTCTCTTATTTGTACTGTATGGTCTAATATGGATTACAGTGGAACATCAAACCTCGCAGACTGGACAGATTCTGGAATCTGGACCCAAATTTCAAGGATTTAACTTGGAAAGAAATTGACACTGTTCTAGAGCTCTGTACAGTAGGATGCGCCAGATCTTGGAAAGAAGTATCTCTTTACCCCTAGAATTTTGTGAAGATATTTTCTAAAACACTGCCAGCTACGCACCGTAATTGTTAACATGCGCTGGCAAACGTGGACTCGCACAAACTTCTAGACGAGCTTTCCTCGATGTAGTACCCCCGAACATCTCCTCCAAATCCACATCGTCAGGACAGTAGCCAGAAGGTAGACTCAGCTCACAACAGTGCAAAACCTGCGCCACCGTCTGCTGTAGGATGAGCAAAGACAAGTTCACTCCAGCACAAATCCTTTTGCCGGAACCGAAGGGCAAGAGCTGAAAGTGCTGTCCTTTGACATCGATGGAACTATCTAGAAATCGTTCCGGCTTGAAAACCAGTGGATTATCCCTCACTGGCGCGTCTCTCCCCATCCCCCAATGGTTCACGAAAACTCTCGTCCCCTGGGGGATGTCGTAGCCAGCAACTTTGGTCGCTTAGACCGAAAAATGGGCCCCCCCTATTGCTGCAGCTGGATGCAAACGAAAAGCTTCTTTCAAAACAGCTTCCAGGTACTTAAGGTTAACGAGATCGGATTCTTGCACCAAGATTTCCCGTCCAACCACAGAATCCAGCTCCATTTTTTCAGTACATCTGGATGTCTCATGATCTCTGTAAAAGTCCAGACGAGCTGAGTTGCCACAGTATCTGTACTGCCGACAATTAGATCCTGTCAATCAGACATGGGATTAAGTGTCAGCCTCAGAATGAATGAATGAATTTCACGTCCACGAAAAACCCAAAGGGGGCACGAAGAGCAAAATGCCAGTACAGGGTCAAAAGACCAACAGCAACAATCCTAGTGATGAAGACTAGTTTTATCAGCTCTAGCTTTCACCATACTATGAATGAAATCACTCAGTCTACACTGATTGCCTGTATACTGAAAGGTAACAAGTCTTTCGGACTGATTGCTGTTCGTAATGGTAGTGAAAAGTTCTGAGCATCAGAAGCATCATGATGAGCTTCCTTGGCTTAGAACTATCACATTATATATTAACCTAGCAGAAGGAATGAAGCAGTATCGTTTGATAACAGTTATGGCAGACATGTACGTAGGCTACTACGAAAGTTATGCAGGTCTAGAGCTACTTACTACCAAGAGGGGTGCAATCTGGTTATCGGCCAGCTTGTTTTGATCGTTGGTTTTTGCAGTGACAACAGGATGTCCACAAAGTCTATATCTTTCGTGGTCCTGTCACTACCTGCGTCTCTGCGGTGCTCGTCAAGAATGTTTTGAATGAACGAATCCACTTCGCCTCGGAGCTTCCTCAGATTGGCCTCGATACCACCGATGTCGAGCTTTCTTAGGATGGGAAAGAAGTCTGCAGGAACAAACATGCCTGCCTTCATTGCATCCGCAATGGCGGTGTGCAAGTATTTTTCTTCACCTGTTTTATGGTTGATGAAATTTTCGATTTGTAACCATAATACGACTTCTGGAAAAGGTTTTGCGTGGCCAGGTTGAAAGCCAGTTCCGAAAATCTTTTAGTCAACAAAACACATCCTTGCTCGCCATCTTTCAAAATCATCTCCACACAGTTCCAAATTTCTCCATTCCTCCTTCCCTCATTGATTTTGGACACTAAATCAGCGTTTTTTTGCGAATTCTCAGAAGAAAATTCTCTGCACGATTCTGTTAAGAGATCATTCAATGAAGATCATTTCCAGACCTGTTAGTTTGAATGCACTAAGACTTTAATCTCCTTGGATCATTTTTTTCTGGCTGCCTGTACGAAATCTTAATACTCACGGCAACACTTACGTACGGACATTGAGATAACACGATTTCAAATGTCTGATAGAATTTGCAAGGATATCAAAGTTGAATATCAGGATGGAGAACATAACTTGGATGTATCAAAATAAAAAGATCGGGATTTCAAACCTGAAACTTAATCTCATGCAACAAAAAAGTGACATTGATAAAAACGGCTACATTCATATAATTTTGCCTTATTCCATCTTGGAGTTTCAGACTCCCCTACGACTGAGATGGACATCTTGGAACTGGAAATTCTGTGAAAACACACTGGAGTGGGGATGTGATGAATGTAAATTGATGTATGTGAGTATCCATCGTGAAAGAACTGAAATTAAGAACCTGAGATTGCCGGATTCGCTTGGCTGTCAGGAGCTCAGTCGTGCATGTCCGCCGTAAGAAACGCCAATAATCACCTAAGGGTGTCATCACCAACGACCCAAAGATCTCTCCGGCAATGTTGTGGGGCCTTGAGGCAAAAATGTGATCCTGTGATTTGAGAAATTCCTCTTTCGATACTTCTCAGCCTCAGATGTAGATTTTCTTCAGAAAAATCAGTAGAGGTTTGTGGAAACACGAAAATGCGGTCTCATTCACTGCCCATGATGGTCACAGTCGGAAATTTCTTTTTGGGTCAATGTAGTTCGGATCACCTCATTTGGAACTACCTAAACTACATCCGCGAGTGAGACGGGATCCCTTACTTGCCATTGACAAACTTTGGAGGCCAGCTCTTTGTATGCTTTTGTCCGTCAAAGGGTCGGCTTGGGGACACACCAGGAACAGTGTGATTGGGAGCAGAGGCTAGACTTTTATCATCTTTAATCATATTAATCATATTCTTGATGTCCATATTCTTGTTGCCATCCATGGCAACAAAAGGCACCTCTCATGGACAGAAGATGATTCTCTTTCGCAGTACTTTAAGTAACAGTTGTAAGAAGACTGGCGTGAAAGTAAATTTATTATGTATAAGTACTCCAATGACACGAGTGGGGTCCCTACTGTCAAAGCCTCGAGGCTCAACTTATCTCCAACCATTATCCAAATAGGCTGTGTATCTGAGGTAAAGCACACAGATGAGGCCGAATCATTTCTGAAGAGCTTCAGTTTTGTCCGCAGATGGATTGTCGATGAAATGGCCCACTCCAGGATTATAACTCTTGCTACCGTAGATTGATTAGTGCCATTACAGCAGCACTCGTCCAGTCATGCCACAAACAGAATAGCGCACGTCACGACTCATGCCAATGAGAACGTCGTGATCTGAAGGAAAACAGAATACTAATGCCTTCTGTACAGGTGAACATTTGCCACATGCCTCTCGGAGCTACAGCAAATTTAGATAGTCAAATGATTACCACCTGAGAACCTGGGACTCTGAGCCGGGAGATATAATCGCAACGTCAATGTACTTCTCGGGTGCATACTTTACTAGAGATACTGCTTTTGTTTCGTCTGTTTGACCTGCATTTGCCCGGTGTGAATGCTAAGACTAAAACTTTCACAATGACAAAGAAAAACTGTATCACAGCCCTCGAACATCTGACAGATCGAATCTGTCATAGGATAATGCAAGCTTTGATCTGCATTTGCTCGTTGGAGAATGGAATCATCAATCAACAGCCTACAAGTTGTTCCTTTCAACCTGAGCTCTTCTGTGTTAATATTTGAAAAGAGTCCAGGGAAACACAATCTCATCAGCCTGCGACATAAAGTGAAGTTTCTACTAGATACAGGAAATATGATCTTTTCCGAGTACACCAGTTATCAGTTAATATCAGTGAATCTAAATGTTTACATATGCATATTTTTCAAAGGCCTTTCCAACATAATATGCAACAAATTGACAGAAATCTGAGATCTTGAACTCTCTTTCGATCCTAAGGTTACACGTGTCTAGAGACGAATTGATTGTCCAGATTGGGGCATGTTAAAAACATCTTACAAACCTGGAATCTAGGACTAACATTGGATCTGCGACCACCTACTGTACATAGCTCTAGCGGCGTCCTGAGGAAAATAGGACCAGGATGGTGGAGTACTTGAGCGGGAAATGGAGTAAGTTGGATGTGCTTTTTATTCAGGATTCATCTTCTACACATTAGACAGAATGAATTATTGGGTACATTCTTATTGGGTAGGATTTGATGGGAGTATTCAGATCCTTGTAAGACTTGATCAGAGTTTTCACATCCTTTTCGTTATATTATTTTTTATTTATTTGGTTTTATCCATGTAAGACTTAATCAGAGTTTTCTGTACTTTCATTTTTATTAATTAATTAATTAATATATTCTATTTTGTAGTTGGTTTCATGATGTGCTTTTTATTCAGGATTATCTTCTACACAGTAGACTGAATCAACGAGAAACTCAGATATTGACCTGGCAATCAATGTTATTTCCAGTCACTTCTAATAACAATGTTGAAGGTGAATGGAAGATTCCGCCATTCATTTAACAGGGCAGACCGAAAGACATGATCCTAATTCTCCAGAAACTAAAGCATCAACGTAGGTGTGGCGGCCCTGTTGCAAATTTTCAAGATCCCCATATTCCTTTCAAATTTCAGTGCTCGCTTGATTCCAATTTACACCGATGAAAAACATGCTCATCCTGGAGAATTTGGTGGCAGCCTTGACGCCTTTTATGAATCAATCTATCTTAGCAGAAACCTCGGTATGGGCAAAATTCCACAGTTGGCACTGTGATCAGTTTCTAAGCATCACCTGTTTGGAACAACAGCTTCTTCCACTTCCAGTTTCTCAGATTCACCTCAATTAGAATCCAGACGAGCAGATCGACCTCGTGGATGTACATCGGGCTTAAATAACTTATCCCATCTTTCGGCGACCCGCCAAAATAATTCTTGTCTCTCACCAACCTTGCATTCTGGGGTGAACAACTTCCTGTAGCTTCCAACCGACTTTTGTTCGCAACTGGTCAAAAAGTAACTGCTCTTAGTCTCGGGACGAGGTTTGTTGGTTACTGAGCTCTGCTGAAAAGTGTGCATATATACGTGGGGTTGAAGATTTCTGTTACTGCATCTGCTCTCTATCGCGCCCTTACTCTAAAAGTTGGGAGGTGTTGGCATCGGACAGTAGAATGAATTAGAAGATCAGACTTACGGATGTGAATCGCTCAAACCAAAAAAAGTGATCAACGCGATATCAGAGATGTTACAATTGCCCGCTCGATGAAATCAAATGAGGCAAATGGAAAAATGGAGAAAAGTGACACACAATGGTATTCTCATTGAATTTAGTGACTAGAAGCTTGGGAGCAATACATTACGCATAAATGAGAAGTGAAAATGATCATTCATCAGTCATGAGCATCCTGAAACAGGTTAGTTTTAAAGAAAGGTTACAATCTAGTCTCATGACACCTTTATCACTACCAATGGCGTTTATTGTTCCAAGTAGATTCTTATCTATTTTCTTTGTTTTCTCGAATACTGGTTACGAGCCTATGCACATTTCAGATCTCCTCAGCCGCATCACTACTACTGTTCGAGTCGCCAGAGGGGAGCTGATTTTCGCAAGTGGATTGCCTTTTCAATCCAACATCCACTAGAATATATTATCGATTTTCCAGCCAACCGGAGCTCTAATCTTGGAGATCCCTTCTTGCAAAAAGGTGGCCTTCGAGGCTAGTGGTATGATTAGTAGCCCAGAAGTTCTCGTACCACTTATGATAAGAGTTTGGCACAGGCGAATTGACAAGTCGGGCTACACATCAGAATCCGAGCACAGAATACATACACTCAGTGTCCACATCGATGACAGGAGCCGAATTCAAGTAATGAACAGAGGTACATCGTTCGATGCTTCATAGGGATGGGGAGCGGAGGGAATCAAAATGAATATATGGTGGGGTTACCGACGTGAATTCCAATAGCAGAGCAAGGGAACTATGTACACAATGAGAGAATAGCATTCCAAAGGATGAACAATTTTAAACCATTGTGGGTCGGGTCATGCCTTCATGCTGCAGGGCTTGCGTGTCATTCTCCTCCGATCCAAACCAAAATTCCTCTGACTGCTCATCGTCCACCACCTCAAGCTCGAACAAGTGCTTACACTTGCGATACAAAACTACGGCCAGGAACGAGAGTGGGACGGTAGCCGCCACCAAGAGATACCAGGGCATTTGCGAGAGCACCTGAACCCCGAATTGCAGGACAGAAGACATTCCATAGCCACCCCAGTACATCACAACGCAAAAGTCGAAGGTTAAAAGAACGAGGCCTACCAGGCCCAGCTCCAGGAGACCATAGGATACAACCATCTGCAATGCCAGAGGGAGTGGATCGTAAAAGCCGGCCATGAACTCCATATTTTCCAAATGTGGATACTTGAGGTAGACAAGGCTGGCAATGCTAGACATTACGAGGGGAATGGCAACGCTGCTCAGGGCGATGGATGTACCGACCACATTATCTTCGTAAGACAATTCATCCGATGGAACGTAGTTGATCACCTTGATGAAGACAAACGTGCAGGGGACCAAGAGCATCAAGGCTAGCAACAATAAGACCAGGCAGAACACGGCAACAACGACAAGCCCTGCCATTAACATCAATGTCCAGTAAGCTGTGTCTGCCACTCCCAGCACGGGAGCCCGGATCAGCGGATGCAGCACGACGGATGATGATTCCAAATGGAACCGGGCGGTTTTTATGTGGCTATGGAACTCCGCCAATGTTTGATGTGTGACAGCCCACGCGTTCTGCCCTTTGGACATTCTGACCTTTATGACCTCCATCGAGCAAGACCGACCTGTAGATCAGAGCTGATGCAGAGCTGTGAAATTCAGTAACATGGTCAATTTCAAACCAAGCCTCCACTGGAAGGCCTCATTGCTACTGACTGCACTGTATGTAACTTTTGTTGCGGTGAGCATACAATTTCAAGAACTGATCAGCCGCGGCTCGAAGGGGTTGCAATCCCCCTCCTAAAACTCATAATTTCTTCTGTCAACAAACTATCTCGACTCGTCTGCACGGCATAGTCATTACATCGATCCGCTCACGTACAACAGTCTTCCAATCTTAGCGTGCATTGAATTGTTAACGCTATAAAGTAAACTCTGGACACGCCAAGCCCTCGGCGCTGCGCGGCCAAAGAACCAGCTTGTGCTTGAGCAAAGGACATCTCGGGATCGAATTGTTCTCCATGTCAAAGCGACAGGGTTTGATTGATGGATGGATGGATCTTAGCACACCAGATCAGTCAGCAAAATCATTTACACTGCAGCAGTGGTAGTAGTAAGTAGCCACCAGCACTCGTACCTATTGTAAGGTCGAAAAAAAATTGTCACTTCGACAAATTGCAAGGTTGAATCTCGCTCGACAGGATGTGCACCATCCAGAATCTCCTAACTGACCGTGGACACCAAATTGACTGAATCTTGTCGGATTTCAAATGCTGCTATCCCTTCTGCGTTGCAATGTGCGGTAATCTTGTAGGCCCGATCTAGTGCGTTCAAACACTCATTTGCCCTACTTCAACATGACAGATTCAAAAGCAAATCCTTGATCCAAAATAGGTGAGTGGGTGCTCGCTCGTCCAGCGAAACCAGCTCCCCAGCCGGCCTAGCTCCTTCCAACTAGATCAAGTCAGAGCAGCACGGGCTTGGACTGATTTCTCTGATTATGTAGTACTACTACTACTAATTGCTTCCGGAAACCTAAACTCCCGCTGACTCCGCCTGGCTTGCTGGCCATGACCACCCTCGCTAGCAGAACTCCCACACTGATTCCCGCAATGCGTATCTAGGAATAATAAAATAGTACGAACACACGCCATCCCAAAGTTTGAACCGTTCCGACCTCAGTCTTCTTCCCCTCGTTGACTGAACGCCTTCTCATCTAAAAGGGAACTGCGGAGGAAGTAGTCAATTTTGAGCTTTGTGCTTACTATCTCGTGAAATTGGCATCTGCGCGAAAAGTTCTTTCTCTGTGAATCAGGATTCCAATCTGTCCAAGTCCTCTGTTTTGCGTTTGACGACAGGAGAGTTATCCTGCAATTTAAAATGCTGATCAGAGGACGCAGGTTCAGGGCCTCGGTGCTCAACTCCTCTAACCTCTCGTCTTAATTTGGATAGGTCTGTGGAGATGAGCAATGAGGATGAGGCGACAAAGATAATCCATCACCTCATGATCCCACGAACTCTTTGGAAGTAATCTTACTGAGAGACAGAAACACAAGAACGTGCAATCTCAAGGCTCATGCGAGGGTCACACATTTCTATCACGCTACCCGGCATTCGGTCTTGATCACCACTTGATCGTTGTTCAAAAGTGTCCGGATATACCCGACGCAATTTCAAAGGTCCTGATGCGGTGATCACGAATCTCGCCTGAGCTGATAGGCCCTCAACGCTGAAGCTGGATCGAGCTGAAGTAATTTAGCATTCCTCCTTCTTGCTAAATAATTCTCCTGCTCTCCATCAAATCGCCTGTTCACAGAGCAAGAACAGCATGATGCTCTGGGTTGACTAACTTCCAAATAGCAATGTTCTGTAGGAGGAATTCGTACCTTAATGTATGTAATGTAATCCACCGAATTAATGAGGCATTTGCAAGTGCGGAGTTTCCTAACCTGGACTTGAACCAGCAACAAGTGGGATAATCCTGAACGGCATATCACCAGCTGAGACCCAAGAGCTAATACCGCGTTATCGTGTCCTTCGAATCATAAGCCAAAAGCAACAGAGCAGAAGACCCTGGTCACGGTGGAGAGCGTGGCTGCACGTTCAGTGACTTATTTCATCTATCCGCCACACATCCTGGAAGGAATTGCAGAATCCAGAATCCAGGCTCGTGGGGCTATATTCAACAAAATAAAAACAAATAAATCTGATATACTTTATTCCACTCGATTGGTGAGTTTCTTCCGTCAACGTCGTTCAAATCAAGTCCGCTGAATCGAAGAACAGGTCATGGATGCGATAGATCAAATATCTTACGGCGACTAAATCAGGACTCACTAACTGCTGTCTGGAAGCAGTCAGTCATGATTTCGGGAAGTTCTGTCTCTCGTTTCTTCATCTGCACTTCAGTCTGAGAGCTGAATTGACCCATGCCTTTGCACGGAGAAGATGATAAAGAGAAGCCGGTTTGGGACTAGACAATTTGGCATGCTTGAAACAGGACGGAAGTGATTGTTGCATGCTGAAACCACGGACGAGCTATTAATTTCACGTCCCCAATACAAGTCTTCGGACTCGTTTTTCCAGTCTTTTTCAGCAAGGCTTTGCCCCAGTTTTAGCTGGACTTTCTAACTCGGGAATTGGAGTGCTCTGTTCGCGGTGATCGGTCTCCGGTCATTTTCCCCATTTTTCCGAGCCAGCGTCTAAGTAAAGAGTCATGAAGGGGTGTACCTGCTGAAGCATTTTCATTTGCATTGCAGTCCGCAGGTCATGGTTGGACTAGTCGAACCAATAAGATCAAGATAACTTTAGTCAATCAAACCAATAAGCTCGTATGTTTAAAAGGAGGCCTCGTTTTCTGTATCGTCAGACAGCCAATTCTGGATCGTTGTGTCACTACTTCTGCACGCGACTGTCTCGCCCTACCATGGAGAGACTTCGTTTGTTGTCAGCATGCAGATCTGCAGCTTGTTCGAATGTTAGGAAGTATGATTGCAACGCCTGTCAATTGCAAGGCTCAGCGATGTTGGATATAGTGGAGGATGCAGTAGTAAAATAGACCATGAAGATGACAAAGTCCGAAAGAATGAAATTACTCAAGTACCACCAAGCTATGGAGACGGGTTGATCCAGGGGCCACATGACGGCACACTTCAGCAAAGCAATTTGTTTCTTTTTCATTGATCGGAGTTCTTTCTTCCTCATTGTTCCTAGTGACGTTCGATACATGTTTGCAGAGTATATTACATATTTTCCTTGGAGTATCTCATATACACCCTATATGGATGGAGATAGATGAGTAGCCCATATTCTTCATTTGGATGGTTTATAGAGATATGCCATGCATGTGTGGGTATGATGCTTGGATTTGTGTGTTATCTTTATTTGTATGTTATGTCCTGCACTCCGGAGTCCTGTAGTACTCCGGAGTGCAAATTCTTTTTCATCTACGGCCGGCTCCGACTCATGGAGTCCACATTTTATACTTTCTCTCAAAGAACTTTGTCTGAAGTGTAAAGATCTATCCACTAGAGGAAGGCCCCGAGCTAGTTGCCTACATGAGCATCTCAGGTGCAGAAGCGAAATCCTCTAGGATACCTCAGTCCTCTCTGAGATCATCATCATAAGAGTCTATTCCTTCGTCCGTTCCTCTTCCTTCTATCCCCTGGGCAGATGGTATGACATGGACTCATTCTCAATCCGCATCCACCCTTGGCACGTTTAGAATGAACTTCTTCCCCCTCACATGCTCATGCCATTCCTCATGTTCTTCACAAAGATGTCATACAAGACTTTAGGCTCCCCTTAGACATCTTAACTAGAGACTAGAAGGAGTAGCATGTGTGGTAGCTACTCTTTCTCCTTCCCCATTGATGTTTTAGATACGAGAGAGCAGGAAGGACCGGACATAAAGACATTTTTTCTCGACTTCACCGTTTTATGACGGGGCATTGGAAGAGGCTATATTTTGAGTTTGAGTCAGGTTTCGCTGCTAAAGATTTGACTCTCATGACCCTTTTACTCACCCCCCCAAGAGACATATGCCTCACCGTTTTATGACGGGGCATTGGAAGAGGCTATATTTTGAGTTTGAGTCAGGTTTCGCTGCTAAAGATTTGACTCTCATGACCCTTTTACTCACCCCCCCAAGAGACATATGCCTCTGTTCTTCTAGCAAGCTCATATGAGCAGGATACGTAATCGTGTTGTGACGCGACTACTATGAGAAGATGATGACATGTGTCATCTTCAAAGCTGTTGTCATGGCGACGATGTCGTGTTATGACGCGGCTACTATGAGAAGATGATGACATGTGTCATCTTCAGCACTGTTATCATGACGGCGATACTTTAGGTTAGGATAACCGACTGCGCATTGTAAGGCTAGTAAGAGCCCACCGTTGGATCAACTTTGTAGGGTCAGGATGTTGAAAAGGCTCCAAGAGATATTATCTTGGACCTTATCATATATAAAACGCAGTCAAGGTGGAAAGGGTATGGGAGAGACCTAGACACATCACTTTGCTGACTAAGGAGCTTATCTAATCGAAGTGGAGCCGACGTAGGACATGGATAGAGGACAACATGATCCTCCAAGTGTATCGATGCCCAATCCGTTTTTGATCAACATCCGGTGTCTTCATCGTGATCACTTTCGGGCATGGTTAGTATATCAGTTTGGAGATAATTTTATGCAACAAGTGACAAACTCTCTAGACCCGATTATTCTTCCAGTTATTTCCTACGGCGCAATTTGGGACTTAACACTATACGTTTTTAATTTAGTTTGGGCGCTATGGATCTAAACTTAACAGTAGTGGTGGCTTTCAACACGTGGGTTCCAATCCATCACTATTGCTTACCGAAAATAAGCCATAGGGAGTTGATTGTTAGGAACTTTGGCGAGGAGTATTATTCTCAAGTTAATAACTTCCCGGTTCCGTTTGTAGTTCTATTCATACTTAGCCAGTTTCGATTATCATTTTGACTCTTTATTAGTGGCAACTTATATTGTGTATAGGATGGCTAAGTAGTATGTTTAGGATAGTTGTAAAACTCTAGGTTAAAATGGAGCTAATTTGGCCACACAAGAGGTCAAAATAACACTCTTCATTCTCATTGGTCTTGGAGTTTGGGCCAATGAGGGCACTTGGGTAACTTCTTCAAGGTTTTGAAGAGTTTTGGAGATCTTCCAAGAGGACATTCAAGGAATTGGGGACAAGGTTGGAGAGCTGATTGGGAGAGCTACGACGTGGGCTCAAGAATGGATGCATTTGAGGGGTTTGTTACTCTGATATGATGATTCAAAAATAGAGTGAGAAATTTAGACCTTTGAGTGTATTTGGGGTGTTTCTGAGAATCCTACGAGGGTTATGAGAAATCTTAACCTACTAAGATATATTAACAACTTAGGTTTGTGCTTGAATTGAAATTTTGACTCAATTGGATGAGTTTTGAGAACGAAGTGATAACTTGAAGTTTGTGTATATAGTCAGAGTTGCAGGATTGCATTGACTATCACGAAGTTAATATAGAGATTATATCTTTTGATGTCAGAAAGTTTTAGCAATAAAACTTTTCACAATTGAAGTTCTGATGATAAGTAACCTTCTTATGAAAATTGAAAGCAATTGAAGTCAAGGATTGGAATATGTGATGGTTTTACTACACAGGGGTCGACATATTACCTTGTGATAGAGTGTGTAAGTTGACAATTGTTCTGAGAGATCTAGAAGAGAAAACCATATGAAACTTTTATGAGAAATTGAAAGTGTTGTTGGTAATCTTCTTTGAAGTTTAAGCGAGGGGTTATCGGTCCAATCATTAGATATCATAATCTTCTTCCGCTAAAGTTTTACCGGTTGTAATGAACTCGAATATGGAAAGCTGAGGAGAAGAACAAGAGATTGTGAACTCACATGAGGTTCTAGAGGGTTCTTCTACAACCAGACGCTCATGCGTTCTCAGAGCGAAGAAATGTCCATGCAACATGAGTGGTGAACTCAACAAGAAATCTATGAGGTGGAGGAACTTTCATGAGTTCTCTTATTGTGAGTTTTCAGTTTCATGAGTTTCGGTTTATGGTTGACTGTTCCAAGTTTAGACTAAGGTGTAGATTGCAAGGTTAGGTTGTGGGTTGGCCTTGAGATATTAGAGTGCAAGTTCAAGTTTTTTTTGGACTTAAGATATAAAATTAGTCAGAAATCAGATTGTAAGAAATCTATAGTGATAGCTTAGCGCAGAACGTTGAGTTTTATGATATGTCAAATGCCAAGTGCTGACAAGAGTCAGTCATGGGTGGGTTGGGACAATTCAAGTATGGAGGGTCGCTGTTTGCTTCTTGTGTTTGGATCCCCTCCATATTGACTTCTTGTGTGTGTGCCATGCTGGATTTGTGTGGGCGCCTTATTCTATAAGAGTGCTCCGGACTTGATCACCGATTACCACTCTAGTGCGTGCTGCGTATTTCTCTTGTGAGAAGTTGGAAGTGATGGCCAACTCTCCCAAGAGTGCTTGAGGTGATGTCAAGTTAGGTCGCCCAATCCATTAGGCACAGACCACGGGGATCTAGATTTAGATCAGTTTAGATAGACACAGAAGGTTGGATACTTGGGGAATTGGTGGGATCAACAATCAAGACGACTTCATATCAGCAACATGCTGATTGGTTGTTCGGGATCACAAGGAATGGAGAGGGGTCAAGCAGAGTCGGTGAGATACTTAAGATGCAGCTTGATCCGGCGATAGCAGAGATGTTTCAAGCGTTTACACTCTTTCTTCAACAGCAATAATTGCAAGACCGAAGGGTGAATTCAGCCACAAGGGCGCTACAAGCTTTGGTGGGAAAGATGGATCAGTTTGACGGGAGGGATGTCTCAAAGTACTTGAGGTACTACTTCAGGGAAATGGAGCTAAACCGTGTTGCAGAAAGAGAGATGATAGAAATGTTCCATCTTGCTGCGGTGCCACAGATTAGAAACCATGTAAAATCCCTACATGAACACTTTAGTGAGAGTTGGCAAACATACGACCGTGCCTTGAGGGATGAATACTTCTTGGAAGACTCTGATAGAGTTAGTAAGAAGTCATTCATGGAGTGGGTCGAAAGGCCCAATAAGAAGTCTCATGCAACTGAGCTTCTAAGGGAGTTTGAGAGACAGTTGTCACAATTATCTAGACTGGAGAACATCACTTTGGAATCACACAAGATTGAATTGTTTCTTCGAGCTGTAGACTTTGAGTTGCAGGAGAAGCTAGACTTGCTTCTCGAAGACAAGAATGAAGAAGAAGGACTAACAGGTAGTTGGAAGGATGTTGAGGAGGCAGTTGGGCTATTGGGCAGATTTCCAATGAGACTGCTTTACTTCATGCGATGGGTACAAAGGTATCAAGGGATGAAAAAGATGCACTGGTAGAGTGTTGTGGAGTGAGATCTTAGAAGGTTCGCTTTGAGGATGAGGCCAAAGAAGAAGATGTGAAGGTGTCTAGCCACTACACCCGATCGCATTGGGCAAGGGCGACTACTGAAACCCTTGTGAAGCTAGGGCATCTAAGTGAACCAGTGTTAGCATTGATTGATCATGGATTGGAGATCAATATAATGTCAAGAGAACTCTACAAGAAGGGGAAGTGGCCTAATGACACCAAGCATGGTTGGGTGATTAGGGCAGTCAACAACACTCGAGGGGACTTGTATGGAGCATGCCCTGATGTTCTGGTGAAGATTAGGGATGTTGTAGTTGAGCAGAATTTCTTTGTGCAAGACTCAACTTCATACCCATTGATTCTGGGGCAACTGTACATTATAGCACTCCGGATGTAGACAAGAGTGCTTGATGATGGATCAGCATATGCACGAATTTGCAGCCAAGATGGGAAGAGGTTAGTGAAGTTTCTAACAATTCCGGCAAATCATGAGAGAAACAAAGCAAGGTTGAGAGAAGAAGCATTTCCAAAATCTGAAGTTTTGAGGATTTTGGGGAAGTACTGGATGGATATGCTACATACAAGGAGGTTGCTGATTTGAAAAGATGGGAGAAGAACAAAGTGCACATATATGAAGAAAACCTTGCAGATTTGAAGCTTCTTGAGGAAGGTGAATATATATGAGGAGTCTATGAGGAGTTTGGTTTGGGAGATCTGTTGAAGGAGATGTGTAGGGGCGTACTTAGACGTAGTGATAGGATTTTTTTTGTGTTTTATGAATAAAGTGTTATATTTGAAGTAATGTGGAGTGTATTCTTACGAATATATTGTATTAAGAGTGTACGAGTACGAGTTGAAGTCACAACGGGAGAGACGTGCAATACAATGGGCGTTAGGATTGTTAAGGTGGCAAACGGTTTGTCGTGAAGATCGAGAGCTCGTATAGTTATGTGCCAAGAACCTACAGACTCAGTGAGAACGAGGAATTGAGCAAAAGTTTGATGTCAAGGCAACAAAGGATGAGAGTGCCTATGATGCATAAGCCAGCGATGGAGAGGATTCGCCCTCTCATTCCAATGGCGGATTGGATGCTGACAGAGTTACTGAGATTGAGGAAATTGGGAGGAGCTTTCCTATTGTGGCGGTGGAATAACGTGTGTCCTGAGTTATGTAAGGAGCATTGCAAGGGAAGGGCAATTGCTTCGATCGAGAAACGCGCGCAACAAGAACACTAGGATGCCAAATTGTGGGCCAAGACACTAGGACGCAACTATGACGAAGAGAACTATGGCATGGACTGGGAAGGGTCTACGTCGCATACAAGGTTTAACTTTGATGAACGCAAGTGGTTTAATCCCAGAGAGCGGAAGGGGACAAATGGCTACAAGCTCGATCTCATCAAAGACGGATTTAGGAGGAAAGTTGCATTCACCCTGAATCAATTGTTCTCATCCCAACGGACCACGTACGTAAGTATGCACAAGGTGAGAATCGTGGAAGGATTCGTAGGCGGGTCCATTTGGGTTAACTGGGGAGAGATCTGTTGGGACTCTACCTCTTGCGCTCTACCAAAGAACATTCGGCGCATAGAGGGTATTTATAGCAAAAATACTAGGGCGACACTAGGGCATCTCGGACAGGCCTAAAATTCCCAAACTACCCTTCAATCCTCGGGAAGGGGGTTTACCACCCCCTTTCCTAACCCCACGTCGACCTGAGCGCAAGTCAATCTGCGAACCATCGTCAGAGAGGTCCTTGGTCGTCGGCTTGCCATCTTGACTCCGGTATACAGCTTCCTCAGCTCGGTCATCTAGATTAGGCTCCACACCACTCTATGCCATAGTTGTTCAACATCCTGCTCAGCCTCGAGGTTGAACAACTCCTTCAACAATCTCCCACTTGGAGACTTATCTCATCACGTGTCTCCATTCTGCAGCAGCGACTCAACTCATCAGGCGAGGAGTCCAACTGAGGTTGAGCACAACCTCAGTTTATCGTATGGCACCGACTTTGTGAACATGTCGGCTAGATTTTGACTTCCCGGGATCTTCTCAAGCACCAACACACCATCCTCCAACGCTGATCTGATGAAGTGGTATCTCAGTTGTATGTGCTTTGTCCAGGCATGATACACCGGGTTCTTCGCCAATTGAATGGCATTTTGGCTGTCACTATACAACACACTCCCATCATGGTCTTGATCTAGTTCTTGCAGAAACGTCTGCAGCCATATCATTTCCTTCATAGCCTCAATGATGGCCACATACTCCGCTTCACAGCTCGACAAGGCGACAATCTTTTGCAACCTCGACACCCAGCAGATAGCCGTCCCTCCAAACATGTAAACATAACCGGACGTACTCTTCCTGCTATCAACGTAGCCTCCATTGTCCGCATCTACGTACCCTTGGAGTCCTACTTTAGACTTCCTAAATATCAACGCCGTGCTCGAGCTTCCTCTTAGATATCGGAGGATCCACTTCACAGCCTCCCAATGCTTTCTCCATGGGTTCTTCATGAACCTGCTCACAACTCCCATTGCATGAGCAATGTCTGGCCTTGTACACACCATTGCGTACATCAAACTTCCAATAGCCAAAGCATAGGGGATCTTGTCTATGTGTGCCAGCTCGTCCTCCGTCACCGGCGACTGCTCCTTGGATAATTTGAAGTGGCTGGCCAGTGGCATGCTCACCGACCTCGCGTCCTCCATCTTGAAGCGTTGGAGTACCTTCTTCACATACTCCTCTTACGAGAGCTCGATGCCCTCTCTCGTCCTCTTGATCCTCATCCCGAGAATCTGTTTCGCGGCTCTTAGGTCCTTCATCGCAAATTCTATGGACAGTCTTTTCTTCAGCTCATCGATCTCGTGTAGGTCAGGACCTACGATCAGCATATCATCAACGCACAACAGAAGAATCACATAAGAGTCTTCAAGTCTCTTGAAATAGCAGCAGTGGTCGGCTTCACACCTTCCAAACTTTGCTCGATCATGAAGTTGTCGAACTTCTTGTACCACTACCGTGGGGCTTGCTTCAGCCCATAGAGACTTTTCTGGAGCTTGCACACTAGCTCCTCCTTTCCTTTCACCTCGAAGACTTCGGGCTTCCTCATGTAGATCTCCTCGTCGAGATCACCGTGAAGAAATTCCGTCTTCACATCCATCTGCTGGAGATGGAGATTCTCCTTGGCAACCAACCCCAGCACGGTTCGAATTGTCACGAGCTTGACGACAGGAGAGAAGATTTCCGTGAAATAGATCCCCTCCTTCTGCTGGAAACCCTTCACCACCAGCCTTGCCTTGAACCGTTAGCTTCCATCGCTCTCCTCCTTGATCCGGTACACCAACTTGTTGTGCAGTGCTTTCTTCCCAGCTGGTAACTCTGCTAGCTCCCAAGTATGATTCGTGATCAGCGAATCCATCTCGTCCTTCATGGGGAGCTCCCACTTGGTCGAGGCATCGATCTCCATAGCCTCTTCATAGCATTTTGGCTCTCCTCTATCGGTTAGGAGGATGTAATTCAGAGTCAAGCCATACATGTGCATCGGTTTCTTGACTCTAGACGATCTCCTCACTTGGGTGATCGGAGTCTATTGATTCACCTCGAGCTCGGTGTCCTCATCAACCTCTTCTTCTTTGATATCGTGACCACCATCAGCGCGCGGCAATTTCTCCTTGGTCATCAAAGTGTCGTCTTTCTCCGGCTCGATCGTCGAGAAGTCTTCTCGCCCTCAAGAGCCTGCTTTGCCGTGTTACCCTTCAGCTCATCCTTGTACATCGTCTGCTCGTTGAAGATAACGTTCCTGCTCCATACTATCTTTCTCGTATTGGCATTCCAAAAACGATAGCCGAGCTCAATGTCACCATATCCAATAAAATAACACTTTTCTGATTTCGGATCAAGCTTACTTTGAATGGATTCATCCACATGCACGTACGATAAACAACCAAACACTTTCAATTACGAAAGGTTTACATTCTTGCCACTCCACGCCTCTTGTGGAATTCTGAAACGTAGAGGAACACTCGGTCCTCGATTTATCAAGAAAGCTGCCGTGTTGATTGCATCGGCCCAAAACACCTTGGGCAATCCGGAGTGTATCCTCATACTCCGGGCTCATTCATTCAGCTTGTGATTCATTCGCTCCGCTACACCGTTCTGTTGGGGAGTTCCAGGGATCGTCTTCATCATCTTGATCCCACTCTCGGTACAATACTGCTTGAAATTGGAGTCGATGTACTCCCCTCCGTTGTTGGACTTCAAACACTTCACCATTGAGCCTGACTCTAGCTTGACCATTGCCTTCCACGTCTTGAAGGTATTGAACACATCGGATTTATTCTTCAGAAAATAAACCCATACCTTCCTTGTTGCGTCATCGATGAACGTCACGTAATAGCGAGATCCTCCAAGTGAAGAAATTGGAGCTAGTCCCCATACGTCGGTATGTACTAGCTCGAGCTTTTCTGCCTTCAACTCTCTACTTGCATTCGTGAAGCTGACTCGCTTCTGCTTCCCGAGAATGCAACTCTCGCAAGGATTATGTTCAACCATCTTCAGCTCCAGGATCTTGCCGTCCTTCACCAACAGCTTCATCCCCTTCTCACTCATGTGTCCGAGCCTATTGTGCCAGAGCTCGGTCTTCTCGGTGTTGTCGACTATGGCCACCATGTCACGGCTGCTCGTCGTCATGTAGAGCATGCCCGTCTTGTGGCCTCGAGCTACAACCATAGCCCCCCTCGTCACCTTCCACGAACCATCACCGAATGTTGTGGTGTAACCTTCGTCGTCGAGCTGACCCACCGGGATTAGGTTCCTCTTCAACTTTGACACATGTCTGACTTTCGTCATCTTCCAGATCTGCCCGTTTGACATTCTCAATCTGACGTCTCCAACGCCAATAACGTCAAGCGGCTTGCCATCTGCGACATAGACCTTGCCGTGATCACCAGAGATGTAATTCTCTATCACGTCATGATTCGCCGTAGTGTGGAACGATGTTCCCGAATCGAGCACCGATGAGTGTGTCGAGCTGTCAACCAATAATAGCAACGCATCGGTCAGGTCCTCCGTGGTGGCATTTACACTTGCCTTCTCCTTGGGCTGTGCCTTGCAGAATTTCCGGATGTGGCCCGCCTTGCCACAATTCCAGCACTCGAACGGCTGTCCCGACTTTGACTGGCTTCTCCCATTCCGAGACTTTGACCTGGAATCTCGGTTTTGATTCCGGTCGTGGTTTTTGCCCCTTTCCACGTGTAAGGCCGAACTCGTTGCAGCCTCACCAAAATCAATCCGTCGCACCTCCTCTGCTAGGATGCGATCTCGCACGTCATTGAATTTCAACTTCGCGCTTCCAACCGAATTGCTCACCGCTGCCCTCATGGGCTCCCAACTATTCGGAAGAGAGGCTAACAAGATTAGGGCACTGACCTTGTCGTCAAATTCAATCTTTTCCGATGATAGTTGGTTAACTATCGTATTGAGCTCATTTACGTGTGTTGCTATGCCCACACCTTCGTCCATCTTCACATGAAACACCTTATTGTTCGACGAGGGTTTCTCGTACATGTCCATTAGGACCTTCATCATTGCCACCGTGGTCGTCTCCTTCGCCACATTGTGAGCCACGTTCTTCGACAGCGTTAGTCGAATCACACCCAGAACCTGCCTGTCGAGGAGTTTCCATTCTGCCTCGTCCATCTTTTATGGCTTCTCGCTCAATGGTAGATGAAGTTTTCTTCCGTACAAGTAGTCCTCGATCTGCAGCCTCTAGAACGCATAATCAATACCATCAAATTTACCGATCCCGTGTGCTCCACCATCTTCGTCTCCCATCGTTTTCGATCGCTCAACCTGAGGAGCTCTGATACCAGTTGTTGGGACTCTACCTCTTGCGCTCTACCAAAGAACATTTGGCGCATAGAGGGTATTTATAGCAAAAATACTAGGGCAACACTAGGGCATCTCGAACAGGCCTAAAATTCCCAAACTACCCTTCGACCCTCGGGAAGGGGGTTTACCACCCCCTTTCCTAACCCCACATCGACCTGAGCGCAGGTCGATCCGCGAACCATCGTCAGCGAGGTCCTTGGTCGTCGGCTCGCCATCTTGACTCCGGTCTACAGCTTTCTCAGCTCAGTCATCTAGATTAGGCTCCACACCACTCTACGCCATAGTTGTTCAACATCCTGCTCAGCCTCGAGCTTGAACAACTCCTTTAACAAGATCTTTGCACAGAATGTTCAAGCGATAGCTGCCACGGTAAAGGAGGATGAGAAGGGTGTAGTGTACACCTCTTCTTTTCTCTTGAATTTATATGGCCGGTTGGAGTGGTTAACTCCGAAGGAAAGGCATCTATATCGCTTGGAGTCCGGTCTATCGGACATTGCATCATGAAGTGACAATGACAGTAGTGGGTCTACGCGAAGTACTGGAGGCCTCGCTACGCTTGCACCATAAGGACTGGCTTGGTTAGAGGATTCAGACTTGGATACAGTAGCGCTGGAATTCGTAAGGACAAAGAAAAGACAAGCAGAAGAAGGTTGTTCTCAGCCAAGTCCCCCGAAGAAGAAATTGAATGTGGGGAAGCACGTAGCGGAAGTGGTTTCGCCCAAGACGTCTCGACCAAAGATGATGGCGGTGAAACCAGGGCCGAATGTGTGGAAGGAAATTTTGGAGCCTATGGCTTTGGTGCTACAATTGTCTTAGAAGCTGGAAGCTGTGGTCGTACCTTTGTTGTTGGAGTTGAATGAGATGCAACCAATGTATATGCCAGGATGGGATCCTCAAGCCGACGGATATATGGATTTAATTCAGATAATGAATAGGCTTGCGTTAGGGAAGGATGACCAGACTAACACTATTCGTCAACTGACTGAGAATGTGGACAAGCTGTCCAAACAGAAAGGCGAGCTAGAAAAGAAGATACAACAGTCCAAGAAGGAGTATGTGGAAATATGCCGTTTTCAGGATGCTGAAGTGAAATTCATGGAGAAGGAGAATGCCCAACTTCTTGAGGTGGTGCAAGAATTGAAGCGGTGGTTGAATTAGGTAGATGTGGAGGCACCAAACAGGTTGGAGACCCTTGCCAACAGGTGTGCGCATCATCTGTTTGCGCGTTGTGATAGTTTGGAGGTGCAGTAGTTGGTGATGGTGATGGAAAACCCGGGAGACTCGAAGGAGCGACGTAAGGAGATGTACCAAACTCTAGGACAAGATTTCAGGGAAGCCATGGTTCTTCATCAACAGGAGATCACGGCAGATGTATAGGAGATGCAGTTGGGGATCAACGCATTATCACGAGGAACAGAAGTGCGGTCGCGCGGCTTAGAAGGACAGAGTAGATTTTGGAGAGAGCAATCTTTGTAGGAGACAATTAGCTTAGCAGTTAGGAATTCATGTATAAATAGGACTAGGTAGACTAATCGCGGATCTCTTTTATTTTGCAAGTGTTCAATTTGATTGAACTGCAGACTGTAGACACGATAGAATGAACACTTGCGGAGTTGTTGAGTGCAACAAAGAATCAGTATAGATTGGTCCGAATACCTGTGAAGTTACCCTGGTATTCGACCATGAGCTATGTCTGCGTAGCGTTGTCGTGTTGTGACGCGGCTACTATGAGAAGATGATGACATGTGTCATCTTCAGAGCTATTGTCATGACGGCGATACTTTAGGTTAGGATAACCGACGGCGTACTATAAAGCTCTTAAGAGTCCACCGTTGGATCAACTTTGTAGGGTCAAGATGTTGAAAAGGCTCCAAGAGATATTATCTTGGACCTTATCACATATAAAGCCCAGTCATGATGGAAAGGGTACGGGAGAGAGCTAGACACATCACTTTGCTAACTAAGGAGCTTATATGATCGAAGTGGAGCTGACGTAAGACATGGATAGAGGATAACATGATCCTTCAGATGTACCGATGCCCAATTCATTTGTGATCAATATCCAGTGTCTTCATCGTGATCACCTTTTGGTGTGGTTGGTGTATCATTTTGGAGATAACTTTTTGCAAGTGATAAACTCTCCAGACCCGATTATTCTTCCAGTTGTTTCCTACGGCGCGATTTGGGACGTAACAGTACACGTTTAGATTTAGTTTGGGCACTATGGATCTGAACTTACCAATAGTGGTGACTTTCAACACGTGGATTCCAATCCATCACTATTGTTTACCGAAAAGAAGCCGTAGGGAGTTGATTGTAATGAAGTTTGGCGAGGAGTATTATTCTTAAGTCATAAACTCCCCGGTTCCGTTTGTAGTTCCATTTATATTTAGCCGGTTTCGAGTTGTCATTTTGACTCTTTATTAGTGGCAACTCATATTGTGTATAGGATGGCTAAGTAGTGTGTTTAGGATAGCTGTAAAGCTCTTAGTTAATATGAAGCTAATTTGGCCACACTAGAGGTCAAATTAACATTCTTCATTCTCATTGGTCTTGGAGTTTGGGCCAATGAGGGCACTTGGGCAACTTCTTGGAGGTTTTGAGGAGTTTTGGAGATATTTCAAGGAAGACAATCGAAGATCTGAGGAGAGGGTTGGAAAGGTGACAAGACGAGCTACATTGTGGGCTCAAGAATGGATGGATTTGAAGGATTTGTCACTCTAAAATGGTGATTCAAAGATAGAGTGAGAAATTTTGACCTTTGAGTGTATTTGGGGTGTTTCTGAAAATCTTACAAGGGTTTTGGGAAATTTGAGTCCATTGTGATATAGTTTAAGACTCAGGCTTCTGTTTTGATTGAAACTTTGACTCAATTGGATGAGTTTTGAGTACAGAGTGATAGGTTGAAGTTTGTGTATACAGTTAGAGTAGTAGAATTGCACTGATTGTCACAAAGTTAGTACAGAGATCATATCTTTTGATTTTAGAAAGTTTAGTCAATAAAACTTTTCACGTTTGATGTTCGGATGATAAGTAACCTTTTCATGAAATTTGAGAGCAATTGGAGTCAAGGATTGGGATGTGTGATGGTTTTAGTACATAGGGATCTGCATATCGCCTTGTGATATAGTGTGTAAATCGACAATTGTTCTGAGAGATCTAGAGAAGAAAAACATATGAACATTTCCGAGAGATTGAAAAGGTTGTGGAACAATTTTCTGTGAAGTTTGAGCGAGATTTATTGGTCCAATCATTGGATATCATAATCTTCTTCCGCTAAAGTTTTACCGGTTGTAATGAACTCGAATGTGGAGTGCTGAGGAGAATAAGAAGAAATTGTCAACTCACACGAGGTTCAAGAGGGTTCTTCTATAGCCAGACGCTTAGGCATTCTCAGAGCAAAGAAATGTCCATGCGACATAAGTGATGAACTCGACTTGAAATCTCTGAGGTGGAGGAACTTTCATGAGTTCTCTTGTTGTGAGTTTTCAGTTTCATGAGTTTTGGTTTATGGTTGACTGTTCCAAGTTTAGAGTAAGGTGTAGATTGCAAGGTTAGGTTGTGGGTTGGCATTGAGATATTAGGGTGCAAGTTCAAGTTTTTTTTGGATTTGAGATATAAAATTAGTCAGAAATCAGATTGTAAGAACTCTATAGCGATAGCTTAGCGTAGAACGTTGAATTTTATGATATGTCAAATGCCAAGTGCTAGCAAGAGTCAGTCATGGGTGGGTTGGGACAATTCAAGTATGGAGGGTCGCTGTTTGCTTCTTGTGTTTGGATCCCCTCCATACATGCTTCTTGTGTGTGCGCCATGCTGGATTTGTGTGGACGCTTGATTCTATAGGAGTGCTCCGGACTTGATCACCAGTTACCACTCTAGTGCATGCTGCATATTTCTCTTGTGAGAAGTTGGAAGTGATGGCCAACTCTCCCAAGAGTACTTGAGGTGATGGCAGGTTAGGTCGCCCAATCCATTAGGCACAAACCACGGGGATCTAGATTTAGATCAGTTTAGATAGACGCATAAGGTTAGATACTTGGGGAATTGGTGGGATCAACAATCAAGACGACTTTATATTAGCAACACGCTGTCGTGTTGTGATGCGGCTACTATGAGAAGATGATGACATGTGTCATCTTTAGAGCTGTTGTCATGACGGTGATATTTTAGGTTAGGATAACAGATAGCATTGTAAGGCTGTAAAGACCTCGGGAGATCTAGACACATCACCTTGCTGACTAAGGAGCTTATCTGATTGTAGTGGAGTCGACGTAGGACATGGATAGGGGATTTACATGATCCTCCAGATGTACCATTGTCGAGTCCATTTGTGATCAACATCCGGTGTCTTCATCGTGATCGCTTTTGGGTATACTTAGCCAGTTTCAAGTTGTCATTTTAACTGTTATTAGTGACAACTCATAATGTGTATAGGATGTCTAAGTAGAGTGTTTAGGATAGTTGTAAAGCTCTTAGTAAAAATGGAGCTAATTTGGCCACACTAGAGGTCGAAATAGCAGTCTCCATTCCCATTGGTCTATGAGTTTTGGCCAATGAGGGCACTAGAGCAACTTTTCGAGGTTTTTAGGGATTTTGGAGACCTTTCAGGGAGACATTTGAAGATCTAAGGAAAGGGTTGGAAAGCTGACGGGACAAGCTACAACGTGGTCTCAAGAATAGATGGATTTGAGGGATTTGTCACTCTAAAATGGTAATTCAAAGATAGAAAGAGAAATTTAGACCTTTGAGTGTATTTGGAGTGTTTCTGAGAATCTTACAAGGGTTTTGGGAGATCTGAGTCAAGTAAAATACAGTTTTCGACTTAGGCTTGTGTTTTGATTGAAGTTTTGACTCAATTGGATGAGTTTTGAGTACGGAGTGATAGGTTGAAGTTTGTGTATATAGTCTAAGTTGCAGGATTGCACTGAGTATCACAAAGTTAGCACATCGATCATATCTTTTGATATCAGATAGTTCTGTCCATGAAACTTTCTTGATTTGAAGTTCGGATAATAAGTGACATTCTCATAAAATTTGAGAGCAATTAAAGTCAAGGATTGGGATGTGTGATGGGTTTTGTAAACATGGGTCTACATATCGCCTTGTGATACAGTGTCAAAATCAACAATTTTTCCAAGAGATCTAGAGTAGAAAAACATTTGAAACTTTTGAGGGTGATTAAAAGGATTGTGGAGCAATTTTCTGTGAAGTTCAAGCGAGAGTTATTGGTAGAATCATCGGATACCATAATCTTCTTCCGTTGAAGTTTTACCGGTTGTAATATGGAGTGTTGAGGAGAAGAAGAAGAGATTGTCAACTCACACAAGGTTCTAGAGGGTTTTTCTCTAGCCAGGCGCTTGGGCGTTCTCATAGCAAAGAATTGTCCTATGCAACAAAGGTGGTGAATTCGACGTGAAACCTCTGAGGTGGAGGAACTTTCATGAGTTCTCTTGTTGCAAGTTTACAGATTCACGTTTTTCGGTTTATAGTTTAGTGTTTGAAGTTTAGAGCAAGCATTGATTGCAAGCGCAGAACGTGGATTAGCCTTGAGATGTAAAATTAGTCAAAAATCAGGTTGAAAGAACTCTATTGTGATAGCTTAGCGCAAAACGTTGAGCTTTATGATATGTCAAATGCCAGGTGATGGCAAGTGTTAGTCATGGGTGGATTGGGACAATTTAAGTGAGGAGGATCACTGTTTGCTTCTTGTGTTTGGATCCCCTCCATACTAGTTTCTTGTGTATGCGCCATGCTAGCTTTGTGTGGGCGCCTGATTCAATAGGAGTGCTCTGTACTTGATCACCGGTTAGCACTCTAGAGCGTGTTGCGTATTTCTCTTGTGAGAAGTTGGAAGTGATGACCAACTCTTCCAAGAGTGCTTGAGGTAATGGCAGGTTAGGTTGCCCAATCCATTAGGCACAAACCACGGGGATCTAGATTTAGATCAGAGTAGATAGACATAGAAGGTTGGATACTTGGGGAGTTGGAGGGGTCAACGATCAAGGCGGCTTTTCATCGACAACGAGCTGAATGGATGTTCGGGATCACAAGGACGGTTACAATGAGTGGGGAGGGGTCGAGAAGAGCAAACGAGGTACCTAAGGTGTAGCTTGATCCGGCAACAGCGGAGATGTTTCAAGCGTTCACACTCTTCCTTCAACAACAACAATTGCAGGATCGAAGGGAGGATTTAGCCACAAAGGCGCTGCAAGCTGTGGTGGGGAAGATGGATCATGCGAGGGATGAAGCAGCTTAAGATCAAATTTGCGACGTTGGAAGAGAAAGACATGGGAGCGGAGAAGAAGATTTCCACCAAGCAAGCATATGTGCAACGGTGCATATGGTGTGATAGCACTAATCATGCACGAAGGGATTGTGGAGATTTTGCACGCACGCTGCAGAGTGGAGACATTTTCTGGAAAGAAGTGAAGTTAGCCCTCAAGGACACTAGAGTAACCATTCAAACCAATTTTGGTAAAAGAGGGATGAGAAAATTGGTGGATGAATATCATAGTGCACATGCAGTGGCATCAGTTGAAGCTTTTAGCTATGGTGCTAAGGTAAGAGGAGCAGGAGAGGAGTTTGAAGGTCACGTACCGCTTAATGGCCTATGGTCAAGTGCTCTCGCTTTGATGAAGAAAGGGAAGGTAGCTAGGGAGACTCTTATAAGAACAGCGGCGGAAATTCGTGGTACAACTGGATAGGAAGATCGAGTAGAAATCATGTGATTCATGCTTATATTGCTAAGACTCAATATCATCGGTGGAAGAGAAGAGACGAAGGGAAGAGGAGGGTTCTGAAGAAGGACTCTCATTGAAGAGGGTGGCTAGAGAACGTATCAGACTTGATACACCTCTCCCACCTGATCACACTATGGAGGAAGCAGGTCCTTCGAGATTGAAGGAAAGAACCAAAGGGGGTGAGAAGAACAAGGGGAAGGTACCAGATTACAAATTACAATCTGATATTGAAGCGGCAACAGATTTGAAGGGAGTCTTGGAGGAGAGGATTTTGAATGCCAAGGTAGAGTTTACCTTGAGGGAGATACTTGGAATAGCAAAGACGGAGTTTCATGATGTTATCATTGATATCATCAAGAGGAAACAGCAGATTTCCAATGAGACTGCTCTACTTCATGCTATGGGTACAAAGGTATCAAGGGATGAAGAAGATGCACTGGTAGAGTGTTGTGGATTGAAATCTCAGAAGGTTTGCTTTGAGGATGAGACAAAAGGAGAAGATGTGAAAGTGTCTAGCCACTATACCCGATCGCATTGGACAAGGGAGACTACTGAAACCCTTGTGAAGCTAGGGGATCTCATTGAAGTGGTGTTAGCACTAATTGATCATGGATCGGAGATCAATATAATGTTGAGAAAGCTCTACATGAAGGGGAAGTGGCCCGTAGACACCAATCATGATTGGGTGATTAAGGCAGCCAACAATACTCGAGGGGACTTGTATGGAGCGTGCCCTGATATTCTGATGAAGGTTGGGGATGTAGTAGCTGAGCAGAATTTCTTCGTGCAAGATTCTCCATCATACCTATTGATTCTTGGGCAGCCTTACATCGTAGCACTGAGGATGGAGACAAGAGTGCTTGATGATGGATCAGCATATGCACGAATTCGCAACCAAGATGGGAAGCGGTTAGTGCAGTTTCTAACAATTCCAGCAAATCATGAGAGAAACAAAGCACGGTGGAGAGAGTAAGCTTTCCCAAAATCTGAAGATTTTGAGGATTTTGGAGAAGTACTGCTGTAGAGAGAGGATATAATGGTACGGAGGAGAAGGTACTCTCACCTACGCAAGAGAAAGGTACCTTTTGTATAGGATTGATGGAGTTTTCGCGTGATGGATATGCTACATACAAAGAGGTTGCTAATTTGAAAAGATGGGAGAAGAACAAACTGCAGAGATATGAAGAGGACCTTGCAGATTTGAAGCTTTTTGAGGAAGGTGAATATATATCAGGAGTTTATGAGGAGTTTGGGTTGGGAGATCCATAGAAGGAGATGATGGAAATTGGATTTGATGATGAGGATAAGATAGTGGAGGTTCTATCTAGAGAGCTCTATTCCACTATCAAGGCGTTCCAAGCACCTGAAGTTTGGGTGGAGACTAGGTATAAAACGATTGATAAGAAGGTCAAACTGATAGTTGTTCCTTTACCCAATGACTCAAGGGAATAGGTGCAGCAAGTGAGTAGAGAAAGTAGCTTGAGGGATCCTAGTAAAATGGGACACAAATTTACTGAAACCACTATGAAGGAGTTGAAGGTTGGATTTGATGGTTTACTTATTGCAAATGAAGAAAGTTGTTTCAAAGAGATGCTTGCTAGGCATGGAAAAGCATTCTCTTTTGAAGCAAAGGAGATAGGGTGTGTGGATCCTAATGTAGTAGCTCCCATGATCATTTTTACTATGCCTCATGTGCCTTAGGACTTGAGACCGATCCCAATACCTAGGGCCCATCTTCCAAAACTCATTGAGTTGTTGAAGGAAAAGATGACGATGAGGATATTTGAGCCGTCCTTTGCACCATATTCCAATCGGTGGTTTATAGTGCAAAAAAAGAATGAATCATTACGATTCATTCAAGACATGCACCCGGTGAATCAAGTGATTATCAGGAATATGGGGATGGGACCAATTGTGGATGAGTTTGCAGAAGCATTTGCAGGGAGAGCTATCTACTCCATGGGAGATCTTTACTCTAGGTATGATCAGTTTCAACTATCAAAAGGAAGCAGGGATGTTACCACAATGAGAACACCCTTGGGCTTGGTGAGGATGTGCACATTGCCACAAGGGGCCACAAATTCAGTAGCACACATGACGAATGGGATGAATAAAGTGTTGAGGGACTTTATTCCGGAGAAGACTTTGCCTTTTCTAGATGATGTGCCAATCAAAGGATGTACAGAAGAGGAGAAGTATGGAACCATTGATCAAAGGGCTGTCGGAAGTTTGTGAAGGATCACATTGAAGATTGTGAGAGGATATTGTCTCGATTGGAGGAGGTTCATCTTACATTGTCTAGAGAAAAATCTGTATTTGGGGTGCGGGAGGTTGTCATTGTTGGTCATCTGTATGGATGGTACGGTCAAAAAGCAGATCCCAACAAGGTGGAGATATTGGTGGAAAATCATCTTAAAGGATGTGGTAGGATCTGTGGAGATTTGTGAGACGTGTCAGATGTATTCTACAATCCAACACCGTGATGGTTTGCATCATACATATCCACTTGCTATCCATTACAAGTGGATTGTGGATTTGGTGGTCATGCCGATGGGGTTAGGGAAGATGAGGTATCTGGTGTTAGCAAGGGAGGATCTCTCCAATCAAGTGGAGGGAAGAACACTACGATCAAAAGCAACAGAAGGGGTTTGCAGGTTTCTTTTGGAGGTTGTTGTATGTCGTTATGGATTTGTTGGGAAGATAACCGCTGATCAAGGAGAGTTGAATACTCAAGAGGCATGTGGCTTCTTTGAGAGATGTGGAGTCAAGTTATCTCTCACTACTGCTTATAATCCAGAAGAGAATGCGAAGAGTGAGAGGGGTCATCCACCTATTATCAAAGAAATTGTGAAGTCATGTAGAGGGAAGGCTGGACACTGGCCTCGTTTGTTACCTTTTGCATTATGGGTTGATCGTACAACCTATAGCTATGTGACCGACTATATGCCATTAGAGTTAATGCAAGGCCAAAAGCCAATTATGCCAATAGAGGAAAATATTCTCACATGGAGTGTGTTTCCTTGAGAGGATAATCTGAGTAGAGAAGATCTTTTGGCGATACGCATTCGACAGCTGGAGATGAGAACGGAGGATGTACAATTGGCAATGGAGAGACTTAGAGAGGCACGCCTTAGAAACAAGGACAGATTTGACAAATGGCATAGACTAAGACCAAAAGGGATTAAAGAAGATGATTTGGTGTTGGTGTATGACAATAGTTTGGATAACCAACATAGCACCTTAAGGAAGTTTTCAAAGAGGTGGTTTGGGCCATATGTGGTGATCAATGTTCATGACAATGCTACTTATTCGCTAAGCGAGTTGGATGGTACAAAACAGCCGGTACCTATCGCAGGAAAGCGAATAAAGATCTTCAAAAGTTGGGATAAGAAGATCAACCTTGGCCTACTTGAGGAGGAGTTTGACCATTTTGGTGAAGATGAGTCATATGGGGAGGATTTAGCAGGAGTAGAACACCAGGTTGATCTAATCTAACACCGCACACACCTTGGTTAACTTCTTGGTGCATACCGGAGGATGCACAGGTTTAGAGGGGGTGGATGTCGTGATGTGACGCGGCTACTATGAGAAGATGATGACATGTGTCATCTTTAGAGCAGTTGTCATGACGGCGATATTTGAGGTTAGGGTAACAGATGGCATTGTAAGGCTGTAAAGAGCTAGGGAGATCTAGACACATCAGCTTGCTGACTAAGGAGCTTATCTGATTGAAGTGGAGTCGACGTAGGACATGGATAGGGGACAACATCATCCTTGAGATGTATCATTGTCGAGTCCATTTGTGATCAACATCCACTGTCTTCATTGTGATCGCTTTGGGGTATACCTAGCCGGTTTCAAGTTGACATTTTAACTCCTATTAGTGACAACTCATAACGTTCAAGCTATAGTTGTGAATTATTGGAAGAAAGAATTATCCATCGATGAGATCATGCGAGGGATGAAGGAGCTTAAGATCAAATTTGCGATGTTGGAAGAGAAAGATATGGGAGGGGAGAAGAAGCCTTTTGCCAAGCTAGTCTATGTGCAACGGTGCATATGATGTGACATCACTAATCATGCACGAAGGGATTATGGAGATTTGGCACACACGGTGCAAAGTGGAGATATTTTTTGGAAAGAAGGGAAGGTAGCCCTTAAGGACACTGGAGCAATCATCCAAACCAATTTTGGTAAAGGAGGGATGAGAAAATTGGTGGATGATAATCATAGTGCACATGCAATGGCATGAGTTGAAGCTTTTAGCTATGGTGCTAAGATTATACGAGCGGGAAAGGAGTTTGAAGGACAGGTACAACTTAATGGCCTATGATCAAGTACTCTCGCTACGATGGAGAAAGGGAAGGTAGCTAGAGAGACTCTTCTAAGAACAGCGGCGGAAATTCGTGCTACTATGGGATGGGAAGATCCGGTAGAAACCATGTCTGTTCATGTTTATATTACTAAGACTCAATATGAAGCATCGGTGGAAGAGAAGAGACGGAGGGAAGAGGAAAGTTCTGACGAAGGACTCTCACTGAAGAGGTTGGCAAGAGAACATATCAGACCTGATACACCTCTCCCATCTGATCACGCTATGGAGGAAGCTGGTCCCTCGAGGTCGAAGGAAAGAACCAAAGGGGGTGAGAAGGACAAGGGGAAGGTACCACCTTACAAACTACAATCGGATATTAAGGTGACAACAGATTTGAAGGGAGTCTTGGAGGAGAGGATTTTGAATGTCAAGGTAGAGTTTTCCTTGAGAGAGATATTTGGAATAGCAAAGAGGTAGTTTCATGATGTTATCATAGATATCATCAAGAGGAAACGGCAGATTTCCAATGAGACTGCTCTACTTCATGCTATGGGTACAAAGGTATCAAGGAATGAAGAAGATGGGCTTGTAGAGTATTGTGGATTGAAATCTCATAAGGTTCACTTTGAGGATGAGGCAAAAGAAGAAGGTGTGAAGGTGTCTAGCCACTACACCCGATCGCATTGGGCAAGGGCGACTACTGAAACCCTTGTGAAGCTAGGGGATCTTATTGAACTGGTGTTAGCACTAATTGATCATGGATCGGAGATCAATATAATGTAGAGAGAGCTCTACAAGAAGGGGAGGTGGCCTATTGACACCAAGCATGGTTGGGTGATGAGGGCAGCCAACAAAACTCGAGGGGACTTCTATGGAGTGTGTGCTGATATTCCGATGAAGGTTGGGGATGTAGTAGCTCAGTAGAATTTCTTCGTGCAAGACTCTACATCATATCCATTGATTCTTGGGTAGCCTTAAGGTGAATATATATCAGGAGTTTGTGAGGAGTTTGGTTTGGGAGATCCGCTGAAGGAAATGATGGAGATTGGATTTGGTGATGAAGACAAGATAGTGGAGGTTCACTCTAGAGAGCTCTACTCCACTATTGAGATGTTTCAAGCATCCGAGGTTCGAGTGGAGACTAGATATAAAATGGTTGATAAGAAGGTGAAACCGATATAACTCAAAGGAACAAGTGCAGCAAGCGAGTAGAGAAAGTAACTTGAGGGATCCTTGTAAAATGAGACACAAGTTTACTGAAACCACTATGAAGGAGTTTAAGGTTGGATATGATGGTTTCTTTCCTACAAATGAGGAAAGGTGTTTCAAAGAGATGCTTGCTAGGCATGGAAAAACATCCTCTTTTGAAGCAAAGGAGATAGGGTGTGTGGATCCTAATGTAGTAGCTCCCATGATCATTTTTACTATGCCTCATGTGCCTTGGGACTTGAGACTGATCCCTGTATTTCAAGCCCATCTTTCAAAACTCATTGAGTTGTTGAAGGAGAAGATGAGGATGAGGATTTGGAGCCGTCCTTTGCACCATATTCCAGTTGGTGGTTTACAGTGCCAAAAAAGAATGGATCACTACGATTCATTCAAGACATGCAACCGGTGAATCAAGTGACTATCAGGAATATGGGGGTGGGACCAATTGTGGATGAGTTTGCAGAAGCCTTTGCAAGGAGAGCTATCAACTCCATGGGGGATCTTTACTCTGGGTATGATCAGTTTTAACTATGAGAAGGAAGCATGGGTAAGGATGTGCACGCTGCCACAAGGGGCCTCAAATTCAGTATCACACATGATGAATGGGATGAATAAGGTCTTGAGAGATTTCATTCCTCAAAAGACTATGCCTTTTCTAGATGATGTGCCAATCAAGGGATGTAAAGAACAGGAGAAGGATGGAACCATTGATTGAAAGGGCTGTCGGAAGTTTATGAAGGATCACATTGAAGATTGTGAGAGGATATTATCTCGATTGAAGGAGGTTCATCTTACATTGTCAGGAGCAAAATCTATATTTGGGGTACGGGAGGTTGTCATTGTTGGTCATTTGTGTGGATGATACATTCAAAAACCAGATCTCAACAAGATGGATGTTATTCAAAGAATGCATGAGATCTGCAACTCCTTGACAAAAGTGAGTCAGTTTTTAGGTGATTTTGTGTTCTATCACATATGGATTCCTCACTATGATCATATAAGAGATCCGTTATATGGGTTGTTAAGGTAAAATCAGAAGTTTGTATGGGAGAATAGACATGTAGAGGCCATGAGGAAGTTGAAGAGGTGTATGTCATCAACTCTGGTGTTGCAAAGGATAGAATATCATGGTAACAAGCCGGTGATATTGACGGTGGATACCAGTCCTATTGCCATAGGATGGACCGTGGGGCAGGATGATGAAGATGAAGGGAGTAGGTATGTTGTGAGATTTGGAGCCAAGTCCTTGAGTGAAAGACAACGAAGTTATCCTCAAGTGAAGGAGGAATTGTGGGGTGTTCTTACGGGCATGAAGTTGGAAAGGAACAACGTGATTGAAGCACATGTGATTGTGGAGACGGATTATTAACCATTGTTGGGGATGATCACCAATTGCAATACATCGGATATTGCAATGTTGAGGTGGATAGCATACATCAAGACGCTTAATCCGGAAGTCAAACATGTGGCAGATATGTTGTCAAGAGCTAGATATGAGAGAGAAGAAGAAATGATTGATGATACTGATGATGTTGGAACAACATTTTATTTTGTGCCTCATCAGCAAGGAATAACACAAAGTTTGGAGATGTTTCTTGAGGATTTGTATGAGTGTGAGTGGTTAGATATTGGAAAATATCTCAACACACTAGCACGACAAAGCGACTGGGGTGATCATGAGTTCAAACATTTAAGAAAGATGGCCTACAACTACATGTTACAAGATCGATACCTATGGAAGAGACCGAAGCGGAAGGGTGACATGCCACAACGTGTGATTTGTGGAAAGGAGGCTCAACAAGAGTTGATGCGGGAGTTTCATGAAAGCTTATGGGCTGGCCATAGGAGAATATATGTCACTTTCATGAAATTGAAAGAGAGATATTGGTGGATTAACATCTACAAGGATGTGGTAGGATTTGTGGAGACTTGTGAGACATGTCATATGTATTCTGTTATCCGACACCGTGATGGTTTGCATCCTACATATCCACTTGCTATCCATTACAAGTGGGTTGTGGATTTGGTAGTCATGCCGATGGGATTAGGGCAAATGAGGTATCTGGTGTTAGCAAGGGAGGATCTATCTAATCAAGTGGAAAGGAGAGCACTACGATCAAAAGCAACAAAAGGGGTTTGCAGATTTCTTTTGGAGGATGTTGTGTGTTGTTATGGATGTGTTGGGAAGATAACCGCTGATCGAGGAGAGTTGAATGCTCAAGAGGCACGTGACTTCTTTGAGAGATGTGGAGTCAAGCTGTCACTCACCACTGCTTATAATCCAGAAGGGATTGTGAAGAGTGAGTGGGATCATCCACCTATTATCAAAGCAATTGTGAAGTCATGTAGGGGGAAGGCTAGACCATGGCCTCATTTGTTACGTTTTGCATTATGGGCTGATCGTACAACCCATAGCTCTGTGACGGGCTATATGCCATTAGAGTTAATATAAGGCCAAAAGCCGATTATGCCAATAGAGAAAAACATTCCCACATGGAGTGTGTTGCATTGGGAGGATAATCTGAGTAGAGAAGATCTTTTGGCGATACGCATCGACATCTAGAGAGAAGAACGGAGGATGTACAATTGGCAATGGAGAGACTTAGAGAGGCACGCCTTAGAAACAAGGACAGATTTGACAAACGTCATAGGTTGAGACAAAAGGAGGTTAAAGAAGGTGATTGGGTGTTCGTATATGACATCAGTCTGGATAACCAACATAGCACCTTGAGGAAGTTTTCAAAGAGGTGGTTTGGGCCATATGTGGTGATCAATGTCCATGACAATGCTACTTATTCGCTTAGAGAGTTGGATGGTACAAAGCTGAAGGTACCTATTGCAGAAAAGCGAATAAAGATCTTCAAAATTCGGGATAAGAAGATCAATCTCGGCCAACTCGAGGGGGAGTTTGACCTTTTTGGTGAAGATGAGTCATATGGGGAGGATCTAGCTGGAGCAGAAGATCAGATTGATTTAATTTGATGCCGCTCACACCTTGATTAACTTTTTGGTGCATACCGAAGGATGCACAGGTTTAGAGGGGGTGGATGTCGTGTTGTGACGCGGCTACTATGAAAAGATAATAACATGTGTCATCTTCAAAATTGTTGTAATGACGGCGATACTTTAGGTTAGGATAACTGACGGCGCACTGTAAGGCTGTTAAGAATCCACCGTTGGATCAACTTTGTAGGCTCATGATGTTGAAAAGGATCCAAGAGATATTATCTTGGACCTTATCACATATAAAGCCTAGTCATGATGGAAAGGGTATGGGAGAGAGCTAGACACATCACTTTGCTAACTAAGGAGCTTATTTGATCGAAGTGGAGCCGACGTAGGACATGGATAGAGGACAACATGAACAATCTCCAGATGTACCGATGCCCAATCCATTTGTGATCAATATCCAGTGTCTTCATCGTGATCACTTTCCGGCATAGTTAGTGTATCATTTTGGAGAAAAATTTTTGCAACAAGTGATAAAATTTCCAAACCCAATTATTCTTCCAGTTGTTTCCTACAGCGCAATTTGGGACGAAACAGTATATGTTTTGATTTAGTTTGGGCGCTATGGATCTGAACTTACCAGTAGTGGTGGCTTTCAACATGTGGATTCCAATCCATCACTATTGTTTACTGAAAACAAGCCATAGGGAGTTGATTGTTAAAATTTTGGCGAGGAGTATTATTCTCAAGTCATAAACTCCCCGGTTCCGTTTGTAGTTCTGTTCATACTTAGCCGGTTTCGAGTTGTTATTTTGACTCTTTATTAGTGGCAACTCATATTGTGTTTAGGATGGCTAAGTAGTGTGTTTAGGATAGTTGTAAAGCTCTTAACAGTGAGGTCAAATTAAGACTCTTCATTCTCATTGGTCTTGAAGTTTGGGCCAATGAGGGCACTTGGGCAACTTCTTCGAGGTTTTGAGGAGTTTTGGAGATCTTTCAAGGAAAACATTCTAAGATCTGAGGATAGGTTGAAAAGTTGACGGGACGAGCTACATTGTGGGCTCAAGAATGGGTGGATTTGAAGGATTTGTCACTCTGAAATGGTGATTCAAAGATAGAGTGAGAAATTAGGCCTTTGAGTGTATTTGGCGTGTTTTTGACAATCTTACGAGGGTTTTGGGAGATCTGAGTCCACTGTGATATAGTTACAGCTAAGGCTTTTGTTTTGATTAAAATTTGACTCAATTGGATGAGTTTTGAGTGTGGAATGATAAGTTGAATTTTGTGTATACAATCAGAGTTGTAGATTGCACTGATTGTCACAAAGTTAGTACAGAGATTATATCTTTTGATTTCAGAAATTTTTGTAAATAAAACTTTTTACAGTTGATTTTCGGATGATAAATAACCTATTTATGAAATTTGAAAGCAATTGGAGTTAAAGATTGGGATGTGTGATGGTTTTGAGTACACACGGGTCTGCATATCACCTTGTGATATAGTGTATAAATCGACAATTGTTCCAAGAGATCTAGAAAAGAAAAACATATGAAACTTTTCCGAGAGATTGAAAGAGTTGTGGAGCAATTTTCTGTGAAATTTGAGTGAGATTTATTGGTCCAATCACTGGATATCATAATCTTTTTCCGCTAAAGTTTTACTGGTTGTAATGAACTCGAATGTGGAGTGCTGAGGAGAAGAAGAAGAGATTGTCAACTCACATGAGGTTCAAGAGGATTCTTCTACAGCTAGACGCTCAGGTGTTCTCAAAGAAATGTCCATGCGATAGCGTGATCAAGAGAACTTCAACAAGTGTTTTGTCTTGTGTGAGGCTTGTAAGAGAGGAGATCTATTAGTAAACGAATTTGCCAATGCATACTTGTGTCTTGTGAATCTATGGGATTCTGGCACTTGGATTAGATTTCAGGAGAGTTTATTCCTTACACTCTTGGGACTCTGCAGTCTAGAGTACTTAAAGAAGACTAAATGCGTAATTTCTCTTTCTGGTTGGTACATTGAGTACCTCCTTCCCTTGGGAACAAACTTTACATTGCAATTTACTTTAGTTATGTTTCCCCATGCCATTACAAGATGATGGAGATTGGATTCGGCGATCATAACAAGATAGTGGAGGTTTTCTCTAGAGAGCTCTACTCCACTATTGAAATGTTCCAAGCACCCGAGGTTCAAGTGGAGACTAGATATAAAACGGTTGATAAGCAGGTGAAACCGATAGCTGCTCCTTTACCAAATGACTCAAAGGAACAAGTGAAGCAAGCGAGTAGAGGAAGTAACTTGAGGGATCCTAGTAAAATGGGACACAAGGTTACTAAAACCCCTATGAAGGAGTTGAAGGTTGGATCTGATGGTTTCCTTCTTATAAATAAGGAAAGGTGTTTCAAAGAGATATTCACTAGGCATGAAAAAACATTCTCTTTTGAAGCAAAGGAGATAGGGTGTGTGGATCCTAATGTAGTAGCTCCCATGATCATTTTTACTGTGCCTCATGCACCTTGGGACTTGAGACTGATCCTAGTACCTAGAGCCCATGTTCCAAAATTCATTGAGTTGTTGAAGGAGAAGATGAGAATGAGGATTTTGGAGCTGTCCTTTGCACCATATTCCAGTCGGTGGTTTACAGTGCCAAAAAAGAATGGATCACTACGATTCATTCAAGACATGCAACCGGTGAATCAAGTGACTATCAAGAATATGGGGATGGAACCAATTGTGGATGAGTTTGCAGAAGCCTTTTGCAAGGAGAGCTATCTACTCCATGGGGGATCTTTACTCTGGGTATGATCTGTTTCAACTATCAAAAGGAAGCAGGGATGTTATCACATTGAGAACACCCTTAGGCTTGGTAAAGATGTGCACGCTGCCACAAGGGGCCTCAAATTCAGTAGCACACATGATGAATGGGATGAATAAAGTGTTAAGGGACTTTATTCCGGAGAATATTATACCTTTTCTAGATGATGTGCCAATCAAAGGATGTACAGACGAGGAGAAGGATGGAACCATCGATCAAAGGGACTGTCAGAAATTTGTGAAGGATCACATTGAAGATTGTGAGAGGATATTGTCTCGATTGGAGGAGGTTTATCTTACATTGTCAGAAGCAAAATCTATATTTGGGATATGGGAGGTTGTCATTGTTGGTCATTTGTGTGGATGATACAGTCGAAAACCAGATCCCAACAAGGTGGATGCTATTCAAAGGATGAGCGAGATCTGCAACTCTTTGACAAAAGTGAGTCGGTTTTTAGGTGCTGTTGTGTTTTTTCATATATGGATTCCTCACTATGCTCATATTACAGATCCGTTATATGGGTTGTGAAGGAAAAATCAGAAGTTTGTATGGAAGAATGGACATGTAGAGGCCATGAGAAAGTTGAAGAGGTGTATGTCATCACCTCCGGTGTTGCCAAGGATAGAATATCATGGTAACAAGCCAGTGATATTGACGGTAGATACCAGTCCTATTGCCATAGGATGGACCGTGGGGCAAGATGATGAAGATGAAGGGAGTAGGTATGTTGTGAGATTTGGAGCCAAGTTCTTGAGTCAAAGATAGCGAAGTTATCCTCAGGTGAAGAAGGAATTGTGGGATGTTGTTACAGCCATGAAGTCGGAAATGAACAACCTGATTGGAGCAAATGTGATTGTGGAGACGGATTGTTTACCATTGATGGGGATGATCACCAATTGCAATACACCGGATATTGCAATGTTGAGGTGGATAGCATACATCAAGACACTTATTCCGAAGTTCAAGCATGTGGCAGGAAAGGATAACAAGGTGGCATATATGTTGTCAAGAGCTAGATATGAGAGAGAAGAAGAAATGATTGATGATAATGATGATGTTGGAACGATATTTTATTTTGTGGCTCATCAGCAAGGAGTAACACAAAGTTTGGAGATGTTTCTTGAGGATTTGTACGAGAGTGAGTAGTTAGATATTGGAAAATATCTCAGCACACTAGCACGACAAAGCGGTTGGAGTGATCATGAGTTCAAACATGTAAGAAGGAAGACCTACAACTACATGTTACAAGATGGATACCTATGGAAGAGACCAAAGCAGAAGGGTGACATGCCACAACGTGTGATTTGTGGAAAGCAGGCTCAATAGGAGTTGATGCGGGAGTTTCATGAAAGCTTATGGGCAGGCCACATGGGAATATATGTCACTTCCACGAAATTGAAATAGAAGGGGTTTGCAGATTTCTTTTGGACGATGTTGTGTGTCGTTATAGAGGTGTTGGGAAGATAACCGCTGATCGACAAGAGTTGAATGCTCAAGGGGCACGTGACTTCTTTGAGAGATGTGGAGTCAAGCTATCTCTCACCACTGCTTATAATCCAGAAGGGAATGCGAAGAGTGAGGGGGTCATCCAGCAATTATGAAAGCAATTGTGAAGTCATGTAGGGGGAAGGCTGGACAATGGCCTCGTTTGTTACCTTTTGCATTATGGGCTGATCGTACAACCCATAGCTATGTGACTAGCTATATGCCATCAGAGTTAATGCAAGGCCAAAAGCCGATTATGCCAATAGAGGAAAACATTTCCACATGGAGTGTGTTCTCTTGGGAGGATAATCTGAGTAGAGAAGATCTATTGGCGATACGCATTCGACAGCTGGAGAGGAGAATTGAGGATGTACAATTGGCAATGGAGAGACTTAGAGAGGCATGCCTTAGAAACAAGGCCAGATTTGACAAACGTCATAGGCTGAGACCAAAGGAGGTTAAAGAAGGTGATTGGGGGTTTGTGTATGACATAGTTTGGGCCAATGAGGGCACTTGGGCAACTTTTTCGAGGTTTTGAGGAGTTTTGGAGATATTTCAAGGTGACATTTAAGGAATTGGAGAAAGGTTGGAGAGTTTACGGGAAGAGCAACAACGTGGGCTCAAGAATGGATGCATTTGAGGGGTTTGTCAATTTGATATGATGATTCAAAGATAGATACGGAAATTTAGACCTTTGAGTGTATTTGGGATGTTTCTGAGAATCTTACGAGGGTGATGAGAAATCTGAATCAATAGAGATATATTTACAACTTAGCCTTGTGTTTGGATTCAAATTTCGATTCAATTGGATGAGTTTTGAGTACGGAGTAATAGCTTGAAGTTTGTGTATACAATCAGGGTTGTAGGATTGCATTGACTGTCACGAAGTTAGTACAGAGATCATATCTTTTGATATCAAAAAATTTTGTCAATAAAAATTTTCATATTGAAGTTCGGATAATAAGTAACCTTCTCATGAAATGTGAGAGCAATTGGAGTGAAGGATTGGGATGTGTGATGGTTTTAGTACACAGTGGTCTGCATATTGCCTTGTGATATAGTGTGTAAATTGACAATTGTTTTGAGAGATCTAGAACTAAGAAACATATGAAACTTTTCTGAGAGATTGAAAGGGTTGTGGAGCAATTTTCCGTAAAGTTTAAGTGAGAATTATTGGTTTAATCATTTGATATCATAATCTTCTTCTGCTAAAGTTTATTGGTCGTAATGAACTCGAATGTGGAGTGCAGAGTAGAAGAAGAATAGATTGTCAACTCACACGAGGTTCAAGAGGGTTCTTCTATAGCCTGACGCTTAGGCGTTCTCATAGCAAAGAAATGTCCATGCAACAGCGATACTTTAGGTTAGGATAACCGACGACATTGTAAGGCTGTTAAGAGCCGGAGAGATCTAGACACATCAACTTGCTAACAAAGGAGCTTATTTGATGGAAGTGGAGTCTATGTAGAATAACATGATCCTCCAGATGTACCGAAATCGAATCCATTTGTGATCAACATCCGGTGTCTTCATCGTGATAACTTTCGGGGTATACTTAGCCGGTTTTGAGTTGTCATTTTAACTCTTATTAGTGATAATTTTTACTGTGTATAGGATGTCTAAGTAATGTGTTTAGGATAGTTGTAAAACTCTAAGTTACAATGGAGCTAATTTGGCCATACTAGAGGTCAAAATAACAATCTCCATTCCCATTGGTGTAGGACTTTTGGCCAATGAGGGCACTAGGGTAACTTTTTTGAGGTTTTGAGGGGTTTTGGAGACCTTTTAGGAGGGACATTTGACAATATGAAGATAGGGTTAGAAAGCTGACGGGACGAGCTACAACGTGGGCTCAAGAATGGATGGATTTCAAGGATTTGTCACTTTGAAATAGTGTTTCAAAGATAGATTGAGAAATTTAGACCTTTGAGTGTATTTAGGGTGTTTCTAAGAATCTTACGAGGGTTTTGAGAGATCTAAGTCAACAAAGATATAGTTTGAAACTCGGGCTTATGTTTTGATTGAAATTTCAACTCAATTGGACGAGTTGTGAGCACGGAGTGATAGGTTGAAGTTTGTGTATATAGTCAGAGTTCCAGGATTGCACTGACTATCACAAAGTTAGTACATCAATCATATCTTTTGATATTGAAAAGTTTTGTCAATAAAACTTTGCACAGTTGAAGTTCATATAATAAATGACCTCATGATATTTGAGAGTAATTGGAGTCAAGGATTGGGATGTATGATGGGTTTAGTACACAGGGGTCTGCATATCACCTTGTGATATAGTGTGTAAATCAACAAATATTCTAAGAGATCCAGAGAATAGAAACATATGAAACTTTTCTAAGAGATTTTTACTATCTTCCTTCGCGAATCTACCTCAAGATCTTCTTCCGTTGAAGTTTTACCGGTTGTACTGAACTCGAATGTGGAGTGCAGAGGAGAAGAAGAATAGATTGTCAACTCACACGAGTTTCTAGAGGGTTCTTCTACAGCCAGGGGCCCAAGCGTTCTTAGAGCAAAGAAATGTCCTATGCGACATAGATGGTGAACTCGACATGAAATCTCTGAGGTGGAGGAACTTTCATGAGTTCTCTTGTTTCGAGTTTACATATTCATGAGTTTTGGTTTATGGTTGACTGTTCCAAGTTAAGAGTAAGGTGTATGGTGCAAGTTCAAGTTTTGTTTGGACTTGGGATATAAAATTAGTCAGAAATCAGGTTGTTAGAACTTTATAGTGATAGCTTAACGCAGAACGTTGAGTTTTATGATATGTCAAA
The DNA here is from genome assembly GCA_014180765.2 of Marchantia paleacea. NCBI lineage: Eukaryota > Viridiplantae > Streptophyta > Marchantiopsida > Marchantiales > Marchantiaceae > Marchantia > Marchantia paleacea. Next base: position 331,990 of record MUAA02000005.1, read on the forward strand.
TGTCAGGTGATGGCAAGAGCCCGTCATGGATGGGTTGGGATAATTTAAGTATGGAGGATCGATGTTTGCTTCTTGTGTTTGGATCCTCTCCATACTGGCTTTTTATGTATGCGCCATGCTGGATTTGTGTGGGCGTCTGATTCTATAGGAGTGCTCCGGACTTGATCATCGGTTACCACTCTAGTTCGTGTTGCGTATTTCTCTTATGAAAAGTTGGAAGTGATAGCCAACTCTCCCAAGAGTGGTCGAGGTGATGGCAGGTTAGGTTGCCCAATCCAATTGGTACATACCACGGGGATCTAGATTTAGATAAGAGTAGATAGACGCAGAAGGTTGGATACTTGGGGAATTGGAGGGGTCAACGATCAAGGCGACTTTTCATTGACAACGAGCTGAGTGGATGTTTGGGATCACAAGGACGGTTACAATGAGGCGTTGAGTAGAGCAAGCAAGGTACCTAAGGTGCAGCTTGATCCGGCAACAACATAGATGTTTCAAGCGTTCACACTCTTCCTTCAACAGCAACGATTGCAGGATCGAAGGGAGGATTGAGCCACAAAGGCGCTGCAAGCTGTGGTGGGGAAGATGGATTAGTTTGATGGGAGGGATGTCTCAAAGTACTTGAGATATTACGTCAGGGAAATGGAGATGAATCGTGTTCTAGAGAAGGAGATGATTGAGATGTTCCTTTTTGCTGTGATGCTAGAGATTAGAGACCATGTGAGGTCCCTACATGAGCAATTTGGTGAGGATTGGGAGATATATTCTCATGCCTTGAGGGATGAGTACTTCGTAGAAGATTTTGATAGAGTCACTAAGAAGTCCTTCATGGAGTGGGTCGAAAGGTCCAATAAGAAGTCTCATGCAATTGAGCTTCTTATGGAGTTTGAGAGACAATTCTCACAATTGTCTCGATTGGAGAAGATCACCTTGGAGTCACATAAAACAGAGTTGTTTCTCCGAGCTGCTGATGTTGAGTTGCAAGAGAAGCTAGAGTTGCTTCTTGAGGACAAAAATGAGGAAGAAGGGCTAACAATTAGTTGGAAGGATTTGAGGAGGCAGTTGGACTCTTGGCGAAGAGAGAAAGAAGGAGAGAGAAGTTTGTGATGAGAAGACCCCTTCAAACGGTTGCTTCTTTTGCTCTAGCACCTGTTAGTAGGCAAGTGGTTCCAACCTCCAACGTTCAAGCTCCGGCTATGAATTACAGAAAGGAAGAATCATCCATCGATGAGATCATGCGAGGGATGAAGGAGCTTAAGACCAAATTTGCGATGTTGGAAGAGAAAGACATGGGAGGGGAGAAGAAGACTTCCACCAAGCAAGGATATGTGCAACGGTGCATATGGGATTTCCAATGACACTGCTCTACTTTGTGCTATGGGAACAAAGGTATCAAGGGATGAAGAAGATGCGTTGGTAGAGTGTTGCGGAGTGAAATCTCAGAAGGTTCGCTTTGAGGATGAGGCAAAGAAGAAGGTGTGAAGGTGTCTAGCCACTACACCCGATCGCATTGGGCAAAGACGACTACTGAAACCCTTGTGAAGCTAAGTGATCTTAGTGAACTTGTGTTAGCACTAATTGATCATGGATAGGAGATCAATATAATGTCGAGAGAGCTCTACATGAAGGGGAAGTGGCCTATAGACACCAATCATGGTTGGGTGATTAGGGCAGCCAAGAATACTCGAGGGGGCTTGTATGGAGCATGCCTTGATATTGCGGTGAAGGTTGGGGATGTAGTAGCTGAGCAGAATTTTTTTGTGCAAGACTCTACATCATACCCATTGATTCTTGGGCAGCCTTACATCATAGCACTGAGGATGGAGACAAGAGTGCTTGATGATGGATCGGCATATACACAAATTCGCAGCCAAGATGGGAAGCGGTTAGTGCAGTTTCTGACAATTCCAGCAAATCATGAGAGAAACAAAGCACGGTTGAGAGAGGGAGCTTTCCCAAAATCTGAAGATTTTGAGGATTTAAGAGAGGATATAGTGATATGGAGTAGAAGGTACTCTCACCTACGCAAGAGAAAGGTACCTTTTGTACAGGGTTGATGGAGTTTTCGCGTGATGGATATGCTACATACAAGGACATTGCTAATTTGAAAAGATGGGAGAAGAACAAACTGCACAGATATGAAGAAGATCTTGCAGATTTGAAGCTTTTTGAGGAAGGTGAATAGATATCAGCAGTTTATGAGGAGTTTGGTTTGGGAGATCCGTTGAAGAAGATGATGGAGATTGGATTCGGCGATGAGGACAAGATAGTGGAGGTTCACTCTAGAGAGCTGTCCTCCACTATTGAGATGTTCCAAGCACCTAAGGTTCGAGTGGAGACGAGATATAAAACGGTTGATAAGAAGGTGAAACCGATAGCTACTCCTTTACCAATTGACTCAAAAGAACAAGTGCAGCAAGCGAGTAGAGAAAGTAACTTGAGGGATTTTAGTAAAATGGGACACAACTTTATTAAAACCACTATGAAGGAGTTGAAGGTTGGATCTGATGATTTCCTTCTTGCAAATGAAAAAAGGTGTTTCAAAGAGATGCTTGCTAGGCATGAAAAAGCATTCTCTTTTGAAGCAAAGGAGATAGGGTGTGTGGATCCTAATGTAGTAGCTCCCATGATCATTCTCACTGTGCCTCATACACCTTCGGACTTGAGACCGATCCCAGTACCTAGGGCCCATCTTCCAAAACTCATTGAGTTGTTGAAGGAGAAGATGAAGATGAGGATTTTGGAGCCGTCCTTTGAATCATATTCCAGTCGGTGGTTTAGAGTGCCCAAAAAGAATGGATCACTACGATTCATTCAAGACATGCAACCGCTGAATCAAGTGACTATGAGGAATATTGGGGTGGGACCAATTGTGGACGAGTTTGCAGAAGCATTTGCAGGGAGAGCTATCTACTCCATGGGAGATCTTTACTCTAGGTATGATCAGTTCAACACATCAATAGTTTCTAAATTATCATAAAGGTCCGCATGTTTAACACAATAGTGTAATTAATATATATATATATATATCTCTCTATATTTCACTCTCTCTAATATTAATATATTTTACTCTTATATATATATAAAAAAATATTCGTTTTAGATCTATTCAGCACATGTTCATATTATCTATAATTTTAAATGTCTACCTTGAAATTATTTCAAATTGAAATAAAAATCAAATCAAACAAGAATGATTTTCCAATATTGTGTTAAAGTAAAAGTTCAAAATCTGTATGATTTTTTTGAATAATATTTTTCATTTTCTAAAGATATTGCTAATATGTCTATCCAAAAAAATTCACGCATCGCATGACTGGCGCTCACTGCAACTCTTGTATTCTTCATCTACAGAATTTTTTCGGACCTTTCAGAAGATCTGCGGAAAGTTTGAATGGACTAAAGACCTTCGGCCCCTGATTTCACAAAAGATCTAAAAGCACGTGGTTCCTACTACGCCCACGAATAATGATCTTTTGGAACATAGTTGGTGTCATGTTGAATTTACCCGTGGAATTAAGTTATATATACAAGCTTCATACACAAGACAATTATGCATGAAGACTTCGATGTGAAGAAACTGTATATGCAACAACCGATGGCATAACATTGCAGTGGTCCTGGTCAGGTACTTTGTTTGAGTCTCAGTATTGTATCGGCACACCTCGGGGCAACTCCTGGTGTGTGGCTTGACTCAAGACCGGATGCTTCCCAGCGCGGAAGGTGAATGAATGATTGTAAGAGCTAATATGAGATATGCTCTAAAATATCCACAGGTGACGTTTGAGTTTGTCAATGAGTCTAACACATTCCAAGCTATGAATATTTTTAGTTTGAAAGGTGATAGCCTTGAAATGTTCGATGATTCCATAGCTTGTCAAAGTAAGGCAAGCGTGCGATCTCATGAGCCGTCGCTTATCTCCCATGATTCTGGATACAAATTTTCAAATTAGGATTCTGAATCATTACTTACCAACGTGGGTACTCGTCCTAAATGTCGGTGAGGTAATTGGCAATAAAGAAAATGATGAAATTATCCCCTCAGGTGGTTATTTCCTCAACATTCATCCTTTTGTTTCCAAGACTTTGACCAGGGTCTAGTTTTCGTTTCGACGAACCGGAGGAAGTAAGATATATATTTTTATTTGACTATTGAAGCATATAAAACTCCGTGAACTTGTTTCAACAGACAAATAAAAGTATATTTGATTTTGGTAGTTTGGTCATATCCTGCAAGGATAACATTTGAATTGCATGTCAGGCCGTACGACCACCTACTGTAAAATCTACAGTGAAAAAACATCCAGCAAAAGCTACTCACTTTTTGGATGGTCTAAGATTGTTTTTTCGCTCACAATAATTTTTTTCGTTCCTTTGTGTTTCATTCACAATAATTTTTTTTCCATAATTTTTTTCTTTATCAAAGATAAAAATATATCCAAAGAAATTACTGGTACTTGACCAGGCTGCTTTGTATTCCATAATCTAGTACTAGCATTCTATGATTTCTCTTCGGAATCAACCTAATGACGGTTGAGACTGACATTTTTTTATATATTGTTGACAAAAACGTTGAGATATATAAAATTTTTAAAATATATGGCATAAAATCTGCAAGGATTTGAAAATTTGACTGTGTAGAAGTCACTCAACCAACAAAGTATCTATGATTTTTTTTCAAATAAGGTAAGCTGTGGTTTGAAGTTCATTCAAAATAGGTATGCGCTTGTTGTAAGAAATTTTTTAGAAATATATCATAGTCTATCGACATTAACTAGAATATTCTGGTTGAAATTATTTTTAACGTTTTTAAAATATATTTTAATTCATTTTGTGTATATATTTTATACTTCCATTTTGTTGTGTAGATACAAAAATATGAAGTTGGAAAACCGTGAGCAATAACAAATACAAACTTTAACTGGTTGGTTAGTATAACTTGCGATTAGAAAAAAATTCGTCATAAATCAGTGTATAGAACTTACTTTTTTTTATTGTAACTAGATTAATGATCTCTCCAGAGAAGAAATATTTACTTGACGACATGCTTACTGTCCAAAAACTTACCTTTTTTATGAAAAGAAGGCTTCAGGGAGAAATGAGATTAAAAATGATCTATATACATACTAAAATATGGTATCCACCAAAATGATATCAAACTAGAAGTGAAAGCAATAAAAAAATGCCATTTTATTCTTTAGTTTTACTAATGATGTCACAAAAAACGTTCATGATAATTCTATCAAAGATTGTCATAGTAATAGTAATGCAGGTGAAAGAGTAATTTTGTTAAATAGGTAGGTGGGTTGACAAGAAATACTAGAAAAGAGTATACCAAACGTCACATGCGGATCCACTAGTAGAGTTAAATCATATGCATGTTCTATAACCTTGGTAAAAATGTGTCTAAATAACGTGAGACAAAATCCTTAGACTCTATTAGCTTTCAAAGAATGTGTAAGTCATCTGTGGATGTCATTACTCGCTCTACAATGTAGAGATCAATAGAAATGTCCAAAGTATATCATGCATACACTTTGATTCCATGACTCTCAAGCTTACAAGATAAAACTCAATAGTCAATAACAAAAGTTCTCATAAATCTAGATCATTACATATGTACATGAAACTTGAGGTTAGTTATTTCCCATAGGTTTATACAAACATGACTGCCATAAACAAAAGAATAACTAAGCTATAGTTATAGAGCAAGACATTGAAAGTTTTGTTATAAATAAATGCAGAAAATCCAAAGATGGTAGGTTTGAATACTATACATGAAAATATTGCAACTTTGGAACATGTACTTAGAAATACCATGTAAGTAAGTACCAAGGACCTTCCAGTGTGTGATAAGAGATTTGGGATGGAGACATACATCTTTGCCAATTTCATGTAGAGTAGTGGGCTTCTTATCAATGGAGAAAATGACACTTATAACGTTTTTTGATAGATGTGCACTCTCATCATCTTTGTTATCCATCCGGTTTGTGATTGCAAATAAACCCATCCTTAAGATATATGTGAGACATGTGGATAGGGGTTTATTTTCCCTACATATATTATTATTATAGACAAGAGATTTTTTGTCCCTTAAAGCATAATAGGAGTTCATGTACTTTTCCTCTTTGCCCACCAATTGAACTAAAAATATGCAATCTACCTTGATTACCGAAAATTCCAACAAACTCTACAGTATGTTTGAGTGGATCAGGTCATTCCTTGTACAACTAGGGCTCATCTACGCTCTTGCTCAAGCAAGGATGCATACTTTTGGATCTTGGCTCGACAATGCATCAAGGCTTTCCGGCTCACACCATCTACCTTCTCTATATCATCAAGGTTCTGACTTGGCTTGATTTACCCATATGTATCTTCATTACTCATAATGTGAGTGTGGTACTACCTTAGATGCAACAATATTCATAGGACAAGTACTTCATTTGAAGTGCAGAGGATATATACCTATAATACCATTGGGGATGTTGTGTTTTACATGGCTTGAGACGTGGATATTTTATATGGAGAGAACATTAATATATCTTGTAGTGGATTCGGATTATGGAAGATCCAAATAGCTGAATATTTCATATAGAGAGAACATTAGATTACCTTGTAGTCAATTCGGGTTATGAAAGATCTATACTTGGTTTGAGATGATCAAATTATTATTGTATATGTTGTGGTTACATATATTACTACACGTGATACAATTTTAATTTATTTTTATTCTTAATATTTTTATATTTTTATTCTTTAAAAATTATACTTAATATTTGATTTAAATACAACATGAAATTGATTATTTTTGCAATCTTTTGATAAAGTATTGAGATGCAAAATGTAATCTTACAATTCATCATACAAGTGTTGTTTCTTATGAGAAAGGTTTAACAGTTAAATATAATGCTCATATTAACGAGGTGTATTGTGAATAAATCAAATTAATTTAGTAAAATATGTAATTGATATACATCAGAATACAAGTTGAATTTATAAATATTATTTTTTATTAAAATAATTTAAATTATAAAAAAATTTGTTTAATAATAGCTAACATTTTCCCCGTACATTTGTTGGGTTAAATTTTTAGATTTCCGTAAAATTTTATTCGGCAGCCCTGTAAAAATCTATCCTCAAACCCCCTGATGCACCTTCGTCTTAAATCCTACGACAAACTTCTCATAAGAACATGACGTTACTGGCCTCATGCAGGACGAGCTAGAGAATACTTGTTGGCCTGTCTAGAAACTAGAATGCTCTAAACGAGACTAAGTCTGTCAAGTTAGAGCGTAGGCGATGGCTATTCCCGCCTTTTCGTACACATGAGATGGTAGACGGGGAGCAACACGGACTAGAAGAGGATCCTCTCTGGTGACTGATGTCCCTGGAGACTCGGACATGCGTAAATCTTTGGGATTCATGCCCTCGGGAAGAGAAATCTCCAGAGCATGGCAGAGTTGAGCTAAACCGTATTCCACAGTGATCAGGCCCAAGTTGTAGCCTACGCACATTCTTCGACCCGCACCAAAAGGCAAAAGTTCGAAGTTTTGACCTTTGACGTCCATCTTACTGTCCTTGAATCTGTCGGGGTTGAAGAGCAAGGGATCCCTCCAGATTTGAGGGTCTCTGCCGATGGCATACACGTTGACGAAGACGAGGCATTTGGCAGGAATGTCGTAGCCGCCAACACTCCTCTCCTCCTCATTGTAATGGGGAACCAACAGAGGCAGCACCGGGTGCAGTCGGAACACTTCCTTCACAACACATTTCAGATATGGGAGGTTGACGAGATCTGACTCCTCTACCAGTCTGTCCCTCCCGACCACATCGTCTAGTTCTTGCTGAAGTTTCCGCATGATAGCTGGCTCTTTGAGAAGCTCCGCCAAAATCCACAGCATGGAAGCTGTGCTCGTGCTTGATGACGCCACGATAATATCCTGTCAGATGAGAACGTGTGTTGACTTCTAGGTACTTTAGTTCCAAATAATCATAAGGAGATTATATGAGCAGGTGAGACGTCCGGGACAACGGTGAAGGCTACTTTGTATGTGCAAAGGCTGCGCATGCAATTCAAAGGGATTTCGCAGAAGAGGTCTATGAACTTGGCAAGTACATTTAATAAGGTATCACGTACCTGGATAGCAGCTTTGATTTGGCCATCGTTAATCTTGTTCTTCGGATCTTTTTGATGCGCCAAAATTACATCCACGAAATCCTTGGGCTTGGCTGCGTTTTTGCCTTCATCACGTCGATGGCCATCTACTATTTTGCTGTAGAAAAGATCGGCCTTTTCAGCCTGTGCTCTCATTTTCTTTTCGACCCCACCAATATCAAGCCGCAACAAATAGGGGAAGAACTCTCCTACTAAGAAGAACGGCGTGCCACCTAATAACTTCACGATACCTTGAAACTCTTCGGCGTTACTTTCGACTGTGTCACGCTTTTTCCCATAATATGACCTGCTGAAGTTGAATCGAGTGGTTTGATTCAAAACCATCTGCGCAAGCTTCGTGTCGAAATCTACAAGTTCCCCCTTCTGGCCCTCAGTCAGAATCTCTTCCAGTGTATTATACACTTCCTCGACTCTGATGTGCTGTACATTGCAACAGAAACAGCGAGGTCATATCATTTTTGGCTCGTTGAGAATCATCAGATTCTATCCATGTTGAAAGTTTAGTAATTGATCCAGCGTTGCAAGTTTGTATATCTTGCAACACTCTAACTACTGAGAACCATGTTTGAAGACTCTGAGACACGAAGGCTTAAATGATAGGACCAAACTTGACCAACGTATGGAACGACGACATAAGGTGCCGCTAAGAATCAAACTCAAGATATAAAATGCAGATTGCGCTGCATGCAAATATAATTCAGCTTTGATTGATGATCTGGGAAAGAACTGCCATGCTTCTAGCACAGTAATACACTACTATGGAGTTATTCTCTGGTTCTTCCCTGATATGTTTTGCCCTTAGGCTTCTGAACGTTATACCGTTATGCTTAAACCACCGAAGTGAGCATGCACGGTAGAAATAAGTATGCTGTGAATACTCGACAGTTGACACCACCCATGGTAGTAATTTCAGTCGGAAGGGTATAGCATCTGCATGAGATTAGAGCTATACCTGAGCTTGTTCGATGCGCTTTGCAGAAACGAGTTCCTGGGAGATGATTTTACGCATGAATCGCCATTTCTCTCCATATGGCGCCAGTGACGTTGATTGGTTATCGTAGGCTAGAATCTTGCCGGTAACGAAGGAAGGACGAGAGGCGAAATGCTGGTCTTGTTCTTTCAGAACTTCCTTCGCCATGTCAACGGACGAGATAAAGACTGCTGGATGGGAGCCCATCCTCAAGAGTACAATATGCCCATATTTCTTTGCCAACGTAGTCACAGCTACGTGAGAAGAGCCGGCAAGCATGTGAAGGTGTCCGATCAAGGGCAATCCTCGAGGTCCAGGGGGGAGTCTTTTCTTCTTTCCCAGTACATACTCTAAAACCAAAATTCCAGCTATTGCTGTCAGTGCTGCTATGGCTATCTGCTGAGTGCTAAGACTACCAAAAACTGCATTATAGATGGTACTCATCGTGTTCCTTGATATCTCTTTCCTCAACCGTACAGTAATAACTGGTCGTACCACTCGCTCTGAGCAATTTGAAGATCTCAAATCCTCCTAAGAACTTGAATGCTGTTCAATCACCCGTGAGATCTTGCGCTCCTTGTGCTCAGCTTCAGGTAAGTGGACAATTGCTTTCAAAACTGGAAAAGCTGTCCCTTTTATACTTCAGCAGAAGTGAATAACAGTACCACCGCAATCGAAGTTGGGATATATTAGGTGCTATAGTACATATTTCCCAGTGTGATACTATTGGGGGTAGGCCCCAATAGTATGGGGTCTTCCCATCCCTCTTGTACGCTTTTGATGGGGTCTTCCATCCCTTTTGTTATTTACTTTGTCACTGGAATAACAGTACCACCGCAATCATTGTGCAGACGACCGTCTCTGCAAACATGACCGTGTGTATTACCTTGTCTGCTTACCGCTCGTGCTTTTGCGATTGTGACTGCCTCCACAACTAATCTCAACGCGTGATTTTGTTAGGCCAGGCAGATCTTCAGGGTTGGTCGTTGGATGGTTCAACTAAATCTAGCTTCGAGACCTTTTTCTCGTTCAAAGTTTTGTTGGTACGTTGTAACCTTTCGAAACCTAATCGCAGCCGACTTCCTTTGACAAATGATTTCAGGTACAAGCCGTGAGTACTACAAGTCCTAACACTAGAATCTGGAGTTGGATTCGCTCCTGAAAATTTACCAAGTATGGAAATGGTTATCGTTAACTTGGTGATTAGAATCTAGATTGTTTAAAAAAGATTTCAGAGAGAAGTGATAGAACTCAAAGATTTAATGTTCCAAAGTTTTCCGGTAATAGTGGTAAACCTTTGGATTATTATATAATGTCTGTTTGATTTGAAATTTGGTGGAGTCATAGAATATATAAAGTATTTCCCTCATTGGTAGAGATAGGAATAGCATTAGGTTTGCGAAAAATTGTGTTGAATAGAGCATTCAAAAACTCTAAATGAAATCAAGGCTTTATACAACGTGATTATCAACATCATATTATCCATTTGGAAAGCATAATTACTCCAAAACTCAGTTTTAGTGTTTTTAAATGCTCTCATGACACTATGCTCTCATGGATTGGTTTGGTTTGACCACTTTGATGTTTGATTTTGAGATAGAATATTGTTATTTATGTTTCTTATGATTGATATACCTCTATCATGGCTTCATATTTGTGTACCACATTTGTTGGTGTTGGTGATTTGTTGTTTGGAGTGTTAGTACTTTTATGTACTACCGATATTGAGCCTAGAGTTATGGATCAGTTAGATTATCTATTTTTCTCCTCAATGAGACAAGACTTGCAGACTTGTAGACAAGGTGAGTATGTGTGGTGATGGCAAGTTTCAAGTTGCCCTTGTGATAGCAACTTGCGGTCCCTCAAATAACTTTTGTTGGGATTTTTGATTCTAGTTGGGGACCTATTGATATACGGTTACGAGTTTGATACACTTATGTTACAATGGAGTCCGATAGAGGTTCTGAAGACAAGGTTGCTAGGATTAACAATGGATGCATCCGTAGCAGAGTGCGGGATATACTTGAATGCATATGTTGATTAGTGTTACTCATGGGGTGATGGAGTCATAAGGAGTCCAATATTGATATGGGATAGTGAACATAGAGTTGAGATATAGAGTGAATAATGCCATCTTATGACACGAGACATCACATATGTTGGCTATTATTTTTGTCTTGATGAGCGTATTGAGTTTAACATGCAAGAGAGAGTGGTGACTATTGGCTTCAGGATGATTCACCAAATTCATCAACTCCTTCATGTTACCCGTTTACAACACAAACCTATACTAATTATGGTAGACATATGAGAAAGTCTTGATCATCCAGACCGAGTGATGAATATACCGAATCGAGACCATTACCATCATTTTCAGATCAACAATCAGTTATTGGGATGGTATGTTGGACATGTGGTGTTTCACATCACAAGATTGATTGACTTCACGGTCAACAAATGGACCTTGTTGGATCAAAATCATGTGAACATCCTTACATACATGGTCACATGATTGATCTATATTTTAATCTTCATCCCAAATTACAATTATCAAGATTTGATATGAAAGTCCTTGGAAGAGGATGAGGAATTCAAAATGACAATGATGGTGATAGAAGACCAGCCCTTGGTCAAGTTTTAGCCCCTTAGGTTAGTAATAAGGTGAACATGGCATCTTGATTGGAGCAGTTGAAGCAGAGGATAGTCCAGCAAAGGTCAGATTATGGAGCTAATGTATCTACTTCATATGATGAAGATGTTGTACAGTTCATGTGTGCAACTGTACAACCATGTGCAATTGGTCTGACTCGTAATGCAACTCACACTATTGAATCTAGATGAGCATCAATGCAGTTGGATCAAGGGGAGGTTGGCTGGCAAATCAGACTTCCTCAATCGTTCACATTGTTTGAGCCACTAAAGACCTCATCCATGGCTTCTAGATGACCTATTGCAAAGATGAGGATGGAAGCTAGTGTTGATGTATTTGGAAATGGAGCAAGTAGAGCTCCTCCATCAATATCATCTAAGATAACATCTAGCATAATATTGGGGGTAGCAAAGACTCTTGTTCATTCTCCTATTTTCTTAGCTAAGGATAAATTGGCATTGAGGGTGTCATCATCCCATGTATTACAATTGGCAGGGGCACTTTGTGAAAGCAAAGTTGTTGCTTGTGCATTGTAGGTTGCTTATGGTATTGACAACACTAGTATGTTGATCATTAGATCATGACAGCTATTAGTGGGACTTGACAAACTACTACCACTTGAATGATGGAGTTACAAGCGAGGTCAGAATATAAACGTATCAGGGTGTCACCAAGTGCGATGATTTTAGATAACATGAGTGGTATTTTCTATTTGGTTGAACCTTCAGAGGGAAATATGGATCCACATGACAATCCATGTCTAGAGGACGTTATTATCATGCCAAAACTTAGTGGAGTAGTGTCATCTAGTTGGATGAATCACTACTTATATTTATGCAACTACAATAATTGGTAGATCAATTGAAACATCAGGCTTGGAGTGAGTCTTTTGCTTTGAAGATGGAAAAGACAAAGGAAGTTATTCTCACTTTTGCTATGTTGTCACCTTTAGATATAACGTCAATTGCTTGGCAATATCCAAAGGAGGGCATATATGTGTTGGATCTGTTTGGAGAGATCATCATAAATTTGGCTGTTGTTTGGCAGTTTGGCATACAACTCCCTTAATACTTGTATGTGGAGCGAGAAGAGATTGCAAGGCATGTTCATTACGTCATGTGGTACAGTGGATGTGACGATACCATTGTTTGTAGTTCAAGGATATCAACAGATCTTGCCATCAAATATTTCGCTGATGGAGACGCAAGATCTTGTTTGGCATAACATCATATATTTGATTATTGCTAGATGGCCATGTTAGAGACATACATGGGTTGGTAATGGTCATGGGCTATAGGATTGAGGTTTTTACATATTTTGTGTGTTAGGATCTCTTCAGTCACAACAAATCTATTCACCATCATACATTTTGGAGAATGTTTCATTGTTGGGTGATCCACATACATGAGTAATGATGAGTGCAGATCAGGTAAGGTCATGAATTGGATCAGCAATATTGATGGATACAGCAAGAGTAGTATCTCATGCTGATTATTTAAGTATATGGTGGTTAAATCTTCTTTCAAGGGAGGTTTTATGACGAGCATATAGTGGAGTGCAGAGACCCTCACATCTCAAATTGGATTGTATTTTAGATATGGATAGACAGTCCCAAGCAGTGATCTATGTTGATAGGTCATCCACGACAATGGTGAACCTTATGGGGGAGCCAAGAGCTCTATTACTCATATTATTGAGTCATGTAGCTTCCCATGACTTCAAAGAGGGAGGACCTCAATTTGCATGGGATTCTTGCTTATAACGATTGCTGGAATCCAATGTTAATAAGAGAAACTATAACAATATCAACATTAAAGGAGGCATCACGACGTCAGGTCTTGGGTCAGGCTATGGATCTAAATTATTTGACATGGATTGTGAGCCTTGGATTGGTAAAGCATATACCCATGCAGTCTATAGATATGATTGCAAGACCATTGGTTACCTCTTAGTTTACCGAGAAGGTGGAGCCAAAAGCTCGGGGCAAGAAGTGGCCAAGATCTCATTTTTTGTCTTATGGGGATGTTAGAGAAGAAGGGGTGGAATCTTCTTCAAGTATGGTTGGAGTCTTTTGCATGAAGCAAGTAGTGGTTACCTCTATGGAGCTTTATGATACAAGTCAAGAAGTTACAGCTAGTGTGACTGGAGTTATTTACACTCACTTAGGAGAGCCTAATATGCAAAATGGGAACGAATTTCTGCTCAAGACATTAACATTTAGCAACCAAATACTACATCTTTTTCCTCTAATGTCGATGGGGAGGTGATTGATTCCAAAGTGACAAGAGGAGAAAGTTATAGGATGTATAGATTTTTTAGTACATTTAAAAATATTTTTTCCTTCTCTATGAAGGATTTAGGTTATTTGAAGGGACATGGTATACGGATTGACTTAACAACTGATACACTAGTCTTCTGTTGTCCCTATTGATACAATGATATGGAGAGAATGTGATCCAAAGTAGGTGTCAAGACCTTTTTGAGGCTTGATTAGTGGAGATATCATATGGAGAGTATGACTTTGTAATTGTGATGACAATCAACTCTCAAACGATAAACAAAATCTGACCAATATGTTATGGCTACATCTAAGGAGATCTTTGATGTTGTTGGGGATGCAAAAAATTTTAATACATTGAATTTAAGAGCATGATATTATTTATTGCAGATTCAAGATGAATATAAGATCAACATGATCTTTTTTGGCAATTGATTCGCATGAGAAGAATATGTTGTATCAATGGAAGTTCTTACCTTTGGGTTGAAGAATGCACCAACAGAGTTCCAAAGAGTGATAGATAGGATTCTAGCCAAACTTGATTATGTCTGAGCCTACATCGATGATTATCTGATATATAGTATTATAATGGTGGAGCATGAGAGACATTTGCAAGAGGTATTTGAGAGATTGATTGCTCATGGTCTCATATTATATCATGAAAAGTTTAAGTTCTTTTAGGAATATAAAGAGTATTTGGATCATACCATATACCTATGATGCTTGGGAGTTTAGCAAACCAAGATGAAGTTAATCTTACGTATTACAAAACCCTTAGATATGAGTATGGTGCGAGATTTTCTTGGACTTGCAAAATTTTATCGTTGATATGTGCAAGGATTTAGCACTATTGCCAAAACCTTGACAAAGCTGACATAGCTATATCAAGAGTGGCGTTGGTAGATGACATGGAGAAAGCTTTTGTTGAGCCTTGGAAAGGTTGATATGAGGAGACCAATGAGAGTTTGTCCCTTTCAAGTATAAACTCATTGGAGTATGTTGGGTTTGGAAGCAATGCTTACCCAAGATGATGATGAGAGGTTGGAGTGTGTACTAACTTATGCAAGTCGTTCCAACAATACAGTGGATTCAAAGTATAGTTCTTACGAATGAGAATGTTTGGCATGGATTGTGTCACATTTCATATTATATTTGTTTGGAAACTTTTTCATTCTCGTCACTGATCATAAATCATTGAAGTGGTTAATGGAATCATACAAGGTTAGAGAAAAGCTTGCACGATGGGATCTTAAACTAGCATGTGTGTTTTAACACTCCCACCACGTTCACAATGACTACATGAAAGTAAAAAATAGAAGAAATTTTATTTTTTTAAATCCTTGCCCAAGAACACACCATGTGAGAAGGTCCGTTTTCAAGAATTCGCATCTAGTGGGGTGCGAATTCTTGTGCTTCGTCTAAGCCGGTGTACCCGCAAACTAAGAACAACATCACAGACAATCACACAGTAATAGGGATATGATTCGGTTTAATTTTATGTGGATGAAAGGGGTTCAGATTATCTATAAGTAGTAATTAAATAAGCAAAGTTAAACATTGTTGTGTTCAAATTTTTTCGTAGAACGTTTTAAAATTTCCTTGTTGGACAGTAGTCTTTTTGGTTGTGCTCGGGCTCCCGCTCTAATGACATCAAGATTTTCTACTGGCGTCCTTGTTCTCTGGTTATCACAATTGCTGGTTGTAAAAACTGCAGTTTGTGAATTCTATAAACGTCAATTGTTATGTGAATTTATTGTGAGATTGTATGAAACAGTTATGAGAGAGGTTTTGATGAACACCATATTTGGTTCAAGACTTGCAAGACACAAAGACGGACTTTATGGACGCGAGCAAGGTAGAATCTTTCATGAGTCAATGTTTTTATGGTGGTTGTCATTTTGAGTTTTGAGTATTGAATTTTGAGTTTTTATGGTGGTTGTAAGTAAAGTGTGTGTTAGTAGTTGTTGTTGCATGAATAAGTGTGCAATATGTTGTTATTCCTTGTTCTGTCTGGCCATGAAAATTAATGTAATTGCATGATTTGTGCATAAAGAGAGTAGGTATGTGTATGGGTGAAATATAGACTCGCATAGTAGACAATATGATGAGGGGTATTTGGTGAAAGATAATAAATTTCATCCAGCGTTGACATTGAAATGATCTTGGCTTTATGATTTGATGATCCAAATATCTTCATGCTCTCACATTTGAATTTTTGCG
This sequence comes from Marchantia paleacea, assembly GCA_014180765.2. NCBI lineage: Eukaryota > Viridiplantae > Streptophyta > Marchantiopsida > Marchantiales > Marchantiaceae > Marchantia > Marchantia paleacea. Next base: position 348,284 of record MUAA02000005.1, read on the forward strand.
TGTTCTTACTTCATTTTGTGATAAAAATTAATCTTTAAAAGTGTCTTTATAAGCTTTGTATGCAATTCTCTTTAATGATGCTTTGGGATGATATGTTTCGATTTCTTCATATGCAAGAAGTTGAGAAGTGGATAAGAGTGTTGTAGTTTTTGCATCAAGAGAGTTTCCTTGTTTGGCAAGAGTATCTCCTTATCATTTGCTTTGATTCCAATATGAACTTTGATTTTGCACAAACGGATGTGTCGAGGGTTTAAAAAGAAAGCACTTAGAATTCTTAACCCAGTCATAGACTAAAATAAATCTCATCTTAGACTTCGTTATACAGTACTTGATTTGAGTACTTCGAGGACTACTGTCAATGAAATCTATTTTGACAATATTTCTCACTATACTACAAGGCGGTGATCAAAGTCTCATGGGCCCCAGTCAAATATCAAATTGAACATGAGGAGTATTTATATGAAAAATGCTTATTAATATGACTTGTCATCGGTTGGAAACCTTAGGTTGACGCTGTATTCTGTAATATTCAGCTCTAGAATGTCCATCTTTGAACCCAAAACCTAGACATGTGCAAGAGCTTGAAAATTTTAATTTGAAAGTGTCTTGTTTAATTCCATTGTGGATATGAAAGCATATAATCACTGGAATCTTAATCTAACATTAAGATATTCAGTCGGCGGCGTCTTAAGGAGTTGGTAGTACCAAGTGTCAGTGGCATATGCCTACCACGTACATGGATAAGCAGCTCAGAATGAAACCTCGACATTTGTTAATAGGCGGGAACAAATGTCGAGGACTTCCAAAGTTCCAAGCTGTGTACACGTCAATGATTCCAAGGGCCCTCAATCATACTGATGGATCCACAGAAACAGCGAGTGCTTCCAGTAGTCTGCTCGCAGTCTCGCTTCACAAATCGTCATCGTCGAAACCACCCACGCAAGAATAATGCAGTGTCAACTTTGTGGCATCTTGACTATACGAAGTCAAAATGGAGCTATGATCGAGTTTGGAGCAGCACCATAGGACATTTTTCACCATAATGCACATTCTTCTTTATCCCACAAAAGCGTGTGACAGATGCGCGCTTTGCTTTTACTGAAGTCACTTCAAGCGTTTGACTAAAGCAAATACTTTGCGGCTAGATTACACTGTCAGTGTATAATTTGCCTCCTCTTGATCCTATTTGTTGCGAAATTTTGCAGCTCATGCGAATGCATGAATCGACTCATTCCAATTCGGCAACTGGGATTTTGCATGGTTCTAATATCTGGAGCGGAGTTTCATCGACAGCGCTTGAATAAGATCATGTATCTTGTCATGCGCCTCAGCCACTCATACAAGCCATTTAATCTTTTTGACCTAATAGCATCTGACGTATGATTTCACTGATTCTCCACGGATTGCAGATGACGTGTCTCATATATTTCTCTGCATTCACCTCACAATAGAAATAACCGGTTTTTCAGCTGGTGATGATGTGTGTGATTCTGAAAGATGCGTCATTTATGGGAATCTCCATTTATTTGCCATCCCTTTTTGTTATTTTACTATTTAAACTCCTATTTTCTTGCCATACCCATCCTCTTTTGAGAGGATGGGTACGACAAGTAAGTGATGGACTTTGTCTATCACCAATGATCGAATTTTCAGATCCTGAAACGGTCGTCACCCATAGTAGGATTGATAATCTTATGATTTAAGTAGAACCAGGTGACGAATTATTTTGCAGGCACCAAAAGTATTGAAGATTCTTTTCTCATACTGGTAATCAAAAGCTCTACAATCCAGAGTATACAACCTTGATTCTGTGCTCCCGGACTGGAAACAATTAAAATTGGAAAAGGCTTTTATGACTGCCTTCTGGTAAATTGCCAAAAACAGCACGTTTGAACGATTCGCTGCAGGCAAGTAGATCCACGAGAGAAAACTCGCAGCCAATTGAGTGGTGTATCTTGCTTGGATGTTACAAGAACATTTCATATCTGGAATATTCAATAGAAGTCACACGGCAGACCACCAGACCTGCAATTCCTGCCACTCTTAATTATCGAGAGGCCTTCAGAAGGTGCGTGTTTGCTCTCCTCAGAGAAAAAATGTCTCGTCCTTGAGAAAACATCACAACTTTCTTAGTTTTGAGTACCTTTTTATGAATGACCACTAAAGCAGTGGACAAAGTCCGACTGTCTAGAACCATTGACGGAAGCACAGACTTGATAGAATCGAATTGACGAAAGTAAGGTACCGATTCCTTGTCAGGCGTTTGACATTAATGATCAGGAATCGACTGCCAGGTTTTCAACCCTGGTCTCTTTAGCCGCAGCCAATCGGAGACAATGTGAAATACCCTCAGGAGGGGCAAAAATCAGCGTAATTACTACAGTTACTATTGGTCGCTGTGGGGTCAATCGGTGGGCTGATAACCTCTACCTGGTACCTAGAGTTGAATCGTTACTGCAGTCCGTCGAGAGATAAAATGAGCAACGTTCAATATTCCGCGTCCAACAAGTAGATGCTTGTAGACTTTTCGTTCGAAAACTTTAGTTCTATCACCTTTTTATTGTTCATTGTCAAAATTTCAGTCGTACTGTATGGCTGTAGCCTTGGAACACATGTCATGCCAGGTAGATACTTTCTCGTCACTTTGATCACTATCTCATGCAAAATCGAAGCGCAAGCTAAATTTACCAAAAATTGAAAAAAAATTTATCAAGATGAACACGAGATAAGCAATTGGAAGCTACATCTATGCACGCCATGCCAGAAAGTATTGTCCCCATGGATATTAAACGATATATCTTTTGGTTCGCAACTTGAAACGAAGATTAGGTTGTCTGTCTATAGTTGGCTTGCGTAAGAGTCATTCCCTAACTCACTGAATTGTTACTTTGCGACCAATCTAGATATGGTTTCTTCACCAACCATTGAAAAGTCAATGCATGTTTTCTTAGAAGTATGGCATGATCGTGTTGAGAGTGCATTTGAGTTTAGAGTAATACTTCCCACATTCATCTCGTTGTTCTAGATTAAGAAGTGTTTACGTAGAAAAGGCTTTCACAACGATTATTTTTTATGTCACTAGGCTAGGTACTAGGCAAGGTTAGAGAAGATCTTATTGAAGTAAAACTGTCTAGAGTCAACACTTTGCCAGAGGCAGAATGATGCAATATGCTCATCTGATTACAAAGTCAATGAGTTCCGTTGTCACCTGTTGAATGCAGGCATTTCTTGCAGATCAAACTTTGTTATCTTCATCCTGTGAGTTTTCAAAATTATTATTTCTCACGTTTTATGTTTTCTATTGATTTTTGACATGGAAAAGGTATACGGGAGCAGGAAGACATGAAGGCAGCCACGACTTTGGACTACTTGCAGTCTGAAGTGAAGACGATTTCAAAATGAGAAGAGCTCCGCAGATAATATCATTCTTTCTTCATCTCATGGGTAGCTGCTTTTTTTGTGGAAATATTGCTGACGACATTCTGTTCACCTATGAAGAAGTGTTCTTTATTCAATCACTGGAGCAAGACTCGTTCTAGACTTCTCTTTTGCAAGTCTATAGGTCTCCATTTAGTCAACTGAATGGAGTTGACTAAATGGAGAGTATTCATTTTATATCAAAAATTGAATAAAATTTGAAAAGTATAAATATTTCATAAATAATTATATAATACGAAATAATTAAAAGAATAATTGAATATACAAAATTTATTATTTATAATCTAAAATCATGAAAAAATGATATATTAAAAAAAATTATAATAAAAATATCAAATATTAATCACAAATAGATTTGATAATTATACGTATAGAGTATATACTCTATCATTTATTAAATGATAGATATTATCATCTAAATATTAAATGATTCCTTAGTACCCTCTGCCTTGAAAGTGCCAAATGAAGCGTGGAGATTGAAATGTTCAAAGAATCTGCAAACTAAGAAACCTTTATGTGTCGCGGAGTTCAACTAACGCTAAACGAACCCAAATTGGCATTGACACAAGTGTGCGTGACGGGGTATTATCAGAGCGGAGGGAAAACTTATAATGATCATAAGCTTAATTACATAGACTGATTCTTCTGTTGTCATGATCTGAGTACATGAGCAACTCATTGGATCATACTTGAATGGAACGAATGTATCTCAAGACCGCAATGGAACACTAGAAACGTGGAATCTTTCTTCAGCTCATGAACGCGTGTTTTAATTGCTGCCGCTGGACGATACTTTTCCTTCTCCGGGGCCACACGTCCTTATCCCGACTATTCCTGGTAAAATTGCGCAAAGTGATATCGACTTTGAATCTTCTACAATTAGAGTTCAACGAGAGTCGTCGAACTTATTGTCTCAGCCGGGCATGATCACAATTCATTGTTTAGCCATAAGAGCATGGGTATGATGTCCTGCCTGAAATGTCTCTACACTATGTAGTGAGTAGCAATACTAGAAGTGTATCTAGTGACTGCGATTTTTAGTAATTAAATTCATAGCAAACGTGGCAGTTTTAGCGATTATGAGATTTAAACCCTACCCTATTAGACAAATAACTACAATTAGTACAAACTTCATAGTCATCTACGTGGTCAAGAATAAATGTGTAGGGGGTATACAATCGATGTGTAGATTACCATCTTAGCTCTAAGAGCAGATCTAATGGTATAGCCATAGCTATTGTACTATCATCTTATGAGTTAAGCTTTTCACTGAGTTATAATTTCTATATGTTATCAAGTGTTGTAGGTGGTTGATAGCAAGATTGTGAAGTTTTGAGCCAACTCAGAAGTTTTGTAAGATTAAGCCAACATGCATACTATCACGACTTATGTAGTGGCATCTCTAGTTAGGTAGGTGTGAGTATGCAGAGCAGATAAAGTAATTAGAGCCGGTTATGCAATTAGCGCAGTTCGAATTGGAACTGTCGCTAGGGCCGACATCGCCGTTAGAGGTCCTAGCGCTCAAGGGGTAGAGTTTGAATTAGAGTTCCTTGGAGGGCAATTTTCGAAGTTGAGCCTTTGAGAGTGTGGCTATGGTGGATAGTAACTAGTGCGGGAACATGGAGTCTTTGAAACACAAAGTGGGTTTGGCTTGAGTGTAATCTCTCTTTTATGTTATGGTTATGAGCGAAGTATCCTTGTGGACATTTTGAGAGTAGAAAAGATTACTTCGAAAACTCAAATTGGATTCTATGGTGAGAACTATGAGTTTTTGAGCGTTGAAGGTATTTTGGCGAGTTTGGATCAATGGTAACTTCGATTTGTTGGCTATTGAGTGTGCAAGGAACTGATAAAGTGCAGCCTATGGTGGTGATGTAGAAGTAGAGTCGATTCGAAGAAGATGTGATCGATTTTGAATTTTTGTATTTTTTGTTTTAGTGTAAATCCGAATCAGGAATTTTTGAGGGCGGAAGTGCTGCTGAAAATTGACGAAGTGGGTCGATGCTTATAGTTATCTTGGGGTATTAATTTGAGATTGGCCGATAAATATTTCGGACACAAGTGCTCGAAGTCCAAGATTTGGTGTTTCAAAGTTTTTGGGTTGAAAATAGGAACAGCATGCTATCAGATTATCATATAGTGTATGTTTGATCTGAAATTTAGCGGAGTGATAGAATATGTAAAGTTTGTCGGGCAGGGTAGAAATGTCATGCCCAAGGCTCACAATGTCAAAATTATGAAATTTTGACGTTTAGTGGTCTGAAATTAAAGTTGAAGATTTTCAGAGTCACGCAAAAGTTTCAAACAATGTCCGTTTGCAAAAAAAAATTTGCGTTAGGTAGCAAATTGAGAAAGACTAGCTTAAGGCAACGCCTTATAAAGCTAGATTCCCAGTATCATATTATTGATCTCGAGAGCATAAAACCTTCAAAATTAAGTTTTTGTGTTTTTAAATGTCCTTCTAAGGCTATGTCAGTCCGGGTTGGGTTGGTTTGACCCCTTTGATGGATGTTTTTGAGATGGAGTATTGTTCTTTATATTTCTTGATTGATATACCTCCATCTCTGCTTCCTGTTTGTGCACCACATTTGTTTGTGTTTGTGCTTTTTTGTTTGGAGTGTTAGAGCTCCTATGTGCTACTGATAGTGAGACTAGATTTGCGGACTAGTCAGACTATCCATGTTTCTCCAAAGTGAGACAAGACTTGCGGACCTCTAGACTGGATGAGTGCTTGTGGTGATGGCAGGTTTCAGGTTACCCTTATGTTAGCACCTTGTGGTGCCTTGGGTACCTTCTATTGCGGTTTCTAGTTCCAATTGTTGTTTCTGGTTCTAGTTGGAGACCTGTTTTTGTACGGTTGCGAAAGTGATACATTAGTGTCATAGTGGAGTTCTCTGGAGGTTCCGGAGGAGAGACTGCTCGGGTTAGTATTAGGTGCACCCGTAGCTGAGTGCGGTACCAACCTTGGTCTTTGAGGTTCATAGAAGACTCTGATTTGGTTTCAAAGAGTGACGGAGTTGAGCTTGGTGATATCTTGGAGTGTGTATTGATACCATTGTTGTGGGACATGGACGATATCTATGGAGCCACCAAGAGTCCTAGACGATATTCGGATACAGTTCGCACTATTGAGTTGGATGACTTCATCTAGGAGTTTGACTCATGATTTGATTTATAGTAGATGCGTAACTCTACGTTGTTTAGTCCGTTCATGGCTTGGAAGTGATTATTCCAACATTTGGAGGGTCCGCTGATGGATGATTATCATAAATTCCAGCGTCAACACCTTGAGGAGATAGAGTTTTGGATACAATACTAGTCTCCAAACTACATCTCTATTACTTTGGGTACAGTGTTTGGAGGTGTGAGTTCATCCTATGTACCTGGCACTGATGATACGGTTGGAGCTAGTAGAGCTGGAAAGAGTTCAAAGGTCCCAACCTTTAACCCTATTCTAGAGTTCTTTGCACGGTTGAGAGACTACCAAGAGGTGAGAACTGACAAGCTACGGGGCTTGCAGGAGTTTCAATAGAAGACTGGGTAGAGTCTTCGAGAGGCGTATACCCGAATGCGTCGGTTGATCAATATTACCCATGGGGTGACAGAGACACAAGCTGTCCAATATTGGTATAGGATATTGGATAGGGATTAGAGACGTAGAGTGAAAGATGCTACCTTACTTCATGAGACATCACCTTCGTTTGTCATTGTGTTTTGTCTTGTTGAGCGTATTGAGCTCAACATGCAAGAAGAGAGGGTGATAACTGCTAGGTTCAACAAGGATTCACCATCTTCATCAACTTCTTCACGTTACCAGTCTACAACACAAACCCAAATTGGTTATGGTAGACATGTGGGACAGTCTTGACCCTAGTCGACAAGTTAGACTTCCTCAGTCTACATTGTCAGAGGTATTGAACACCTCATCCATAGCTCCTAGATAACCTATTGGAGAGATGAGGGTGGAAGCCAATGTGGATGTACTTGGAGATGGAGCAAGTAGGGACCATGCATCAACATCGTCTAATGTAACATCCAGCGCAATGTTGGAGACGGCAAAGACTCTTGTTCATTCTCCTGTTTTCTCAGCCAAGGATTTATTGGCGTTGGGGGTGTCATCATCCCATGTACTACGATTGGTAGCAACTTTTTGCGAAAGCAAAGAAGATGTGTTGGTTGCTTCTAGTAGTGTGAGCACTAGAAGTGTTGATACTGGGATCAGGACAGCTTCTAGTGGAACTTGGTAAGCTGCTGCCGTTGTCGTGTTGTGACGTGGCTACTATGAGAAGATGATGACATGTGTCATCTTCAAAGCTATTGTCATGACGGCGATACTTTAGGTTAGGGTAACAGATGGCATTGTAAGGCTGTAAAGAGCTAGGGAGATCTAGACACATCACCTTGTTGACTAAGGAGCTTATATGATTGAAGTGGAGTTGACGTAGGATGTGGATAGGGGACAACATGATCCTCAAGATGTACCATTGTCGAGTCCATTTGTGATCAACATCCGGTGTCTTCATCGTGATTGCTTTTGGGTATACTAAGCAGGTTTCAAGTTGTCATTTTAACTCTTATTAGTGACAACTCATAATGTGTATAGGATGTCTAAGTACTGTGTTTAGGATAGTTGTAAATCTCTAAGTTAAAATGGAGCTAATTTGGCCACAATAGATGTCAAAATAGCATTCTCCATTCCCATTGATCTAGGAGTTTTGACCAATGAGGGCACTAGGGCAACTTTCCGAGGTTTTTAGGGATTTTGGAGACTTTCTAGGGAGACATTCAGAAATATGAGAATAGCGTTGGAAAGCTGACGGGACGAGCTACAACGTGGGCTCAAGAATGGATGGATTTGAAGGATTTGTCACTCTGAAACGGTGATTCAAAGTTAGAGAGTAAAATTTAGACATTTGAGTGTGTTTGGAGTGTTTGTGAGAATGTGACGAAGGTTTTGGGAGATCTGAGTCAACAAAGTTACAGTTTAGGACTAAGGTTTGTGTTTTGATTGAAGTTTTGACTCGATTATACGAGTTTTGAGTATGGAGTGATAGGTTGAAGTTTGTGTAAGCAGTTAGAGTTGCAGGATTGCACTGACTAACACAAACTCAATACATCGATTATATCTTTTAATACCAGAAAGTTCTGTCAATAAAACTTTTCACAGTTGAATGTTGGATAAAGAGTAACCTTCTCATGAAATTGGAGAGCAATCAGAGTGGTGGATTGGGATGGGTTTTGTACACAGGGGTCAGTATATCGCCTTGTGATACAGTGGATAAATCAACAATTGTGTTGAGAGATCTAGAAAAGAAAAACATTTGAAACTTTTATGAGTGATTGAAACAGTTGTGGAGTAATTTTCTGTAAAGTTTAACTGAGAGTTATTGGTCTGATCATGGGATATCATAGTTTTTTCCCGCTGAAGTTTTACCGATTATAATGAACTCAAATGTGGAATGCTGAGGAGGGGAAGAAGAGATTGTAAACTCACACAAGGTTCTAGAGGGTTCTTCTACAACCAGGTGCTCGGGTGTTCTCGGAGCAAAGAATTGTACTCTGCGACACAAAGGTGGTGAACTCGACGTGAAACCTCTAAGGTGGAGGAACTTTCATGAGTTCTCTTGTTGTGAGTTTACAGATTCATGGGTTTCGGTTTATAGTTTAGTGTTTGAAGTTTAAAGCAAGGGTTGGTTGCAAGCTCAGAAGGTGGATTAGCCTTGAGATATTAGGGTGCAAGTTCAAGTTTTGTTTGGACTTGAGATATAAAATAGGTCAGAAATCAGGTTGTAAGAACTTTATAGTGATAGCTTAATGCATAACGTTGAGCTTTATGATATGTCAAATGTCAGAGATGGCAAGAGTCAGTCGTGAGTGGGTTGGAACAATTTAAGTGTGGAGGATCACTGTTTGCTTCTTGTGTTTGGATCCCCTCCATACTGGCTTCTTGTGTGTGCGCCATGCTAGCATTGTGTGGGCGCCTGATTCAATAGGAGTGCTCCGGACTTGATCACCGGTTACCACTCTAGAGCGTGCTGCGTATTTCGCTTGTGAGAAGTTGGAAGTGATGACCAACTCTCCCAAGAGTGCTTGAGGTGATGACAGGCTAGGTTGCCCAATACATTAGACATAGATTACGGGGATCTAGATTTAGATCAGAGTAGATAGACGCAGAAGGTTGGATACTTGGGAGATTTGAGGGGTTAGCGATCAAGGCATCTTTTCATCAACAACGAGCTGAGTGAATGTTCGGGATCACAAGGACGGTTACAATGAGTGGGGAGGGGTGGAGAAGAGCAAGCGAGGTACCTAAGGTGCAGCTCGATCCGGCAATATCGGAGATGTTTCAAGCATTCACACTCTTCCTTCGACATCAACGATTGCAGGATTCAGCCACAAAGGCGCTGCAAGTTGTGGTGGGGAAGATGGATCAGTTTGATGGGAGAGATGTCTCAAAGTACTTGAGATATTACGTCAGAGAAATGGAGGTGAACCGTGTTCCAGAGAAGGAGATGATTGAGATATTTTGTCTTGCTGCGGTGCAAGAGATTATAGACCATGTGAGGTCTCTATAGGAGCAATTTGGTGAGGATTGGGAGACATATTCTCATGCTTTGAGGGATGAGTACTCATCCCTCAAAGCATCTTCTAAGAAGATTCTTAGAAGATCCTGATAGAGTCACTAAGAAGTCCTTCATGGAGTGGGTCGAAAGGTCCAATAAGAAGTCTCATGCAACCGAGCTTCTTAGGGAGTTTGAGAGACAATTTTCACAATTGTCTCGATTGGAGAAGATAACCTTGGAGTCACATAAAACAGAGTTGTTTCTCCGAGCTGCTGATGTTGAGTTGCAAGAGAAGCTAGAGTTGCCTCTCGAAGACAAAAATGAGGAAGAAGGGCTAACAGGTAATTGGAAGGATGTTGAGGAGGCAGTTGGACTCTTGGCGAAGAGAGAAAGAATGAGAGAGAAGATTGTGATGAGAAGACCCCTTCAGATGGATGCTTCTATTGCTCCAGCACCTATTACTAGTCAAGTGGTTCCAACCTCCAACGTTCAAGCTCCGACTGTGAATTACAGAAAGGAAGAATCATCCATCAATGAGACCATGCGAGGGATGAAGGAGCTTAAGATCAAATTTGCGATGTTGGAAGAGAAAGACATGGGAGGGGAGAAGAAGACTTCCACCAAGCAAGCATATGTGCAATGGTGTATATAGTGTGACAGCACTAATCATGCACGAAGGGATTGTGGAGATTTTGCACGCATGCTGTAGAGTGGAGACATTTTTTGGAAAGAAGGAAAGGTAGCCCTCAAGGACACTGGAGTAACCATTCAAACCAATTTTGGTAAATGAGGAATGAGAAAATTGGTGGATGATTATCATAGTGCACATGCAGTGGCATCAGTTGAAGCTTTTAGCTATGGTGCTAAGGTTAGAGGAGTAGGAGAGGAGTTTGAAGGCCATGTACCGCTTAATGGCATATGGTCAAGTGCTCTCGCTACGATGAAGAAAGGGAAGGTAGCTAGAGAGACTCTTCTAAGAACATCGGCGGAAATTCGTGGTACTATAGGATGGGAAGATCAAGTAGAAAGCATGTCGATTCATGCTTATATTGCTAAGACTCAATATGAAGCATCGGTGGAAGGGAAGAGACAAATAGAAGAGGAGGGTTCTGACGAAGGACTCTCATTGAAGAGGGTGGCTAGAGAACGTATCAGAACTGATACACCTCTTCCACCTGATCACACTATGGAGGAAGCAGGTCCTTCGAGGTCGAAGGAAAGAACCAAAGGGGGTGAGAAGGACAAGGGGAAGGTACCTGCTTACAAACTACAATCTGATATTGAGGCGGCAACAGATTTGAAGGGAGTATTGGAGGAGAGGATTTTGAATGCCAAGGTAGAGTTTAACTTGAGGGAGATACTTGGAATAGCAAAGAGGGAGTTTCATGATGTTATCATTGATATCATCAAGAGGAAACGACAGATTTCCAATGAGCTCTACTTCATGCTATGGGTACAAAGGTAACAAAGGATGAAGGAGATGCGCTGGTAGAGTGTTGTGGATTGAAATCTCAGAAGGTTCGCTTTGAGGATGAGGCAAAAGAAGAAGATGTGAAGGTGTTTAGCCACTACACCCGATCGCACTGGGCAAGGGTGACTACTGAAACCCTTGTGAAGCTAGGGGATCTCAGTGAACCGGTGTTAGCACTAATTGATCATGGATCGGAGATCAATATAATGTCAAGAGAGCTATACATGAAGGGGAAGTGGCCCATAGACACCAATCATGGTTGGGTGATTAGGGCAGCCAACAATACTCGAGGGGGCTTGTATGGAGCGTGCCCTGATATTCCGGTGAAGGTTGGGGATGTAGTAGATGAGCAGAATTTCTTCGTGCAAGACTCTCCATCATACCCATTGATTCTTGGGTAATCTTACATCATAGCACTCAGGATGGAGACAATAGTGTTTGATGATGGATCGGCATATGCACGAATTCGCATCCAAGATGGGAAACGGTTAGTGCAATTTCTAACAATTCCAACAAATCATGAGAGAAACAAAGCACGGTTGAGAGAGTGAACTTTCCCAAAATTTGAAGATTTTGGAAAAGTACCGTTGTAGAGAGAGGATATAGTGATACGGAAAAGAAGTTACTCTCACATACGAAAGAGAAAGTTAGCTTTTGTACAAGATTGAGGTGTACATGTAATTATTTTGCAGGCAGGTGGCTAGTTTACTTTGGTCGCAAGGATGGTCTTGTCTGAAGCGAATTCGAGTCTACCATCCCCAATTATGAACTTCACAGAACTTGGACAGAATTTTGCTGACTTTGGACTCAATGCCTCGGATATGGTTATCCTCTCAGGGGCTTTCCATACCATCCACAATCTCAGCTGATACAGCTTGAGAACGTTTTTGAGAAAATGACGGTCAAATATTTTCTTCCACCAGCTTCATCTAATCATGTGTTGCTGATGAAACCGTTGATGGATTTGTATGCCCATGTGCGCACACTATTGGTCAAGCCCACTGCGCAGCTGTCATTCCTCGTCTGTACAACTTCAGTGGCGAAGCAGGAGTCAATGGTACCGACCGATCACTCGATCCTGCGTTTGCCGAGCACCTCAAAACCCTTCGCCCTGCAGACCAGCCTTTGACCTTTATCCCAATGGATTTGTCAAATCCCACGTTCGACACCGCCTATTCTAGAGCTGTTTTGGCTAATGAAGGTGTGTTCACTTCAGATGCTGCTCTCATCTCCGACTCTTTCGCTCTCCAGATCGTAACCGAAGCGGCCAGTTCCTCTGGAAGCTTTGTAAACGACTTCGGCGTATCAATGGTGAAGATGGGCGGCATCGGAGTACTGACGGGAAGTGACGGAGAGATCAGGCTCAATTGCTCCTTTATTAATTCGCATCCCTAAGTTGTAGATTCACAAACAAAGGGTGTGCATATAGACAGATCTAGATCTGATACTATGACAGCGCTCGTTTCAGATATAAGACTGTAGTGAACTGGATCATTTACAATGTGATTTGTAGATGCCGGTGGTCTGAAGAGAAGAAATTTATTAATAGGCGTGTGTACATTTTATGCACATACTTGATACACTATTGGACTTTTGTCAGTACGAAGATCTTGTCATGAATGATTAAAGGAACAGTTGGTGTTGCGGCAGTAAAATCTACAGTTATTAAGGATTGCACTAGCTTCTGACTTCCATGCAGAAAGGGCAGTTCCGACATAGAGATTCAAACGTACATTAACTAAGGACCCATAAATGGTCTTAATTAAGTGGGGTGCAAGATTCCGCTCAACATGCTCGCACAGCCGTTTCCTATTGTTTTTGTATGTTGTAGTAGATCTTCACATGATTGAACTTAATGAAGAAAGTGCTTCAGGATGCCAACTTTGAGATCAGTAAAACGTTTTGACTTACAAGAAGATGATTACACTGTAAGATCAGGGCTGCTCATGAACAAAATGTGATCTAAAAACGCCTCAAAGACTAGACACTATATTTGTGTTGTATTGGAATTTAGGCGTGTAGCACTAAGACTTGCTTATGGAGAATAATTGCATTGACGTAAGCTTAATCCCTGTACTCACGGAGGTAGATTGAAAATAAAGGCAACTCTTATTTCAACTTTTAGCAGCACTCCAGCATTGAGAGCTTGCCTATACAAGCTACCGAAGGGATACAAATAAGCTGGTCGTCTCATCTAAGTCCATTAACACTACTCTCCTTTTCTTTATGAGATTATTCATATGGACTTATGCTGGCACCCGGGTATCACTTTCGCTAAAACGCAGGCATTTTCAAATCCATTCCAGATCTGGAAAGAATGATGTTCTAATTGCACATTTGGATCACTACACAACTTTACTGGAAATCTTCCTCATAAGCATCGCAGTGGTGTAGCAGAACAGAGTTATAATAGTTTTCAACTAAAGAATTGCAAGCTCTTAAACAGGACTGTTGATTGTGAGAATTTAATGCAGGGCAGAGTACCATGCAGGGAAAGTGATCAGTATGTAAGATTATTCTGGTTTTCTGACGGATCAGATAATCCAGTTCAAATGATATCTAATGACCCCAACTTTAAAACTATGAGTATTAAAATCATGAAAAGTAAAAGCGCTTGAGAGGCGATTGATTGTGACAAAGATTGCGCATCAAATATGAAGAAACAACCAGTGCTTTATGTTTCTTACTGCCGCTTTGACCGACCGAGTAATTGTAGCACAATTACTCTCTGCATTGTGCTACAATGCAGAGAGTAATTGGTTACTAGATGAATGCAAGTGTGAGCAGTCTACTACAGCTGGATGTGGAGAGTGATATGATATTATAGCTCTCTCATATGATCTGAAAAAGTGATCATGAAGAAGAAACAGATTAAATATATGAAATATATGGATTTCTTATTACTTTTGAGCGACGAGCTCTGATATTGTGCTGTGTGTGGATTATGCAGTACCTTTCCAAATAAATTATGGTCAGATATAAGCACTGAAATCCCTTAGTTCGTTCCATACATCGATTTTCAATGGAAGTTACTGTCAGGCCATTTAATCACAAATATTTAGTCATATATAATTATACCTATTAGAGCGATTCCCCCTTAAAAGGATGACCGTGTTAAGCAACTTGGTTGCAATTCGTACTCCAGAGTTCAAGATAAGCAAGTTTAAGCATTTTATGTTCCATGTAACCATCCCATCGACCAACAACCATCAACCCGTAAAAATAAACTTTTTCAATTTCCACATCAGCACAGGCTTCTATCTTTTCCCTCAGAGTCTCCTACCCAGAGGGAATAAGAGTCACTTGGCGCTGGATTGTGCCAGAAATTCTTTTTGCTCAACAGTTGTTCATTTCGATGATATGGGATCTGAGTACTTGGATGCACAATTAGTTCTAAGTAACCTACTGAGATATTATGGAACTTCTGGTGTGTCCAGAGTTGCCATCCAAACATTGTTGAGTAACATTGACCAGCTTGAAAGATGACATGATACTTATTGATACGAAATGCATTACACATCCGTGTTCTCTATTAAGTTCTAGGCTATATATACAAATAATCATTCAAGATGTAAAGTGCCTTCAAAGCAGGCATCATTTGTAGCAATTTCTTCCTGGTTTGCGCATCCACCACTGAATGGAGATGTGGTCTCCCATCATGATCACTGGTACTGGGCTGCTGTCTTGCCACCCTGTACAATGATGTTCTGCTCCTCGAACTTCTCCCCATTGAAAAATTGCTCGAGCATTTTCTTCACACCAGCTGAGTATCTTGCCTGCACCGACCAGACATACCAAGAATTCCGTACCCTTAGATGTAAACAATCATATATCTACTTTTCACTAACAGGGTTTATTGTACATCATTCGATGTCACGTAATGCGCATACAGTAGAAATGAAAGATGCCTCCTAGAGTTAAACAAATGAACTACCAAATCGAATATGGTTCTTGCCTGTGCATCCAGTGTTGTGCCTGATAAATGAGGAGTCATGGCATGGTTGGGCATATGACGCCATGGATGATCTGCTGGAGCTGGCTGCTGATTCCAAACGTCCCCACTGTAGCCTAAAAGAGAGATGGGCAATGTTTATACTGTAAGTATCCTCCACCGCACAATCATTTTGCAAATAAAAGGCTACCCTGAACGACCAGATCAATAATCGACGATGGTTAAT
This sequence comes from Marchantia paleacea, assembly GCA_014180765.2. Taxonomy (NCBI): domain Eukaryota; kingdom Viridiplantae; phylum Streptophyta; class Marchantiopsida; order Marchantiales; family Marchantiaceae; genus Marchantia; species Marchantia paleacea. The sequence continues at coordinate 363,934 of MUAA02000005.1, forward strand.
TCGTGGATGCAAAACAAAACATACGAGGAATGGAACTAAAATTACCTCCAAGCTGACCACTTTCACATGCTTCTTTCACGGCTCGTGCGTCAACAAGAGCCCCACGAGCATTGTTGACCAGATAAGCTCCTCTCTTGAATTTACTGATCAGCTCTTTATCAAACATGTTCCTGCATTTAGTACAAGATCAGGGAAAACAAATTATGCACTCTTGACACTTATTACTTTAGATTTTCAAAGGACTTGGGTAACAATCACTGCTCTTCGACTCAGTAAGAAACAAGGTACCTTGTCTTCTCTGTGAGAGGAATGTTCAGGCTCACAACGTCACATTTTGCAAGCAGAGTTTCCAGGTCAGCTTCTCTAGTGGCCCCTGTCTCCTCCTCCTTTGCCTCGCCTATCGATTGCCGGTCCCAGTAAAGTAGCTGCTTACAATCAAAAGGCTGCAGACGGGAAACATTCAACCTGATGAGCAGAATCAACACACTATCCCCCAAAACTGCAAGCATGACAGTCCTTTGAAGACAGGGTAACTTTGAGTCGCAAGAATGGTATCCAGAATGTTGCAGGAATTTCAGTAAATGCGCTCACCTTCAACCGCTTTAGAAGCTCGTATCCAATGCGACCAGCACCAATGGTGGCAACAACTTTGTCTCGCAGGTCATAGGACCTTGAAGCTGCTGCTGCAACATCCCATCCTCCATCTGTGATCTGCTTCCAGCCCGGTAGGAAGTTGCGCAAGAGAAGTAGAATTCTAAGAAGCTCATCCTCTGCCACTGACGATGTATTGCTCCCTGTAACAGCATACATTGAGGCCTCAAAGATCAAGATAAACCGACACATTATCCATTCAATGTACTTAAATAACTTTGAAGGCGGGTCGTTTTATCATTCCAGTGGTGCTTGTCTCTACGAGCAGGTGCGGATAACATATAAGGTGGTAAGCTGTTAACTCCACCTGAAATCTCCGCCACTGTGATGCCGGCAGCACTTGCAGCGGGTAGATTTATGTGATCGGATCCCACGCCTGCTGTCAACGCCAATTTCAACTTCTTGGCCTTCTTGATTCGTTCAGGTGTCATATACGCCGGATGAAAAGGTGTAGTTATCAGAATATCCATATCCGGTATGTGCTTTTCCAACTCTGAACGTAAACTGGGTTACTAATTGTCAGTGAACATGGAATTTACGACAATCCTACCGTACCATGATATTCTTATTCCTCAAATACACCGGAAACGGGCCAATACAGACTTCCAAATCGGAATCGTCGAGTTTGGAAAACTGTACTTATCTTCTGAACTCAAACAAGTAAGGTAGATTCCCCATGTCCGCATGAGCAATCAACATTACTGTCACTCCTTGAAAGCACATCGTGTAGGGGGGATCATACGCATTCAATGCACTAAAAACTTTTCCAATAATGGGAAGAATCGAGGAGGGAGTGACGAAAACTGTACTCCAAACAGCTTGCAACCAAGGACAAATTGAATGAGCGTTCGTACGACAGGACGCAAATGGACAGACAGGGACAATACCCATGAAGAGTTCAAAGGTGTGCTCATGCATTGACTTTCTGGGGACTTGGCTTCTGTAATGTCTTCTTCGTATTTGAGTTTGTCGGCAGTTGTGGACTGCCTTGATTCGGGAATATGGTAAGGATCAAAGAAACTTTCCTCATTCATATTGAAACGTTTTGAGCTATACAAAATGAAACTGCAAGAAGATGCTTTTCATTCCAATCTGGTACTCACCACAGTTAGGTCCCTCTTTGTCATCAGTGACGATGTATTGATGGCCGAGACCCTCCAACCACTCTCGTAATCCCAAAGCATTTTCAGAACATCCGAGGAACTTGGGATTTTCAGCATACTGCTTTGCTTTGTACAGAATTCCCACAATCTTCAAGCTCTTACCAGCCTGCGAGGTTTCCCAAAAATCTCCTAAATATTACGCAATTCGCAATCCATACTCGAGCTGAACATTCAATAATGCAATTGCAGACGCATGCGGGTGCAAAAGGAAACATACTCGATTGTACAGTGGATGTCTTGCTCAGATGTAATGTCAGCAGATGCAATTATAGTCGATTGTTTCCAAGAGCAATGTAACCGATTTTGGAACTAAAAACCTTAGTGTACAATAGCCTCATCCATTTAGTATGAGGGTTATTGTCATAGTTCATAGGAGCTCCGACAGAGACAAATAACACAATTTGTGAAGACACTCACAAGGAAACAGAAAGAAGAAAACTTACTTCAGGTTTTGACGAGAAAAATCTCGGCAGTTGATTTCTGTTCACAGTTGTGGTTTGCTGCTGGGAGGCTAGACAACCGGAGACAGCACGCAGAAACTGCGAATCAGTAGCCATGCTTTGCTGGACCGCCCTGAAGAGCATGCCAGAAGCTCGCTTTGCAGCCATAGCTCTTGTTTTACCGGCACAGGACTTTCTCTTCAACTAGTGAATCGAGTCCACCTGTACAAGCCACCTATCTACACAAATTGTTGTACCAGTGGTTGAAGTTGAAACCACCAAGCTTGCCGACTCTGGCAGGTTTGACCATTAAGTACTTTCCAGGTAAGGAAACTCCCTCGGGCGAACAGCCATCAGTATGCAGGTCAGATCACTTAAAACCCACCCAACATGCGCACAAAACTTTTCACGGCCAGATAATGCGGAAGAACTCGCAGGCAGAACTTGCTGAGGTTTTGCTCACAATTCTAGGATAATCTCTTCAATTCTCCGCACTCAAAATAATTTCAAGATCGTTCCTTGCTAGGTCAGTCAGGAGGCCTGCTTCGCATAGATGCAGATAAGAGAGCAACTCAAGATCACGCTTGAGGTGTTGCCATCGGTTTGAGATAACTTGAGTCATGGTCATCAGCCAAGGACCTCTGAGAGAACCCAAGACCGCTGCAGCAGCGGATCGAATATCTCTTTCTTGGGTCTGTTGTCGTACGATTGGATGCATGAATCGACCTACTGCAGTTCTACCGTGACTCGACTGGGGACGTACAGGTATGGGTGCGGTGTCTCGTCGGATATGTCAGAACTGGGATCCCCGTCACAAGGACACGCCACTCTCACTCACTAGCCTGTCCAAGGACCACTAAATGGACGTGTTTGGTGATCAATCAGACCTATCAACATTGCATAATGTATACCCAAGTCCACATCATCGGACTGAAACTCCTTGATGTGCCAAAAGTTGTCTTTACAGGTTTCTTACGTGTAACCTGTTCATACATCACATCGTCGTCGTACACTGATGCGCTATTGGAAGCGTCTTGCCGTCCTGTGACCGGTGCAACTTCAAATCTGGATGGCATTTGATCAGGATGTGGGACCCTGCTAGGCCTGGGGGATCTAGCTCCTGTAGCTTTCGAAAGCGCAGCGCCTTTTGCGAATGGAGGTACAAGAGTAGAGTACAATATGTTTGGTATTTCCAGTGGAATCTGGTTCATTGCCGAACTGGTACTGACTCGAGTTGGCCACATGTCCAAAGATAGCAGTCTTGTGCATGCTCAAGCCTCAACTCACAACGTCCTATCATTAGAATATTTTTCTCGAATGCCCTACTTTACGGAGGGTTTGTTGGTTTGACCTGGAGCCTCGATGTGGTAATGAGATTCGAAGGTCAATATGTGGACTTGTCAAGTCTGTTTGCGCTCTCAGCTGAACACTACAAAACTGGTTTGGCACAAAAGCTCCAAACCGAATTTGCACCGACCGAATGGTAATGATAACAAAGTCGCCCGAAGTTAGACTTCTGGAGAAGGAATTGAAGACCCGTCAGGAAGATCACCGGTCCGGGTTCCAAGCCTGCAAGATACCTACCATCCACCAAACACCTCAGTTGCAGGGACGGTTCGACCCACTGAAGCTGGTATTCGAGGCTCGAAGCCGAGGTCCTGTAGTTCCAAAGCATGATGGTGGCACTTGCTCTGCAACCACAGACTATTATCTTCAAATTTAAGATTACTCAAGGTTGGCTCTAGCGTCCAATCCTTTCCAGATTCTGACTTAGTGTGGCCATCATCTGTCTTGTTTCTTCGTTCTAAAGCCGGACACACAAGAGTCTTTTGAGAGATATCTTCGCTCCAAGAACGTGATTCTTCGAGAACAGTCGAATATTTCCGGTCTGCAGCTGCTGCGTACTTCAACTCTTCAACTAAACATCGGGCATCACTGAGTTATTGTTTCTTCATTCAAAAGCCCAACACACAGAATCTTTTCAAAAGTTGTGTTCTTTCGAACAAACACTCTTTTTGATCACACAGTCAAATACTTCCCATATGCGGTTGCTGCCTCTGACAATTCGGCAGCTAAAGATCGGTCATGAGGAGGGAAATCGCCACGGAGATTGAGAACAATTGTCTGACTTCAATTCGCCGACACTGCACGAAGGATGCAAGGTTCGGTATTCAACTGAAACAATGTCTGGCGCGTCTCCAACAGTAGGTGATAGATATCGCTTGGCGTCAAATTGGGATCCAATTTTGTCAAGAATGAGACACTGCCCTCGACTCATACCCCTATCCCGCATACACGTGACATCTGCAATTGATTTGCAGTATTTAATTATTCAAATAAAATTTGGTCAAAAGAAATAAAACTTGTGTTATCAAATATATATTAATTTGAATAATTAATAATTTTTTGAATTAATTTAATATTTTTTATGAATAATAATTTTACAAAATTATTCATTTCATACAGATATTATATTTAATATATTATTTCTTCATAATATTAATTTTAAAATAAATATAATTTTATTAATTAATACTAATTCAGAAATATTTCAAACTTACGGAATGAATATTCAATGCAAAATCTTTTACAAGATAAGATTTTTATTTTAATTGTTGTGTGACTAAAATTTGAAAAGTTTTCATTTAATTACATATATATTATTTTTTTTATGGATAATTTTTCTAAATTAAATATGTTTAAAATTAGATTTCAATACATATCCAATAAACTTTATATTAATGATATTTAAAAAAGAATGAGAAAGAATTTTATATTTTTGAATAAATTTTCATTTCTAAATCCGATATGCTTAATTACAATTAATATTTCTTAATATTCAAATGAAATTATGGAGAAAATTTTATTAATTTTATTCTTTGATTCAATTTTTTCAATTTCTTGTCAATTTGTCAAGTCATAAAAATGTAAAAGTTATTCATGTTCTATAAAAAAATTGAGTTTAAAGCTTGATTTTCTATTTAAGACAATAATATTTAAATTTAGTAATGGTTTTGAATTCACATTTTTATTGCAAAATAGAATTGAAATTGCTTCATGTAACAATAATTGAAATAAGAAAAAATTAATATTTATTTTTATTTCCATATTTTTTTCAACACAAACATTTTTTAATATGTATTCATTTATTGAAATCATTCAATAAAATTTCTTCAAATTTCTATATGAATTTTTAATTATAAAAAAAATTACAACAAAATAATGCAGAGTGTATGGATCAAAGTTTCATTTTTAAAAAATAACACATAGAAATTTTTTATTTTCCTCATTTCATAATAGAATAATTTTGAAGGTTTATAGTATATATTATATGTCGTTTTATTGAATTACATAACTGATCATAATATATGATAACGTATTGACAAAAAAAAATTGATAAATAAAAATTTAAGTTTAAAATGAATTTTATAAAGGATATGAAACATCTGATTTACAAAAATGATATTTTACATGATTTTTTGTAATATTTGATTAATTTAATAAAAACAATATTAATGATAAAAATTTATCACTTACTTTTGTAAAAAATAAAATAATTTTATATTACTATCGATAACAATGATACAATGGATACATTTAAAAATAAATATAGATTGCTATGAAACAACAAAAGTTTAAAGCACCTACACTAAAAATGTTATGATTAAAGTTTTAAGGTAGAACCCTAAAATTTTACCAAAGAACTCATGTATTGTGACTCTTAGTAAACATGTTAGCTATATTCACTCACTTTAGTGATTTTATTGTTTTGAAAATCATTGTGTGAATGTGATCCATATGGATCAATTTTAGATGATCTCTCTCCTATAGCACGCCTTGTGTATTCCCTTCCACTTGGCATAGCTTGTCTACACTCAATCTAATACTCACGTAGATTTTAAGGAATACTCTTGACGTCATAACTTTCAATGTATCTCTCCCCACTCAACCAAGCTCTAACTTGAATTTGCTAGATTGCTATCACCACCCTCACATCTTAAAAATCCACCGGTTCATATGTATGATTAATAACTAAAGGAATGATCATTGACAAGATGAAATCTGTGACTTGATTCATTTACTACCTAAACAACAAAATTTACAACTTTCAAGCTTAGCTTTGACCATGAACACACAAATCCAAAACCCTAAATCATAGTGGATGATAACTCTTTAGCCACAAAGTTAACCCTAGAAGGATAATCCTAAAATAAATTAATACTTACTTTCTATAACTTATATTCAATCCAAATTACATTTTACTATCACTGAGTTATAGTATGACTTTGAGATTAATTCACAACATTGCCACTCAATAAAGAGTCAGAAACATACCCATCTCTCTTACACACTTCATATGTTTTTTTTGGAGACTGCTTTGATTAGCACATTAGTATTCATGTCCTTAGTTGGACATTAAACTAGTCTAACTATATTTTCCTCTTCTTTCTCCTCAACAAATCTTCTATGTATAGAGATATGCTTAGTGTAAGTACGATGAACAAGGTTTTTTGTGAGTGCAATAGCTCTAGTGTTATCGCACATTAGTATTGTTGGAGCTTGTTGAACCAAATCTAGTTCACTCAACATACTGCTAGACCAAATCAGCTCTTGAGTAGCTAGTGTAAAAGCATGATTTGAGCTTTTGTTGTGGACAATGCTACTGATTTCTGTTGTTTGCTTCCCCAACTAATAGCTCCACCACTCAAGGTAAACATGTAACCACTAGTGGATCTACTGTTGTCCAAATCATCACCCCAACTATCATTATAAAAACCTTTGAGAGTAGGTTCAGATCCTTACTTCATATATTCCAAATACATTCCTAGAGTGACTTTCAAGTACCTTAATACTCTCTTGAGACATCTCCAATGTGTTGAAGTCAGACAATTAATGCACCTGGCTAGAGTTCTGAGTGAGTGAACTATGTCTAGTCTTGTACAAGCCATAACAAACATGTGTGAACCTAGTGCAATCTAATAGAAGAACTGCAAGTCTTCAATGTTTTCTTTGCTAGTTTCTTCCATCTCCTTTTTCAACTTGCAGCCACATTCAAAGGGAGTAGAAACAAGTTTTGCATCCTCCATCTTGTACCTATGTAGAACCCCCTTAATATACTTCATTTGGCTCAACCAAATGCATACTTTCTTTTGATTTCATTCAATGTGGATGTCTAACAAAAACTTCAAAAGACCAAGTACTTTCATTTCAAAAATGAAGCAGAAATAAGAGATTACACTATTCACATCTCTTATTCCCTTCCCCATCAACAACAAATCATTCACATAGACTGCTATGTACAGTTCTTCATCCTTGATGTAGACACTCAAGTTTGAGTGTGCTCCCTTGAAGCCTTGTATGCTCAAATAAGCATCAAGCTTCTAGTACCAACTCTTCATGCTTGCTTCAGTCCATACAAAGCTTTCTTAGGCAAGAAAAGATCCCATTTGAGGTGGAGTAGCCATTTGGTACATCCATGTAGATTTTCTTCCTCTAGGTCTCCATTCAAAAAGTTGTCTTCACATCTAGTTGCTTTACCTCATAGTTATTCTCAACTGCTAGAGCTATCAACATTCGAATATAACCATACTTTACCACTTGAGCAAAGATTTCATGGTAATCAACATCAAGTTGTTGTTTGTACCATTTGGCAACTAATCTTGCCATACTTCAGAATCTCACCAGAAGCTCCTCTGTTCACCTTGAAGATCCATATGCATCTAATAATCTTTCTTCATGATGGAAGATCTACGAAGTCCCATGTGCAATTTTTTTGTAGAGATTCGAACTCCTCGAGTATGGCTTGCTCATTTCTTCCAATTTGATCTTCTTGTTGATTCAACATATGATGAAGAAGGTTTATCATCTATAGAAGTAAAGATGGATTCTTCCATGATAATATCATTTTGTAAAGATACATTAGTTTTATCCAAAGTAATCCCCAACCTCTGATTTTGAAATTTCTATCTACTGGATCTTGTATGAGCAATATTTTTTTACTCTAAAGAATCATCAATTCTTGAAACATGAGCATTACCATATTTACCATCCTTTCTTGTTCTTTTGATGTAAATCTTCATTGGAAAAGACTCCAATTGAGCATCAGTGAGTCCATCTACCTCTTCTCCCAAGTCTACTTTAGGTACCACTTCCTCTGCACCTATAGGATTAGGTATCTCCTAAATACCATTGTGTGCTTCTGATGATGCTTCATCTTTATTATCACAGCACTTGTTTGTGGTAAAAACACAGGTATAAAAACAAATGAAGTATCTATGGTGTGATGCTTCTCTCATCTCTATTTCTCCAAGTACTCTGCGCATCAAACAACAAAACCCTAGAACGTATTGTATGATTAGTTCTTGGGTTGTAAAATAGATATCACTTCAATTTTTCTTCATATCTAACGAAGATAAACCTCTTAGATTTCAATCCAAGTTTGCTCTTTTGTTCCTTTGGGATATGAGCATAGGTTGGACAATCAAACACCCTTAGTGCTTCTTCTGGTGTCATGTTATTCAATGTTGTTGTGGGACTTTGATTTTTGAGATAGTTGGCAGCCTTGATACCTGCACCCCAAATTGCATCTCAAGGTGAGCATGTTGTAACATACTCAATGCGTCATGCACATACATATCGCATCACAACATACATTGTTATCACATCAAACATCACAAACACAAGTATACGACAATTCTTGGAGTTTTTGAAGTAATCTTTTCTACTCTCAAAATGTCCACATGGACACTCCGCTCATAACCATAGCATAAAAGAAAGATTACAGTCAAGCCAAACTCACTTTGTGCTTCAAAGACTCCAGGTTCCCGCACTAGCTATTATCCACCGTAGCCACACTCTCAAAGGCTCAACTTCGAAAACTGCCAAGGAGCCATAATTTGAACTCTACCCCTTGAGCCCTATGACCCCTAATGGCACTGTCGGCCCTGACGGTAGTTTCAATACGAAAGAACAACCGGCTCTAATTGCTGTATTTGCTCATGCATACGCTTAGCTACCTAATTAGAGATGCCGCTACATAAGTCGTGACAAATGTCCTCCCTTGTAGAGCCTTATTTAACCTTTTAGCCACTCCATTATGTGAAGGATTGTCCCTAATTGTCACACATAACATTATCCCCTTGCTTTCTAGAAAAGTAACAAACTCATTGTTGTTATACTCAAGTGCTCAATCAGATGCTAATCTTCTCACCTTTTCTCCTATCTGAGTTTCTACCATAGTAACACACACTTTGAATTTTTTGACCACATTGTCTTTGCTTTTTAATAAATATACAAAACTCTTTCTACTCTTGTCATCTATGAAAATGAAATAATATTGTGCGCCTTGTAAGGACTTATGAGGTATCTTATCACATATATATGAATGTACGAGATCCAACAGCTCCTGAGATATGTGCAATGACTTCTTGAGGAGAGATGACTTTTGTGAATTCCTTTGAGCACAAGCATCATAAAATGCAAATGATTCTTTGGTTATAAGAGTACTCCCACGATTTGCTATAGACTTAGAGAGATGACCCAACTTTCTATGCCATAACTCCATCGACTTTTCATCTAAGAGATAAACTTTTTCAGATTTCTTATGCTCAAGATCTAGCAATATGAACAGTTACCCTCGGCAACTCCATTGCAAACAACTTGTCCATCCTCCTCTACGATCAAGATTTCCTTCATCATAGAATTATACATGAAAATCTGCAGTTATGAGCATGCTCATTCACATAAGGTTTATGACAAAATCAAGTACGTATCTAACTTTCTCAAGTATCATAGTATGCCCCTTGTCCTTGTTTTCTCCTCCAATAAACGTCACAAGAATTGGAAATTCATCACCACTTCCAGTTTCTACATATCTAAACCCCTTCTTCATGCTCTTAAATAGATTACTCTTATAACTCATATGAGAACTACAGGTCGAGTGCAAGTACCAACCAAGATATCTCACTTTCTCATACTTAATTCCAATACTCATGTTGCTAAAATCACTCTCTTCATCATCTAAAGAAACTTCCTCACCAAGTTGGCTCTATACTTCTTCTTCTTCTTCACCACTTTCTTGTGCTTCTCAAGTTTGTGATTAGCATTGGAAGCATATTTGCTCTTCCTGAACACCTTTTTGCAATGGAAGCTCAATTGACCTATGTCACTACAATAGTAGCAGCTACAACTGTCTTTGCTCTTCCTTTGTGTACCACTCTTCTGTTTCTACTTCTTTCTTTTCTCACCAAGAAAAAAAACTTTCTTACTAGCTCTATCAAATCTAGAAGCAAATGTGACTATCTTGTTGTATGCATAGTACCATGACACTTATTCATTAGGAGGAAAATCAAGTGAGAAAATAATAGGCTCATACTTTGGAGATAAGCTAGCAAACAGATGTGCAACCCTTAAGTGGGGAGGAACAATCAGACTTGACTCACCTATTCTAGTAAAACATGAATGAAGCTTAGCCATATGATCTATCACATCATGATTGTCATCATCAAGCTTCAAGGTAGACATTTCTGTCCACCTTAATCTTGCATTTGCAAATAATCTGATCTTGCTTAAAGATTTGAGCTTGGACCAAATATTCCATGTATATGAAATACCTTCCACCATACAAGTTTGGCATTGTTGAAAGTATCGTTCAAAAGCCTCAAAGTGATAAGCTGATTATGTTCAAACACCTCATCGGTAAAACTCTCCTCGATGTTCTCACGAGGAGAACTGCAGTATTTCCAGTACACATATAATCTCAATATCTCCTCTATGTTTAGGAACCATTTTCTATAGTGGAGTGTGTTCAACATCTCAACTCTCTCAATCTCTCTACCCCATCCTAGGCCCTTAACTTTTTCAAAATCAATGTGTGAATGAGATTGATGTGGATCACTTCTAGATGATGTCTCTACCACATCAGGTCCTATGGACTCCCTTACACTTGCCCTTGCTTGGTTACAGTCAATCTAACACTCAAGTAGATTTAAAGCAATGATCTTGAGGTCAAAACTCTCAATGTAATACTTTCCACATTGAATTCAGCTAGATTGCTATCACCAACCCCACATCTGAGTAATCCAATAGCTTATAGGTAAGATCAATACCTGAAAAAATGATCGCTGGCGGGATGAACTCATTGATCTGATTTCTTTACTACCTGAACATCAATATATACAACTTTTAGGCTCAACTTTCAGCCCAGATACACAAATCCGAGACCCTTAATCATAGTGTCTAGTGAGTCCTTAGACACAAAGGTAACCCTGAAAGTATATCCCTAAAGTACATTACTACTTACTTTCTATAACTCACACTCAACCAAATTACATTTTACTATCACTAAATTACTGCTATGGTCTGACTTTGAGATTAATTCACAACACAGCGAACTAAGTATTTTGGGTTTCTATAATGGTTGTTTTCTCTTCTAATTGGATTTCAAATCCTTGGTGTTATAATGTCCAACATTTTCCATTGCTTCTCGGAAGACATAATATTTTTCGTGGGTTTCATATTGCACACTTCCGCCAAGTGTGAGAGAGAAGGGTTGAAAATGAGATTGAAAAGAACATGAAATTAGAAGAGTGCACCACGATGGAAGTACAAAAAGTAAATAAAAAATAATAATAATAAAAACGAGAAGAAGAGAATCACACTTAGATGTAATGAATTTTAAGGTCATCAAGTTAAAGGTAAAACATTCACAACCACACGAGTGGTAATTTAAGTAAAAAAAAGTTTTGGAAATATAAAATTTCTAAAACTTTTTATATATTAGGGGACAATCCTTTCTTTTTTTTGCCCACATATTGTTAAAAACATGTTACTTCAACTGAATCCATGCTATAAGGTCACTTGTAAGCACTTGATGTCTTTCTCCTCCATGTGCCCAGGGGGGATGTGCGTGAGCGTGAGCCGAGTGCTGAGAGTGCCGGAAGAGTATTAGTTCCATTCTTCGGCCATACTTTGCCAAACATGGAGAGTGAATAGTCTTTCAATTTGGGTTCCATTGGTACCTAAATTGAAGACTATGGAGGGTGATATTGTGAGATATGATTATCTTTATTTTTTAAGGGTCTTGAGTGCATTTTGAGTGATTTTTCTTCGATTAGACATATGGGTAGGGTTTTTTTTGTTCCCATCTCTTCCTTTTCCTGCATTGGTTCTATTGGAACTTGGCTGGAAAATTATGGAGATCTGAATAAAAAGTTATGAGTATTTTTAGTTTTTAGGGTTTCCATAGTTAGTATTTTCCAATGTGAGGTGGTGTATTAGGGGGTTGTGGTTTTGCAGGTGGGAGTAGATACATGATGGAGTGTTGGGTTTCTTTATCTTTCCCTTTGTGCAAGCTATAGCTTGACTTTCTCTCATGGGACCTCTGTCGCAAAGGACAATTCTTCACTCTGAGAACGCCCGAGCGCCTGGCTGTAGAAGAACCCTCTAGATACTTGTGTGAGTTGACAATCTCCTCTTCCTCTCCTCAGCACTCCACATTCCAACCGGTAAAACTTCAGCGGAAGAAGATTATGATATCCGATGATTTGACCAATAACTTTCTGTCAAACTTTACAGAACATTGCTCCACAACCCTTACTATCACTCAGAAAAGTTTCAGATTTTTTTCTTTTCTAGATCTCTCAAAACAATTGGTGATTTACCCACTGTATCACAAGGCGATATGCAGACCCCTGTGTACAAAACCCATCACACATCCCAATCATTGACTCCAATTGCTCTTAAATTTCATGAAAAGGTCACGTATCAAATGAAATTCAACTCTGAAAAGTTTTATTGACAGAACTTTTTGCTATCAAAAGATATGATCGATGTACTAAGTTTGTGATAGTCAGTGCAATCCTGCAACTCTGACTGCTTACACAAACTTCAACCAATCACTCCATACTCAACTCTCATCCAATCGAGTCAAAACTTTGATCAAAACACAAGCGTGAGTCGTAAACTGTATCTTTGTCAACTCAAATCTCACAAACACTCCAAATACACTCAAAGGTTGAAATTTCTCTCTTGAACTTTGAATCACCATTTCAGAGTGACAAATCCTTCAAATCCATCCATTCTTGAGCTCACGTTGTAGCCTGTCTTGTCAGATTTCCAACGCTATCCTCAGATTTTCTGAATGTCCCCCTAGAAAGTTTCCAAAATCTAAAAACCTCGAAAAGTTGCCCTTGTGTCTTCATCGGTCAAAACTCCTAGACCAATGGGAATGGAGAATGCTATTTTAACCTCTAGTGTGGCCAAATTAGCTCCATTGAAACTTAGAGCTTTACAACTATCCTTAACACTCTACTTAGACATCCTGTACACAATATGAGTTGTCACTAATAAGAGTTAAAATGACAACTTGAAACCAGCTAAGTATACCCAAAAGCGATCACGATGAAGACACCGGATGTTGATCACAAATGGACACGACAATGGTACATCTTGAGGATCATGTTGTCCCCTATCCACGTCCTACATTGACTCCACTTCAATCAGATAAGCTCCTTAGTCAGCAAGGTGATGTGTCTAGATCTCCCTAGCTCTTTATAGCCTTACAATGCCATCTGTTACCCTAACCTAAAGTATCGCCATCATGACAACAACTCTGAAGATGACACATGTCATTATCTTCTCATAGTAGCCGCGTCACAACACGACACCGCCAAAAGGCGGTGCTAGACGAGGCTAGACGTGCTTTTCGCTTACATTTCGTCGGTTGGCCTTGCGATCCCATGGACGAGTTAGCATGGTTTTTATTTTATTACTTCCGCGATGGTGTCTACGTTATACTAGAGGGGGACATGCTGGACATAGGGAGGTGACAGCTTGATTTCGGAGATTCCGAGCCGGGGATTGGGCTACATTGCCGGGAGGAGTGCATTCGGGCCCACGAGGTTAGGAGTCGGGTTCGGTCACATGATACTTATGATTCAGCGAGCGATTGCGGCGATTGTAGGATCTTGGGGCGGGCGAGGGAGTACGGCCGAGGGGTGCAAGGGCCCTTCTTCCTTTGTCTATGACTAGTCATACTGATGAGACGATTTCCTCTTTAAGCCTTCTACATCCACCCATGGGCGAGGAGATACCATTAGAGGTCTTGGAGTATCAGCCAGAGGAGCCATTATGTCTTGATAGATCATTATTTGCTCATTCTCTATGCTCATCCCTTTCGTACGATCTTTCTACGGTTCACATTCTTCTCTATTTTATCAGCATGGTTTTTCCGAGGAGGGAGTCACCGTTATGCAGATCCGCCGCGGCTTTCGGAAATCCTTTGGGAGGACCTTTATTTGCCATGGCTCATTATAGAGCTCTTGTATCTACTGCTTTGGCCGTGCCCGGTTGTGTGTTCCCCTCCTTAGCGGATGATACACACATTGTGGGCCAGAGCAAAGACATTAGACATGCCTTTGATTACTTGACTACCAAGCTTCATCTGGTAGGCTTGAGAGTCAAGGTGTCAAAGTGCAGGGCTTGGTCTCCTTTGGGCATTCCGCCTCACCTTCAGCTTCCATAGGGATGTATGATATTGACAAATAGCCTACGTATTCTGGGAGTGCCAGTAGGGACTGAGGATTTTGTTTCACGCTTCCTTGACGTTTTATTGGCCGATGATGTTTTGCATGTAGACGACCTTCCTCTACTAGGGGATCCGCAGGTGGCGTTTGGTATACTATCATCCATTATTGCTCGTCGACCCACCTATCTTCTTCGCACGGTTCTTCCTTCACCTACATTCATATCACGTTTGACCGCCTTTGATAGGAGGATCATGGGTGTCTTTGGTGACATCATCGGACCAGGGACATTCGAGTGTGTGACTGGAGATTTGGCAAGGAGACAGACATCTTTGTCGATTTTGTGTGGAGGGGTAGGCTTATTATCGATGGAGGAGACGACACCTGTGGCTTTCTTGGCGAGTTGGACGCTCGTTGCACCTTTGTTATCTTCTCGATTTGTGATCGCAGATAGACCTATTTTGGAGATATATACGAGGGACATCGATACGGGATCATTTCCCTTACAGGTATTATTACGACATACGAGAGATGCTTTACCACATTTTATGCGACATGAGTTGCCATCTTTTTCCTCTTTGACTACCGATTGGACTAGGGGTCTACAATCTATCTTGATGGATCAACAGTTTCAGGAGACTCTACATTCACTCTTAGTGGATCCGGCCATTCCTCGTTCTACTAGAACTCATCTACGCTCTTGCTCGGGCAAGGGTGCAGGCTCGTGGATCTTGCTCGACCATGCATCAGGGCTTTCCGACTCGCACCACCTACTTTCTCCTGGCGATGAGGTTCCGTCTTGGCTTGGTCCATCCATCTACATCTTCATTACTCACATGTGAGTGTGGTATCACTTTAGATGCATCAGGTGTTCAAATGACTTGTTGTCCATTCGGAGGCAGAGGATAGCTACCCATGATGCCATTAGGGATGTGGTGTTTGCTATGGCGCGAGAGGGTGGATACCTCAGATGAAGAGAGCGTTGGTATGTCTTGCAGTCGACTAGGGTTAGGGCAGACATGTACTTGGTTCGGGAGGACCAGGTCACTGTGGCTGATGTGGTGGTTACAGATCCTACTAGAGACACAATTTCAGAGGGGGTGATCACCCATCCTCCAGGATGGGTGGCGAGTGGAGTGGCAACAGCCAAGGTCTCCAAGTATAGAGGTATGCAGAGAGGTCACCTCTTTGTTCCTCTAGCTTTGGAGTTATATGGAGCTATGGACACCGACTTTGACATGTTCATGAGGGAGTGTGCGAGAGCCTACCATACTAGACGACATAGGGTATCACTCTCTTTAGCTTACTGTATATCCTATTTTAGGCAACGTGTTTCCATTGCTCTACGAAGAGCACTAGCTGGTGCAATCCATAGGAAGGCAATCACGTTAGGTGATGCTTCTTCGGATGCTCCTGTTGTTTGTAGACCTTTCGACTTGGATAGTTCAGATATCTTAGGTGTTGTAAGAAATATTTCCTAGTGTGATACTATTGGGGCCTAGCCCCATGCTACCGGTTTGGTTCCATCCTTGTACTATTTGATGGGAACTTCCCATCCCTTTTGTTATTATACTTTCTTGTGATTACTTGTAAGCATGTTGAAGAGACTAAGACGAAGTATAATAGCATGTTGAATATGTTTTAGGTTTTACTTTACACAGAGTTTTCATAACCTTTCAGTGGGGTGTTTCGGGGGGATATTCTACTCGAATAGGGTCATTTCTCTGGTTCTGAAACTAAATACTGACAGTTTCGTAGTACTACTACTTTGGCTTTCATAGACATGAGTTAAAGGACTGTATACCCATGTTGTCTATACCCGACGCCAAATTTAGCGTTGATTTTAGCTACGCTACAGTTGGGTCATTACCAAGTTATGGTAGAAGTCTAAAAAGGTGTATGCAAACATAGTGAGTGGCTAAGGTACACTCCTGCAATGGCGTGTTATTCATATCTTATTTGGTCCCATGTTCCGCTATGACATGGTTTTATATATCACTTACTCTCCTTGGTTGTGATTCAGAGTTCAGTATCACAACTGTGTGAACTAAGACTTAACCTGCAAATCAAATTTTTACTTGCTTGACGAGGGCTTTGTCCAAAACTTAATTTGCAAACAGTCACCCGAATGGAAACTCTAGTGATTACTTCTCGACAGCCAGATGTTACGTCCCTGATAACCCCTCGAGGAGATCGTCTTGCATCCGGAGCAGCAAAACACCTCTCGACACTAACACATTGTGCGCCTCCATGCCTTCAATCGTACTGGAGGAAGCCAGGTGCACGTGCACATAAATTACGTGTAGAATGATCATAAGTCTACAGAGTGAAGAACGATGTAGAGGACGCAACACTCTGTGACTGAGTGTTGCGTCCCCTACATTGTGAATCCCCTTCGCATCGAGCTCGCACTACTGAGCCTCAGGACGATTCCAGTTTCAGAATTTAGGGTTGCAAGACAGCAACACAAGCCGACTTGAGGAGCAGCGCAATATCTCCAATTCACTACGGTTCCACACACTACATTGTCAAATTCAACCCGGAGTAGGAATGAGGAAAGTTCTAATATGCTCTTTTCATCTTCCATTAAGGTTATGGATTTCATGGTGCATTATCACGAAATTACAGTACATGTGTGCAGCTAGACTGTACTTCCAGAGCACTTCCTGAGTATACGGACTGTGTGAGAATGAAGAAGTTTTCACTTCCCTATGTGTGGCTTCTTGCACGTAAGAACATCGCGATGCAACGACGAGGTGTACACCATATATAGATGACCTGTTCCACTTCCACATTTTGCTGCTGTCCGAATTAAAGGACGCCTAGTCTTGCAACGAAAACAAAAAATAATTTTCAACAAAACGTGCGGGCCGATAGCAGACAATAAGTGATGGATAGTAGCCACGTCTAACTGTATTGTCTGTCATCTGGACTTTGGTAGCCAGCTGGATCCACAGGTTATCAATCGCAGATTCAGTTATATCGACTTACATTGCAGTCTTTGAGTTTATCTACAGGCGATCACGGAATATGTATTCGAGTATTTATTTATTTGAATGGGTATGCCTTCTTTTGCTCTACTAATGGGTTTTTGATTTGCATGGAATCGTGTCATTGTGTTTAGCCGGCAGATTGAATTCGTTCTGATCTGCAGTTGGTTGCTTATATGTACAGAGCAGAAAGGAGAAAGAGAATCGACTCTCTGAGTCACGACATTCTCATTTCAAGCATATGCTCTCAATGCTCTCGTTGCTGGACCTTGTAACCGTCGCAGCTGCTTTTCCATTTAAGGCAACAACTAAAGGATAGATTGGAGCTTCTACTGAGACATTCAAAATGGATGATCCATCGAGAGAGTACTGGGCTCAAGAAACATACCCGCCCACTTTTTCCATACTGTAACGACAGTATGTCGCGACACGGCACACGTAGATCGATGCTCAAGTTGATTGGAAAACTGCCGTATTCACGTCATGTACTGCCGACATTCAATACAAGATAAGACCCGAAGCTTGCAGTGGTAGACTTCTTGGACCCAGAAGTCTACCAATGCAATGCTTATTAGGAAATCAGCGGGGATTCCCGTTATCTTACAAGGGAATGTACGAGTCCCTTGGGTATATGTACAATCTGTGAGTGGCTGTTAAACGGAATCCAAGTCATGAATATGTAGAGAGTTATATGTGCAGTACACGACAGGGAAATGTATATAAAAAGAGAAATATGGTGTTCGGATAGATTTTTCAGACCTCATCGAAAGGAAGATATGGACGAAAGTAAATGTTATATTCTTAACCAGGCACCATTGCATCGTTACGGTATAGAAGGTGACCTCGTCCGCAATTCCGGACTATCGGATTCTATGGGTCGGAAGATGTGGATGCATGAGCATTCATCTCTCTTTTGTCAAGATGAGACAAATGTCTTGTAACCTTGTCTCAAAAGACAGATTCATGTCAAGCTCTGACGGCCACTGTGAAGCTTTACACCCACATGCTGTGAGTCACCGCTCTTAGAAGGATGCAAATGGTACGCTGTGTGTGGGGCTTGGAGCTGACCAAGCTCTTACAGCTTTGAAACTCTGGCGTCCGGGACGCATTCCTGTCGTTGAGGTCATGCTCACATAATCGAAGGGCTTGCAAAATTCATACTGCACACTCAAAGCTTTACTGCTTTTTGTGCGGCGAGAAGTAGCACTTTCCAGTCTGACTGGGATACGGATTCGCTACTATGTTGAAGATTAAATCTGCAGATTATAGGTCACCAACTTCTGGCTGATCGTACACTTGATTGATCATAATATAGAGGACATTACTAGGTCCCACGAAAAGAATCCATATACATAATTTGGCCTCAATTTACGAAGGTATAGTGAATTGCTTTAGGTTAAAAGCAAAGAGGTGCTGCATTCGAGTATGGGGCGATGGAAAACTTCACTTTACTCCAGATTCCAGTGCAAGTTACTTCACGCAGCAACTCATCACCACATCATGCATTGCATAAGTCCATGCATTCACGGATCCCTCTCTGTCACCTATCAAATGTTTCTTCGGTGGTTGAATATCAATCACCGTCTGAGAGTCAATTTTTACAAAAGGAGAAGTGGGAGTTTCGTGGTTTCGGTCATTGTCATGCATTCTGTTCTTGTGTGGAAACTCAGGAGGATGTAAATGTACATCCTTGCTTCAAATCGTCCAAGTGTCGAAGCGAGTAACATCTTCCCTTCGCCTCGGTATTCAGCAATTTCTTTGCAAACACAGACAAATCATGGTTTTCTAGAATGAAATCCCTAGCAGCTGATTATCTCGGTGCATGATTCATAATCAAGTATTCTCCACGCGGAATGCTCAGATAACTTCTACCACCTTCCAGAAATTTCTTGCCCTTCAGATCTGTTCTGAAGATTATCGTTTATAGCAAGGTTTGGTTTGTTCACTGGAACACTCAGAAGGCCATCAAAGAAAGTCCTGCTATTTGGTACTGGAATCGAATGCCCTGCATTTAGAAGACTAGCGCTTTTCCATGCAAATTATGTACTGACTCCAGGCTTGACCAAATAAGTCCGACTGTGGGAGTTCCATAGCATACAAGGGAACCTATTTTGTCTGTCTATCAGTTTGTCTGGATGGCTTGATGCGTGTACACTTCTTTCTCCTGAAACGTACTGGCAGCTGTTGCAGTAAGTGAAATCAGAAGAATTTGCACTCGATGGTACACATACGACGTTACTCTGTATCGTAGATTGCAGTATGTTCAGTAAATCGGTATCACGGTATTGAAGTTCTCTTGGAGGCTCTTATGTAAAGTAAGGTGTCACAGCGTCGATATTAATTTCTTCCAACAAGCTTTGTTCGATAGGAAGCAGTTTGTTACAGAATAACAGAGCTCCATTGGAGAAGGTGGAACAGAGGAGTTCAAATGTCTCAAAGAATGATGAGCGAAATTGAAATTGAATCTTGGTCTCTGATGATCGGACACTTGTAGCAGGAAAACTGGACAGTGGACGATAGACGGCGGTGAAGCATACAGAGAATTCTTTTATTCGTAAAAATTAAAAGACTTCGCCTGTGGTCCTAAAAGTGTTGGCTAGATATATTCATCTGGTATTATAAGTTGAATTTCATATAAATCTCCGAGTTCCCAGATGGTTGGATCAGATATTAATGCATCCGTAATGGTACATGTACTGTGAAGCATGATATACCTGTCCACATTCAGGTTACCGACTACTGAAGTAATTTCCAGTCGGTAGATCGGCAATGTCGATCGACTTGCAGGACGTCTTGCGAGACTTTCATGAGAGAAATGAAGAATATACACTCCGTGCCAAGTTGATGTGTAGTTGTTGAACTCATGCGTCCTTCATGTACTCGAAAGAAAGTCTGAAATTGGTCGAGGCGGAAAGAGAATGAATGAATCATGCACAGAAACCCCCACGTTGAAAGACGTGGCAGCTATTGGGCCTTCTTTTCTCAAGTGCGTACTGCCTTCCGAAATCGGCGGCTGAGACTAATGAATAAGATACAGATTTCTTGAGCTTACACCGTTTGGTGGAATACTTCAGTAATCGTCGCAAAATGCCTTTCACGTGAAGGCTTTGCGTATCAGTGTTTTCAGCTGACATCTTTCTAAGCACGCTAAAAATACTGTTCGATAGCGTTCACTTTTTTGTTTCAATGTGTCTCCAGAATCGTGAGCTTTACCTTTCTCTGGCATCTAGTCCCTTGAAATTTGTGACAGATACTTGAGTGCAATCACGGTTTGAAATCAGATTTGCAGCCCTTCTAGGTCCTGTACGAGATTGGGTGCAAGCCGCCATCTTAGAGCACGTGAAAGAAAGCTGTATTCCTCAACATTTCAGACAATATTGATTGAAAGTACCGTGCCTGAAAAAGCTGTGGGTCATATTTCGTAGTCTTGTCTTGTCTTGTGGTCACAAATCTAGAATAGGACCTAGAAAAGCCGCATGCTTATTACTTTGAACCATGATGCTGATAAATGTGTAATCGCTGTAGGTTGTCTATAATCTTTCTCATATAAACTGAAACGCATTACTGATCTGAAAACTAAATTTCGGAGTAAATTAGATTCAGATGCAATACATGCAATATTCGTATTCTTGGGTTCGCAATCTCCGTGCATTCGAAAGCGGAATCAAGTTTTCGTTGCAGTCTTAGACATGATGCCAGACATCTGGTTCTTGTTTACCAAAAGAAATCGCCAGTAAACAGTGAGCGTTATTAGCTGCCGAGTCACAGAAAACTTTCAGACAATTTTATGAATTTGGACGTGCATCCGACATATTCGTGTCAGTGCAAGAAAACTGGGTCTGTATTCAAGGGCAGCTGGAGGGACACACACTTCTGACATGTGTAATCTGGTAGGAGGATCAAAACAGAGACAGGGACATTGGAATGCCATTCAGATTTCTTAGGAGAACGAAATGAACAGACGCATCAGAGGTCCAGGAACCTCGACATGAACTTAAAGCGCCGACTGACAATGCTATTTATGATGACTTTTTTTAGTGATTGCAAGATATCTGCAATTCTTGCCCAATCCATGTTTTTCCATGCACACGAATCAAGATATCTGAAACTGCTGCTCGGTGTCGCTGTTGAGCGAAGAGGGTAACTAAAAAACGTCTTAGTAACACCGGGGCCAAATCTCCAAAATGGAACCTCCAGACTAAACACATTGTGCAGAATCAGGAGTAAGCACGGGAGTTGGTCACATGACATTTGATGAAAGCTTACAACTTGCACCTGGTGCTAATCCCGTTGCAAGATGCGAAAGTTTCGATCGCTGATATTCACTTTCCTGTTGCATGGCTCCAATTCCTCCAACTCGGATACATGTCGAAAGTTGCACCCTTCAGAGCTCTAGTAACATGCTCGTCTACAACGTGGATCAATTAGATAGGAATGCTTGCACGGTTTTATCCCTTTTGTTTCGCTTGTTCCAAATGGATTATTTCCACTGGCCTTTGCACAAAGCCAAAGTTCGTCAGAGCTCCTCCATGTTCTTTATTATTCTTGCATGCCTTCATTAACTCATCTCATTCTCACCCAATAGTCCAGTGCATGACCATGACGCTCTGATCATCTTCGAGATTTAGATATATATTAACTCCATCTCATTGGAGTCACGATGTTGCATATATATTTTCAAATGTGAGGAGCAAGAATATTCAATTGGGTACAAGATCTCACAAACTTTCCAAGAAAATCCATGGTTGCAAGCTCAGTGGATGGTAGTTATTCTCAAGATTTGGCCTAGTCATCCCAAACGAAACAGAATACGGGGGACTTTGATATTTGACTCTAGTCTGACAGACAGCTGGATCAATAGCAAAAAACTGACGTAGACCGGGCCTGAAAGTCGACATTGCAGAATTCGTACGTTATTCAACCGTAAGGTATGAAAGGATTACTGTGCGAGCACTTTATCTAGACAAGTAAACAGGACCTGAACGTCGGCACTGCAGAATTCGTACAGTATTTACCCACAAGACATGAAAGAAATACTGTAGACCACAAACATTTTATTCTCAATATCTAGTTGACCACTGATACTACAGTTGTCAGGAACAGCTCTGTAACAGCTACAAATATTCATTACCATAAATATAAAATCAGGACTACAGATCTTATTAAAATCATAGTCTGTTTTGGCCACCCAGACAAACTGAAAGATGGAGGCATATAGGATGTGATGCTACAGATTTGTAAGTTCAGGAGAATGAGAAAGATGAAAATAACAAGTAAAAATCTACAATTGCATTGCAGTGTACTTGAGGCTCTTGTATCAGTGCAAATCATAGGCCAAATATCTGAGATCATTGTATATGAATATGCTACTTAAGGAAGGAAATGCACATATTGCAATGTGGCACCATAGAAGAAATCCGTCCTGGTAGATATTGACGAATATCTGTAAACAACAGTACTAGAGGGCGATAAGACTGAGGAACGTTGAGAGCACCATAACCACAAAATGCTGTGTTTGATTCTAGCGGACAAAAGCGTAGGTGAAAGATTGCATAAATAATGCATGGTTGTTGACTTTTGAGACAAAATTTAAGGTGCAGGTTGAAGAAACTTCCATCAGTCCTCATTTCGAAGAAGCACACCTTCTTACCGGTTACGAAACTAACAAAAAAGGAAGTAAGAATCTAACAAAACATGTTAAGTTTCACTTGTCATGGAAAAGGGAGCACAACTTGTGCGATGCGCACTCTCAGTTCTATATGGATGGTGTATAGCTGACATTAACATGCACTTGACGTCACGTGATCGGCAATATGTGCTCCGCCCCGCAAGAATGCCAACATTTTCTACTATTGTATGTATTTGGATTGGTAGTGGGGGTATAAAGTCAGAATGTTGACTGTCCTCAGGAACCATTCCAAAATGTCAAAGTCTCGGTTGGCTGCCATTGTGAGTTGGAGTCACAACTGCACATGGTATTCTCTTCAACTTGCACCTGCTTAGGACAAGCTTGTTATGTGAATTATATTTTGTATTCTAGATAAGGTCAGTTCGTCCTCATTTATTGCCACACGAAGTGTATTTTTGTTCTATTGAAGCTTTCAAAGTTCTCTGGACCGCAGCCTTTTCCAAACATCACATAGAGTACAAATGAGGGAGGAACCACATTTCAGGCACCTGAAGATTCACACAATGTCATGAAATTATGGAATAAAAAGGAAAAAAGTGATGCATGTGGAAAGCTCGTGAACATTCAGCATGCCATCAAAAGAAGTGACTTCGGGTGAGACCTCGTTCAAAAAGCTTATGGAAGACTCTTGTTCAAACCACTCGTCTGTCACAGCCAAAAGTGCTAAAGCATTTGGCGGAGCCCATGCCACTGATAAAATAAGCCAGGTGTTTGGATTAGAGAAGAGATCCATATACATGAAAATCTAATGTCAGGGAGAACTTCATGTACATTCTCACACAAAAAGCTGGACCACACCTTAATATGCTCAGGATTTCTAAACCTGCCACCGACTTATATTAGTCAACGACATGCACACATGATGTCCATGTGAAAACCGCAGTGGGGATAATGTTAACTCCCTCTAACTTATTGCATGTGGAACTGACCTACTTGCAAAAAAAATATTGCTACCAGTAGTTAGGCTAGTCAGCAAGCTACGTGCTAGGCTCATGAAGTAAGTGTGATGACACTGTCCAGTCATCTCATATTCTTAGCTCACACTCGTGAGAAGTAGAAGAAGCATAAACAACGACTTCTTAACCCAGGTTAGGAAAATATCGCTGACAGTGCCTAAGGGTTGAGAAAAACGAAAGAAAGACAGCCAAATGTCAAGAATTAATAGAAGAATCTGAACGATGACCAGAAGCGATGCCAAAAGAACAAATCAAGGTTCAACATCTGACATAGATGGGATGAAAAAGCCTTGGAGACTGACAGTCGGGCCCAACTGTCAACCAGCTTGAGAATCAAACTACTCGAACGTGATCGAGGACGTTGTCTTTTAGCAAGACGAACCAACGCTATTCAATGAATTTGATAATAATCGGTGAAGAGTATCTACTGTAGATCACTTGAAAAACAACGAAGATCTGCCTGCACTTTAAATAATATCCATCGGGAAGAAGTTGGCTCATCGGGAGATGCAAAGTATCGATCCAAATGAACTCGTTGCAAAGAAATAAGTGGTCCACAATAAACCAGCATAAGCTTGCCGTTCTTTTGCATTATACGCCAACTGTATAGGCTCCCAGATGTAGAAAGTTTAGAGGAGCTTAGCGCACTAACTCTAGCATCAGAGCCTTGTCTCTTACCCGTTAAATTCTTTACCAACCATGGTTTACGAGGTCTCCAACCACCTCGAACGAGAATATTAGCCCTCAGGGTGACCGGTGTCCCTTGCGTCCTCAGTAGAGTTTGCCCTGGTAGAGTATTTTTCTTTTCCTCTTCTTTTATTGTAATAAAAAGTAAGAGCTAGCTCACAAGCATGACTCCACCAAATTTCAATCAAAGTTCAGTGGGTCTCTTCCAATGAGCAGATTCTTCCTTTTTCTGGATTACTAAAGTCGCTTTAGTGGTGGTGTCTTCGTTCGTGCAATCATTTCCCGTCAAAACGTGCAATCATTCCCAATAGAAATATTAAAGGACAAAACTGCTAACTAGCAATTGCCCTTGCTCATGTACCAATTACTAGATATTTTGACATGCACAGACGATGGAAAATATGACAAGGGCTCTCGATTCGCTCTCCGACCCCAAGCCAAGTCTCAAACGCTCGCCGCTGCCGCTGTGGAGGACTCACATCGTTAGCACAGCGAGCGAGCTCGAGAGTCAGAATTTTGGAAGAGAGACCATCTGCTGGACTTTCCAGAAGAGCAGAGTAGAGTAGAGCAGAGTCAGAGATTTGGGCGATCAAGCTTGGCGGAGCTGAGTACTGCGGACTGCGGAGAGAGGGGAAGGAGACGGCCTGGGGAGTCAGAGCGTGATGAGCATGATGATGATGGAGGAAAATCAGAGGAAGCAGTCAGCAGAAGAGTCGAGGCTTCAGCAGACGTGAGAGAAAGATGTGACAGCGGACGTCCGTAGGCAGCTGCTGCTGAGACGAGCCTCGTTCGTTTGTTCACAATCTCGAGAAGAGATTGAATCAGGCTGAGGCCATGACCACCATGGACGGATCGAGTATCACTCTGTCAACGTGGCTGGGGCAGCACAACATTCTAACGACTTTGATTGGCATCGTGGGGCTCTTCGTGTACATCTTCCTGAACTTGCTGGAGAAGTCAATCGACTACAAATCCTTACGACTGCCGCCCGGACCGCAAGGATGGCCCTTGGTCGGAAACCTCTTACAACTCGGGAAACTGCCACACCAGGTGCTGACGGATCTGTCCAAGCAATACGGATCGCTGATGTTTCTGCAGCTGGGATCTGTGCCCACCCTCGTGGTTTCCTCGGCTGAAATGGCGGAGGAGGTGTTCAGCACTCAGGACCACCTGTTTGCTTCGTCTCGCCCTCGCACTCTCACCGGCGAAATCCTCCACTATAATAATCGCGGCCTCATTCTCGCTCCTCTGGGCGACCAATGGCGCTTCATGCGTAGAGTAGCCACCTCCAACCTCTTCCCCGTAAAGCGCCTCGAACAATTCCAGGTGAGCCCTCTCCCTCAAGTCCTCAATTTGCACGTGCGCGTCCCTGCGTCCCCCAGTATCCTCCTCCTC
Source organism: Marchantia paleacea (assembly GCA_014180765.2). NCBI lineage: Eukaryota > Viridiplantae > Streptophyta > Marchantiopsida > Marchantiales > Marchantiaceae > Marchantia > Marchantia paleacea. Next base: position 390,429 of record MUAA02000005.1, read on the forward strand.
TACCTCTTGCTATTTTGAGACCGTATTCGGACACACATTCTGCCCTCCCTCGCTACACTGCCGGCGCTGTCAGCAGCGTCTCCTCCAGCCTTCCTCAGCCTCAACCTCTCGAGCGCAGCCATACTTGGCCAACGCCACTCAAGCTCGCAGTGTGGCATGGAGCCACTGGATGACGGAACTTGCATTCCCGATGGTTTGAAGAATGGACGGGAAACCTGCTTTACCATATCCCACTCGCACGATTGGAATATGAATTTTGACTGCATTCCCGGAACTCGAGTTGCTTCTGCCTGGCATTACCTCAGCGTGCATGATCGATTAGTCGATCCCATTGAGCTCGCATACATTTCTCCATCATGCCCCATGTTCATATAGTAATTCTTGATGTTTCAGGGGGGTCCTCATTTTTCTCCTCTCGTCAAATCCTCTGTTACTCTGAAACCTTCAAATCTGAAGGTCTTCGAGTTCTACGGGTCGGGCTGCAAACACTGAAAAGCTAAGGCTTGGGAATCAGTGGGATATTTGCTCATGGCCTTCGTGACTTGTAAAACCCAGCGGTTGAAGTGGTTTGGGGAGTTTTTCCAGGGTAGATGGATAGATAGACAGCGTGAATGGAGTTGAAATTGCTTTGTAAGTAATGTAGCTCGAACAACCCAATGATGTAGGTCGCGGTGAATTGCAGTGGTTGACCTGTAAAGCCGCAGTGGTATACGAAGCGGTTCATTACACAGAGTCACCGCTCAAGACAGCATACGGAGGATGGCAGGAGGTCCGCAGAGAAGAAATCTTGAGCATGGTGAAGCGGGCATTGAAAGAGGGCCACGACGGTACCGTGGTGCAATTGAGCAAGAAACTGCACGAGCTGGCATACAACCACACGACTCAGATGCTTTTCGGGAAGAGCTACTTCGGTCCGAAGTCTATGAAGTCGGAGAACTACAAGGAGGCCAAGGCATTCCAGAATATGGTGGCGAGTCTGAGCACCGGAGGCTGCATAATGGAGCAGTTGAGAGAATTCATCCCCGGCATTAGGAAGCTCGATTCTGATGTCTGGGACTGGAAGCTGTGGTACTTCTACCGAGTTTATGAAAGATTCCTCTCCGCTATAGTGAAAGATCACCGCCAGAGGCCTCGAACCACTGGAATTCAGGACGTCGTGGACTTGATACTGTCACTGCAGACCGAAATGCACAGGCGCCAGCGGACAGATGAGAATGTCAAAGCTTTGCTCAAGGTACGTAACATTCAGGACATCGAGGTTTTTCTCCGAGCATGAAAACCTTTATAGCTTCCTGCTCAAGGGATCGGTGACTTCCAATTACTGTCCCTAATCGATGATTTCCTGAATCAAAATCTTCATCCAACTCGAGGTTCCATGAATTCGAATCACCGCAATGAATCAGGCCCTTCAGCTTCCGAATCGCATTATCGGATTTATACATGTCCGCCATCTGGATGTTCTCACACAATGTCTTGGCCACTGCAGGACTTGATTACCGGCGGGACCGAGACGTTCTCCAATCAAGTGGAGTGGACATTGGCCGAGCTGATGCGACATCCAGAGATCAGACAGAAGGTTCAAAGGGAACTGGACTTCGTGGTGGGTAAAGATAGGGTAGTGGAGGAATCAGATCTCGCACGCCTCAAGTATCTTCACGCAGTGGTAAAAGAATCGTTTCGGTTGCATCCAGTACTGCCATTATGTGCACCGATGGAGTCGACAATAGCTACGAAAATAGGCGGATTCGAGCTCCCGAGCAAGACGAGAGTGGTCATAAACTTGTACGCCATTCAGAGAGATCCCAAGGTATGGGACAATCCACTGGCGTTCAATCCAGACCGGTTCAGGAGAAGATCCTCGGATGTCAAAGGCGAGGACTTCGAGCTCCTGCCCTTTGGAGCCGGCAGGAGAATTTGCGTGGGCTTGAACCTAGGCTTGAGTATCGTGCAATTCACATTAGCTCAGCTTCTGCACACCTGCGATTTAGCTCTTCCCATCGGCATGAAATGCGACGATGTAGACATGGAGGAAGGTTGTGGTCCAACTATGCCCAAGGCACGACCCTTACTAGTCCTCGTGACCCCACGCTTACCACTGCGAGTATATAAAGGACTATGAGTAGACAGACAGACAGACAGACAGACGAGAAGTTCATGATCACATCAGATAGATGCGCATCAGACTCACGCATATGAATGCTCAAAATCTTGTACAGCGGAACGAGGCGATGTAGGTGGTTCAGCGCGATTTTGGTTTTTTGGGGTTTGAGTTTTGATGAGCTAGAGCTTGCACCGATTCCGTCTGTGGAAAAGGTGGAACTGCTTCCAGGCTTCATTCGCTGGCATAGTTTGTCATGTGTCCGAAAGAGGACACAACTTGTAAATTCTTAGTGGAATTAGGAGAAAGGGGGGTCCAGGTAGTCTTTGTTCTACATAATATTAATTCATTCAAACATCGAATCCACTTACATTTTTCCGGCCTGGCTTCGGTAGCTCGACACTTAGACTTGGCTCAAGGTGATATATAAAAGGTGCGAGAAGCTAGAACGGTTACAACAGGGCTACAGCTATGGCTGCAAATCGTAAGACATTAATCTCGCTTCGCTGAGTGAGACTGGTTGATGTAAATTCCTGCGGCAGGAGAATAACTTAGTTGTTACTTATTCTCGAAGTACGACCATCCAGTTACAAAGCAGAGCAACAATGTACTCTGATTTCCGACAGCTGTTGTATGTGGGACCACGAAGTACTCGAGCGTGTCGTTCCAGAGTTAGCTTCAGAAACTTCTGCATAGCTCGCTTTATGCGTCAGTCCTCATGGTAGTCACCTGACAGTGGAAGTAATCTGCCCTGGCCTGGCATGCTCAGACCCCAAGAACCTACAAGTACACTGCAACGCTGAGTGTCGAAACTCGTCACCTTCTCCCGACCCTCCAATACACACTGGACGACAGCTCGCTCGCTCGTCCGAGGCAGCAGTGGAACTGTGGAATGATACCCCATGCAGTCAGTACAAGTCCCTCCATGGCCACTCAAATCGCGACAGCCGACCAGTCCAGCGTCGAAACTACAACGTCGAATTACACTCAAGAACGAACTAACGTCAAAGGAGAGTCACCCAGCACTCACGATGGCCAGTCAGTCGCTAGTAACCTGTAACACAAGCTGGGAAAAAGATCCAAGTCAGATGCTTTTTGTAAACAGTACGATGGGATGGGCTCGCAGTGAGGGCTGACATAAGAAGGAACTGGAGTTTCCACTGAAGATCAAGGATGTACAGAATCCGAGAAAGGAGATACGCGTACATCACTGGGATAAAATATAATATTATCCATAGATCGAGAACTTAAAATCTAAGGTTCGCTGCGCTAGCTGTGGACTCCGCGTCTATAAATGCTCCATCTAGGCGCATTATTCTACGAGCTTGCAAGTACGTTTTAATCGCTCGATCGCTCATAATCCCAGAATGTAGAACGGTGATGCATCGAATTAATTTGACTGATCGAGCTGAAAGACGTGTTCACGATTGTGTGTATTAATTTACAGCATTTGTCAGGAATGGAAAGGAATGTAGTTACCGAGTATCAGAGTGACGGCTACATTCACGCCTCGAAATGCACTATACCCATAGCTTTGCCATAGTCAGAGTATCTGGCATTGCTGATAACATGTCTCTGCATTTCTTTATGCCGAATCCGCTTACTAGATATGACTAGGCTAGGCTACCGACGGCATAGCTACTGCCATATATAGTCTTTGAAAAAAAATTCCTGGATTCTAGTACACTTTTTCCACCACCAGAACCATGGGAAATAGCAATTTGTCCTCATGCCAGAAAGATCGTCGGCATTAGCTTCCCAGAATGAAAAGAAAGGGAGCAGAATAGTATTTTTAAAGCTACAACTTTGTCCTCTGATGTGGCTGCTTCCCAAAATGTACCGCTGTTCATTATATAATATATTGCACCTTGGCACTGGTATCAGAACATCTGGAAGGTTATTCACCACCAGCACCGGTACCATGCACCACCTCGACCTCCTCATAAGTCTGCTATTATACAGCTTTCAGTCAATAGTGCAGTTCTACGACGGCCGATTGGTAACCCCTATCGCGTTGTAGCTTCACGTCCTCTTCTGCTCTGGTCTGCGTCATAAAGCAGAAGTACGATGAGCTATGAGCGTCAAGGCTGTCGAAATCCTTGCCGGAAGAAAAGGCAACCCGGGCCCATGCTACGATATTTTGATAAAGACTACAGTCTCATATTTCCGTGCAAATTTTGTCGTCCTTATCGGAAGGTCCAGGAAGTCTGTAACCCCTATTTACTTCACGTGCGCTTGTTGGCATCAACACTTTTCGCATTACGTTCAGTCTTAGATCATGACTTAGTCTAGTGAAGTACGATGTTATCAGGCTTGTATACGCAGGGTTTAGACAGTTGACTCGAACTTTTCTCAGATGTCAGGTTTTTGCTGATTAGCTCGTATTTCGCAGAGCTAGCCATGGATGTACTTCAAGTTCACTACCCTTAGTCATTAAAGTGGCTAAAACCTCGTAATGAACCCGGAAATTACATGTCTGAAGGACTGCTCAAATCAGACAGTACCTGGTTCTCATCATTGGAAAAGATTTTGAATATTCGATCATCCTTCAAAGTGTTCACTTACATGTCATGGCTAGGTCCTTGAAGAATATGTTCAGACTTTTAATTCTTCACCAAGAAGCAAATTCAGCTTTTACTGGTCTTGAGAAACGTTCATGGATACCTTTTACTTTGTTGAAAGATTCAGGACTTAAATGGGTTCTACGTACAATCTGTTGTAGTATCAAGATCAACCAAATTCAAGTTTTGGAATATCTGCAGTCCAGTAAAGTCCACCTTATTTACTCCTGAATGCATTAACGTAATAGGCAAATCCTTCACAACATTTTTAGCTGATCAACGTGGTTTTGTTTTACCTTATGACGAAAGGTTGAGCGAATTTGTCAAATTGTTTGAATATCAGCTGCAGAATTACCTGATTCGAATGGAATTCGACGAAAGGACGATCAAGCCAGTATTTCAAGTACTAAATTTCACCAACGTATAAAGATTGAAAGATCAGTGATATCCAGACTAATCAAGAAACTTACTTAGATTGAGAAATGGTCTTTCTGTTTACTCTTACCCCCCATGTATACACACCCTATGGTTTTAAAAGAGTATATTTGCGCATTTTAGTCTCACTAGGAACAGATCTTTGGTTGAGATCTAGAACTATCATTATTTTAACTTGTTTTTTATATATTTCTATTTAAAATTGTATAAGTGAGAACAGTTCACTGATATTTTCTTTTTTTAATGAAGTGTAAAACACTTCATAAAAAAAAACTCAATGAACTGTAAAAAAGAATAGAAATTATTGAAAGCAGAGCATTGCAGGCAATATAATTTAGTGATCAAATATCAATAATTTGATCACTGAAAAACTCGCAAAGATACCTTGATGTACATATTTAACTGTAAATTGAATCATTTCATGCCACCATTTTCTTTGTAATAAAATTATATTATATATGCAGCTTGAAGAAATTTCATGTTTTTAAACAAATATATTGCATATACCTCAAAGAAAATAAGGAAAAAACATCCTACTATAAATTTGAATTTGCACTTGCATTTCTTGAAAAGTTTTTTTTTGAAATTGTAAATTTTTTGACTCGCACAAAAAAAAATTAAAAAAAATTGTAATGTATATATATTTTTATATATTTGAAATTATGTAATTAAAAATCTTGTATGATAAAATTATAAATAATTTTTAGCACTTGAACTTATTCAATGATTAAATCCACATTTTACATTTGTACCTATATAAAAGTTGTATATTAACAAATTTTTGAAAAAAACATTTGTATAGAATCATTCATGCAAAATATAAAATCATGATAAAAATAAGATTTACAATGAAATATCGTTAAATAAGGTATTTATAGAATATTAAAATAATTCCATCTGATTATGAAAAATGTTATTTATATTTTGTTCAAATTTGTTCGTTTTAAGAAATTATAAAAAAATAAAATATTTTTTTAAAAAAATAGAAAAAAAAAATTATAAATACTTAGAAAATTTGATAAAATTATGTTTTTTGGGAAAAAAAAATTCGATATTCGATTCACATTTTTTTTAGAAGTTATAGTAAAATTCTTCTTTTATATTTATCTTATCAATATTGAAGTTAGAAATTAAAATAAAATTTATTTTTATAATCTTGTATCATCATTTGCACAAAATCATGCATTGTAATGTAACAATTTAATCTTCTAATGTGAAAAGATTGTTCTTATCATGACTGAAAAGAATAATGTATTTGATTTATAATTATATAGAGTTATAATTTTGAACTCAATATTAATAACTTAATCTGATGCCTTGGGTACTTTTGTTGCGGTTTTGGTTCCAATGGAGGACTTGTTGCTGATATGATTACAAAGGTGGAACATTAGTGTCACATTGAATTTCTCTAGAGTTTTCCACTGATATACTGCTTGGATTAGTAGTGGGTACATCTTTAGTAGAATGTGGTACCAACCTTGGCCATTGTGGTGTACAAAAGACTCTGATTTGGTGTCAGAGAGTGAGGAGCTAAGCTTGGTGATATCTTGAAGCGTGATCCAACACCATTGTTGTGGAACATAGATAATTTCTACGGGGCCACGAAGGCTCCTTATTATATTCTGGTAAAATGGATACCGTACACTCATGGTGTGATTTGTAGCAGATGCAGAACTCCATATTTTTAAGTATGGTCTCTATATTAGTTTTTTTGAATTGTTCATCTATTGAGGCCCTGAAGGGTCCAAAGAATCATCCAACATTTGAAGGGTCCGATGATGCATGATTATCATGAACATCATGAGAAGATTGACTTCTTGAAACAATATTGATCTCAAAACTACATCTTAGAATTCTATTATAATGTTTAGCGGGGCTAGTTCATCTTCTTAACCTATCACATATGATACACTTGGAGTTGCTCGAGTTCAGAAGTTACAACCTCTTACACTATTTTGGAATTCTTTGACTAGTTGAGGAGAGATTACCAAAGGGTGAGGACTAACAAGTTGAAAGGCTTGCATGAATTCCAAAAGAGGACTAGGGGAAGTCTTTGAGAGGTTTATATTCAAAATTTTGGATTGATTAATGTTGACCATGAGGTGATAGAGGCACAAGTTATTCAGTATTGATATGAATTATTAGACAAGGAATAAAGACCTAGAGTGGGAGATGTCACCTTACTACATGAAACATCATATATATTGGCCATTGTGATTTGTGTTGATAAGCATATTGAGCTCCATATGTAGGAAGAGAATGATAATTTCTAGGTTTAGCAAAAGTTCACCATCTTCATGTGAATTGTCTAGATTAACACTATCCTAAACACTATACTTAGACATCATATACACAATATGAGTTGTCACTAATAAGAGTTAAAATGACAACTTGAAACCACGAAGGACCTGCTTCCTCCATAGTGTGATCAGGTGGGAGAGGTGTATCAGTTCTGATACGTTCTCTAGCCACCCTCTTCAATGAGAGTCCTTCGTTAGAACCCTCCTCTTCCCTTTGTCTCTTCTCTTCCACCGATGCTTCATATTGAGTCTTAGCAATATAGGCATGAATCGACATGGTTTCTTGTGGATCTTTCCATCCAGTAGTACCATGAATTTCCGCCGCTATTCTTAGAAGAGTCTCTCTAGCTACCTTCCTTTTCTTCATTGTAGCGAGAGCACTTGACCATAGGCCATTAAGCGGTACATGGCCTTCAAACTCCTCTCCTGCTCCTCTAACCTTAGCACCATAGCTAAAAGTTTCAATTGATGCCACTGCATGTGCACTATGATAATCATCCACCAATTTTTTCATCCATCCTTTACCAAAATTGGTTTGAATGGTTACTCCAGTGTCCTTGAGAGCTACCTTCCCTTCTTTCCAGAAAATGTCCCCACTCTGCAGCATGCATGCAAAATCTCCACAATCCCTTAGTGCATGATTAGTTCTATCACACCATATGCACCGTTGCACATATGCTTGCTTGGTGGAAGTCTTCTTCTCCCCTCCCATGTCTTTCTCTTCCAACATCGCAAATTTGATCTTAAGCTCCTTCATCCCTTGCATGATCTCATCGATGGATGATTCTTCCTTTCTGTAATTCACAGTCGGAGCTTGAACATTGGAGGTTGGAACCACTTGCCTAGTAACAGGTGCTAGGGCAATAGAAGGATCTAAATCTAGATCTCTCTCCTTCTTTTTTTCTTCGCCAAGAGTCCAACTGCCTCCTGAACATCCTTCCAACTACCTGTTAACCCTTCTTCCTCATTTTTGTCTTCGAGAAGCAACTCTTGCTTCTCTTGCAACTCAACATCAGCAGCTTGGAGAAACAACTTTATTTTATGTGACTCCAAGGTTATCTTCTCCAATTGAGATAATTGTGAAAATTGTCTCTCCAACTCACTAAGAAGCTGAGTTGCATGAGACTTCTTATTAGGCCTTTCGACCCACTCCATGAAGGACTTCTTAGTGACTCTATCAGGATCTTCTAAGAAGTACTCATCTCTCAAAGCACAAGAATATGTCTCCCAATCCTCACCAAATTGCTCATGTAGAGACCTCACATGGTCTTTAATCTCTAACACCGCAGCAAGACGAAATATCTCAATCATCTCCTTCTCTTGAACACGGTTCACCTCCATTTCCCTAACGTAATATCTCAAGTATTTTGAGACATCCCTCCCATCAAACTTATCCATCTTCCCCACCACAGCTTGCAGCGCCTTTGTGGCTAAATCCTCCCTTCGATCTTGCAATCGTTGCTATTGAAGGAAGAGTGTGAATGCTTGAAACATCTCCGATGTTGCCGGATCAAGCTGCACCTTAGGTACCTCGCTTGCTCTGCTCGACCTCTCCCAACTCATTGTAACTATCCTTGTGATCCCGAACATCCACTTAGCTCGTTGTCGATGAAAAGCTGCCTTGATTGCTAACCCCTCCAATCTCCCAAGTATCCAACCTTATGCGTCTATCTACTCTGATCTAAATCTAGATCCCTGTAGTTTGTATCTAATGTATTGGGCAACCTAACCTGCCATCACCTCAAGCACTCTTGGGAGAGTTGGTCATCACTTCCAACTTCTCACAAGAGAAATACGCAGCATGCTCTAGAGTGATAACCGGTGATCAAGTCCGGAGCACTCCTATTGAATCAATCGCCTACACAAAGCTAGCATGGCACACACACAAGAAGCTAGTATGGAGAGGATCCAAACACAAGAAGCAAACAATGACCCTCCACACTCAAATTGTTCCAACCCACCCACGACTAACTCTTGCCATCACCTGGCATTTGACATATCATAAAATTCAACGTTCTGCGCTGAGCTCTCACTATAGAGTTCTGACAACCTGATTTCAGACCTATTTTATATCTCAAGTCCAAACAAAACTTGAACTTGCACCCTAATATCTCAAGGCTAATGAACGTTCCGAGCTTGCAACCAACCCTTGCGCTAAACTTCAAACACTAAACTATAAATCGAAACCCATGAATCTGTAAACTCACAACAAGAGAACTCATGAAAGTTCATCCACCTCAGAGGTTTCACATCGAGTTCACCACCTTTATGTCGCAATAGACAATTCTTTGCTCTGAGAACGCCCGAGCGCCTAGTTGTAGAAGAACCCTCTAGAACCTTGTATGAGTTGACAATCTCTTCTTCCCCTACTCAGCTCTCCATATTTGAGTTCCTTATAACCGGTAAAACTTCAGCGGGAGAAAAATATGATATCCAATGATTGGACCAATAAATCTCGCTTAAACTTTACAAAAAATTACTTCACAACCCTTTTAATCACTCAAAAAAGTTTCAGATGTTTTTCTTATCTAGATCTCTCAACACAATTGTTGATTTACCCACTGTATCACAAGGCAATATGCAGACCCTTGTGTACAAAACCCATCACAAATCCCAATCCACCACTCTTATTGCTCCCAAATTTCATGAGAAGGTTATTCATTATACTAACTTCACCTCTGGAAAGTTTTATTGACAGAACCATCTGGTATCAAAAGATATGATTGATGTACTAAGTTTGTGATAGTCAGTGCAATCCTGCAACTCTAACTGCTTACAAAAACTTCAACCTATCACTCTGTACTTAAAACTCATCCAATCGAGTCAAAACTTCAATCAAAACACTAGCTCGAGTCGTAAACTGTATCTCCGTTGACTTTAATCTCCCAAAACCCTAGTAAGATTCTCAAAAACATCCCAAATACACTCAAATGTCTAAATTTATCTCTCTAATATTGAATCACCGTTTCAGAGTAACAAATCCTTGAAATCCATCCATTCTTGAATCCACGTTGTAGCTCGTCTCTTTAGCTTTCCAACGATATCCTCCGATTTTTGAATGTCCCCTTGGAAGATCTCTAAAATTCCTAAAAACCTCGAAAAGTTACCCTAGTGCCCTCATTGGTCAAAACTCCTAGACCAATGGGAATGGAGAATGCTATTTTGACCTCTAGTGTAGCCAAATTAGCTCCATTGAAACTTAGAGCTTTACAACTATCCTAGACACTCAACTTAGACATCCTATACTCAATATGAGTTGTCACTAATAAGAGTTAAAATGACAACTTGAAACCAGCTTAGTATACCCAAAAGCGATCACGATGAAGACACCGGATGTTGATCACAAATGGACTCGAAAATGGTACATCTTGAGGTTCATGTTGTCCCTATCCACGTCGTACATTGACTCCACTTCAATCAGATAAGCTCCTTAGTCAGCAAGGTGATGTGTCTAGATCTCCCTAGCTCTTTACAGCCTTACAATGCCATCTGTTACCCTAACCTAAAGTATCGCCGTCATGACAACAACTCTGAAGATGATATATGTCATCATCTTCTCATAGTAGCCGCGTCACAACACGACAACATGTATATTGATTTATATTCAAATGCAAATATAAGGTATCTCCCTAAATGATATAATATTGTTCCCATCTCTCCATGAGCTCTTTATCAGAAAATAAAAAACTTGAGTTGTACCTTCTCAACTCGCCACGAGTAATGTGCTCAACTTTTACCTTATTTACCTTCTCCAAATAACAACTCTTTTTTCAAAATTAGCTCGTTGGTACCTTTTCTACATCTTTTGTTATGCCCGGATGCAAACTGGTCTCTCCTCACCTCTCCCTAGGGAAAAAAATATGTTGTGTTTGCCACAAGAGATTAGATACCAAGTTATTAGTAGGGATTATGTTAGATATATATTTATCGTAGTCCATATGTTTGGACATGATAGACATTTAAGTCTCACCCTTTTCAGGTTGAAAATAAAATCAAAGCACTTTTTCATTTATCATTGTGATAGTGCTAGTAACATCCATCTTTTTATCACTATGAGATAACAATTCAGTGTTAGTTGCAGTTGGTGCTCCACAATGTCATCAAATATTCCTATATTTTTATCGCTGAGCGATTAAAGTTACTATTTCTTTAGTTAAACTCACTCTCTCACTTTGCTCCATCCAATTATAACTCTAGCACTTTTACGCATATATTTTTCACTTCCATTCTCTTGCGAGTAACTCAAAAAACAAATATATTTGACAACGACTTCCATGTTCTTGTGTTATTATAAAATGTTAAAATTCTTTCAACTTCAAGACTTTACAAGGCAATCAAAAAAGATTGTTTAGAGACTTGGACGCCTCCAAAAATTATTGAGGATGAAAAGCTTGAGCTCTTCTATTTCCATTTGAGCCCAAACCTTAAACTACATTTCATCTCCCTAAGTGCTTCTTCCCTTCACTCCTCCAAACTGCATATTCACCTCTTATCTTCAAATTTATATTCGTCGCGATCTCCAAAGTATAAATATAAGCTAATCTAATCACAACAAAAAATAAAATTGACTCCATCTAATTAACTATGACCCTACATATGTCCACCTTGAAGTATCAATGTTCTACAAACATGAAAAAGCCTATACTTTTTCACTCTCCAACCATTCACAAAAGTGGAAAATAAAGCTCCTTCCAAATGTTGCAGTTGCAATAATCCATTGTCAAAGATTTTATCTTTTATGTAAGGTCCCCATCTAGAACAAATGAAGTTTCCAAGGGAACTTCATGTAACCACTATCATATAATAAGACCATATCTCCTTTTACAATTTTGATGACATAAAGATTTGCATCATATCTCTTTTTTCTTTTTGTTTGTATTGCCTTAGTTCATTTTATACATCCTCTCTGGATTTTTCTAACTTGTTCAACTTTAACTGTCAATGCAATTCACTTTCGTCGTCAAATAATCAATACTCCACCAAAATTCTATAAGACGTCACATCAAACTCTATTTGTGTAACAGTATGCAATCCATATGTCAAATAAAAAAATGTTTGCTTCATAGTAATATTTTTTACTGTTTGAAAAGTCCACAATGTTGTAATGACTTTTGTATCCCAGTCATAAATATGGTTTACCAAAAGCAAGCCATAGTGAGCCGATTGTCACTAATTTTGGCAAGAAGTATTATTTTCAAGTTTTAAACTCCCCAGAGTGATGGATTAGAACCCACGTGTTTTGAGCTATCACTACTAGCAAGTTCATATCCATAACAATCATTTCGATCAAAACGTATACTGTTAAGTCCCAAATCGCACCGTAGGAAATAATTGGAACAATAATCGGCTCTTGAGAGTTTATCACTTGTTGCATAAAGTTATCTCCAAAGTTACATACTAACCACGACCAAAAATGATCATGATGAAGACACTGATTATTGATCACAAATGGATTGGATATCGGTACATATGCAGGATCATGTTGTCATGTATCAATGTCCCGTATCGACTCCACTTTGATCAAATAAGCTGCTTTGTCAGCAGAGTGTTGTTCAAAATCTCTCCCTTTCTCTTCCACCCTGACCGCGCTTTATATTTGATAAGGTCCTAGATAATATCTCTTGGAGCCTTATCAACCTCATGATGCTACAAAGTAGATCCAATAGTGGGCTTTGAATAACCTTACAATGAACCGTTGGTCATCATGACCTAAAGTATTATCATCATAACAACAACTCTGAAGATGACACATATTAGTTGTTGCGTTGTATTGTGTAGTTGCGTCATAACACAACAACATCTAGTCTAGTCATAAAGTGCAAGAGAGAGCCTATGGAATAAACATGGATATGGGAACCTAGTCTCAAAAAGCTCTACAATATAACCCGATTGGAATGCTAACCATTCCCACGATCCCATCGGTATAGCTGAAACGATCCACGAAGGAATCAATGTAGTATGTGTGTTTCCTGAAGTGATAAATGTTGATGTGATCACCATGCTCATATGCGCATCCCAAGTAGTCCAATCATGATCTTTGTGCATCTTTTTGACGTTGGTCTTTAGGTAAAGATATGATGACACACAGATCATGGTGTATCACGCAATGCTCTAAGTGGCCCAATGAGGGAAATAAAGCTACAGCTAGCACAAAGAGAACAATAAGGACCCATGGTACTCCATCATGTATCTACTCCCACCTGCAAAACCACAATTCCCTGACATCCCACCTCACATGGGGAAATGCTAACAATTAAACCCTAAAAATCTAAAAACAATCATTACTTTCTATTACAATCTCCATAATTTTCTAACTAGGTTCCAATAGAATCAAGTCAAGAAAAGTAATAAATTGGAACAAAAAATACCCTATCCATATGTCAGATTTGAGAAAAATCACTCAAAACACTAAAAATAACAAATTCATTAATTTCTTTCTATACTATTCTCCATAGTGTTCAATATAACCCAAATTGAATATAGAAGTGTATTGTGTATTCACTCTCTATGTTTGACAAAGTATAACAAAGTTTGACAATATGTGACAATATATATCTCCATCCATACACAAACTAAGAGTCCTCCATCTATCAGGAATGAATATTTCCATAAGTATCTCGTCAAATTCTCTTAGCTTCATATTTCACCTTGCGATGATGAGTCATACTGACATATACTGTTCTGAACCAGAAGTTTCCTAAGCGCCTCGGACGGAAGTACAGTAGTAATGAACATTTGAGGTATTCCTTCCCATTCTGGCGACTATTACGTAGTCACATTCGGTTGGACTGCTGTAAAAGGCCGCAAGAGAAAGTTTCTTTGGAACGCCCATAATGATACTTGACCATTACGATTAGAAATGGAGAGGATATTCAAGGCAAAGTCAAATTACCACTCAGCCTCAGTTGAGTTGAATCTACTACCTTCTCTGGAATTCAGTCCTTGCACAACATTCAATTTTGGAGGTGGCACACTCAAAATGATTACTAGTATAAGTACACGAAAGCGTTAGCCAAGGTTATAAGAAACTCGTAGATGAATGACTCAGTACGCAGAGTCTATCTAGAAGTAGTAGGATATACCAGTAAATGTTGGTTAGCACATGGTCTCGCATTTGCAGAATCCACTGTAGACGATAGCAGATCATTCTGAACCATAGGAGAGAATTCTTTTTGCTCTGCAAATAATTAAGTCAATTCGCGTAAAAACCTGCTTTTGACAGAGCATGCAGTCAACAGATATTGGACACGTGTAACAGACTTCGGAAGTACTCACAAAATGCATACATAGGCGATACTGATTGCCTTAGCGATAAATATCTGAACCTCGTTGCTTCGCAAATCATTTTCAATACACGTTTATTGCAATATGCGCTAGGAAGATCGTGCTAGGATGGAATGAGAACAGACGAGAAAAACCCGTCCAACCTTCTTAAGGGCAAAAAATGTTAGGAAGGAGACCAAGATTGGCTGACTCAACGCTGTAAATATTATAAGGTAAATACAAGAGTCTAAGCACTATAATATTGTCGTCCTGTTGCATAGGTGAACTGAGTCTCGAGAATATATCTACATTCTGAGAATCTGTGACAAGTCATCTTCTCACAAGTTGATCAACTCAAGAACGGTGACAAGATCTTTCGTCACCGTATCTCTGTTACATGTTGTAGTACTCGACACTTTAATAGACGCACACGAAAAGATAAAAACCATCAGCTTTATTGAATTGGAACCTGACATGCAAGGGGTTTGACTCTACCTAAGAGAGACCGAACATCTCCGAGTGCTGTCGACAGGAAGTCTTGTAACTTTGAACAACGAACTGAAGGTCTTCAGCCGCCAAGGCTGCAACTGAGCAACATGCATCTATAACAGAGGTTGGTGACTTCAGTCATAGAGCTCGTCGGAATTTGAGAAATATTAAATTTAGAGATTGGATCTTCATTTCATATCTAAAGCAGACCCAGCTCCATGCATATAATTTCAAAGACAGTTTCCTTCATATGTACACAACTGTAAAGTAAGATCGATGATAAGGTATTCAATTGCTCAAAGAATCTAAGACACGGTCATTCATCTGAGGGAAGTCTCAGGAAAAAGAACAACCACTTGAATCCTCCCCAAGTTGTAATTTTACTGGAATGAATGCAGCAAAAATTTATGTCCTTTTTCGATCCCAAGTTTCACATCCTTACTAATTACGGAACCTAGAAGCTGGACACTATATATTTCTCAACGATTCTATAGTTTCACATCATTCAGTTCGAAGCTTTACCTCCAGTATTGCCAATTGCAATCACAACACTGGTCCAGTCTGAAGAATAGCATCTTCCTCCATGAAGCGACAAGCAGGATTTCTGTTGTTTGGAATGCTAGTGTTAGCATTCTGTGGACGTCCTGTCCTGGGATCCGATCCTGACATTGTCACCGATTTTGGTATCAATGTAACATCGGGTGCAAATCTCCACTTCACAGGCTTCCGAAATTTACCAGAACAACCTGCGGAAAAAGTACACATCACTTTCGCTTTCGATACAGAGTTCCCTGGCGTGATCGGTATGGGAATCGCACCTGCACTATTGAAATTTGGTCCGGACTCGCTCAATTCGTTCCATACACATCCTCGGGCCAGTGAGATTTTCATCATGCTAGATGGAGAGCTTGATGCTGGGATTCTTGACACAGCCAACAACCTGTACACTGCAACCCTCAAGAAAGGAGATGTGTTCGTCTTCCCCAAAGGTTTGATGCATTTCCAGATTAATCGAAGCAAGACGAAGACAGCCACTGTCGTAGCTGCATTCAACAGCGAGAACGCAGGACGTGTCAGCATCCCTCCCGCTATGTTCAACTCCGTGCCTCGTATTGGTACCGACCTTTTGATGAAAGCTCTCTTCCTGGATGAGCAGACCGTGGAGCGCTTGAAAGATTTTCAGTTTCCTACCTCAGTATGATGATGCCTTCGGATTTTCAGTTTCGAAACTCAGTATGGCCCAGTTATAGTCGTTCTACTATATACATATATCGAAGTTATGTCAAAAGCTACTATTAATTCTGACTTGAGGATAAAAATTGGCAGCTGCAGTGCACAAAGGGAATGCATTAGGATGCTGGTTCTAGGGCATGGAAGGGATTAGATATCCAGTCCTGAAAAAAAATTCCTCAATTTCAGCAACTGCATTTGTATTTTGAACTTTTGGATACCAGTCCATCTGATCAGTATGTAAACAGTTTTGATTTTGTTACTTCTTTTCTTCCCTTAATTGCTGTGATAACGTGTTATAAATAGTCAATTCATGTCGCTATACTAGAGCAAAAAGTCTTCCTTTCATTTCCTGACACAATATCATGATGTGTTTGTTGCCAAATGCCCAATTTACTGCTCAGAATATCCGCTATTTGTAGCGATCAGTGCATGTATCTTCATGCTTATTTAAGATATCCATCAATCCAGCATACATTTGTATTCAGACCACTTCGTTTGATGACCTGAACATCATGATAAGAAGGTCCGATCATGATATCTGTACACTTGAATTCTGATCAAGCTGTAGATTCCAACTCTCTCAACGTTTCAAAGTATTATTAGACCACTGTCTCTTTATTCAAATCCTCAAGAGATCTCCGGCAGAAAACCAGGTCATTAGTACATCCACCAACACGGCTAGACTAGAAAACATACAACTTGTAAATACAGCACTTCACTACATGTTTTGCTTTCGGAATGTTAACTTCTGAAAGAATAATTTTCACCGAGTTCTCTAGGGGAAGATATGACAGGTCTAGTCCAGTACTATGTTAGCTGATCGCTATTTGCAACCAATTGAAATGGCAATAGTCCCGTGCATCCTAGTCGCAAAGGAAGCTCGTAAATTGCCATCACCACCGTCGATTGGGTTATGCAATTATGCGCAAGGGCAGTAATGCTTCTGGAGATGTGAGCAGAGGATCCAGAGATAATCAAGTTAGGCTTTCGGAAGGAAACCAATGCTTCCCTGGCAGGCAGCTTTTGAACATCCGCAAGTGATGCACGTGAATTGACATTGCTCTTATCATGAACAATTATGAGGAAGGAAGGCATGTAAAGAGATAATGTTACCTACCTATGGTTTTTCACTTTGATTTAAAGAATGATACACTAAATAATATTTTGCAGCATTTAAAGAATTGGTGCTGATTGAAATTATTTGATTTTTGCACAGTATCAGATTCCTGAAACCACTTGTTTTGACAAGTGTTTTTCCCCATGTAAACAAGGACAATAATTTTAGAATTCCCCCGCGTAAAGCAGCTTTTCAGGGAAGCGAAAAGCAAAAAAAATCTTTTTTTGCATTCTCTTCTCAGCTTTACCTCAGCATAGTGAATGATGGGTAAGGGCCAAAATTTCTAGGAAATTGGAGATTCAGTGATGGAATGGAAAGAAAAAACATAAAATTTTGTATGAGATTCTGATTCATTTAAAGATTGTGGCTAAATTAAAATTGACTGTGTTGTAATTAATGCTCGGTAGCCTGCACTTACATCAAAGTACTCAAATTTTTGGAAACCATGGTCAGTAAAACATTGTAAAAAATTTTTATTTTTCAGTCTTTCTCAATTGTGTAGTCCCATGAAAGTAACAATTTAGTTATGGCTATTTGGGATTTTATTTAGGATGACATAAATGTAAAAAAAACTTCATGATGGTAGCAAAAACCATGAAAATATTTGACTTAACCAGTCAAGAGCGTGTGCAAGCATCATGATAAGAGTTTATAATACATGAAAAAAGAGTGAATTTTGTATGAAACTCTATTTCACAAGTTTGGAAAGCTCACAATATGACTCAAAAACAAAAAATAGGTAACCTTTTGTAGGTTAATAGTAAAGGATTAAACAATGTGTTTGTATACAACCCTTAATTAGTCTTGTTAAAAGATTACTGAAAGCAAAACAACACCACGTGATGCATGTGACAAGCATATATTATGCAAAAAAAAATTAGTCATATTAATTTTTCTGATATTCTTGTTTCAAGAAGATGATGTTAAAGAAAGTTTTGTCTCTAGATTTAAAATGTTGAACTTTTAAAAAGAGACATGATATCAGTATCATAAATTTTGATACTCTTGTCTAGAGACGGTGTCGTGTTGTGACGCGGCTACTATGATAAGATAATGACATGTGTCATCTTAAGAGTTATTATCATGACGGCGATACTTTAGGTTAGGATAACCGACGGTGCATTGTAAGGCTGTTAAGAGCCCATCATTGGATCAACTTTATAGGGCCAGCATGTTGAAAAGTCTCCTAGAGAAATTATCTTGGACCTTATTAGATATAAAGCGCAGTCAGGGTGGAAAGATATAGGAGATATCTAGACACATCACTTTGCTGAATAAGGAGCTTACCTGATCAAAGTAGAGCTGACGTAGAACATGGATAGAGGACAACATGATCCTCCAGATGTACCGATGTCCAATCCATTTGTGATGAACATCCGGTGTCTTCATCGTGATCGCTTTCAGACATGGTTAGTATATCACTTTGGAAATAACTTTATGCAACAAGTGATAAACTCTCAAGACCCGATTATTCTTCTAGTTGTCTCTTATGGCACGATTTGGGACCTTACCGTATATGTTTTGATTTAGTTTGGGTGCTATGGATCTGAACTTACCAGTAGTGGTGGCTTTCAACACATGGGTTCCAATCCATCACTATTGTTTTTCGAAAATAAGCCATAACGAATTGATTGTTAGGAATTTTGGCAAGGAGTATTATTCTCAAGTTATAAACTTCCCGGTTCCGTTTGTAGTTTCGTTCATACTTAGCCGGTTTCGAGTTGTCATTTTGACTCTTTATTAATGACAATTCATATTGTGTATATGATATCTAAGTAATTTGTTTTGGATAGTTGTAAAGCTCTTAGTTAATATGGAGCTAATAAGGCCACACTAGAGGTCAAATTAAAACTCTTCATTGTCATTGGTCCTAGAGTTTGGGCCAATGAGGTCACTTGGACAACTTCTTCGAGGTTTTAAGGAGTTTTAGAGACCTTCTAGGGAAACATTCAAAGATTTGGGGGACAAGGTTCGAGAGCTGACGGGAAGAGCTACGATGTGGGCTCAAGAATGGATGCATTTGAGGGATTTGTCACTCTGATATGGTGATTGAAAGATAGAGTGAGGAATTTAGACCTTTGAGTGTATATGGGATGTTTCTAACAATCCTACAAGGGTTTTGAGACATCTTATTCAACAGAGATAGAGTTTACAATTCAAGTTTGTATTTGGACTGAAATTTTGACTCAATTGGATGAGTTTTGAGTACAAAATGATAGGTTGAAATTTGTGTATACACTCAGAGTTGCAGGATTGCACTTACTGTTACGAAGTTAGTTCAACGATCATATCTTTTGATATCAAAAAGTTTCATTGGTAAAACTTTTCACAATTAAATTTTGGCTAATAAGTAAATTTCACGTGAAATTTGAGAGCAATTGGAATCAAAGATTGAGATATGTGATGGTTTTAGTACACAGGGTTCTGCATATCACCTTGTGATACAGTGTGTAACTCGATAATTGTTCTGAGAGATCTAAAAAAGAGAAACATATGAAACATTTCTGGGAAAAAAAGGTTGTAGAATAATTTTATGTGCAGTTGAGGGGAGAGTTATTGGTCTAATCATTGGATAATATAATCTTTCTCAGCTAAAGTTTTACTGGTTATAATGAATTCGAATGTGAAGTGTATAGAGGTATGCAAAGAGTTCAACTCTTTGTTTTTCTAGCCTTGGATTTATATGGAGCTATGGACAACAACTTCAACATGTTCGTGAGGGAGTGCGCGAGAGCCTACCACACTAGGTAGCAGGGGGTATCACTCTCTTAAGTTTAGTGTATAGTATATTTTAGGTAACATGTTTCTATTGCTCTATAAAGACCATTAGTTGATGCAATCCATAAAAGAGCAATCATGTTAGAGAGTATACAATGAAAAACACTCGGAGTGTTGAATTGGAACATGGTGTCATGGAACATTACAGAGTAGACAAGTACGCCGGGCAATCAGATACTCCAGAAATCCTGGAGCCCGGTAGTTTTATTGCTGATGTTTCTTTTCACGTTCTCTTGTTTGCTTTTTATTTACGTCGCCCCTTGTTTCTCTTCTCAAACTTCCAGGACAAATCGAGTACGAGCAGGTTGAGAGAGCAGAATTGCCTCATGTGGGAAAGCTTTGCTTACTGGGAGATGCATGACTCACGTATGATGTCAACGAAGCTGGAGAAGGGATACAAGTGGCTGAACACTCCGATGATATTTGCGAAGAAGCGTTTTGTTGAACCATATTCAGATTATCAGTTCGCAACATCCGGGTGCACTTGTAACCATCTCTAAGAGGAAGACCCTGACCATGGAGTAACATCCACATCTCCTTTCGATTACTCACAGGGAGCAGACTACATATCGATGACGCCGCACAATATTGTTGACAATTTGATTTACAGGAGTGGACGATATAGACAATTATTGAGACCAAAAGCTCTTGGTTTCCGACTCAACCAGCTGAATACATATGTGCTATTGTCGATACTTCTGTATGACAGGTTTGGTCACGTTATCCGTTCTGTAATTTTTGTTTCTCATCCCAATGTGCAAGAACGGGCTGAGAATCGATTGATAGGTTCTGACAATTTTTCTATCTCTTTCAGACTGTCGAATAAAACTGTTTGTTGATTTCATTTTTTTCAACTGCATTTAAGAACTCGGTTGGGATTTTTTCCATTGCGAGAATATCTTAGACACCACATGGTCACGATCAGTGGCTCTATCTGTAATCCGCTGTCGTCCCGTGCCCCTTTCGGTTCAGTGGACTTTTAATTTCATTCACGGAGACCAACGCAAGAGCTTCCCGCGCGTTTTTCTTAGTTTCATGCAGATGTAGATAACAAATGCACCTACCAAGAGATGAAGTGCGATAAGAATGATTTACAACTGGACTTGAATCTTATTAGCTTTGTTGGGACTGCATGGAACATTTATTATGGAGATGACGTATCTGATTATGCAATTCGTCCTCCCGACTTACACTAGCAAGATTTTTCTCTCTAGCTGCAAGACTTACGTTTTTCTTAGTTTCATGCAGATGTAGATAACAAATGCACCTACCAAGAGATGAAGTGCGATAAGAATGATTTACAACTGGACTTGAATCTTATTAGCTTTGTTGGGACTGCATGGAACATTTATTATGGAGATCTGTGCGCAGAAGTTGATTTTCAGCATCCGTGTCGGGTCATGAGCTTTAATATGCGTAGTGTAATAGCCGACCCTGGTATCTTGAACTGAGTCATCCCGACTTACACTAGCAAGATTTTTCTCTATAGCTGCAAGGCAGTATAAGCCACTCATCTTGAGTTCTCGAAAGGAAGCTTTGAAATAAAGTCATTCTTGATCATTACTCTTGCTTAATCTTCACTGAGTGAATCACCACGAGATACTACATGCAACGTAATGAAGATATCTTGGAGATCAGCCCAATTTTCCATGCTTGTATTCACCTTTCTGTAGCTGTATTTTCCAAACCAAGTGTAATGAGTTTTTCCTTTGCGTTCTGAATTTATTTTCCTTCAACTGATGGATGCTGGACATGTCACTCCAGAGCCAACATTAGAAGTCACTAGTCCTTTCTAGACATCGTAGTCCATATGGACTGGAGCTTGAAGCAAGTAAGAATACATGCAGGTGTTTATGAGATCTTCGTCGAACATTAACATTAAAATAGAGTACATGTAAGTTAGAATCAGAGCATAACGTTGAACCTTGGTTCAGATTTCACACATCGTATGAAAATCTTCAATGAGATAATTGTTGATCAATTCAGCTTTGGATTATCCTGAATGTAGAAAACAAGAGGCGACCATGGAAGATCAAATCAACACTGCAAACTCGCGAAAGTAACAAAGAGTAATACACTCTTCTTGTCCACAAGTTTTTATATAGAGAACAAATATTTTCAAAATCAGAGTGTGAATGTGATCCATATGGATCACTTCTACATGATGCCATGTGGATTCTCTTGCAATTACCATAGCTTGTTACCACTCCCCTCACCCTTATTTGGACTATGAGTAACAACACTCAGGTTAGAACTCTTTAGATAGCACTCTTACATTAAACTCAGACTAACTCAAAATTCTGCTAAAGTGCTAACTCCACCCTCACTTCTAAGCAATCCAACACTGAAAGGTGTGATGATATGAGGGAATGATCACCAGCAAGATGTAATCTCTTACCTGATTACTTTACTGATTGAACAACAATATATATAGCTTTCAAACTTAGCTTTGAGTATGAACATACAAATCCGAAATCCCTAATCCAGAGCGGGCGACTCCTTAATCACAAAGGTAACCCTATAGTAAATTACTATTTATCTTTTATAAATCACATCCAATTTACAATTATGGTCTGACTCTAGATTAATTTACAATACTCCCACTTAATAAAGTGGGAGTATTGTAAGCACATAAGCATCATGTCCTTAGTTCGACAATATACTAGTCTAATTATTTTTCCTCTTCTTTCTCCTAAAGAAATCTTCTGACTATAGAGATATGCTTAGTACAAGGATGATGAACTGGATTTTTTGTGTGAGTGCAATAGCTCTAGTGTAATCACACATTAGTATTGTTGAAGCTTCTTGAACAAAATCTAGTTCACTCAACATACTTATGGATCAAACCAGCTCATGAGTAACTAGTGAAGAAGCCATGATTCCAGCTTCTATTATGGACAATGCTAGTGCCTTCTGTTCCCCCAACTAATAGCTCCATTACTCAAAGTAAACAGATAACCACTAGTGGATCTAATGTAGTTCAAGTTATCACCCTAGTCAACTGCAAGACATATCAATGCTCTCTCCATGTGAGGTATCCACCTTCTTGCGTCATAACAAACACCACATCCCTAATGGCATCATGGTTAGCTATCCTCTGCCATCCAAATGGGCAACAAGTCATATGACTACTTGCTGCATCTAAAGTGATACCACATTGTGGAACGATGACTCCCTTCTCGGAAAAGCTATGTTGATAAAAGAGAGAAGAATGTGAACCGTCTTTCATACGGTCTTTCTATTGTACGAAAGGAATGAGGCTTGATAGAGATCCACCAGCATCTCTAAGCTCTCTAAAAATAAATACAGGTGAGATGCTATTAAAAGCGTTCTCAATGTCCACCTGCAAGACAACCCAATCCGGATGGATATCTAAAAGTGCTCTAATACCCAACCATACAGCCTCATGATCTCCTGGTGTGGCGAGTCCAAACTAATGTGAACAAAGATACTCTTGTGTGAGCGATGCTGCAAGACAACGGTACGACTGACTTACCGCAATAAGACCTCTCCAATAGCAATCGATCTGATGCCCCCTATGTACTTCTTCATCGCAAGAAGCCAACTAACACCCAAAACTTGACTAACTGACAACGGAATCTCCCCTCTCGCAATTGATATAGCCACCTGGAACAACTCCGTGAAACCACTAGAGGGATCATCGGCTTGAAAGTTATCTCGAAGATGCTCATAAACCATCCATGAGAAATCCCTTGAGGATAAGCATGGGGCTATGAGAATAGGCAAATAATGATCTATCAAGACATAAAGGCTCCTTTGGTTGATATTCCAAGACCTCTAATGGTATCTCTTCGCCCATGGGTGGATGTAGAAGGCGTCAAGAAGAAATCATCTCCTCAGTAGAACTAATCGTGGATAAAGGATGAAGGGCCTGTGCAACCATGCTATACTCCCCGGCTTGCCCCAAGATCCTACACCATCGCAATCGCTCCCAATCATAAGTATCATGTGACTAAACCCGACTCCTAACCAGTGTAGCCCGAATTGACTCTTCCTGCAATGTAGCCCAATCCACTCCTTGGAATCTCTGAAATCGAGCTGCCTCCCTATGTCCAACACATCCCCCTCTATTATAACGTAGACACCATCGCGAAAGTAATAAAAACAAAAATCACTCTTATTCGTCTATGGGATCACATGCCAACCAATCAAGCGATAAGCGAAAAGCACGTCTAGTCTCTTCATAGAGTGCACGAGAGAGCCTATGGAATAAACGTGGACATGGAAATTTAATCTCAAAAAGCCCTAGAATTGAACCTGCATGGGAAGCTAATCACTTTCACGACCCGATCAGTATATCCAGATTGATCAATGAAAGAATCGATGTAGTCTGTGTGTTCCCTAAAGTGATAAATATCGATGTTGATGTGATCGTCTTTGTCACATTGTTACATGGACAGAGCTTTACTCTGAGAACGCCTGAGCGTCTGGCTGTAGAAGAACTCTCCTCGTCCTCGTGTGAACTGACAATCACCCTCTCTTTCATCTCCTCATGCCCAACTCGTTGTACCCAGTAAACTCCATCGGAAGAAGATCATTGTAACCAACGATTGAACCGTTAACTGTTAACCAAACTTTGCAGAAAAGTATTTTGCAACTATTTACAACTCTCGAGAAAGATTCACATGCAATTTGCTTCTAGATCTTTTGTAACAAATGTCGGACTATACCCTATATCACAAGGCGATATGCAGATCCTTGCGTACAAAAACCACTATAAACTCCAATCCTTTAATCCAATTGCACTCAAATTTCACAACAAAACGACTTATTATCCAAGCTTCAACTCTGTTAAGTTTTATTGACCAATCTTGTTGATACCATGAGTTATGATTGTCGAACTAAATCTTTAATAGTCTGTGCAATCCTGCAATTCAGACTGTGTACACAAATTTCAAACTACTGCTTTGCACTCAAAACTCAACCGATCGAGCTGAAATTTCAATCAAATCACAAATTCGAGTTGTAAACTTTGTCTTTATTGAATCTGATGTGTCAAAGCCTTCATAGAATGCTCAGAATTCACTCAAACTTTCCAATTGGTCCAAATTTTACTCTCCCATTTCAAATCACCACACCGGAGTGTCAACTTGCTCAACCGTCTTCATTCTTGGGCCAAAATCCTAGCTCTCCTCGTCAGCTCTCCAACCATATCCTTCAATCCTAAAAAACTCCCTTCAAAGGCTCAGGAAACATCTCAAAACCCCGAAGAACTCGTCCAAGTGCTCTCATTGGTGTAAATTTTCCAACCAACGAGAATGAAGAGTGCCATTTTGACCACTAGTGGACCAAATTAGCCACAACTAACAAAGAGCTTTACAACTAGCCAAACACACTTCTTAGCCACCATAAAGGTAATATAAGTTGTCACTTATACAAAGTCAAAATAACAACTGGAAACCGGCTAAGTATAAACGGAACAACAAAAGGGACCGGGGAGTTTATAACTTGAGTATAATACTCATCGCCAAAATTCCTAACAATCAACTCCCTATGACTTGCCTTTGATAGACAGGGACCCATGTGTTGAAAGGCGTCACTAACGGCAAGTTCAGGTCCATAATGCTAATATCAAATCAAAACGTAGACTGTTAGGTCCCAAGTCGTATTTGTTGGAAACAATTGGCAGAATGAAAGGATATAGGGAGTTTATCACAACTTCCATAAAGCTATCTCCAAAGTGATACACTAACCACGCCCTAAAGTGATCACGATGTAGACACCGGATGCTTATCACAAACGGGTGAGGTATCGGTATATCTGGAGGATCATACCGCACTCTATCCATGTCCCACGTTGGCTCCACTTCTATCGGATAAGCTCCTTAGTCAGCAACGTTCTAGACCTCCCCCTTTCCTTTCGACTCCAACCATGCTTTATATCCGATAAGGTCCAAGATGATATCCCTTGGATGCTTATCTACATCCTGGCCCTAGGATGACTATCCAACCATGGCCTCTTAACAGCCTTACAATGAGACGCCGGCCATCTTGACCTAAAATATCGTCAAAATATCACCGTCATCTCAACAGCTTTGAAGATGACACATGTCATCATCTTCTCATAGTAGCCGTGTCACAACACAACATCCATCCCCCCTTAACTTGTGCATCCTCCGGTATGCACCAAGGAACTAACCAAAATGTGTGTGGCATCAGATTATGTCCGCCTGATCTACTGATCCCAATAGATCCTTCCCATATGACTCATCTTCACCAAAAAGGTCAAACTCCTCCTCAAGTTGGCCAATGTTGATCTCCTTATTCTGGCTTTTGAAGATCTTGATTCGTTTCCCTGCAATAGGCACCTTCATCTTTGTACCATCCAACTCTCTCAGCGAATAAGTGGCATTGTCATGGACATTGATTACCACATATGGCCCAAACCATCTCTTCGAAAACTTCCTCAAGGTGCTATGTTGGTTATCGAGACTATTGTCATACACCAACACCCAATCACCTTCTTTGATCTCCTTTGGTCTCAACCTATGAATTTTGTCAAATCTGTCCTTACTTCTAAGGCGTGCCTCTTTAAGTCTCTCTATTGCTAATTGTACATCCTCGGTTCTCCTCTCCAGTTGTCAAATGCGTATCGCCAAAAGATCTTCTCTACTCATATTATCCTCCCAAGGCAACACACTCCATGTGAGAATGTTTTCCTCTATTGGCAGAATTGGCTTTTGGCCTTGCATTAATTATGCTGGCATGTAGCCGGTCACAGAGCTATGGGTTGTACGATCAGCCCATAATGCAAATGGTAACAAACAAGGCCATTGTCCAGCCTTCCCCCTACATGACTTCACAATTGCTTTGACAATAGGTGGATGACCCCGTTCACTCTTCGCATTCCCTTCTGGATTGTAAGCGGTTGTGAGAGACAACTTGACTCCACATCTCTCAAAAAAGTCACGTGCTTCTTGAGCATTCAACTCCCCTCGATCAGCGGTCATCTTCCCAACACATCCATAACGACACACGACGTCCTCCAAAAGAAATCTGCAAACCCCTTCTGTTGCTTTCGACCGTAACGCTCTCCCCTCCACTTGATTGGATAGATCCTCCCTCGCTAACACCAGGTACCTCATCTGCCCTACTCCCATTGGCATGACCACTAAATCCACAACCCACTTGTAATGGATAGCAAGTGGATATGTAGGATGCAAACCATCACGGTGTCGGATTCTAGAATACATCTGACACGTCTCACAAGTCTCCACAAATCCCACCACATCTTTGTAGATGTTCTTCCACCAATATCTCTCCTTCAATTTCATGAAAGTGGCGTATATACCCCTATGGCCTGCCCATAAGCTTTCATGAAACTCTCGCATCAATTCTCGTTGAACGTCCTGTCCACAAATCACACGTTGTGGCATATCACCCTTCCGCTTTGGTCTCTTCCATAGGTATCCATCCTGCAACATGTAGATGTAGGCTTTCCTCCTTACATGTTTGAACTGGTGATCACTCCAACCACTATGTCGTGCAAGTGTACTTAGATATTTTCCAATATCTAACCACTCAGCCTCATACAAATCCTCGAAAAACAACTCCAAACTTTGTGCTACTCCTTGCTGATGAGCCACAGAATAAAACGTCGTTCCTACATTATCAGTATCATCAATCATCTCTTCTTCTCCCTCATATCTAGCTCTTGATAACATATCTGCCACCTTGTTATCCTTCCTTGCCACATGCTTGAACTCCGGATTAAGTGTCTTGATGTAAGCTATCCACCTCAACATTGCAATATCTGGTGTATTGCAATTGGTGATCATCCCCATCAATGGTAAACAATCCGTCTCAACAATCACATGTGCTCCAATCAGGTAGTTTGTCTTGGACTTCATAGCTGTAACAACACCCCACAACTCCTTCTTTACCTGAGGATAACTTCGTTGTCTTTCACTCAAGACCTTGGCTCCAAATCTCACAACATAACCAAAGGGGGTGAGAAGGACAAAGGGAAGATATCAGCTTACAAACTACAATAGGATATTGAGGCGGCAACATATTTGAAGGGAGTATTGGATGAGAGGATTTTGAATACCAAGGTAGAGTTTACCTTGAGAGAGATACTTGGAATAGCAAAGAGGGAGTTTCATGATGTTATCATTAATATGATCAAGAGGAAACGACACATTTCCAATGATACTGCTCTACTTCATGCTATGGGTACAAAGGTAACAAGGGATGAAGAAAATACGTTGGTAGAGTGTTGTGGATTGAAATCTCAGAAGGTTCGCTTTGAGGATGAGGCAAAAGAAGAAGGTGTGAAGGTGTCTAGCCACTAATTGATCATGGATCGGAGATCAATATAATGTCAAGAGAGCTCTACATGAAGGGGAAGTGGCCCATAGACACCAATCATGGTTGGGTGATTAGGGCAGCCAACAATACTCAAGGAGACTTGTATGGAGCGTGCCCTGATATTCCGGTGAAGGTTGGAGATGTAGTAGCTAACCAGAATTTCTTCGTGCAAGACTCTCCATCATACCCATTGATTCTTGGGCAACCTTACATCATAGCACTGAGGATGGAGACAAGAGTGCTTGATAATGGATCGGCATATACACGAATTCACAACCAAGATGGAAAGTGGTTAATGCAGTTTCTAACAATTCCAGAAAATCATGAGAGAAATGGCATAGGTTGAGAGAGGGAACTTTCCCAAAATCTGAAGATTTTGGAGAAGTACCGCTGTAGAGAGAGGATATAGTGGTACGGAGGAGAATTGGTCCCATTCCCATATTCGTGATAGTCACTTGATTCACCGGTTGCATGTCTTGAATGAATCGTAGTGATCCATTCTTTTTTGGCACTGTAAACCAACGGCTGGAATATGGTGCAAATGACGGCTCCAAAATCCTTATCTTCATCTTTTCCTTCAACAACTCAATGAGTTTTGGAAGATGGGCCCTAGGTACGGGAATTGGCCTCAAGTCCCAAGGCGCATGAGGCACAGTGAAAATGATCATGGGAGCTACCACATTAGGATCCACACACCAGATCTCCTTTGCTTCAAAAGCGAATGCTTTTCCATGCCTAGAAAGCATCTCTTTGAAACATCTTTCCTCATTTGCAAGAAGGAAACCATCTGATCCAACCTTCAACTCCTTCAAAGTGGTTTCAGTAAACTTGTGTCCCATTTTACTAGGATCCCTCAAGCTACTTTCTCTACTCGCTTGCTGCACCTGTTCCCTTGAATCATTGGGTAAAGGAACAGCTATTGGTTTCACCTTCTTATCAACCGTTTTATACGTGGTATCCACTCGAACTTCAGGTGCTTGGAATGCCTCGATAGTGGAATAGAGCTCTCTAGAGTGAACCTCCACTATCTTATCCTCATCGCCAAATCCAATCTCCACCATCTCCTTCAACGGATCTCCCAACCCAAACTCCTCATAAACTCCTGATATACACTCATCTTCCTCAAGAAGCTTCAGATCTGCAAGTTTCTCTTCATGTCTGCGCAATTCCTTCTTCTCTCATTTCTTCAAATCAGAAACCTCCTTGTATGTAGCATATCCATCCCGCGAAAGTCCCACCAACCCTATACAATAGGTACCTTTCTCTCATGTAGGTGAGAGTACCTTCTTCTCCGTACCACTATATCCTCTCTCTACAGTGATACTTCTTCAAAATCCTTAAAGTCTTCAGATTTTGGGAAATCTCTCTCTCTCAACTGCGCTTTATTCCTCTCATGATTTGCTAGTACCGTTAAAAACTGCATCAACCGCTTTCCATCTTGGCTGCGAATTCGTGCATACGCTGATGCATCATCAAGCACTCTTGTTTCCATCCTGAGTGCTATGATAAAGGGCTGTCCAAGAATCAATGGGTACGATGTAGAGTCTTGCACAAAGAAATTCTGCTTAGCTACTACATCCCCAACCTTCACCAGAACCTCATGGCATGCTCCGTACAAGTCCCCTCGAGTGTTGTTCGCTGCCCTGATCACCCAACCATGCTCAGTGTCTATGGGCCACTTCCCCTTCTTGTAGAGCTCTCTTGACATGATGTTGATCTCTGACCCATGATCGATCAATGCCAACACCGGTTCCTTCAGATCCCTGAGCTTTACAAGCGTTTCAGTAGTCGGCCTTGCCCAATGCGGCCGGGTGAAGTGACTAGACACCCTTGCACCTTCCCCCTTGGCCTACTCAAAACGGACTTTCTGAGATTTCAGCCCACAACACTCCACCAATGCATCCTCTTCATCCTTTGATACCTTTGTACCTAGTGCATGAAGCAGAGTGGTTTCATTGGAAATCTGCCGTTTCCTCTTGATGGTAATGATGATAACATCATGAAACTCCCTCTTGGCTATACCAAGTATCTCCCTCAAGGTCAACTCTACCTTGGCACTCAAAATCCTCTCCTCCAAGACTCCCTTCAGATCAGTCGCCACTTCAATATCGGATTGTAGCTTATACGCTGGTGATTTGTCCTTTTCCTTCTCACCCCACTTTGCCCTTTCCTTGGACCTTGAAGGACCAGCTTCCTCCATAACATGATCAGGTGGAAGAGGTGTATCAGGTCTAATACGATCTCTAGCCAACCCCTTCAACGAGAGTCCTTCACCAGAACCTTCCTCTTCACTCCGTCGCTTTTCTTCCACCGATGCTTCATATTGAGTCTTGGCAATATAAGCATGAACTGACATGCTTTCTACTGGATCATCCCATCCAGTACTAGCACGAATCTTTGCTGCTGTTCTCAAAAGAGTTTCTCTAGCTACTTTCCCCTTTTCCATTGTAGCGAGAGCACTTGACCATAGACCATTGAATGGTAGTTGTCCCTCAAACTCCTCTCCTTCTCCTCTAACCTTAACGCCATAGCTAAAAGCTTCAACTGATGCCACCGCATGTGCACTATGGTAATCATCCACAATCTTTCTCATCCCTCCTTTACCAAAATTGGTTTGGATGATTGCCCCGGTGTCCTTGAGGGTTACCTTCCCTTCTTTCCAAAAAATTTCTCCACTTTGCAATGTTTGTGCAAAGTCCCCGCAATCTCTTCGTGCATGATCAGTGCTATCACACCATATGGACCGTTGCACATACGCTTGCTTGGTGGGGGTCTTCTTCTCCCCTCCCCTATCCTTCTCCTCTAGCATTGCAAATTTGATCTTGAGCTCCTTCATCCCACGCACGATCTCATCAATGGCTGATTCCTCTTTCCTTGAGTTCACAACCGGAGCTTGGACATTGGCAGTTGGAACAATCTGCCTAGAAATAGGTGTTGGGGCAACAGAAGCAGCTGTTTGAAGAGGCCTCCTCGTCACAATCTTCTCTCTCCTTCTTTCTCTCTTCGCCAAGAGTCCAACTGCCTCCTCCACATCCTTCCAACTGTCTGTTAGTCCTTCTTCCTCATTTTTGTCTTCAAGAAACAGCTCCAGCTTCTCTTGCAACTCAACATCAGCAGCTCGGAGAAACAACTCTGTTTTATGTGACTCCAAGGTGATCTTCTCCAATCGAGACAATTGTGAGAATTGTCTCTCAAACTCCCTAAGAAGCTCACTTGCATGAGACTTCTTATTGGGCCTTTCGACCCACTCCATGAAGGACTTCTTAGTGACTCTATCAGAGTCTTCTAAGAAGTACTCATCTCTCAAGGCACGAGAATACGTCTCCCAATCCTCACCAAATTGCACCTATATGGATCTCACATGATCTCTAATCTCTGGCACCACAGCAAGACGGAACATCTCGATCATCTCCTTCTCTGGGACACGGTTCAACTCCATTTCCTTGACGTAATACCTCAAGTACTTTGAGACATCCCTCCCATCAAACTGATCCATCTTCCCTACTACAGCTTGCAACGCCCTTGTGGCTAAACTCTCCCTCCGGTCTTGTAATTGTTGTTGTTGAAGGAAGAGTGTGAACGCTTGAAACATCTCCGCTTCTTGCGGATCAAGTTGCACCTTAGGTATTTCGTTTGCTCTGCTCGACCCCTCCCCACTCATTGTAACCGTCCTTATGATCTTGAACACCCACTCAACTTGCTGTCGATGAAAAGCCGCCTTGATCGTTGACCCCCTCCAATTCCCCAAGTACTCAACTTCCCGTTTCTACCTAAACTGATCTAAACCTAGAGCCCCGTGGTTTATATCTAATGGATAGGGCAACCTAACCTGTCATCACCGCAAGCACTCTTGGGAGAGTTTGTCATCACCTCCAACTTCTCACAAGAGAAATACACAACACGTACTAGAGTGGTAACCGGTGATCAAGTCCGAAGCACTCCTATGGAATCAAGCGCCCACACAAAGCCCACACAAAGCCAGCACAACAAGAAGCGAGTATGGAGGGGATCCGAACACAGGAAGCAAACATCAACACTCCATACTTAAATTCCCAACCCACCCACGACTGACTCTCGCCATCAATTGGCATTTGACATATCATAAATTTCAATGTTCTGTATTTATGCCAACACTATAGAGTCCTTATAAATCCAATTTCTAACTAATTTAATATCTCAAGCCCAAACAACTTGAACTTGCACCTTATCTCTCAAGGCTAATTGACAATCTGAGCTTGCAATCTACACCTTCTAAACTTGAAACACAAAACTATAAACCGAAACTCATGAAATTGTAAACTCGCAACAAGAGAACTAATGAAAGCTCCTCCACCTCAGAGATTTCACGTCGAGTTCACCACCTATGTCACATGGACAGAGCTTTACTCTGAGAACGCCTGAGCCTCTGGCTGTAAAAGAACTCTCCTCGTCCTCGTGTGAACAGACAATCACCCTCTCTTTCATCTCCTAATCTCTCCATGCCCAACTCGTTGCATCCGGTAAACTCCATCAGAAGAGGATCGTTGTAACCAATGATTGAACCGTTAACTCTAAGCCAAACTTCGCAGAAAAGTTCTTTGCAACCATTCATAACTCTCGGGAAAGTTTCACATGCTCTTTGCTCCTAGATCTCTTGTTAAAAATGTCAAACTATACCCTGTATCACAAGGCAATATGAACTCAAACCACTATAAACTCCAATCCTTTGATCCAATTGCACTCAAATTTCACAAGAAAACAACTTATCATCCAAGCTTCAACTCTGTCAAGTTTTATTGACATGCCTTTGGTAGACAGTAGTGATGGACAGGGATCCATGTGTTGAAAGGCGTCACTAACGGCAAGTTCAGGTCCATAATGCTAATATCAAATCAAAACGTAGACTGTTAGGTCCCAAGTCGCGCCGTTGGAAACAATTGGCAGAATGAAAGGATATGGGGAGTTTATCACAATTTCCATAAAGCTATCTCCAAAGTGATACACTAACCACGCCCTAAAGTGATCACGATGTAGACACCGGATGCTTATCACAAACGGATTGGGCATCGGTATATCTGGAGGATCATACCGCCCTCTATCCATGTCCCACGTTGGCTCCACTTCTATCGGATAAGCTCCTTAGTCAGCAATGTTCTAGACCTCCCCCTTTCCTTTCGACTCCAACCATGCTTTATACCCGATAAGGTCCAAGATGATATCCCTTGGATGCTTATCTACATCCTGGCCCTAGGATGACAATCCAACCGTGGCCTGTGACCTCCGGGCTGACTCTCACTCAGGTTTACCTCCGATGGCTTTTTGGAAGCTCATCATGAATCTAGAAGAACTTAGTCCCACCCTATGACCATGACCTTATTGCTCACTTTTACACAAACTCTCAATGTCCAAGCTCCATTATGCACATTATCACCATGAGTAAGATATCTCTCAAAAGGAAAGGGATACTTTGGTTATCAAAGTCTTCATTGAATCAAGGCTCCACTCCGAACATGACGTCTCCAAGAACCAAGCTTCCCAAAACTAAGATCACCACACTATCTTCTCCCAAAACTAACTTCCATAGAAAAACTACTTGAGAGGTGATTCTCAACCTCTCTATTTATACTACTTAGAATCTTACCCTAGTAACTACAAATAATCACCATGTAACTTCCTCTTACCAAGTTTAAACGAGGTAGAGATCACAACCCCCAATAAAAAGGGTACATGGCAACATGCAATTGGTCTACTTGGATCTTCTAGAAGCCCAACTACTCCCTATTTGACTTCTAGCGTACCAAGTCAATTTAGATATACTTACATTTTATCCTATATGTACAACCCTGGGTCTTTTAGGCCTCTTAACAGCCTTACAATGAGACGCCGGCCATGTTGACCTAAAATATCGTCAAAATATCACCATCATCTCAACAGCTTTGAAGATGACACATGTCATCATCTTCTCATAGTAGTCGTGTCACAACACGACAACGTGTGCATCCCAAGTGGTCCAATCATAATCTTTGTGCATCTTTCCCACGTGGGTCTTTACCTCTTGTGAGATTAAGATAGTATGACATACCGGACATAGTGTATCACACACTATTTTTTACGGCCCCATGAGGGAAAATGAAACTATAGCTAGCACAAAAAGAACGATAAAGACACCGAACACTCCATCATGTATCTACTCCCACCTGCAGAACCATAACCCCCTAACACCCCACCTCACATGCGAAAATGCTAACTATGAAAATACTAAAATCTAGAAGTATTTATAATTTTTTTTCCAATCTCCATAATTTTCCAACTAGGTCCCGATAGAACCAATACATGACAATGTACAAATTGGAACCAAAAAAATATCCAACCCATATGTCTAATTTAATAAAATTCATTTAACATTCACTCAAAACATTAAAAAAATTAAAACACTCATATTTTATATTTCCATGGTCTTCAATTTAGATTATATTAGTATCTAGTTTAGATACGAATGGAATCTAAATTGAAATAACTAGAGAACTGATTATTCATTCTCTCCATATTTAGCAAAGTGTAGCAATATGCAAGAAAATATAATACCCTATCCAACTCTCTTCTTCCCTATACCCTCCTCCTCTGCGAACCTCTTACTAATTTCGCGGGTGACCAACAAGTGTAGTTGTTGAATCTTCAACGTACACCTTGTAAGAAAGTACAGAACAACGAGTTATGTACTTTCCATTGTTCCTCCCATGAAAAAACATTTAAAGAGCCTATCATCTGATAGTCATATGTAGGAGTGAAGATCCATACAGATATCATCCCTTTACATTCATCGTTCATTCAGCGATTCTCAAAGTCTGATTTCCTCGTAGTAATGATGGACCAGATTACTACGACGGCCGTGATTTCTGCATTCACTAGCTGGTCTGTGCAGACTGGTGGAGCACTGTTCTTCATGTACGTCCTTCTCAAGGTTCTCGAGAGAGTTAGACATACGCCCGGGAAATGACCTCCTGGCCCTCCAGCGTTGCTGCTGATCGGCCATTTCCATCACATACTAGCTGGGTTGCCTCACCAGTCACTGGCCAAACTCGCTGAAAAGTATGGACCCATAATGTGGTTGGAACTTGGATCTGTAAGCGTTGTGGTGGTATCTCCCTCGGATGTGGCTAGGGAGACTTTCACAACAAAAGGTAAGGATCCAGTGTTTTCTCCGTTGAACAACCACTTTGCCTACTTCGCAAAATCTGTACCATGGAACTATTCTTGACGAAGGGCATGGATGCAATTCAGGTACAAAACTTATCTTAATTGGATCTACCTTATCTTGATTGGATATAACGTTCTTCACTAGTTCTCTGTGACAAGCTGTAGGCTGGGACTCTTGGATCTACAGGCGAGATGTTTGACCTGATAGGAGCTGTCGATCTTTTGTTCACAGGACTGTCAAACTTCAATGCGGTGGCTGAAAGACTTGTTCAACTCTGCCAAGGGCTTATTTTGAATCACCTTTCTGTCCTCATGAAGGACGCCGAAATTTTAAGTCTTCTTTTACTGCAGATTTCTACTACAGAGTGAAAATTATAATTGTGTTCTTGGCTTTCTTGTACGTCACAACAAGCTGCATTAGACTGTGTGAATCACATATATCTTTCCAAAGTGGAGGTTATTGATCGATTCTCTTCTTGTTACCAGCTCATAGTGTGTCGAAATTATTCTGCACATGTTTCTTTGATGTTTCGTCGTCGAAATTCACAAATCCCTTAGTGAACCGGGTGCAGAATGAGGTCATTTTCCGATCACCAACGTTTGCTACTGGATTGTGCAGGATTTAAGGCGAGAGATGCTTTTCAACTTGATTCGGACAGCTTTCGAACAGAGTAATGCCAATCTTTTTTTGAATTTAGCTGATATAATGCACGATCAGTTCCTGGCCATGATCACCCGTATGCTTTTTCGAATGCATGCACGTGCTGAAAACAAGGAACTCCTTACTAATATCCATAAAGTATCAAATACACGATGGTTCGTACTAGGAGAGCTCTTCCCTTTGCTAAAGCCGCTGGATTTGGGTGGACATGTTGAGACTATGAAGAATTTCTCGGCAAGATATTCGGACCTTATGGATCCCATCATGAATGAACACCTGAAGAACAAATCCAATTGAAAGTCAAATCGTGAACAGGACTTCATCGCGTGCTGTTGGCTATGAGCGCTGTCGATGAATCCAAAGAAACCAGCAAATTTACAGGGTGTATCAAATTCTTTCTTCTGGTGTATGCTAAGTCCTGGCTTTGTTCGCTCGAATAATCTCATGTCGATTTTCTTCATTCTGGCATTGCTAATCAACGATGAATTGTAAGAGGTGAAGTAAGGGTATTTCAATGTACTCAAGTAGGATCCATCAATATCTGCGCGCATCAGGTAATCACAAAAGTATGTCGTCTCAAAGTAAGAGCACTGAACCTCTCAATTCTTCCTTCGGGAATGGCAAAATTTACAGGTGACAGCAATTGGAACGGAGATAATATTCTAAGGGTGGAGCTGGCAATACTGCGTTCGATCTGAGAAGCTGAAATGCTCATACTAACAAATTCCCATATCCTCACCCGTTGTATCCCACATTCTCACCAGTTGTATGATGTATGCACAAGATTGCTAATATCCGTGAATCTTCAATCAGGATTTGATCATCGGTGGAACTGAGACTACCGCTGATATAATAGTTTGGGCGATGACTGAGCTTCTGTGGCATCCCGACCTCATGGAAAGAGTTTGGAATGAGCTGGACGACGTGATCGGTAAAGAAAGGTTGGTTGAAGAGGCAGAACTCGAGAAACTGGAGTATCTGCAGGCAGTGATGAAGGAAAAGCTTCGGCCACCGCCAGTCGGTGTTTTGGGAGTTCCTCACATGTCGGTGGAGGCAACAAAAGTGGCAGGATACAATATCCCCGCCATCACCCTGGTCATGGTGAATCTTTATGCCCTTGGCAGAGATCCGAAGGATTGGAAAAATCCTTTGAAATTTGATCCTTCAAGATTTATAAATAACTCTTTGAATGTGAGAGGGCACCATTATGGGGCTCTGCCGTTCGGTGCTGGACGAAGGAGATGCCCGGGTGGAATTTGGCGCTCCTCTCTGCGGTGCATAATCTTGTACATTCTCCCTTCCCGAAGACTTGAGTCACCTGGATATCGACGTTGAAGAGACCTTCGGAACGTCCGTAGTGAAGCAGAATCCTTTGAAGCTCCTCATCAAACGACGACTGCCTCCGGATGTCTACCCAAAGGCAGAATTCAACGTTTCTGGCGTATAAAGTATGAACGTTTGAATACGTACTGCAGCCCAAAGTACTGGAGAGAAACTATAGGAAAAAAAATCAGTTTCTTCAGACATGCCTGTATAGAAAAGCGTTCCCTCCTCCTTATGTATCTTCGTCAATGACCTTGCAATTGGAATCATTCGTTTCTGTGAATAATTGAAGGATAATATGCATATGCATCATGTGATATACAAACATTGTTATGTACATAAATCACTATCTTTACTTCTGTTCTTTGTTTTCCCTTAAATTCCTGGCCATCAAGGAAACGGGTCCAGATATTGTCCATATTACAATGCATACTGATGCATCGGCCGATGTTTCTAGGCTCGAAATCTCAATCTTCTTATCATGTGCAGTCAAAGCATATTAGATCCTCATCGATTCGACTGAATCCAGAACTCAGCAAGAGTAATATAACTCTTCGATATGGGTGTGGTAGATACGCTTGAGAAACAGTCGAATGATACAATGAGATATAAAGTCCACGGGGATAAAAGAGGACCATGGGACCTCGTGAAACAAAGACTAAATATTTCTAACTTGACAATCTGATGGATATAATATGCAAGCCTTATCTGGTTAAAGCCACATAAGAAATCAGTAACTCTGTAAGTCATCGGCAGTAAAATATCTTGAAAGCTAGCTCTGGTGGCGGAAGGAAAACCAAATCTGAACAACAAGCACTAGTTATCATCAACCTCCATGCAAAAAACATAATTTGGACACTTTCTCATGCTTAGAACACTTTATCACTTGTTATTCTCATTGGCTAGAGAGTGTGAACCTGTCATGCAACGAACAACTGCATGACGAGAAGACATGCTCATCTTAACGGTTAAGTATGAAGAAAGAACATAGAAGTAAACAGGATTTGTAATAAGCTTGTAACGTATGAAACGTTCACCATCCGCATAGTCATTGGTTATCCCCTCATCCACCTTCTATCCTCTGCAGACCAGGTAATTTCCAGATTTCGTTTTTGAATCCACCATGGGTGTTTGATGGGATGAGTTCATTAACCAAGATTCTTTTCAGCCAAGATTCCCAAAGCGTAAATGGATTTGGCATGGAGATATACATCTTGGCAGATTTCATGTGGAAAGGTAGGTTTATTACTTGTAGAGTTTAAGCTTTTTTGGGTAGTATTGGGCACTTTCCGCACTTTTTGCTATCTACCTGGTTTGTGATTGAGGATAGATACATCCTTGAAATTTATGCAGAGGATGTGGAGGAGATCATTTTCCCTCCACATCCTTCTCATCCAAATTCACTATTATAGTAGACAACAGATGCTTTGTCTGTGGAGTCATGACATGAGCTCCTATTCTTTTCCTCTTTGCCCATTGATTGGACTAAAGGCATACAGTTTATCATGATGGACTCACAATTTTAGCTCACTCTACACTCTCTCTTAGTGGATCTTACCATTCCTTTTACTACTAGGCTTTGTCTACGCTCTTGCTCATGCAAGTGTGCAGGCTTATGGATCTTGGTAGGACTTTCCAAATCGCACCAACTACATTCTCTATAGCAATGTGGTTTTGCCCTAGCTTGGTCCACCCATCTGTGAGTGTGCTATTACCTTAGATGCAGTGGGGTCTATATGACTTGCACATTCGGAGCACAAAGTATAATTACCCATGATGTCATTAGGGATGTGGTGTTTGTTGTGGCACAAGAAAATGGATGTTTCACATGAAGGGAATGTTGTTATATTTTGCAGTCAACTTGGGTTAAGATAGACTTATACTTGATTTAGAAGTACCTCCTTTCTATATCATACATTGTGACTACAAATCTTACACATGATTATCCAGCGGCTAGTGGAGCGGCATGCAGAGAAATCTACTCTTTGTTCCTTAAACTTAGAGTTATATGGAGTTTTGGACGCCAACTTTGACATTTTTTTGAGAGTTTTTTGAGAGAATATACAAGATTCTACAATACAAGGTAACATGGGTATCACTTTCTTTTCTTTATCATATTTTGTAGTACACGGTTTATGAGACAGAGTAAGATAGCTTACCATACTATGCAACATGGTTATTACTTTCTTTATCATATTTTGTACCTTATTTTAGATACCGTTTATCCATTCCTATACAGAAAAT
Organism: Marchantia paleacea; assembly: GCA_014180765.2. Lineage (NCBI taxonomy): Eukaryota > Viridiplantae > Streptophyta > Marchantiopsida > Marchantiales > Marchantiaceae > Marchantia > Marchantia paleacea. The sequence goes on from MUAA02000005.1 coordinate 430,437, forward strand.
AATGGCTGATGCAATCAAATTCTTCATATGCTCGAGTAGTATGTAGACGGTTTGGTTTAGATAGTTTTGATATCTTAGGTGCAGTAGGAAATATTGTGATACTATTAGAGCCTAGCGCCATCGTACCCCCTTGGTTTCATTCTTGTACTATTTGATGGGGTCTTCCCATCTTTTTTGCTATGCTACTCGCATCTTACTTACAAATTAATGGAAAGAACAAGGAATTAGAAACAGATTTAACATTTTTTAAGAATTACAAGAGTATGAACGAGACTTTCATTAAATAACAGTGGGAGTGAAAATTTTAAAATTCGGACAAAATTCCTTTCAAAGAAGAAAGCTCTTAGCTTGTGATGTCAAAATGTTTGAAAAGATTTCTTGTTATTTGTAAAATTCAATATCTTAAATTTTCTAGAAGTTTCTTAAAAATATAAATAGATCACTAACTCTCTTAAACCACAGATCCGAATACAAGGGGCGTGAGGGCCCCTTGTAACCCTGGGGTTTAAGATAGTTAATGTTCTATTTCTATTTTTAAGAACCGCCCCACATCTTTCATTCACACAAAAAATCCAGGAGTGTCTTGACATGAAAAATTGAATTCTTGATTCAAAGCAAATACTTGTTATATGTGATCAATCAGGACCTCCGGAAATTTTAGGTCCTGATATCTCTATCAGGACCTAAAATTTGATGCTTTACAAAATATTATTTTTTTTAAATTCAAAGAGTAAATTATTATGTTTTCATTTCAAAATTGAAATGTCAACCATTTTATTGATAAGAAATTTTATCAAATCAATATTATAAAAACATATTTAAAATTAAATTTATAAAAATGAAAATATTAATAAAATTTTGAATGTATAAATATTAATAAATGAATAAGTAGATAACATATTTTTTAAGAAATTTATCTCAATATTTTAAATTATAAGTTCTTTCAAAAAATATGAAAAATATAGAACTTTGAAAAAGATCTAAGTTTATATCAGATTACAAAAATTTAGGGAATAAACATAAAATTTTAGTGCAATGAAGTTGTGGAAATTTTTTGTGAGGGGTTGTCCATGCTTTCGTTCATTTATTCAAAAATAAAAATAAATATATTCAAAATCTATGAGAGGGTTTCAGATAAATATCCAACATTTGAAAAGAATTTTTTGTTTGGTTTTTTAAAAACTTTTTTATGGTTAATTTTTTAAGGCTAAATAGACAAGTTTCGAAGTATCGGCTGAGTATAAAACGAAAAGAAGTGTGCAGCCGGGTTGGCTCGGCTGCAGACAAGAAAAAAGAGTGCATTGCACAATCAAGACAGAACCTGTGCAATTTGATCACAATGCGAAGTCGAGATAACCAGGCTTCGTAGTTACAATTGAACAATTGGAGGTTCTCCGGGTGTGCCATGTGCACAAAACAATCACATGAACAGCTGTGCAAAGAAGCAGATGAGCAACTGATAATACGGATATAATAAGAATACAAAGCCCGATTTGATCACTGCACAGATCTTCCGGTATTTGTAGCAGAAGAAATATTCTAGATATATATATATAAATAAAGGTTTGGTCAAACACAAAAGGGCATTGATGCTTTTCTTTCAGCTTCATCTCACACTAAAATCAAAGAATGTGTCTAGATTTATTTAAATCATTACTTAGTTCTTTGATGCAAAAATAATAAATTTTATAACTTTTTTGTTTATAAACTTCTAAATCACAATTTATATGAAAATGACTATTGCAAACGTTTAAAGATTAAATTTTTTTGAGCTTGATTTATTTCTTCATGAAAGATAATATGACTTTCTACCAAACAAGGAAAAGTTTTTACGAGAACTTTTTTTTCCTTGTAATAGTAAGTTCATTTGGAAGCAACAAGATGAGAAGTCAACAACAAACTATTATTTCATCCTACTAGTCTCAAAAAACTTCTTTCCATGAAAACTACATATGCTCAAACATCTGGGTTATTCAAGTCCAAATCTTCATTTCACTCTCTCGACGAATAGCTGAAGATAAGTCTAGATCTCTACCATATACTAAAAAGTACGGTGAAATTGACTCTAGAGAAGCTTGCCGAATAAATTGATAACCCATGGCCAACCATGGTAGCTAGATGTCCTAGTTTCCCGGATGAACTTTCTCCAAGCCAAACTTTCTTAGTCCTCTCTTCACGATCAGAACAACTCTCTCTGCTAGAAAATCAGCCTCGGGATGATCTCTTGAGATAGTACAATGATCAATTATGCTCGATCATACAAATCTTGAAACTCCTCCAAAAACTCAATACCATGATTAGTCAAGACTTCCGCTAGTGCACCTAATCGGCTAAGCATCATAGCTAAGATCGTATAAGTTGTTTCCTCACTTGAATTGTCAAGCAATGCCACCAACTCAATCCACTTGGAGAAGTGCTTCACCATGAGCAACACATATCAATGATTTTGTATAGTCAATAGCAGAGATCCTGCAAAATCCAAGCTCCAATGATAACCAAGTCCCATAATCGATAGATGATGTAATTATGATGTAGGGGCATTGAATGATGTTCAAACACGATCAAATACCGTACAACTAGCCAGAAACTACATATGGTATGACATAAGTACTCTATCTGCTCCTGAAATAACTTACACTTTCCAGAATGCAACTTGAGGCCATCAGCAATCAATCTCTCAACTTTCTCATGCAAATGTATCTCATGCTTCATCAATGTAGCACCATATACAAGAATATCATGTACCTCCGCATGTAGGCTCGGCACTCATCAACTCATGCTAGGATCCTATCCATTACTCTTTGGAACTGATCAGGTGCATTCTTCAACCCAAATGGTAAGAACTTCCAGTGATGCAACACATCCTTGCCATGCAAATCAATTGCCCAAAAGGCTGTCTTGGCCTTATCCTCATCTTGAATCCACATAAATCCAATGTACTGAAAACCTTTGCATGCCCAACTGCAACAAAGATCTCCTCAGGTGTAGGCATAAGATATTGATCAGATTTTGTCTATCGATTGATAGATCGGTAGTCATCACACATGCATATATTTGTATAATTACCATGTTTATCCTTCTTGACTAGCATCACCACAGCATACGCATATTTTCCATATGATATCTCCACTAATCCAGCCTCAAGAAGGTCTTCACAGCTCTTTGGGATTAGATTTCTCTCCATATCGTTTTATTGATAGGGACGACGGAAGATTGGTTTATTAGTTGTCAAGTCAATTCGTATACTACGTCCCTTCAAACAGCCTAATCCTTCATACTAAAGGCAAAAAAGTTTCTGAAACTCCTTAGAAACCTCCACACCCTACGTCTTTCTTCTCTTGTCACTTTGGGACCAATCTCAATATCCCAAATCTCCTCTACATTGACACTAGAGATAGAAGACGTAGTATGTGGTTGCTAAACGATAACCTCTTGAGCATACAACTTTTTCTACTCTCTCATACCAAGCTCCACTATCTTAGTGTGAACAACTCGAGTAGCTCTACGTGTTGCCTTTGAAGTTGTATCTTAAGGTCTTTAGTGGTAACTAGTGCTTGCTCCATGCAAAAAACTCCAACCATACTCGAAGAAGACTCTACCTCTGCTTTTCTAACATCCCCATATGACCAAGGATGAGATCTTGAGCACTTCTTACCCCCAGCTTTTGCCTCCATCATCTCGGTAAGCAAAGAACTTACCAATGGTCTTGCAGTCACACATGAGGATCACATGCATCTCTGCTCAGCCAATCCAAGTCTCACAATCCATTTCAAACAGCTGAGGTCCATAGCTTGATCCAACACCTGATGTTATGATGCCTCTGACAATGTAGATACTAGTGTAGTACCAGTACAAAATCCCATAGCTCGCTCTCTCTCCCGCTGCAAGCGAGATTCCATACAAGTCCAGGTCTTCCATCTCTGTAGGCATAGAAACCTAGATAACTCACCAACGTGGATAATGCAGCTCTTAGCTGACCCACAAGATTCACCACTACCATGGGTGACTTATCAGCATAGAGCACTGCTTGTGAATGTCTACCCACATCCAAAATACTCTCCACTGTGAGATGTGAGGGACTCTTCACTCGTCATCACTTGTGCACATGGATCATCCAACAAGAAAATATTATTCAAAATGTATGCCGGTGAATATGTCTGTTGTGACTAGAGAGATTGTTACACAAATAACAACTCCAAAAAATATGCCTAAACCTGAATCCTATAGCCCATTATCATTACCATCCCATGTGTGCTATTGACATGGCCATCCAGCAATAACCAAATATATGCTACCATGCCGAGCAAGGAAAAGCCTGCTAATATACTTGAATTACTAACAATGGTAGAAGATATGGGTATTGTCGCATCAATTGTGCCACATGGCGTTGTTGCAAAGGACAATTCTTCGCTCTCCCTAGCGCCTGGCTGTAGAAGAACCATCTAGAACCTTGTGTGAGTTGACTATCCTTTTTTCCTCTCCTCATCACTCCACATTACAACCGGTAAAACTTTATCGGAAGAAGATTATGATATCCAATGATTCGACCAATAACTTTCTCTCAAACTTTACTGAAAATTGCTCCACAACCCTTACTATGACTCAAAAAAGTTTCAGATGTTTTTCACTGATTGATCTTTCAAAACAATTGGTGATTTACCCACTAAATCACAAGGTGATATGCAGACCCCTATGTACAAAACCCATCACACATTCCAATCCATCACTCTAATTGCTTTCAAATTTCATGAGAAGGTTACTTATCATCCGAACTTTAACTCTAAAAAGTTCTATTGATATACCTTTCTACTATCAAAAGATATGTTCAATGTACTAAATTTATGATAGTAATTGTAATCCTACAACTCTGACTGCTTACACAAACTTCAACCTATCACTCTATACTCAACTCTCGTCCAATCGAGTCAAAACTTCAATCAAAACACAAGCCAGGGTTGCAAATTGTATCTCTATTAACTTAGATCTCCCAAAACTCTTGTCAGATTCTCACAAACACTCCAAATACACTCAAAGATCGTAATTTCTCTCTCTAACTTTGAATCACCGTTTCAGAGTAACAATTCCTTCAAATCCATCCATTCTTGAGCCCACGTTGTAGCTCGTCTTGTCAGCTTTCTAACGCTATCCTCAGATTTCCAAATGTCATAGTGGAAGGTCTCCAAAATCCCTAAAAACCTCGAAAAGTTGCCCAAGTGCCCTCATTGGTCAAAACTACTAGACCAATGGGAATGGAGAATGCTATTTTGACCTATCGTGTGGCCAAATTAGTTGCATTTTAACTGAGAGCTTTACAACTATCCTAAAAACACTACTTAGACCTCCTATACACATTATGAGTTGTCACTAATAAGAGTTAAAATGACAACTTGAAACCAGCTAAGTATACCCAAAAGCGATCACGATGAAGACACTGGATGTTGATCACAAATGAACTCGACAATGCTACATCTTGAGGATCATGTTGTCCCCTATCCACGTTCTACGTCGACTCCACTTCAATCAGATAAGCTCCTTAGTCAGCAAGGTGATGTGTCTATATCTCCCTAGCTCTGTATAGCCTTACAATGCCATCTGTTACCCTAAAGTATCGCCGTCATGACAACAGCTCTGAAGATGACACATGTCATCATCTTCTCATAGTAGCCGCATCACAACACGACATCCACCCCCTTTAAACTTGTGCATCCTCCGTTATGCATCAAAAAGTTAACCAAGGTGTGCGCGGCGTTAGATTAGATCAACCCGATCTTCTACTCCGGCTAAATCCTCCCCATATGACTCATCTTCACCTTTGTCATCCTGCTCCATTGCCCATCCTATGGCAATAGGACTCGTATCCACCGTCAATATCACTGGCTTCTCACCATGATATTCTATTATTCGCAAAATTGGAGGTGATGATATACACCTCTTCAACTTCCTCATGGCCTCTACATGTCTATTCTCCCATACAAACTTCTGATTTTTCCTGAACAGCCCATATAACAGATCTGTTATATGAGCATAGTGAGGAATCCATATGTGATAGAACACAACAGCACCTAAAAACAATCTCATTTCTGTCAAGGAGTTGCAGCTCTAGCGCATCCTTTGAATAGCATCCACCTTGTTGGGATCTGGTTTTCAACCATACCATCCACACATATGACCAACAATGATAACCTTCCGTACCCCAAATATAGATTTTTCTCCAGACAATGTCAGATGAACCTCCTCCAATCGAGATAATATCCTCTCACAATCTTCAATATGATCCTTCAACCGTTTTATACCTGGTCTCCACTCTAACTTCAGGTGCTTGGAACGCTTTGATAGTGGAATAGAGCTCTCTAGAGTGAAACTCCACTATCTTATCCTCATCACCAAATCCAATTTCCATCATGTCTTTCAACGGATCTTCCAACCCAAACTCCTCATAAACTCCCGATATATATTCACCTTCCTCAAGAAGCTTCAAATCTGCAAGGTTTTCTTCATATCTGTGCAGTTTGTTCTTCTCCCATCTTTTCAAATTAGCAACCTCCTTGTATGTAGCATATCCATCACGTGAAAACTCCCTCAATCCCATACAAAATATACCTTTCTCTTGTGTAGGTGAGAGTACCTTCTCCTCGGTACCACTATATCCTCTCTCTACAACGATACTTCTCCAAAATCCTCAGATTTTGGGAAAGCTCCCTCTCTCAACCTATGCAGTTTCTTTCATGATTTGCTGGAATTGTTAGAAACTGCACTAACCGCTACCCATCTTGGCTGCAAATTTGTGCATATGCCGATCCATCATCAAGCACTCTTGTCTCCATCCTCAGTGCTATGATGTAAGGCTGCCCAAGAATCAATGGGTATGATGGAGAATCTTGCACGAAGAAATTCTGCTTAGCTACTACATCCCCAACCTTCACCGGAATATCAAGGCACGCTCCATACAAGTCCTCTCGAGTATTGTTGGCTGCCCTAATCACCCAACCATGATTGGTGTCTATGGGCCACTTCCCCTTCATGTAGAGCTCTCTCAACATTATATTGATCTCCGATCCATGATCAATTAGTGCTAGCACCGGTTCACTGAGATCCACTAGCTTCACAAGGGTTTCAGTAGTCGCCCTTGCCCAATGCGATCGGGTGTAGTGACTAGACACCTTCACACCTTCTTCTTTTGCCTCATGCTCAAAGTGAACCTTCTGAGATTTCAATCCACAACACTCTACCAGCGCATCTTCTTCATCCCTTGTTACCTTTGTACCCATAGCATGAAGTAGAGCAGTGTCATTGGAAATCTGTCATTTCCTCTTGATGATATCAATGATAACATCATGAAACTTCCTCTTTGCTATTCCAAGTATCTCCCTCAAGGTAAACTCTACCTTGGCATTCAAAATCATCTCCTCCAATACTCCCTTCAAATCTGTTGCCGCCTCAACATCAGATTGTAGTTTATAAGTTGGTACCTTCCCCTTGTCCTTCTCACCCCCTTTGGTTCTTTCCTTTGACCTCGAAGGACTTGCTTCCTCCATAGTGTGATAAGGTGGGAGAGGTGTATCAGGTCTGATACGTTCTCTAGCCACCCTCTTGAATGAGAGCCCTTTGTCAGAACCCTCCTCTTCCCTTCGTCTCTTCTCTTCCACCGATGCTTCATATTGAGTCTTAGCAATATAAGCATGAATTGACATGGTTTCTACTGGATCTTCCCATCCAATAGTACCACGAATTTCCGCCGTTGTTCTTAGAAGAGTCTCTCTAGCTATCTTTCCTTTCTTCATCGTAGTGAGAGCACTTGACCATAGGCCATTAAGCAATATGTGGCCTTCAAACTCCTCTCATGCTCCTCTAACCTTAGCACCATAGCTAAAAGCTTCAACTGATGCCACTGCATGTGCACTATGATAATCATCCACCAATTTTTTCATCCCTCCTTTACCAAAATTGGTTTGAATGGTAACTCCAGTGTCCTTGAGGGCTACCTTCCCTTCTTTCCTGAAAATGTCTCCACTCTGCAGCATGCGTGCAAAATCTCCACAATCCCTTCGTACATGATTAGTGCTGTCACACCATATGCACCATTGCACATATGCTTGCTTGGTGGAAGTCTTCTTCTCCCCTCCCATGTCTTTCTCTTCCAACATCGCAAATTTGATCTTAAGTTCCTTCATCCCTCGCATGATCTCATCGATGGATGATTCTTTCTTTCTGTAATTCACAGACGGAGCTTGAACATTAGAGGTTGGAACCACTTGCCTAGTAACAGGTGCTGGAGCAATAGAAGCATCCATCCGAAGGGGTCTTCTCATCACAATCTTCTCTCTCCTTCTTTCTCTCTTCGCCAAGAGTCCAACTGCCTCCTTAACATCCTTCCAACTACCTGTTAGCCCTTCTTCCTCATTTTTGTGATCGAGAAGCAACTCTAGCTTCTCTTGCAACTCAACATCAGTAGCTCTGAGAAACAACTCTGTTTTATATGACTCCAAGGTTATCTTCTCCAATCGAGACAATTGTGAAAATTGTCTCTCAAACTCCCTAAGAAGCTCAGTTGCATAAGACTTCTTATTGGGCCTTTCGACCACTCCATGAAGGACTTCTTAGTGACTCTATCAGGATCTTCTAAGGAGTACTCATCTCTCAAAGCATGAGAATATGTCTCCTAATCCTCACCAAATTGCTCCTGTAGAGACCTCACATGGTCTCTAATCTCTGGCACCGTAGCAAGACGAAATATCTCAATCATCTCCTTCTCTGGAACACGGTACACTTCCATTTCCCTGACGTAATATCTCAAGTATTTTGAGACATCCCTCCCATAAAACTGATCAATCTTCCCCATTATAGCTTGCAGTGCCTTTGTGGCTGAATTCTCCCTTCAATCCTACAATCGTTGCTATTGAAGGAAGAGTGTGAATGCTTGAAACATCTCCAATGTTACCGGATCGAGCTGCACCTTAGTTACCTCGCTTGCTCTGCTCGACCCCTCCCCACTCATTGTAACCATCCTTGTGATCCTGAACATCCACTCAGCTCATTGTCGATGAAAACCTGCCTTGATCGCTAACCCCTTCAATCTCCCCAAGTATCCAACCTTATGCGTCTATCTACTCTAATCTAAATCTAGATCCCCGTAGTCTGTGTTTAATGTATTGGGCAACCTAACCTGCCATCACCTCAAGCACTCTTGGGAGAGTTGGTCATCACTTCCAACTTATCACAAGAGAAATATGCAGCACGGTCTAGAGTGGTAACCGGTGATCAAGTCCGGAGCACTTCTATTGAATCAGGCGCCCACACAAAGCTAGCATGGTGCACACACAAGAAGCCTATACGGAGGGGATCCAAACACAAGAAGCAAACAATGACCCTCCACACTCATATTGTTCCAACCCACCCATGACTGACTCTTGCCATCACCTGGCATTTGACATATCATAAAGCTCAACGTTATGCGTTAAGCTATCACTATAAAGTTCTTACAACCTGATTTCTGACCTATTTTATATCTCAAGTCCAAACAAAACTTGAACTTGCACCCTAATATCTCAAGGCTTATCCACGTTCCGAGCTGGTAACCAACCCTTGCTTTTAACTTCAAACACTAAACTATAAACTGAAACCCATGAATCTGTAAACTCACAACAAGAGAACTCATGAAAGTTGGTCCACCTTAGAGGTTTCACGTCGAGTTCACCACCTTTATGTCGCAAAGGACAATTCTTTGTTCTGAGAACGCCCGAGCGCCAGGCTGTAGAAGAACCCTCTAGAACCTTGTGTGAGTTGACAATCTCTTCATCCTCTCCTCAGCCCTCCACATTACAACCAGTAAAACTTCAGCGGAAGAAGATGATGATATTTGATGATTTGACTCATAACTTTCTTTCAAACTTTACAGAAAATTGCTCCACAACCCTTATAATCACTCAGAAAAGTTTCAGATTTTTTCACCGATTGATCTTTCAAAACAATTGGTGATTTACGCACTAAATCACAAGACGATATGCAGATCCATGTGTACAAAACCCATCACACATTCCAATCCACCACTCCGATTGCTCTCAAAATTCATGAGAAGGTTACTCATCATAATAACTTCAATTCTGAAAAGTTTAATTGACAGAACTTTTTGGTATCAAAAGATATGATCGATGTACTAAGTTTATGATAGTCAGTGTAATCCTGCAACTCTGACTGCTTACAAAATCTTCAACCTATCACTCCATACTCAACTTTCATCCAATCGAGTCAAAACTTCAATCAAAACACAAGCTTGGGTTGTAAACTGTATCTCTATTGACTCACATCTCCCAAAACCCTCGTCAGATTCTCACAAACACTCCATATACACTCAAAGATCATAATTTCTCTCTCAAACTCTGAATCATTGTTTCAGAGTGACAAATCCTTCAAATCCATCCATTCTTGAGCCCACGTTGTAGCTCGTCTTGTCAGCTTTCCATGTCTATTCTCAGATTTCCAAATGTCACCATGGAAGGTCTCCAAAATCCCTAAAAACCTCGAAAAGTTGCCCTAATGCCCTCATTGGTCAAAACTCCTAGACCAATAGGAATGGAGAATGCTATTTTGACCTCTAGTGTGGCCAAATTAGCTCCATTTTAACTGGGAGCTTTACAACTATCCTAAACACACTACTTAGACCTCCTATACACATTATGAGTTGTCACTAATAAGAGTTAAAATGACAACTTGAAACTAGCTAAGTATACCCAAAAGCGATCACGATGAAGACACCAAATGTTGATCACAAATGGACTCGATAATGACACATCTTGAGGATCATGTTGTCCCCTATCCACATCCTACGTCGACTCCACTTCAATCAGATAAGCTCCTTAGTGAGCAAGGTGATGTGTCTAGATCTCCCTAGCTCTTTAGAGCCTTACAATGCCATCTGTTACCTTAACCTAAAGTATCGCCGTCATGACAATAGCTCTGAAGATGACACATATCATCATCTTCTCATAGTAGACGCGTCACAACACGACAGCGTAATGAAATAAGCCTCACAATCTCATCTCGCTCCACATACAAGTTTTAATGAACTCGTATGCTAGACTGCAAAACAGCAGCCAAGCTTTTGTTAAACCCTCCAAATAGATCTAACACACATATATACCCTCCTTAGGATATTGCCAAGCAATATGAGTTGTATCTAAAGCTGACAACATAATGGAAGTGGGAATAACTTCCTTTGTCTCCTCCATTTTTTGGGCAAAAGACTCACTCCAAGCTTGATGTATGAACTGATGTGTCATCTGTCGTAGCTGCATACATGAAGTATCTAGTGATAGATCCCACGTGGATGACACTACTGCATTAAGACTTGGCATGATAGCCACATTCTCTAGACAATGACTATCATGTGCATCCATGGTGCCCTCCAACAAATCACCAGCCCAAGTAACACAAGTACTGAAGGCTGTAACATACACCAAACCTCCACTTGGTAAAGGGCTAGAATCGTTAATGAATCCTACATATAATCAACTCACTCGGCCCTCACGAGATTGCCAACCTAGCAATAAGAGGATGTCTCCTCCCAATAATCAATGCTAAGCCCTATTGGATGAAACACTGTCATATCCACCAATACATCATATGACTTTGCAAGTATAACCACACCACGTACTTGCATTATATACTTATCCATGACATGATTTGGTTGCACTCACACAGTCTTCTCCATCCGGATGATATATGGTGCCGAGGCATCACTAGAACGTCCAAGAAATGTCTTAATCTGAAATGGACATCCCTCCACATCCGTCTTTTGCAAACCAAGATCCAACAATGCATCCTTACTCAACATAAGGGGTTGTGCACCAGAATCCAACAACACTAAGTAGCTTGCCAAGATCCATTACTAGTTGTCATGATTCCAAGATCAACACTACTAGTGCTATCACTACTAAAAGCAAGCAACACATACTCTTTGCTTTCAGAAAGTGTGACTGCCCATCGTAATACATGGGATGATGACACCCCTAATGCCAATAAATCATGGCTCAAAAAAGAGTAAAATGAAGAAGAGCCTTTGCCGCCAACAAAATTATGCATGATGTTACCTCATACAATGTTGATGGCTGGGCTCTACTTGCTCCATCTCCAAGTACATCAATATTGGCTTGCACCCTCATCTCCCTAGTAGATCGTCTAGAAGCCATGAATGAGTTATTCCATGCTTCAGACAATGTGAATGACAGAGGAAGTCTAACTTGTCGGCTAGCCTCCCCTTTTTGTGGATCCAACTCCACGGACGCTCCTTTGGACTCAATAGTATGTGTTGCACTACGAGTCACATCAATTGCACATGGTTGTGCCGCTGCACACATGTACTCTACGACATCTTCATCATATGATGTAGAGGCACCTGCTCTAGAATTTGATCTTTGTTGGGCTATAGCCATACTTGCTATCTTGTGCTCCAACTGCTCTAGTCAAGATGCCATATTCACCTCATGACTAGCTTCATGGGCTAACACTGTCGCAGAGGACAATTCTTTGCTGTGAGAACGCCTGAGAGCTTGGCTGTAGAAGAACCCTCTAGAACCTTGTGTGAGTTGTCAATCTCTTCTTCCCCTCCTCAACACTCCACATTTGAGTTCATTATAAGCGGCAAAACTTCAGCGGCAAAAAACTATGATATCTGATGATCAGACCAATAACTCTCGCTTAAACTTTTCAGAAAATTACTGCACAACCGTAGTTATCACTCAAAAAAGTTTCAGATGTTTTTCTTTTCTAGATCTCTCAACACAATTGTTGATTTACCCAATGTATCACAAAGCGATATGCAGACCCCTGTGTACAAAACCCATCACACATTCGAATCCACTACTCCAATTGCTTTCAAATTTCATAAGAATGTTACCCATTATCCGAACTTCAACTCTAAAAAGTTTTATTGACATAACTTTTTGGTATCAAAAGATATGATCAATGTACTAAGTTTAAGATAGTCAGTGCAATCTTGTAACTCTGACTGCTTACACAAACTTCAACCTATCACTCCATACTCAACTCTCGTCCAATCGAGTCAAAACTTCGATCAAAACACAAGCGTGGGTTGTAAACTGTATCTTAGTTGACTTAAATCTCCCAAAACTCTCGTCAGATTCTCACAAACACTCCAAATACACTGAAAGGTCTAAATTTCTTTCTCTAACTTTGAATCACCGTTTAGAGTGACAAATCCTTCAAATTTATCCATTCTTGAGCCCACATTGTAGCTCTTGTTGTCAGCTTTCCAATGCTATCCTCTGATTTCCGAATGTCACCTTGGAAGGTTTCCAAAATCCCTAAAAACCTTGAAAAGTTGCCCTAGTGCCTCATTGGTAAAAACTCCTAGACCAATAGGAATGGAGAATGCTATTTTGACCTCTTGTGTGGCCAAATTAGCTCCATTTTAACTGAGAGCTTTACAACTATCCTTAATTCACTACTTAGACATCCTATGCATATTATGAGTTGTCACTAATAAGAGTAAAAATGACAACTTGAAACCAGCTAAGTATACCCAAAAGCGATCACGATGAAGACATCGGATGTAGATCACAAATGGACTCGACAATGGCACATCTTGAGGATCATGTTGTCCCCTATCCACATCCTACGTCGATTCCAATTCAATCTGATAAGCTCCTTAGTCAGCAAGGTGATGTGTCTAGATCTCCTTAGCTCTTTACAGCCTTATAATGCCATATGTTAACCTAAGCTAAAGTATGGCCGTCATGACAACAGCTCTGAAGATAACACATGTCATCATCTTATCATAGTTGCCCTGTCACAACATGACAACGCTTGATTATGTACTCTACCACCACTCCTGCCACCTTGAACTCCTCGTCCTATTCTTGGGACTCACATGGTAACTTTCGTTGATCCTAATTTATGATGGAGATCAAATTATTTTTTTTTGATCTCTATCATAAATTGATCTCCATCATTTTGATCATGTGACTATGTCTCTCACAATGCTCACACAATTTATCATGTGACTATGTCTCTGACAATGCTCACACAATTTTGATCCCACATAATCCATCCTTTGACCTTGAAGGTAATCCTTCTTGTGATGAGATCCACCACATGTCTAACACACCATCCCAACAACTGATTGTTGATCTGAAAATGATGGCAATGGACTAGATGTTGCACTTTCACCACTCTGTCCTGATGATCGAGATTGTCCCACATGTCTACCATAACCACTTAGGATTTATGTTATAGACTGGTAATGTGAAGGAGTCGATGAAATTGGTGAATCCTTGCTGAACCCAACAGTCACCACCCTATCTTCTTGAATGTTGAGCTCAATTTGCTCATCAAGACAAAACACAATGGCCAACATAGGTGTTCTCTTTTGTAGTAAGGTAGCATCTCTCACTCTATGTCTCAACTCTCTGCCCAATATCCCATACCAATATTGGACAGCTTGTCATCTATCACCTTATGGATAACGCATTCGAGTATCCGCATCTCAAAAACTCTCTCTAGTCTTCCGTTGAAACTCCTGCAAGCCTCATAGTTTGTCTGTTCTCACCCCTGGTAGTTTTTCCTCAACCGTGCACATAAATCCAAAATAGAGTTAAAGGTTAGGACCTCTGAACTCTTCCCAACTCGACTAGCTCCAACTGTATCATCACTATCAGGTATAGAGGATGAACTCACGCCACCGGACACTGTAGCCGAAGTAATAGAATGTAGTTTGGAGACCAGTATTGTATCCAGAACTCAATCTTCTCAGGATGTTCATGCATGAACTCATGATAATCATCCATTGGCGGAACCTCTAAATATTGGAATAATCCCTTCCATCCATAATCGGACTAAATAACGTAGAGTTCTGCATTCGCTGGAAATCATACCATGAATCAAACTCATGTATGAAATCATCCAACTCAATAAAGTCAACTGTACCCAAATATCGTCTGGGACTCTTAAAGGCCCCGTAGATATCGTCCATGTCTCACAACAATAATGTGGCTACACAGTCCAAGATATCATCAAGCTCAAATCCATCACTCTTTGAAATCAAATCAGAGTCTTTTGTGAACCTCAAATGCCAAGGTTGATACCGCACTCCACTACGGATGCATCCAATGCTAACCCAAGCATTCTTTCCTCCGAAACCTCTAGATAACTCCATTGTGACACTAATGTATGAGCTCCACAACCGTACAAAAATAGGTCCCCAATTTGAACCAAAAACCCCAACAGAAGGTATCCAAGGCACCACAAGATGCTAACATAAGGACTATTTGAAACTTGCTATTACCACGGGCACTCACCTAGTCTACACTTTCGCAAGTGTTGTCTCACTAAGGAGAAACATGGATAGTATGATTGGTCCGTAAATCCAACCTCACTATCGACAACACACAACTAACAATCCAAATAAAAAAGTACCAACATAAACAAATTTGATGCACAAATAGGAATCAGAGATGGAGGTATATCAATCACAAGAAACATAAGTAACAATACTCCATCTCAAAAACATCCTTGAAAGTGGTCAAACCAACCCAACCCGGACTGACATAGCCTTAGAAGGGCATTTATAAACACAAAAACTTAGTTTTGGAGGTCTTCTGCTCTCCAAATCAATAATCTTACAATGGCAATCCAGCTATATATGGTGTTGTCTTATACTAGCCTTTTTTTTTGTGCACACAGACATTGTTTGAAACTTTTGCATGACTTTCAAAAGTCACTTCAACTCCACTTTCAAACCTCTAAACATCAAAATTTCACAATTCAGACACGGGCAACCTTATACTTGACTTCTCAACCCCTGCAATACAAACTTTACATCTCCTATCACCCCATCAAATTTCAGATCAAACAAACACTTTATGGTAATTTGATAGCCTGCTGCTTCTATTTTCGACCCCAAAACTTTGAAACACAAAATCTTGGACTTGGAGCACTTCTATCCAAAATCTCTTTTGGCCAATCTCGATTTATACCTCCAAGATAACTATGAGCATTGACCCACTTCATCAATTTTTAGCAGCGCTTTTGCCCTCAAAAATTCTCGATCCGGATTTACACACTAAAATATAAAATACAGAAATTTTAAATCAATCACATCAACTTCAAATCCACTCTATTTCTAGATCACCACTACAACCTTCACTCTATCTTCAGCGTGCACACTCAACATCAAACATATAGGAGCTATTATTGATCCAAACTCGCCACAACACTTCAGCGCTTTAAAAACTAACCGTCCTCAGCATAGAATCAAATTTGAGTTTCTGAAGTAATATTTTCTACTTTCAAAACGTTCACAAAGACACTCCGCTCATAACTAAAGCATAAAAGAGATATTAAAGTCGAGCCAAACCCACTTTGTGCTTCAAAGTCTCTAAGTTTCTACATTAGCTACTATGCACTGTAGCCACATTCTCAAAGGCTCAACTTCAAAAACTGCACTCTAAGGAACCCTAATTCAAACTCTACCCTTTGAGCCCTAATACTCCTAACCACAATTCCCGTTCGAACAAAGTTAATTGCATAATCGGCTCTAATAGTTGTATATGCTCTTCCATACGCGCACCTACCTAACTAGAGATGTCGCTACATAAGTCATGATATGTCATAGAAATCATAATAACATGAGAATTCTAATTAACATAAAAATGATTAATATGTTCATATGTATTTTTCTCCATGTTAGTTCAAATATTAAATTTTAATTTTAAAAAATAAATTTCTTTCATTGTGGTTGAATTATTATATTAAAGCTTTTGTAAATTAAATGTTGATTTACATTATTATTTATTATTATATATATATTATTTTGAAAGTTATTTTAACTAAATCTTATTTGATATTTTGTTTTTTAAAGTGGTAATCATTTCTATTTACAATTGATATAAATAATCTAATCATTATTGTGCATTTTTAAAAAAATTTATTCTTTATTGTAAAAATAATTTTGTTTGTTCAAACATAATTGTCATTGATATATTTTATTCTTGTTTATAATCTATTGTTTGCTATTTAGATTTAATTTATGATCAATTATAATTTTAATTAACAATCAGGATTTTTAGTAAGGTCAGTCATGCCTGAAAACAATACTCCTGTTCTCAACACTTAAAGAGCAGTTATAATCTAAGCACTTTCGGCTGGCAAGAGTGGATAAAGAACACAGATTCCACACTAAATCTCTCTGATTCAGATTACTAGAGATCTATTATCCCATAGCATGAACTTTTCTACAATCTGTATTTAGCTCTAGTCACTAGCCCCAGTGTAGACCCAGAAAGCCTTGGGTTTATTAATCAGCTTGAGCTTTGCTGAATGACCCCCGATTCTTCCCAGGTTAAAACCACTCAGAATCTGTAGGATAACAAAATGAACTTTTCTAGCGTCTTAATTTCGAATTGTCGAACTAATTTTGCACTGGAAACGTGTTTGTATTTAGGTTTCGTGACACACCTGCGTTTGTTGATCTGTATCGATCTAAAATAGTAGGACCACAGGAGGTACTTCCTGGCATCAAGTAGCTCCTTCAGCGGAGCTATCATCTGCAAAAGTAAACCTTTTGCAGATTTAGCCGTTTTCTGGACCTCTAGACTTCGAGCATCTCATTGTGGTTTGGCTCTTCAAGGCTGTATTTCTGGAACGGGCACTGCCTAAGCCTTGTACATGCAGTATATTGACGCTCTCGGGATGCGAGGATACCAACAGGTTCTTCTGGATGAGGCATTCTCGATTATTTTCAGTGTCATTGATAAACGGCAACGATTGGATGCTTATATCGCATCAAAAGTCTGACGCAAAATATTAGTAATACTGTGCAGCTTCCTCACCCATGAGTATGAGCCTTATTACTGAAAAAATGATGATTACATTGCTCACTTTGAATGACGATAAGCTAATGATGTTTCAATCTGTGGTCAATAAACCGTTCAATTGATGTCAATAAAACTGTGATGAGTATCACCGATTGATCATGTATTTTGAGTATCAAGATTCTTCGTATTTCCCGCTTATAATCTGAAGTCCTTCTATGGTCCAGAATACACAGAGTTTTGAAACTCAGAATACTGTCAGTTTGGAATACTTATTTCTTCGATATCGTTTAGGTCAAGGCGAATTTTTACCTGTTTTGATGTTTACCTGTTTTGTTTTGAGTACTCCAAGCCATCGAGATTCTATATACCAGGCTGTACGCTGCATATCTTGATCCAGGCCAGTTACTGTTCTAATGTAATTGAAGAATAGAACTGCATAGATTGATATCGGATTGGTTGCTATTCGTCCACTCAATGATCAACTTGTACACAACCACGTTCACTAGAAAACGTTGTTGTGTACAAGTTGATATATAATACTCAAGTGTTAGAGAGATGTGTTCGCTTGTTAGTTATTTTGTTTAGTTGCGGTCCCACGCCCATTAAGCGTGTACGGTATTATTGATCACACATTCGTTCATTCTCTCTCTGTCTCTCTATATCTGTCTCTCCCTCTTTTTGTCTATATATTAATCTTTTAGTTCTTAAAATTCTGAGAGTATCCGTTGTTGCCAATGATAGACAACAGAAAGACAAAAAATACTAAAAAAACCGACCATTGGGCAACGTTTTCTATGATAAAACATAGTGAACAGGAACTCCGTTAATGTCTACATGCAGTCAATAATTTGGGCTGGTAGTTTTCGAAATTGATGACCCGATTGTTACAGTTATTTCTAAATGCGCAATGGCCTGACGGTCGTCTCAGAATTGCGTTATGCACGTTTCCAAGGAAGAAAAAAGAATTGTCCTAATTTGAATATGATAATTTTTTTGCGAAAGAGGAGATCTACTTCTCAGAACGTGAACGTGATTGTGCATGTCTTGCGCCTCATCGGTGCTAATACATCTGTGCTTATTAGAAAAGATTCTCCGTCTCCTTGTCATCTGAACGGATGAGTACGGTTCATGAAGCACCTTCATTCTTGCTTCTGCTTATTTTACAATTTACAATCTGCGAGGTTCATTCTTTCCAAGATACCACTCGAGTGACGAAAGGCCAAGTTGTACTGAACATACTCCTATTTGACTTCAGTTGTCCCCTCACTTCAGTGTGTTACAGTGCAGGTCTTCCTCTTGTTGAAGACAGTGAATTGTGATTGTTTATACTTTACTCTCGTGTAGGTTCTATGTTAGGAGATCACCCTGAAAGGACGTGTCTGAAGCTAGCGGGGAGTGAAGTCTTGGCTGGATAGGAAGCTCGGTGTAATTTACGTCTAGCCAGGGTAGCGGCTCCCTGCAACCTGCAGGTGCACTGCAGAAATTTACCTGCAGCAAAAGAAGACAAAGTTCACCATTGAGCACGGCTCGCGTGATATATGTCTAGGAAAGGTTCTAATTATAGGTAAATCTGGCGATGACTCCAGCCATGTGGCAAAGGCAATTCTCCCAAAAAAATGGAAGATGCGGCGAGGTTCTGCAAGGACGAATGTATAACAACAGCGAGGGAAAGGCCCAAGGAGGCGGGGCTTTTGCCAGTGGAATTTTTGTTCTCTCCTCAGACAAGCAGTAATGTCGTGATTTTCTGGAAGATCACAGCCCAACAGATTCACACTGTGAGACTCTGCGGAGCTTGACCTGCCTCCCCATGCTGAACCTGGTGGGAGTGACGTCAAAAGGCGTCCACTGAAGAGTTTAAAGGCTCGGAAGCTGACATGGTTCTCACACCTCCAGCCTGAACGTGTGTGAGTGTCTTTCTTCTCCTTCAACTCGAAGGTGCCTGGAGCAGCTCTTCAGCCCTTGCAGACGAATGGACCTTGTGGCTCTGGAGTGATGAGCTAAATCAAACTGAGAGCATGCTGGGACACGAAGAAGAAGAGTTTTGTTCTGTACACTGATCACACTGCCGGCTATTGTAATATACAATTTGTCGACTTGAACGAGAAGAATTTGTGCTTTTCAGGGAGCAATATGAGTTCTCTGGAGTTGGACGAAGCTGCTGACTTGGTACTTAGCTTCTCGTCCTTATGACAAGAATGCCCAGTTTTATTTTGCTTTCATAACAGTTTTATTTGGTTGTTTTAGTATAAGTTGAACAAGGACATCACGAGATCAACACCATCATGGTCTGAGTACTGCATCCATTGACAGTATATGATGAAAGGAGAAAACTATTTCCTGAGCAATCGTGTCTTATGCAGGAGCACATACCAGTAGAGGAAGTTTTCATTCAGCTGAAATGTTCCCCCGGGGGCCTCACCTCAACAGAGGGAGAGTCTCGTATCAAAATCTTTGGCTACAACAAACTCGAAGAGAAATCGGTGGGAACTTATCTCCATAATCATATTTCGATTTAAAATTAAATCTGAATTTTGCAGATTCTTAGGTGATTGAAAGTTATGCCTTCTGTTGTCCTGATCAGATAGATATAGATTGAGAAATTTTGAAGCAACATTCCACTCAGATGACACGCAACAGTGGCACGTGAAATTCAACAGCAAAAGTATTATAGTCACCTTTTTAACTTTCATTGACGAATATTTTGTATTGGTAAAATTTCATTTCTCTAGAAAGCTACTGTACCTGTAACGTTTGCCTTCTCGTCCATGTTTGCAGAATAGAAAAAAATGCACTCTCATGTCTCACAATTTAAATACACTTTATCAGGCAGATTATCGTGAGTCAAACTCATTCATCATATAGAGTACTTAATAAGAGTATGTTTGATATGTGGGCCTTGCAGGAGAGTAAGATTTTGAAGTTCCTAGGTTTTATGTGGAATCCATTGTCTTGGGTCATGGAAGCTGCTGCAATCATGGCCATCGCTTTGGCCAACGGCGGAGTACGTTTCTTCGTAATTATTTTCTTTTATAAGTTTTCTTCACTCAAAGCCGAGGAAAAGAAACTCAGCATGTATATAGTTGAATAGCCTATAATATTCACAAGTTTTCTCTACGTCTTATATTTTTAGGATATAGGTACAATTTGTTCATAGCTGTGGAATAGAATATACACAGGTTGCCTTCACGTGAAGTGTCACCGATAAACAAGAGATCTGAATGGTAGCGTATGTATGCAGGGAGAGCCCCCTGACTGGCAAGATTTTATTGGTATCTTGACACTTCTCGTCATCAACTCCACAATTAGTTTCGTCGAGGAAAATAACGCAGGAAATGCTGCAGCTTCACTTATGGCCCGACTTGCTCCGAAGACGAAGGTCTGTCATTTAATCAGTCCTGCTATTTCTAGATCTTGCACTTGAATAGGCATGAAGGCACTTGAATCTTTTAAATTCGAATAGAAGTTGAAGTCTGTAACACCGTCGAAGCTTTGCACGTAGCTTCAGTGTTGATGCAAACAATACTGGCCTTGTAGGTCCTTCGAGATGGCAAGTGGTCCGAGCAGGACGCAGTGATTCTTGTACCCGGAGATATCATCAGCATCAAACTTGGTGACATCGTACCGGCAGACGCTCGTCTTCTCGAAGGAGATCCTTTAAAGATTGATCAGGTACAAAGATCAAACCATCCCAACAATGAAGCCTTCCAACGACTGTTGAGTTCGAGAATTAGCAGTAATCAAAATTTTACTGGAGGCAAACCATATTGACGTTTCCCAATGGTTGGCCCTATTACAGTCTGCACTTACCGGAGAGTCCCTCCCAGTCACCAAAAAGCCAGGAGATGAAGTGTACTCAGGCTCTACTTGCAAGCAAGGAGAACTTTCAGCGGTGGTCATTGCTACTGGTGTGCACAGCTTTTTCGGTAAAGCTGCTCACCTCGTTGATAGTACACACCAAGTGGGACACTTTCAGAAAGTAAGTATGGAAGTATATCTCAGATTATTTTCGCGTAGTCCTTATTCTCTACAACTTTTTGATCATTTCTTTGGGACAACGATTCGAATGCTTTTAGCTTCTTTATTGATTCCTCAGGTTCTAAATTCCTTGTTGACGAATACAGGTGCTGACGTCGATAGGTAATTTCTGCATCGTCTCCATCGCAACAGGCCTCATCATTGAGATTATTGTAATGTACGCTGTTCAAAAAAGGAAATATCGTGAAGGAATTGACAACCTTCTGGTGTTACTCATCGGAGGAATTCCCATAGCTATGCCAACTGTGCTATCTGTCACTATGGCCATTGGTTCTCATCGCCTGTCTCAGCAGGTACGACTAAGTGAGAAAAGGCCTGGAGTAGTGCATTGCTACAATTCAGTTGCTAGCTAGCTACCGGTGAGGTATATGTCTGGCACTCTACCTACCTTGGGAGGAGATACAGGAGCTAAACGCATGTGCGGTGCTTTATCGCTGATGATCAGTACGTGTACGTGTACGTATACACCACACTCCAGTAACCACTAACTCCATCCTTATATTTTCCTCTGTAGGGTGCTATTACGAAGAGAATGACTGCCATCGAGGAGTTGGCGGGTATGGATGTGCTGTGCAGCGATAAAACTGGAACGTTAACTTTGAACAAGCTGACCGTCGACAAGAATCTGATTGAGGTATAACTCATCTCATTAGCTACATCTCCTGCATGTACAGCCTTTCACATTTCAAGCACGATCTGCTATAATTTCGGGATCTAAAACCACTACTTGCATGCGGGGCTGCAGTGTTTCACCAAAGGTATCGACAAAGACTATGTGGTCTTATCGGCAGCTAGAGCTGCTAGGACAGAGAATAAAGATGCAATCGATACCGCTATAGTTGGGATGCTCAGAGATCCAAAGGAGGTAGGTATATATGTCCAGACTTTACATTTTTTCTTTCTCATTTCTGAAATCTATTGAGATTCTTAAGCCTGAACTCCAGAACCAATGCTAACAAGAGGTCATCTTCATATTCAGGCTCGCGCTGGCATTCAGGAGATTCACTTCCTCCCCTTCAACCCTACGGACAAGCGTACCGCCATTACCTTTATTGATCAGAGCGATGGAAAGTGGCACAGAGCTACCAAGGGAGCTCCAGAAGAGGTCAAAAATGCTTTTTGGACATAAAACTGTATTCGGTTGCCATATACTTCAGTAGGGGAGAGTTCATTCAATCACAAATTAAACTTTCCGATCAGCAAATATGCTTGGTTACTTACTGAAGTCTTTTTCAGATCTTGGCTTTGGCAAAAAACAAGGATAAAATCTCTACTAGGGTGCACTCAATCATTGACAAATTTGCTGAGCGAGGGCTTCGATCACTTGCTGTCGCTAGACAGGTACATTCCCCTTTAAGGTCTTCTTTCTCGGAATGAATTTCAAAGTTGAAGTCTTTCAGTGAATTCGGACTCGGGTCGGAGATCCCGAAGACGCCGACGAAAGTATTAATATTGCTGTGATGTCTTCTCGTACTTCAGGAAGTACCTCAGAAAAGTAAGGATAGCCCTGGAGGTCCTTGGGAGTTTCTTGGTCTATTGCCTCTTTTCGATCCACCCCGTCATGACAGTGCGGAAACTATTAGCAGAGCTTTGAACTTAGGAGTGAACGTCAAGATGATAACAGGTATAAGTTTCAAAGTTCACGTAGCTTAATGGAGATTTATTTATTTATAATTCTACGATCAATTTGTCCCACTTCTTCGTTCTTGGCTCTCTCTCACACTCACTCACTTGTTTCTTAGTTCCATAGACCCTCATTCCATAATCTCTTGCACTAAAAACCTTGTGAAGAGCAATTATAAGGACAACCATCTATTCAAACAATTGACTTAAAACTAGGGGAATATTTACACTTATTTAAGCCGGATTGAAATCAGGTGATCAGCTGGCAATTGCGAAAGAAACTGGACGTAGACTTGGCATGGGGTCCAACATGTACCCATCTTCAGCATTGTTCGGAAATAAGAAGGATGCACCGATATCAGAAATACCAGTAGATGAGCTTATTGAAAAGGCCGATGGATTTGCCGGGGTCTTTCCAGGTACGAAACCTTCAGTTTTATGTGATGGAACTTGCTGACTATTATTATCGGTGAGTCCATTATCTAGAAAAAATATATTGAACTTTTTGTACCTTTGTAACCGAAACTGTGCAGAGCATAAGTATGAAATTGTCAAAAGGCTACAAGAGAAAAAACACATCTGTGGTATGACCGGAGATGGTGTGAATGATGCACCTGCATTGAAGAAGGCAGATATTGGAATTGCTGTCGACGATGCAACTGATGCAGCAAGAAGCGCGTCGGACATTGTATTGACTGAACCTGGTTTAAGTGTTATCATTCATGCAGTTTTGACTAGCCGAGCCATCTTCCAGAGGATGAAAAATTATACGGTAACATTTCACTCATGCCTCAAGTTACATTTGCAACTGTGATAGTAGAAATGAAAAGTCAGAGGCTTTGAACTCAGTTACTTAAAAAAAAATTAAAAGAAAAAATTGCCAAGAAAATCCAAAATTAATAACAAATGACTGTATCCAAAGTAAGATATCGGAATATATGTTCTTATATTCTAATTCTCGCCATGGCGCTGATTGACAGATTTATGCAGTTTCCATCACAATCCGTATTGTTGTAAGTATCTCGTCCACTTTAGTATTCGTTGGATTCTCTTTCAGTTCAGCCATGCTATGCTACAGAACTTAAATCATTTCGATACTGACGAACCCTACCTGTTTACAGTTGTAATCTCCTTAATCGGTAATCGTCGGATAATGAGTTCTGTTGTCTGTGCAGCTTGGTTTCCTTTTGCTCACCTTGATTTGGAAGTTCGATTTCTCTCCCTTCATGATTCTGATCATCGCAATACTGAACGACGGTATGAATTTCTCAGACCCAAAAACTTCAGTACTTGATTGTTTGGCTCAGTAATCATAGTTTTTGGCTTTGACAGTCAGAATATTCTTCTGAAGCTGAGCTCATGTCTAAACATACAGCGTTTGAACCGTCAAATCTAGAATGACGTAACTTCACCTTACCATTCGATCAACACAAGTAATTTTTGTAAGCAATGTCTCGAATCTGAAGTCGTATTTGGCCTGGACTTCAGGAACAATCATGACTATCTCTAAGGATCGTGTCAAGCCGTCTCCACTTCCTGACAGTTGGAAGCTTGCCGAGATCTTTACCCAGGGAGTGGTAATTGGTATCTACTTAGCGCTCATGACCGTCTTTTTCTACTGGGCAGCAGCTAAAACCACATTCTTTGAGGTGATTTTTCACTGTCCCACTTAAAACGCGAAGTCCGTACATATAGGAGATCAACGGTTGTTTCTTTTAAACTTTACATTCCTGCCTGGCTAAAATAGCCACTGCCAGCATGCAAATACAAATGCATACCTACTTGCTCAGTTTAATCTATATAATTTACCTGTGTATGCAATGGACTGACTCTATTATCTCTTCTTTTTTTTCTCAGAGAACTTTTCACGTCTATTCTCTCCACGGAAAACATGATGAGCTAACAGCGGCCGTTTATCTTCAAGTCAGTATCATCAGTCAGGCTCTGATCTTTGTGACTCGATCGATGGGCTGGTCATTCATGGAACGACCAGGCTCATTGCTCATGTGTGCATTCTGGATTGCACAACTGGTAAGTGCTTTGAGAGCCCTCTGCACTGGGAGTTTAAAAGTTTAATTCATAATCACAGCTAGTTTGTCTTGAAGAAAGACAACCCATGATATACGCTGTCATATTCATAGTGCTCTGTGACCCCTGGTAAGGAATTCAAATACCAAAGATCAAGAGTGACAGTCTTATTGAATCAAGATCTTACTGTGCTGCAGGTTGCCACTTTGATTTCTGTTTACGCAAACTGGAGCTTTGCTCACATCAAGGGAATCGGTTGGGGTTGGGCTGGCATCATTTGGATATACTCCATCATTTCCTACATTCCACTCGACCCCATCAAGTTTTCTGTTCGATATATTTTAAGTGGGAAGGCATGGGAT
Organism: Marchantia paleacea; assembly: GCA_014180765.2. Taxonomy (NCBI): domain Eukaryota; kingdom Viridiplantae; phylum Streptophyta; class Marchantiopsida; order Marchantiales; family Marchantiaceae; genus Marchantia; species Marchantia paleacea. Next base: position 456,313 of record MUAA02000005.1, read on the forward strand.
CTGATGCTGGAGCGCCGGGTACGTAGAACTCTCTCACATCTGTAATGTCTCTTTGCTGTCGTTTCAGTTGAAGATGTGGTCTAGGTGTGTACCCACTGAACCTATTTGATTAAGGACCGATCTTGTGGAGTCTAATTCTTTAGATTTTTTGTAAATCAGACTGCTCTCACTCCTAAGAAAGACTTTGGAAAGGAAGATCGTGAAGCGCAGTGGGCTAAGCAACAACGTACCCTTCACGGACTCACTCAGCCTGGTTCTGAGGTCGGAGTTGACTTCCATGATGTACCCGAGCTAGCACAAGAGGCTAAACGCCGTGCCGAGGTCGCAAAGTAAGTGGAAATTTACTTGTACAAATTGGATCCAGGAAATCTATGCCACTTAGAGTCTTTGGTTCACACCAGAAATATCATGGATTTAATCCTTGCTTGGTTGCTAGACCTCAATTTTATTTGAAATTTGTGATTAAGACTGAACAAATAGCTAGCTCTCAGTCTGCTGAGGAGCCAATTTCGTGAAAAGATTACTTCTTTAGCCATTTTACGTGAATAATACATTACTGCACGCAATCGGTGGAAGGGGTGTGATACTAAAACAACGTTCGATTGTTCGTATCGCGCGAGCAACAGGTTGAGAGGCGAAATTACGTCAGTGGATGATGATACGGCCGCCGTGAAGGGAGAGACTGAGAGGTTCAGATTTCGTAAATATTCCGCAAGCCTGACTGGCATACAGGTGTAGATAGAAGTGATTAGTAAGTCAGTCATCCGTCGACTATGTATTTAGTGTTGTGATTGAAAGCCACAGTTTCTAAGCGAAGAGAGCATGGAATCATATGAATATCACCAAGAGTACTCTCTATCACTTCAAATAATTCTACTCAGGCTGATCTCTAGGAGCAGGACGTAGATATTATTCTCCCATTTGCATTAAGCGGAGGATGGTAGGTCTGTGAGGTACAAAACCTGTTGCAAACTTCTGTCAGATTGTACGCAAGACTGTCTTGTTCCTTCACGTCAGTCATCAATATAAGACTCGCTTTTGCCCCTTCAAACGAAACGATCTCGATTCTCGATGCTCCTTCCTCTTGGCAAATCTTACAGCTTTGCTGCGAGCACCAACCAAAGGCAGTAGTTACTAAACCACGACTGTCTTGGTTTGCCTTTGACTTTAGCCATCAGACTCATGACTTCGAGCCGAATTCGCGCTAGTCCATATGTATAGAAGAGGATTCATTACGAATGCATATGCAACCACAAAGTTGCCAGCATGAGTACTAACCAGTCTGCACCGCCCAGAGGACTGAGCTAAATGCAACCCACCTTTAATTTATTCCCAGATGCATCATGAAGAAAAGTCAACTACTTCTGTGGCTTCACGTTTCAGTTTGGAACATGACTGGTTGGTTGGATCATTTGGGACTGCCTTGAGTCTTCGACTGCATAAAGTTAAGAGGCACTCTGGGGAGCAAAGACCTGTTCCAGTCTTTCAAGGTTTCATAAAGTAGTCTTTGGCTCACATGAGAACATTACTTCATTACACGTGTAATGAAGGGGACTGTACCTTCGATTCAAGTTTACCATGAGAGCATCATTCCAGGCTCTATCTTTTCCTGCGAACTTGAATCTTGGATCATCTGATGCCCTGTGGAGATATACGCGTCTGAGAGCGGAATTCTTTAGGAGAGAACACAGTAAGTTTTCGTGCTACATGGCTGCTAAAGATCAGGATGATTCGATTCTATGAATGTAACTGAAGGCTTGTTTTCAGCTAAGGAATAGTCATTCGACATTATATCGAATATGAATGAGACGTTTTTGCAAATGTTTAGGCTGAAAATTCATGTATTGATTTTGTCTCATGGTGTCGCTACTTAAGGTATCACTGTTTTACACGAGTTTGCCTTGACACATTGTACCATGGCTTAAAAACAAGTCAAACCTAATATGCCGATTTTTGTCATGCTATCATTTTAGTACACGCCCCTTACTGCTATATCTTCTGTCTTCCAAATGTCGGTATGAGAATCCGAAAAGGAGATTCCCTAAGTTCGGTGTTATCCCCATATCATATTGCCCCTTTTTTTGTTTGTGTCGCATCACATGTTTCTTCAGCAATTTGTTGATACTATATTGATTTGTTTCACTCCATATTATGGAGCATATTACATATAGTTACAAAAGGAACCTAAGAGCCTAATTTAAATTAGCTTTCATAATATGGTCCAAATTTTTCTCAATGCACTTCCTCCCAAAACTACTAGTGTACCAATTGCAGTGATGTTGGAAAACAGGAGTAGTGTTTTCTATTTAGTCTGACCTTCATGAAAAGTTTATCGACCTAAACTGGTGTCTTGTTCTATTCTTGTGCACAACGTTTTATTTTGGGTAAGGTTGCATTGGTTAGTATTGGTTTTAATACTAACCAATTAGATGTCCATTTCATATTGAGACATCTCTTAGAGTTTCTAGTGATACACCGCCACCATACATCATCGGGATGGAGTTGATTGTGCAAGTTCAACCAGATCATGTCACTAATAGCTCAACAACGCGAGTACATGTTATAGTTACACTTACAGAGTCCTATGATATATTGGTGGGTGCTGCATTATTATACACGATGGGGTTTAGCATTGATTATTGGGAGGCGTTAGGTTCTTATCGCCAAGGTTGGCAATCTTGTAAAGGCCGAGTGAGTTGATTATCGGAACATTTCATTACCTGTTCTAGCCCTTTATTAAGTAGAGGTTAAGTGTATGTTGATGACTTCAGTGCTTCTATTACTTTGTCTGGTGATTTGTTGGAGTCAAACATGGATGCACATGACAGTCCATCTCTAGAGGATGTTATTATCATGCCAAGTCTTAGTGGAATAGTGTCATCCACACTTGATAAATCAATGTGTACTTCATGTATGCAGCTAATATAGTTGTCAGATCAGCTAATACATCATGCTTGGAGTGAGTTTTTTGTTCAAGAGATGGAGGAGATGAAGGAAATTATTATCACTTTTGCTATGTTGTCATCTTTAGATACAACGCATATTATTGGTAGTATCTAGAGCAGAACATATGTATGTTAGATCTTTTTGGAGGGATGAACATAGATTTGTTTCTTGTTTTACAGTTAGGCATAAGAGTATAAAGATACTTGTATGTAGAACGAGATGAATTGCAAGACATGTTTCATTATGCCATGTGGTATAGTTGGTACGACAATATCTAGATCTTCTACCATTAATAACCGTTAAAAGATATCAACAGACCTTGCCATTAGATATTTTATTGATGGGTACACAAAACCTTCCTTGGCATGGCACCATACATTGCATTATTGATGGATGACCATGTTAGGTACACACACGGGCAGGTGATGATCATGGACTACAAGATTCAACTTCAAGCATGTTTTGGAGATGTTACGTGTGTTTCGATCTCTTCAGTCACATCAATCCTATTGACTAGCATATATTTTGGAGAATGTTACTTTCTTGGTTGATCCATGTGCACAAGTAATGACGATTGCACATCAAATATGATCATGGATTGGACAAGTGGTACTGATAGATGCAGCAAGAGAAGGATCTCATGTACATTATCCACATCTTTGATGGACAAACCATCTTCCAAGGGATGTTTTATTACGAGCTTATGATGGAGTGCAGAGGCCCTCATATTTCTCAGTGGAGAGTATTTTGGATATGGGTAGACATTCCTAGGCACGGATCTATGCTGATAGATCACCCATGGCAATGATGAACCTTGTAGGTCAGCCAAAAGCTGTATTATCCACATTGTTGAGTTATCTAGCTTCTCATGCCTACAGATAGGGAAGACCTAGATTTTTTTGGGATTTTTACTTGCAGCAATTGGTAGGATCTATCGCTAAAAACAGAGAGTGACCTATGGGATTTTGTATTAGTACTTCATCGGTACCTACATTGTAAAGTCATCACAATGTTTGGTGTTGGGTCATGCTATGGATCTAAATTGTTTGACATGGATTGTGAGCCTTGGATTGGCTGAGGTTCTCTTCTTGGACACCATGTGGACGACAAGGGAGGTCTATACGAAATTGAAGTGCTTAACATGCTGCAGAATTTGCCAAATGGATTGCACTTATGAGTAGGTTTTAAGCTTGATTTGCTTGATTGTCATACCGCACAACCCTCTTTCAACTTTTTATGTTATGTCTTACTTAAAGGCAACCTTCATTATTGTATACACAATCAAACACTCACCAAACAAACTTAATGAAGACAAGAGCTCATCTCTTATGGAGGCCATGATGTAGGTGAATGGCTTTATGACTTTGCCTTTATTCAAACCTCCATATGACTATGAGTGTGTTCCTTACTAACTAAAGCTTGTGCCTTGCTCTCTCACACTCAACACTTTTGGAGAATGAGCTCATTATGTTCAGGTGGATTGCCACTACAAAAATTCAAATATTGTGTTCTCTACTTACAAGATTATATGATCCCTTCTAAACATGTACATGTGGAAAAGGATGTGCCCTTCAGTAAGCCAACAATAAGTCATCGTTGCTGGAATTTTATCACAAACTAAAACAAACATCGCACATTACTTGATGTTGTTACACCCAATGCTCTTAGGCTCGACCCTTCATTAAACAATTAGACAATTAGGAGATTAGGAGACGATTCAGAAGAATGACAAATATTCAGATTATTTTAATTCTTTCGGAGTGGAGATTTTTGGTAAGCTTTACTTCATGAGTTGTGACAACATGCAGCTAGTGAGATGATAGCTATGCTAGAAATTGCAGGCAACTTGTTCCTTCATGGACATGTAGAGATCAACTGTCTGATGTGAGGTGTAACATTGTTATTTCCAAACTACATGACCACTTTATGGAATGTCATAGTGTCTTTAGTTGGATTAGTAACCATAACATCAATCACAACAACTAGTTATTACATGGACATGTAGAGATCAATGCTCTAAAGAGCTGACCTTACATGTTCTCAAGGTGTGTGTAACATTGCTCTCTCCTCCATATATGACCATTCTCTCAAATGGCATAAATGACATGAAGTGTAACAATCTTATGACATCCAAAAAGATGCATCTAGATCTCGACCACACTTACATGTAGAGGTTTTACCCTCATCAAGTCCTATTAAAAACGCATTTCTATGATAAATGTGGAATGTACTATATGAAAACATTTGATAGAGTATTGCATAATCAACCCTAAACATAAACCTAAGTCCTTCAAATGTGAGGTGTAGATAATAAGGAGTGATAATCCTGATGGATCATGGATGAGAATATAATCTCATCATTTAGGCTTGTAATGACCTTCCACTATTATTTACTAGACTCTCAAGAGACATCTATTTATTGTGAGGATATATGATGGCAAAGATCATAGGACAGAGCATAAATTGTTAAGAAATTTATCGCATTCCAAAATTTAACCTGACGGAACATCCATGATAAATATATTTTATCATGGATTTTGATATATTTATCATAAGAATGAATTGGTTTACAGAGTAAACCAAGTGCACTACAGTTACAGTATTAACATTCAATATATTTATCGGTCTTTACTCTTATTCGCATTCCTCTGGAATCTTGGCTCTCAGTACTTATTATATTCAGAATTTTTTATTCTACCTAGTTTCTTTCGGAAGGATGTCATTATGATTGTAAGGTTGGCTACTGTGCCTACCGTCCATGTTCAGCTAGTTAGAAAGAAAGGGAACAAATCAAAAGGACAACGTAGTATGTTGGATGCAATACAGTAGTGTATAGGACATACAGTATACTGCAATGAGGACAGGATCAGCTGCTGAACGGTTACATGCTTTCACGCTTTGGACATGATGCACCGCGAAACTGAGGACGATTTTCTGTTGTCATTTTCTGACTGCATATAAAGTCGACGACGTCCTTTGTACTGGATTATGAAGATTTGACTTAATGACATGTTTTAACTCTTACGAACCGCAGGTAGACTGTCATCATTAACTCTGAGCGTGAGGGTATCGGATCTGCACCATATGCCGTCGATTACGTCCACAAATAGCCTGAGGAGTGGGATTCTCATGTCACCAACTTCCGGAACATGAGAAAACAACATGTTTAGTCCAATCTACTTTTGCTGATCCCGAGGCCCAATGACCTCGTGCTGTGGTCCATTACGTCAACAACTTGTGGACTCGGTGCGTATGTCAAAGATCCTAGGTAAGCGGAGGAACGACCCCGACCACCCCACCCCCACACCTGCAGAAGAGAAAGATACGACCAGAAACGTGAGATGAGGATCGAGGCACAGAGCTTTAGTACGTAACCGATGAGAGTGTCCGGTGGCTTTGGGGCTCCGGGAACAGTATGTTCAAATCGCTGTTGTCCTGTGTTTTACACCTCGCATTGTTCTGCATCTAACGTTCACTAGGTAGGTCCGCATAGAGTGGCAGTGGGAGTACCGTATCTAAGCTACGAAGCGTTTTCTAGTCTTCGCTGCACGACTAGATTCTAGAGCTTCATGTAGGATGTGAGCGAATGTCTCACTTTCCGAACCAGCGCTCGGTGATCTGAAGCTGAAGCTGAAGATACAGCAGCCGCAGGGTAAGTGGATTTTTCCAGTCGAAGGCTTTTTATCATGAGAACTAAACTTCGTGAAATTGGTTGAGTAAATGGTAGACAGACATTAATTTGCAAACGTAAAAACAAGGGCTGGTCGACCCGTGGCCATCATGTGTCCAGATGCGTTCACCATCCGAAGAGGCAACTAGCTTAAAATACGCTGAATCAGAAGACGAAGAGGATGGCACAATGTTGAGGCGATCCTGCTAATCATTGATGAGATTGCACAGAACAGAAGGCACATGAATTGAGTACTGTTGTGTGTTTTACTTATAGCTGGGTGTTGCAACACTGTTTGGTGCAAACAATGCTTTTTCGTCTCAAACAATAATGGATGTGTGATCCGAGAGCTGCAGCACAGTACCACACCTCCTCAACTGGCACAAGAGGACAGAGAGCGCAGCGAGGAAGGTGTACTCGAGCACCTTCTTTCTGGGCCAGGTTTACCGATTCCCATTATAGGGAAAAGTGGCAAAACCTCCAACGTTATGGTACAGTCAAGCTCACCGTGGCGATGCGGCTTCAAAGAGTGGCATTGCGAGACCTTAGGCCTGAAAGGTGGGGCTTTTGTCACCGCTCTGAGGAGTGACGCAGAGAGAGAAGGCAACCACTGGCACTGGCACTGGCAGAGACGCTAGCGTGGCTCTTCGAAGGCTCGAGTCCGGCCTCCCCTCGTTCTGCCCAGAGAATGGCCGCTGAGCGTTTGCATGCGGATGGGAAGCTTTATATGTGCGAATTCGGCATCGCACTTTCACCTCCTCTTGCCATTCGTTTCCAGAGCTGTGCATCTTTCCTCCTCTGTCGGAGTGTATCAAGGGCCAGCTTCTCACCTTGATACTTCCACCGCATGGCGCTTGTAGCCCATCTTTCATTGGTCGGATCTTTAAACGAGGTGGAGGCTTGAAGACATGGACAGGCAGTTTCTGGGTACGACGCTCTGAATTCAAATCATCGTGGAGGTGAACAATCTGTCGATAACAAAGTCCCACTTCGTCTTCGTACGTAGGCAGCCATGGATGACAAGCTGGGATCTCTCGAAGCTGTCGTCAATGAGACCGCTGATTTGGTAGGAGAGTCTGAACACAACAAAGTTTTGAGTTTTGCTTTTATTTATTTTCCTTTGTTTCTCTCCAAAAGTGGTGATGATCGGGACGAAGAGAACTCGATGTCAGGAGGTCCAAGGGGTGAAGCTTTGATTAATGCTGAGCTTTCCTTACGTGTTGGATTCTTGGAATGCCACAAGTGAACGAGATTTTAACTAAAAAGTCGAATTTCCCATGCATTCAGGAACATATACCGATTGAGGAAGTCTTTACTCAGCTCAAATGTTCCACAGAGGGACTGTCTCAGGCTGAAGGGGAGCAGCGTCTCAAGATTTTCGGATATAATAAGCTCGAGGAGAAATCGGTGAAACCTTTTAGTGCATTCACGTTTCTGTTCTGTCCTTTGTGAATGCACGTCGAGTCAAAGCTTTTTTGTTCACAGACTGCGAGTTCCGAGAAATTTGTCGAACCTCTTTCTGCTGTTGTGAGTTAGTTAATTAACAGCGACAGCAGTTAACAGTTTCACAATTCTGAATAAACTGCAGCTGTATTTTGTCCAGAATCGTGTAACGATTTATTTATGTCGCTCATGAGCTGCCGAAAAGGACAATCGCAGCTGAGAATATTTTTTGAAGGCGAAAGAAATCAGAAGACGTCACATAGAAAGCGTTTGTTCATTTATAGCGAAGTCATGTGATTCAACAAGGGCATGTGCTGCTAATTCCATTCGTGCGGTTTGTCGGACTGCTAATCGACGTTTTCGTGTTTGACTACAGGAAAGTAAGATTCTGAAGTTTCTGGGATTTATGTGGAATCCCCTTTCATGGGTCATGGAAGCAGCAGCTATAATGGCGATTGCTCTGGCCAATGGAGGAGTGAGCACAAATCCTACACAATTTTTCATTGGGAAACCTTGTCCTAATTATGCCATTTTCTTTTCAAGTTCCTAAACGCTTTCCTCCTCTTCTTTTATGCCCTCCTTGTGAGCCGCATGCATCTCTGCAAAATTGTTTTACTTTTATATAGCACATTCTTCAGGAGGTTCAATTTGGTTATTTTTTCACTGTTCTGTGACTAAACTACAGACCTTATTTTTCCAGGGAAAGCCTCCAGATTGGCAGGATTTTATTGGTATCCTGACACTTCTGGTCATCAACTCAACGATCAGTTTTATCGAGGAGAACAACGCAGGAAATGCTGCTGCTTCACTGATGGCTCGCCTTGCTCCAAAGACGAAGGTCTAGCTCATGAGTGTTGATTGGACGAATTGATTATCAGTTTTGGTTATCACATGACGAGTGATTTTCCAGTCTAAATTGCTTGACTTTGGCATCCATTCGTCTGGGCGGGGAAATCTGTTTTCCTACAGGTCCTTCGAGATGGAAAATGGTCGGAGCAGGATGCAGAAATTCTTGTTCCTGGAGACATAATCAGCATCAAGCTTGGTGACATCGTCCCTGCTGATGCTCGTCTCCTTGAAGGAGATCCCTTAAAGATTGATCAGGTGACAACAGAAGAAATGTGATATGATTATTGTCAGTGTTCACAAGCCTGCACCGATGATAGTCAATAAGAACCGTATTGAATGAAGTGACCTGAAATTGGAAGTCGTATGCCTGCAGTCTGCCCTGACTGGTGAGTCTCTACCAGTTACAAAGAAACCAGGAGACGAGGTCTATTCCGGATCTACCTGCAAACAAGGAGAACTCCAGGCAGTTGTAATTGCTACTGGTGTTCACAGCTTCTTTGGGAAAGCTGCTCACCTCGTGGACAGCACACATCAAGTGGGCCATTTTCAAAAGGTGCTGTTCATGATTAATTTTGCCAGAATCTTTCACACCACTTCTCTCGTTAGGGCAAAATAAATGTGCACGAATGATTTGAATGACATAGGTAAATAACAGAGTAGTGAAGCCCTTAGAGAACAAGAAAACAGAAGGGTGAATTGAATTGTGATCCTCACAATTCAAATGAGGACGTAATTAATAAAGTTTGAAATAAATCTATTCTCGTTTACAAATCTCTGGCAAAATTCTTTGTACTCAATCTCAGTCTGAATGTAACTCATTTCATGATGATTATGTGCAGGTGCTCACTGCCATAGGAAATTTCTGTATAGTCTCTATAGCCATTGGGCTGGTGGTGGAAATCATTGTCATGTACCCCATTCAGAAGAGAAAATACCGCGAGGGTATTGACAATCTCCTGGTGCTGCTAATTGGTGGTATTCCAATCGCCATGCCTACTGTCCTGTCTGTTACAATGGCCATAGGATCTCACCGCTTGTCTCAGCAGGTACATTTTGATATGGCTCATCCTGTTTAGAATTACATTTATGTATGTTCTTATTTGTACCAACCTGTATTTATCCATAGTGGAGTTCAACCTTCAGTATGTATGATCAGTGAGTGCATGTAGTTATCTAATGAGACAGTCTGGTGCAAACAGGGTGCCATCACGAAGCGAATGACTGCTATAGAAGAGCTTGCTGGCATGGATGTGTTGTGCAGTGACAAGACAGGAACTTTGACGCTGAACAAGCTGACAGTTGATAAACACCTGATAGAGGTATCCATGACTCTTACAGAAAAGTTCATTGGCTCTAGTTAATTGATTTCATGTTAGCTTTATCCTCATTCATACATCTGGTCATTTTGAGACTGACATGCACCTACGTGAATCGTTTAACCCATCGTCCCGGCGTGAGGGATTGCAGTGCTTCGGCAAAGGTATCGACAAGGACTTCGTGGTCCTATCGGCATCCAGAGCTTCAAGAACAGAAAATCAAGATGCAATCGACACAGCAATTGTCGGAATGTTAGACGATCCAAAAGAGGTAAGCTAGAAGACCTCAGTGTTTTACCACGGTAGCTCAGGTTTTGCAGACTGCGGATTTCTGTCGGGAAGGCATATGAGTGACACATGAAATTCCTACTTTTTCCAGGCTCGTGCAGGCATAACAGAAGTCCATTTTTTACCATTCAACCCTACGGACAAACGAACAGCTATTACCTTCATTGACAGCGATGGTAACTGGCACAGAGCAAGCAAGGGAGCTCCCGAAGAGGTATTCACATTACTCATAGAGTGTTTGTAGGTTTGTGTTCTGCTGTTTCTGGCCGTACGTGGGGCATTATCTACAGATTCAGTAGTTTGATTCTTTTCAGTATATACACTCACCTTGCAGCGTAATTTTTCACCTGTTCCAACTCAGAACATCTGAAATCAGAAGAACCTAAGCATAATCATGGAGATCTATACCTCACGATGGACCCCGTGCATGCAGATTCTGCACTTGGCTCATAACAAGGATAAAATTGCTGCCAGAGTGCACTCAGTTATCGACAAATTTGCGGAGCGAGGGCTGCGTTCACTTGCTGTTGCAAGACAGGCAAGGACATTGAATTACAAATTGAAGGACATTGAAGGACAATCGTGTTATCCATTCAAATGATTTCGTTTCGCTATGGCTATCTATTTAGAAGCCACCTTGATGAATGTACCTGTGACATACAGAACATGAAGTCTTTCTAATTCTCAATCCTCCCGTCTCATGCAGGAAGTACCTGCCAAAAGCAAGGACAGTCCTGGAGGTCCATGGGAATTTCTTGGATTGCTTCCGCTTTTTGATCCACCTCGACATGATAGTGCAGAAACTATCAGCAAAGCATTGAATCTGGGGGTCAATGTTAAGATGATAACAGGTTCGTTTCTCATCACTGATGAGCCCTTAACTTTGTGTTCAAGTGTTTGATCTGCATTGTTCAGGCTCAAGTCTTTACAGCAGACCAAGAAAGAAGATCGCATCTCCAATAATAAAACTTTCAATTGTCCACATTGATGTGCAGGTGATCAACTGGCTATTGCCAAAGAGACTGGACGTCGTCTGGGCATGGGAACCAACATGTATCCGTCTTCAGCACTCTTCGGCAGTCGAAAGGATGACACGGTATCAGAGTTACCCGTCGATGAGCTCATTGAACAAGCCGATGGCTTTGCTGGGGTCTTTCCTGGTAAAATTGCTGTTCTTGCAGCACCTTCATTCAGTCAGTACGAGCAATTTCTGGCTCTCTATGTCATGTATTTCCTCCTCCAGATTTGACACATTGGACATTGACATCAGGCAACATCTAACTGATTGGTTTAACTGAGGTCGTCATCTATTTGCAGAACACAAGTACGAGATTGTCAAAAGGCTTCAAAACAAGAAGCACATCTGTGGTATGACTGGAGACGGTGTGAATGATGCACCTGCTCTGAAAAAAGCAGATATTGGAATTGCTGTCGATGATGCAACAGATGCAGCCCGAAGCGCCTCTGACATAGTCCTCACTGAACCTGGTCTTAGTGTCATCATTCATGCTGTGCTTACCAGTCGAGCTATCTTCCAACGGATGAAAAACTACACTGTAAGCCACTTAACCATAATCAATGCTCCGTAAACACCGTTCCTGTAGACAAGTATCACAAGGATATGATGGGACAACAAAGAAATTGAATCTAAACTGTAGAACAGAAACTGGAAAACCTCAGAATTTCTCATCTTAGGTGACTTTCTTGTTTTAGACAACCTCGAACGTCAACATCGAGTTTTCTTATTAATTTCTGATCATATTGGTTGCAGATTTACGCTGTTTCTATCACAATTCGTATTGTGGTAAGCAATCAAAGACTCTCATGATTCACCTATTTCTAATTGTTTGAATTCGGACATAAAGGTAGCAATTGATAGTGGACAATTCCAAGTTGCTGACACGATTCAAATCTGTTTCTGCAGCTTGGGTTTCTGTTGCTTACGCTGATCTGGAAGTTTGACTTCTCGCCATTCATGGTTTTAATCATTGCCATTCTAAATGACGGTATGTTAACGTTCCGTCTCTCGAGGAAAGTCTTCAGCGTTTTTGCAAATGGATGAATTTGTTTGGTCGGTCCTTATTAACGACAAAATCTTCATTGATTCTCATTGGCATACTCTTCCTCAATCGACCTAAGAATCATCCATTATTCTTCGTTCGAGATTGCACTCATCGTCTTGGGAATTGTGCTTCATCTATCAGGTACCATCATGACTATTTCCAAGGATCGCGTCAAGCCATCCCCTCTTCCCGATAGCTGGAAACTTTCGGAGATCTTCACGCAAGGGGTTGTCATTGGCACTTACCTCGCCGTGATGACTGTCATCTTCTTTTGGGCAGCTGATAAAACTGACTTCTTCCAGGTAAATTTGCAACCTCTTGTGTTCAGTGCACAGAAGCTCTCGACGATTGCCGCCTAAAATCGTAAACATCATTTTGTGATGCAAAGTAATGTGGCATTTCGCTGCGCAGCGAACATTCGGTGTACGGTCGTTACGTGGAAGCCCCTACGAGCTGACAGCAGCTGTGTACCTACAAGTCAGTATCATCAGTCAAGCTTTGATCTTCGTTACAAGATCCAGGAGCTGGTCGTTCTTGGAGCGACCCGGGCTTCTACTCTTGGCAGCTTTCTGGATCGCACAGTTGGTATGTATCACCGACTGAAACAACACTCTCTTCCCGTTAACTCGCACATTCCGTCGATTCTTGTTCGAAATCTCATCGGCATCTACTTCACCTTGATGTATAGATTTCCTCCTCTTTTCCAGGTTGCGACATTCATAGCAGTGTACGCGAACTGGGGCTTTGCTCGTATCAAGGGTATCGGGTGGGGGTGGGCTGGCGTCATTTGGCTCTACTCCATCATCATCTACTTCCCCCTCGACGTCATCAAGTTCGCTGTTCGTTATATTCTCAGTAACAAAGCTTGGAATCTCATGATGGAGCCCCGGGTACGTCTTTCATACATCCCTCTCTTTCGGAAATTACTCAGTTTCTTCACGAGGACGTGCTCCATACGCAGGAAACCATGTACAGGCAGGCAGGTAGGTAGGCAGATAGACAGGCTCAAATTTGCTTTTTTGTGCGAAGTATCGCGTTCCTAACCGTGGAATGCGTGAATGAATGAATGTGCAGACTGCCTTCACCCGGAAGAAGGACTTCGGAAAGGAAGACAGGGAAGCTCAATGGGCTAAACAACAGCGTACCCTTCACGGGCTGGACAAGCCCGGTACGTCAGCCGAGGCAGAGAACTTCAAGGACGTGCCAGAACTCGCAGGAGAAGCCAAACGACGGGCGGAGATGGCCAGGTACGTACGTCGCGTCCGACAACTTTGTGTCCTGTCCCCCAGTAAAGACCTTAGAGAAGTTGTATTTGTACAATTCATCTTGATTCCTTCTAGTTCTGGAACAAGAATTCTTTTGAGAAGGTCTACTTCATATTGCTGTCACCTCGAAGTGCTCTCATGCTCCCGTGATTTTATTTTTTTCGATCTGTTGATTGTGCAGGCTTCAAGAGTTGCTTACGCTAAAGGGGACGAGCGAGGTTAGTTGCGAGATGGAGAGGTTTAGATACAGAAAGTACTCCGTAGGCCGCCAAGTAGCGCTGTAGGATCGTGTCGGTTGAGACTGCTTGAGAGTAGCAGCAGGGACGCCAGTTTTCCACGTTGAGGCGTTTCTGTAAGCCCGCACATCAAAACTACCTCCGTTATGGTGCAGATGTATATAGTCTCACTATAATGATCCACGTACGACAGCAATCTCCCAGGAGGTCAAGCCTATTCTGATTTCTTTCTAGAAGGGGTCTACGCATGTGATCATTCATAGCAGGCTGATTCAAAGTGTACATGAACACCACACTCACCACATATATACCAGCTTGATAGTTCAAAGTAACTATGAATTTCAGGTCGCCATACAGTGTTGTACATCCTTTGGTTTGTGAGTATGAGGTGATTGTTTTAATGTATATGGCAGACGTCACTTCTTCCATTGTATACTCCACTCTGATGATTTCAATCTCTAGCTGGAAGTTGCCTCCTTCAGGAACTCCTATGTCACGCCTTGCGATCGCACAACATAGCGATTCCTCAGTGCGCCTGAGATTAGCTTGCAACAGAGCTCAGCCCTGTCCAGCCATTTTGCCAACTCTAGGAGTGACTCCGATTTCGTGCCCGTATTGGATGTTTTACATGTGTGGGTAGCATCTCCGCTTCTTGATCATCAATTTCGGTAGTCTGTTACGGCTTTGGAATCGGTTTGGGAATCGGATCTAGTTTCATTTCTTTCTCTCTCCTTGAGTAGTTTGACTTGCCCAAATCGAGTGCAACAGACTTGAGCAACATGTAAAGGGCGATATTGTAAGAGTCCATCGTTCATAAGAAAATCCATTCTATCTGTAGTCAGGTGACGATTGAAGCGGAAGAATGTAAGATCTCAACGTTAACAAGGTCATGTTCAGAATGATTCATCTGGCGGAACCGTTGGTGAAGGGTTTGCGCGTGGTCAATAGGAGATACAACAATTAGAGTTAGCTTCGTGCTCTTATGGTCAATAGTGCGGTCTCTTTGGATGTTAGTTATAGAAATTGAGACTTTGAGATTATTTCTACGGTAGATATTAGCTAGTGCTTGAAACCTTAGTTGTTTAAAGGCCAAAATGGATTTTGCTCTACTATAATTTCTATGCTATATTATGATTATAAATCAAGAGTCCTTTGAGGACATTTTGAAAGTACAAAATATTAATTCGAAAAATTGAAATTGGATTTAGTGATGATAAGTTGTTTTGGCAAGTTTTGAGTATGGGGTGATTGCATCAAAGAACATGATGCCGATCTATTCAGAGTAGGTTATAAGTTTGTGTGAGCAATTTCGAGATTTTTATTTGTTTGGATTGAATGTTTCATTTCTGAATTGAGAATTTGAAACTCAAAAACGATACTAAAAATTGACCAAACTGATCAATGTTTATAGTGATATTCGTTCTTAAAATTTATATTGGTCAAAAAAGATTAAAATCAAAAGTAATTGAAATCTAAGATTTATTATTTCCAAGTTTTCAGTCTAAAATAAAAATGACAGACTATAGAATTATCATAAAGTGTCAATTTTATTTAAAATTTGATGGGATCATAGAAAATATAAAGTAGTTTGCACAAGGTTAGAGATGTTATTGAGAGCATATAAAAAACTTTAAGTTCAAAAGGTTGTCATTTAGGAATCAGATACTACATGTTCTACCTCTATTGTTGATGGAAAAAATGTGAAATATTGATATAAAAAAAGAGAAAGAAATATGGTGTGGAGGTTTGGTAAGAGTTTTAGAAAGTGTTTCGACTTTAGTATGAAGAATTTAGACAGTTTGAAGGGATATGGTATACGGATTGATTTGAAAATTGATACATTAGTATACGGTTGTTGTCGTGCACATACATATCGCATCATAACATACATCGATGTCACATCAAATATCACAACACATAGATCATCATACACCAACACAAGTGTACCACAATCGTCCCCTAACTGGCGGTTAGGTCCCTCTAACACCAGGTAGCCATCTAGTCCATAACATGATATGCCCTTCGTGGGGCTAAGATCAGGAGGCCGGGTGCTACAATGCCCCATCGTTAGTCGCCTATCTGCAATCCATATCATATAACCATTAGAGCTGCTTGCCTGCTAAACGCATCGAGGACATCTCCAATGTCCACTCGGCACCGCATTGAGAGGAGGTGTCAAACATGACATATGTCATCCTCTCGAACAAGAATCACAAATCAACATACTGGCTGCTCCACCAGCTGATCCACATAACATACATCTCAAGCCTGCACGTACAACTGCTAGGCTTGGATCCATAGTACCATCAATGTTTGGAAGGTGACATGGCGCACAATTACGCACATGATCCTTCCAAATCACACCATCACGACCCTCCAATATCAAAACTCCAGAAGGTAAAATCTCACATATGCATAGAATCGTGCGACCAGCCGAAACATCCAATGTGGTCGGTGCACTCTGCTGCAAGTAAACGTAATCACCAACATGAAATCTGCGAATTGAAGGTCGATATCCACCTCCTCGGATGGTAGTATAACGCAAAGTATCTCTATGCTGAGCAATAGCCAGGTTCTCAAATGCCATGGGCATGACTCTACGGAAGAGTTCTGCCCTTTGAGAACACACCCTAACCCAAACATCAGGGTTATCCAAGTCCAAGACTTCACCTGACTCTCTACGGATAGCTGCAGGTAAGTCTGGATCTCTACCATATAATAAAAAGTACGGTGAGAATGACGCTAGAGATGCTTGCCGGCTAAATCGATAACCGATGGCCAACTATGGTAGCTAGATGTCCCAGTCTCCCAGATGACCTTTCTCCAAGCCAAACTTTTGCAGTCCTCTCTTGACCGTCTGAACAACTCTCTCTGCTAGACCATCAGCCTCAGGATGATCTCTTGAGGTGGTACGATGATCGATTAGCGCTCGATCACACAAAGCCTGAAACTCACCCAAAAACTCAGTACCATGATCAGTCAACACTTCTGCTGGTGCACCAAATCGGCTAAGCACTGCAGCCGGCTAAGCACTGCAGCTAAGAACGCATAAGCTGTTCCCTCACTTGACTTGTCAGGCAAGGCCACCAACTCAATCCACTTGGAGAAATGTTCCACCATGACCAACACATATCGATGATGTCGTATAGTCAATGGCAAAGGTCCTGCAAAATCCAAGCTCCAACGATAACCAAATACCATAATCGGTAGAGGATGTAGTTGTGGTGTAGGGGCATTGAATGATGCTCAAACACGATCACATGCCATACATCTCGCCACAAACTGCTGCACCTCAGTTTGCATAGCTCTCCACCAATAGTGACTTTGAAGTAAGCTATATGTCCGCTTTACTCCAAAATGACCTAACTCCTCATGAGCATGTATGACCAACTGTGCTCTCTGAGATGGAAGTGGCACAACACGAACGCTGCCATCTCCCCATACTCGAAGTAGGTGTCTACCTTCCCAATTGAACCGTCGAGCTCTCTGTAAAACTCGATCCCTCTCCTTTGCACTCAAGGTGCCCAACAAAGCACCGGTACGAAGATACTCCAACACCAGCATGTCATCATGGATGTCTCAGTTTACGATCAAACCGTCGTCATGAGTCTCAGCCTCCAAGGCTAATATATCTGCTCTTTGACCCAAGAGAGATATCATATAGCTCTCAAGCACCAACATACTCAAAAAGGCAGATGCATGCCAACCCGGCACCATCTCCTCATTAGTATCACCGTGCCATCGAGCCCCGGTTTCGTCAACTTGACTTGTACATGGGTTTCGACTTAACCCATCCGCATCACGGTTCACCACTCCAGGTCTATGAATAACCGTGAAATCATACTCTTGTAGGATAAGAGCCCATCGTGCAAGCTTTTCTGTAAGCTTGTCTGATTCCATCAACCATTTCAATGGTTGATGATCAGTGATGAGAGTGAAGGAGTTTCTAAACAAATAACATCTGAAATGTGCCACCGCCCAAACAGATGTCAAATATTCTCCTTCATAAGAACTATACTTCGCCTCCGCGGCATTGTTGGAACGACTTGCATAAGCCACTACAAACTCCTTCCCCTCATCGTCATGTTGGGTAAGCACTGCTCCCAAACCCAACATAATCCAATCAGTATGTACTTGAAACGGACGACCTCTCACAGGTCTCCTCAAAATAGGGGCAGATGTCAACCTTCCCTTGAGCTCAACAAAAGCTCTCTCCTGTTCATCTCCCCAACTCCACTCTTGATCTAGCTTTGTCAGCTTTGTCAAGGCTTTGGCAATAGTGCTAAATCCTTGCACATATCGACGATAGAAGTTTGCAAGTCCAAGGAAAGCTCGAACCCTACTCACATCTGAGGGTTGTGGAATACGCAAGATTGCCTACACCTTGGTTTGCTGAACTCCCAATCCTCCTAGGTATATGGTATGACCCAAGTACTCTACCTGCTCCTGAAAGAACTTACACTTTCCAGGATGCAACTTGAGGCCATGAGCAATCAGTCGCTCAAATACCTCCTGCAAATATATCTCATGCTCCCTCACTGTAGCACTATACACTAGAATATCATCGATGTAGGCTCTGGCATAATCAAGTCCGGCTATGATCCTATCCATCACTCTTTGGAACTCAGCAGGTGCATTCTTCAACCCAAATGGTAAGAACTTCCACTGATACAACACATCCTTGCCATGCGAATCAATTGCCCAAAAGGCTATCTTGGCCTTATACTCATCTCGAATCCAATCGATGATATCCTGCGTCAGAATCCAATGTACTGAAAACCTTTGCATGCCCAACTGCATCAAAGATCTCCTCAGGTGTAGGCATAGCATATCGATCAGATTTTGTCTGTCGATTGATAGATCGGTAGTCACCACACATGCGTCTATCTGTATATATCCTTCTTGACTGGCATCACCATAGCAGAGTCATACTCTCCATATGATATCTCCACTAATCTAGCCTCAAGAAGGTCTTGACACCTACTTTGGATCAGATCTCTCTCCATATCACTGTATCGATAGGGACGACGGAAGACTGGTGCATCTGTTGTCAAGTCAATCCGTATGCTTGGTCCCTTCAAACAGCCTAAATCCTTCATACTGAAGGCAAAACAGTTTCTGAAACTCCTCAGAAACCTCCACACCCTACGTCTTTCTTCTCCTTTCACTTTGAGACCAATCTCAATATCCCAAATCTCCTCTCCATCGACACTAGAGATAGAAGACGTAGTGTCTGGTTGCTAAATGACAACCTCTTGAGCAGATAGCTTTTTCTGCTCTCTCATACCAAGCTCCACTATCTCAGTGTGAACAACTCCTGCTGCTGTAGCTTTAACCTCTTGTGTTGTATCACAAAGGTCAAAAGTGGTAACCACCGCATGCTCTACGCAAAAAACTCCAACGAAACTCGAAGAAGACCCTACCTCTCCTTCTCTAACATCCATATAAGACAAAGGATGAGATCTTGGGCACTTCTCGCCCCCAGCTTTTGCCTCCACCGTCTCGGTAGGCAAAGAGCTTACTAATGGTCTTGCAGTCATACATGTGGATCTCATACGTCTCTGCTCAGCCAATCCAAGGCTCACAATCCATGTCAAACAGTTCAGGTCCATAGCCTGACCCAACACCTGACGTCGTGAAGCCTCTGACAATGTAGGTATTGATGTAGTACCGGTACAAAATCCCATAGCTCGCTCTCTCTCTCTTCAGCGTTGGGTTCCACCAACCGCTGCAAGCGAGAATCCCATACAAGTCCAGGTCCTCCCTCTCTATAAGCATGGGAAGTTGGGTAACTCAACAACATGGGTAATGCAGCTCTTGGCTGACCCACAAGGTTCACCACTGCCATGGGTGACTGTCCGCATATACCACTGCCTGGGAGTGTCTACCCACATCCAAAATACTCTCCACTGTGAGATGTGAGGGCCTCTCCACTCCGTCATATGCTCGCAATAAAACCTCCCTTGGAAGAAGGTTTGTCCACCATATACGTGGACGGTGTGCACGAGATCCTACTCTCGCTGCATCCAACAATACCGCTGGTCCAATCCATGACTGCACGTGATGTGCACTCGTCATCACCCGTGCACATAGATCACCCAACAAGGGAACATTCTCCAAAATGTATGCCGGAGAATATGTCTGCTGTGACTGGAGAGAACGTAACACACGTCCCAAAACATGTCAGAACGTGAATCCTGTAACCCATGACCATTACCAGCACGTGTGTGTCCCTGACATGGCCATCCAACAATAACCAAATGTATGGTGCCATGCCGAGCAAGGTCTTGCGCCCCCAACAACAAAATATATGACGGCAAGGCCTGTTGATATCCTTGGACTGCCAACACTGGTAGAAGATGGGTATCTCCGCACCAACTGTGCCACATGGCGTAATGAGACGCGCCTTGCAATCTCATCTCGCTCCACATACAAGTATCGATGTACTCGTATACCAGACTGCATAACAGCAACCAAACCTGTGCTAATCCCTCCAAACAGATCCAGCACACATATACCCTCCTCTGGATACTGCCAAGCAATAGGCGTTGTATCTAAAGAGGATAACATGGTGGAAATGGGAATAACTTCCTTCGTCTCCTCCCTTTCCATAGCAAAAGACTCACTCCAAGCCTGATGTATGAGCCATCTGATGATCAGCCATTTGTTGTAGCTACATACATGAAGTACCTAGTGTTCCATCCAACGTGGATGACACTACTCCACTAAGACTTAGCATGATAGTCACATCCTCTTGACCATGACTATCATGAGCATCCATGTTACCCTCCAACAAATCACCAGGCCAAGTAACACAAGTATTGAAGGCTGCAACATATGCCAAACCTCCACTTGGTAAAGGCCTAGAACAGGTGATGAATCGTACAAGTAATCGACTCACTCGGCCCTCGCCAGATTGCCAACCTGGCCGATAAGAGGCCGTCTGCTCCCAGTAATCAATGCTAAACCCCATCGGGTATAACACTGCCGCACCCACCAATACATCATAGGACTCTGCAAGTGTAACCACAGCACGTGCTCGCGTTGTAGAGCTATCTGTGACCTGATCCGGTTGTACTTGCATAGTCAACGTCATCCGTGTAATGTATGGTGCCGGGGCATCACTAGAACCTCCAAGAGATGTCTGAATCTGGAATGAACATCTCTCCACATCGGTTTTTCGCAAACCAAGACCAAGCAGTGCATCCTTACCCAACATAAGGGGTTGTGCACCAGAATCCAACAACACATGTTGAGGTCGATAAACCTTTCCTAAAGGTCTGACCAAACAGAACACACCACTTCTATTATCCAACATCACCTTTTCGGAGACACCCCGGTATGCGGCTCGTATGCCGGCCTCGCTGATAACTCCATCATTCGAGCGGCAGCAGCTTGCCAAGTTCCACTAGTAGCTGTCTTGATCCCAGGATCAACACTACTAGTGCTCAGACAACTAGAAGCAACCAACACATCCTCTTTGCTTTCGCAAAGTGTGGCTGCCAATCGTAGTATATGGGATGATGACACCTCCAACGCCAATAAATCCTTGGCTAAGAAAATAGGAGAATGTACAATAGTCCTTGCTGCCCCCAACATTGCGCTGGATGCTTCCTCAGACGATGTTGATGGCTGGTCCCTACTTGCTCCATCTCCAAGTACATCCACATTGGCTTGCACCCTCATCTCTCCAATAGGTGGTGTAGGAGCCATGGATGAGGTGTTCAATGCCTCAGACAATGTGAAAGACTGAGGAAGTCTAACCTGTCGGCTAGCCTCCCCTCTTTGTGGATCCAACTCCCACGGATGCTCCTCTAGACTTCGGTAGTATGTGTCGCACTACGAGTCACAACAATTGCACATGGTTGTGCCGCTGCGCACATGTACTTCACAACATCTCCATCGTATGATGTAGAGGCACCAGCTCCGGAATCTGATCTTTGTTGGGCTATAGCCATACTTGCTATCTTCTGCTCCAACTGCTCCAATCAAGATGCCATGTTCACCTCATGACTAGCCTCATGGGCTAACACTTGAATAGGGGCTGGTCCTCTACCACCACCCCTACCACCTTGAACTCCTCGTCCTCTTCCAGGAACTGCCATGACAACTCTTGTTGATCGTAATTCTGGATGGAGATCAAAACATTGATCCATCATGTGACCATGTCTGTGACAATGCTCACATGATTTTACTCCAACATGATCCATCCTTCGACCTTGAAGGCAATCCTTCTTGTGATGAGGTCCACCACATGTCCAACATACCATCCCAACAACTGATTGTTGACCTGAAAAGGATGGTAATGGTCAGGATGATGCACCTTCAAATGGTCGAGACTGTCCCACATGTCTACCATAACCACTCCAGGTTTGTGTTGTAGACTGGTAACGTGAAGACGTTGATGAAGATGGTGAATCCTTTTTGAACCCAACATCACTACCCTCTCTTCTTGCATGTTGAGCTCAATACGCTTAGCAAGACAAAACACAATGGCCAACGAGGGTGATGTCTCCCCGTAGTAAGGTAGCATCTCTCACTCTACGTCTCAACTCCCTATCCAATATCCCATACCAATATTGGACAGCTTGTGCCTCTGTCACCCCATGGGTAACACTCATCAATCGACGCATTCGGGTATATGCCTCTCGAAGACTCTCCCCAGTCTTCCGTTGAAACTCCTGCAAGCCTCGTAGCTTGAGTTCTCACCCCTTGGTAGTCTCTCCTCAACCGTGCAAAGAACTCCAGAATAGGGTTGAAGGTTGGAACCTCAGAACACTTCCCAACTCTACTAGCTCCAACCGTATCATCGTGTGTCGTGCACGGAGGATGAACTCGCACCTCCAAACACCGTACTTAAGTAATAGAGATGTGGTTTGGAGACCAGTATTGTCTCCAAAACTCTATCTTCTCAAGGTGTTCACGCCGAAACTCATGATAATCATCCATCAGCGGACCCTCCAAATGCTGGAATAATTCCTTCCAAGCCATAAACGGACTGAACAACGTAGAGTTGCGCATCCGCTGTAAATCACACCATGAGTCAAACTCCTGGATGAAGTCATCCAACTCAATAGTGCCAACTGTACCCGAATATCGTCTAGGACCCTTGGTGGCCCCATAGATATCGTCCATATCCCACAACAACGGTGTGGATACACACTCCAAGATATCACCAAGCTCAACTCCGTCACTCTCTGAAACCAAATCAGAATCTTCTGTGAACCTCAAAGGCCAAGGTTGGTACCGCACTCCGCTACGGGTGCACCCAATGCTAACCTGAGCAGTCTCTTCTCCGGAACCTCCAGAGAACTCCACTGTGACACCAATGTATCACCTCCACAACAATACAAAAACAGGTCCCCAATTGGAACCGAGAATCAAGAATCAGAATCGAAACCGCAATGAGAAGGTACCCGAGGCACCACAAGGTGCTAACACAAGGGCAACCTGAAACTTGCCATCACCACAGACACTCACCCAATCTACAGGTCTGCAAGTCCTGTCTCACTGGGGAGAAACATGGATAGTCTGACTGTTCCGCAAATCCAGCCTCACTATCGGCAGCACACAGGAGCTCCAACACTCCAAACAACAAAGCATCAACACAAACAAACGTGATGCACAAATAGGAAGCAGAGATGGAGGTATATCAATCACAAGAAACATAAAGCACAAGACTCTATCTCAAAAACATCCATCAAAGGGGTCAAACCAATCCAACCCGGACTGACATAGCCTTAGAAGGGCATTTAAAAACACAAAAACTCGATTTCGGAGGTCTTCTTCTCTCCAGATCGATAAACTGAGACTGGTAATCCGGCTGTATAAGGCGTTGCCTTTAGCTAGCCTTTTTCAATTTGCTACCTAATGCAATTTTTTTTTTCGCCAACGAACACCGGTTGAAACTTATGCAGGACTATGAAAATCTTTAACTTCGATTTCAGACCCCTAAACCTCAAAATTTCGCAATTCTGACACCGCCGGCCTTAGGCAAATCATCTTTACCCCCGCGCCACAAACTTTACATAATCTATCACCCCACCAAATTTCAGATCAAACGGACATTGTATGATAATCTGATAGACTGCTGCTCCTATTTTCGACCCGAAAACTTCGAAAAACTAAATCTTGGACTTCTAGCACTTCTGTCCGAAATATTTTTTGGCCAATCTCAAATTAATACAACAAGACAACTATAAGCATCGACCCACTTCGTCAATTTCCATCAGCGCTTCTGCCCTCGAAAATTCCCGATTCGGATTTACACTAAAACAGAAAATACAGAAATTCAAAATCGATAAGATCCACCTCAAATCGACTCTACTTCTAGATCACCATCACGGGCTGCACTCTAGCAACACCTTGCATGCTCAACAGCCAACGGATCGAAGCTACCATCGATCCAAACTCGCCAAAACACTTTCAGCGCTCCAAGAACTCCCAGTTCTCACCACAGAATCCAATTTGGGTTTTCGAAGTAATCTTTTCTACTCTCAAAACGTCCACAAAAACACTCCGCTCATAACCATAGCATAAAAGAGAGATTACAGTCAAGCCAAACCCACTTTCTGCTTCAAAGACTCCAGGTTCCCGCACTAGCTACTATCCACCATAGCCACACTCTCAAAGGCTCAACTTCGAAAACTGGCCTCCAAGAAGCCCTAATTTGAACTCTAACCCTTGAGCCCTAGGACCCCTAACGGCGCTGTTGGCCCTAACGGCAGTCCCAATGCAAATGGCGCTAACTGCACAACCGGCTCTAACAGCTATATCTGCTCCTGCAAACGCCAAACGCGCACCTACCTAACTAGAGATGCCACTACATAAGTCGTGATATTGTCTCTATCAAAACAGCGATTTGGAGAAAGATTTGATCCAAAGTATGTGTCAAGACCTTAGTGAGGTTGAATTATTGGAGATATCATATGAAAAATATGATTTTGTTGTGATGATGGTAATCAAGAAGAATAAACATGGTAATTATCAATATAGATGCGTGTGAGATGACTACCAATATATCAATCTACATACAAAATTTGATTGATATGCTATCTATCAAATGCTCAAATATCTCTTGCAAATATTTTTCATGCTCCACCCTTGTACCATTATAAATGACAATATTATTGATGTAGGCTTAGTAACAATCAAGTCTAGCTAGTATCTTATCCATCACTCTCTATAACTGAACATATGCATTCTTCAACTCAAATGGTAAGAATTTTCACTTAAACAACACATCCTTGCCATGGGAATCAATAGACTAGAAGCTTGTCTTGGCCTTATCCTTCGCTTAAATGTGCAACTAATGCTATATTTCTCATAAATCAAATGTAGTGAAAACCTTTACATGCCCAAAAATCTCCTCATTTGTATGCTCATGGTCTGAAGTTACACCCTTAAAAGTGTAAGTTTTTTTTTAGGGAGATGGCAACATATGGAGATGGCAACGTTTTTGTTATGCCACTTCCATCTTATAATTCACAATTGATCATGATGAATTAGATGATTTTGGAATGAACAAACATATAGCTTACTTCAAAGTCACTATTCATGGAGAGGTATGATTGACGTGCAAAATTTTGTGGCTAGATATATGTTATGTGATTGTGTTAAGGCATCATTCAATGTCCATACACCTTATTGACATCCCATATCAATTACGAGACTTGGTTAGAATTTGGATTTTGCTAGAACTTTTTCATTGACATCATCGATATGATGGAGCATTTAAATGGATTGAGCCAATAGATATGTTGATTGATCAAGGTATTGAATTTTTGCACAAGTTTCAGGTTTTGTGTGTTCTATTATTGTATCACCTCAAAAAATCATCTTGAGTCTGATGGTTTAGTAAAGAGAGTTGTTCAAACGATGAAGAGAGTAATAAGAAAAATTGGCTTGAAGAAATGTCATAGAGGAGACCAGCTATCATGGTTGTGTATGGGTTATTAATTTAACTGGAAAGTATTCCTAGTGTCATTTTTAATGTATTTTTTATTATATGGTATAGATATAAACTTACATGCAGCTATTCGTCCACAGTAAAATGAAGTCTTGGACTTGGATACCCCTTACATTTGGGTTAGAATGTGGGTCATGATGTTATATGTATGTGCATTACACTTCTTTGGTGACTCGTTTTTCCTCCAAAGAAACATTTGTGGACGAACATTTTCGATTTAGAGATTAGAGGAGGAAGAAGATCATGAAACTATGACTAAGATAGTTGGAAGACTCTTTAGTCTCGTTCCTTTGGTTTATATACAAAATATAAAAGCATTAAGAGCAAGTACAAGAACTACAGGTTTACTGCAGTTGTGTTCTTTTGTTGATTTTGAAAATCTCAGGAAAAATTTTTAAAGCATCTTTGGTTATTAGGAATTCATCAGGGCTGGTAGGATTTTATTGACGACATGCGTTTTTCTATGAGACAATATATTACCCGTAACCCACTTTGCATTGTATACTTACCATAATTTTTAAATAGAAAAAATTTGGCGGAAGCTTGGGCCTTTGCTGTATGAGGCGCCCCTCTTCAGAACATTGTGTTGAATGTGTAACACGACGGAAATTAAAAAGCCTTTACTGTCTATGGAACAAACAAAATATAACATCAAAGTGGCCTTATTCTTCCATAGAATCGCATGGATAGGCATCATAACGTAGAAGACTATTCTCGATATGATTACAATTAAAAGAAGATATTTGTGTATCGTAATCCTGAGAGGCACTGTAAATTAATTAATTCATGTTTTGGGGTTTATTTTCCTGCCTGAACATTATGAGGTAGAACTTGAACTGAGTATGCTGCAAGCAACGAACCCTTATAATGCTGGAAGTCAAAGTCGAATCATAATATGATTCGACTTTAACTAAAAAATATGTACCTTTGCAAATAACTACGTCAACTCTAAAACGACTCTCACCGTTGTGAACGGTAACCCGTACGCATGGCTCCATGGGAAGGGTTAAGGATGGCCTTCAAGAGAACTTTAAAAGTTCATGAATGTAAAAGGCTCCACCAGGACATACACTTCTTTCCCTCCAATCAAAAGATGTGACGTAGGCAAGTCCTCATCCTGCCCACCAGTTATGGCCCATTGTTTTTTTTAAAGGAATGACACAGTAAAATAACAAAGAGGCCCATTCTAACAAGGATGATGAATTTCCTTCCAAAATCCCACTCGAGGACATGCATACGGAATCACACTGAAGCATGCCCTTTTCATTTCATTGACTCTCCTTGTCTCCCTTACAGTACAGTATTCTAGAAGTCCGAGACTGCTTGCCTCCGTCGCGGCGACGGTTGACTCTACTCGAGACGCGGCGGCTATGGGATGCTGGTTAGCGGTACAGTTCGTACAATGCTGTAAGAAAAGTTGCTGCATTGCTGACTTAAGGTCCATGGCTCTTGAGTTAGGGCTCCCTTCAGATTCCAACTGTCTGAACTCGTTTGATCAATGAATTGTGTCAGTGTCGGGCCACGCTGACTGTATACACCAGTTCCCGTAAATCTTGTGTCCCTGATGAATGGACATTAGAGCATTGACTCCTCCGGAGTTAGAGATTGTGTTTCCTTTGCGGACAAGCTCCCCGGTCCAAGGGTGATTTCACCGGCGAATCCATTTCCGTCCATTCATCAGCAGGAACAACCCATTTGATTGTGCTGAAGGTTGAGAATTGGATACTTTTGTGTGTTTGGAGTTTTCATGGAGACATTTACCTTTATTTCACCATGAAACGAGATATTGAATGAATCTTTCGTTTATTAAGCCAACTTAACTGTCGACTAAGGTCCCTAAGAAGTCAGCCCTTTCATCTTGTTTGTGTGTTCCATGTGATGATGTTGTGAGTGAGTGAGGAGTATAGTAGGTTTCTGGACCTCCTAATGGAGTTCCTTTTTTATCTGCTTGGTTCAAAACCAAGATGACTTCCCGAGACCGTTCATCTATTTGCCATATACAGATTGAGTCCTGGAGCGAGGCATATTTGGCATTTTCGGGTTCATCTTTTTACCACCACAACGCCACGTTTTGGTTTCTTGTATCTTCCCTCTTGTTAGAGTTTGTTTGCTGCTCGACGTGTCGCCTGAAAAAAATAAAATTAGAATAAAATTGTGCCGTCTGATTCCACGGGATCAACAGCTAAACAAGAGTAGTATAGCTCCAGTTAGTGTTCTTTCACATGCTGTTCGCGCAGGTGCTTGAAAGTTAAAAAGTTTTTTCGTCGTGATCGGAAGGAATGAACTGTGCCAGCATTGAGTATCATCCTTAATGTTCTTGAAGAACGCATTACAGTTTGTACTCTCAAGTGGCCAGTATGCGCCCTGCTTTACTGTCCAGGTCGGTATTTTGCCAAGTTGATAATTGGCATGACCTTTTACTGATAGTTCGTTATAGGTTTTCTGCGAAATCTCGTCAATTCGCAAGCGAAAGAACAGGAATATGTAATCCACGTTATCATGAAGTGTCTTGCACATATTAGTTTTAGCAATTGATATCCTTCCAGCTCTGACTTTGCATTTCTACGTCCGGATATATATATATATATATATAAAATGGAGATATAAAATATAGTTAAAACAAATACGGAATCTATGATTAGAAAATATTCATTTCGAAGAAAGAGATTTACAGGTTTCACACGGATTTGTTCCGAGAAAGATTGAACTAAAAAAAATCAGGAGATATTTTCTCTTTATTTTGGAAACAATAAAGTTGTTATGTATATCGATTTGAATCTGCAGCTGTCAACATATTTCCAGAGAGGAAATGCACAGGTGGTGAGCTTGAAAGTACAGTACGTGGCGCGTTCTGCAATGCAGCAGAAGCTGCACAAAATCTCTTCTATTCAACAAGTTGAGAATATAAACACGGAATTGGGATGCACTGCTTTCTTTTGCAAACTACTGATGTGGACCCCGCGAATCGTGAGCATAAAGCCGAGACCATTTCTTTCAAGCAAGCAAGCTGCTCACCTCCTGGCTGGAGATCATGACCCTCCGTTAAGACTCCACAACAATCAGCAGCTTATTTTTGGGTCGTTTGCTGGACCCGAAGGATGTCTTTGTGGATCTTTCTGTTACAGCAATCAAATTCATGCACCGCTGTCCGGTTCCAGTACGATCACTTCAAATTACATCAACGCCATCGCCGCCCCCTCCCCCCACCCCTCTCCCTTGTTGCATAAACCGTTGAATTTTACCACCTAATTCTCTGTCCTTCAACAGAATCCACTGCAGCCACTCGGACTACGGATCTTTGACTCCTCCTCAACG
The DNA here is from genome assembly GCA_014180765.2 of Marchantia paleacea. NCBI lineage: Eukaryota > Viridiplantae > Streptophyta > Marchantiopsida > Marchantiales > Marchantiaceae > Marchantia > Marchantia paleacea. The sequence goes on from MUAA02000005.1 coordinate 485,672, forward strand.
ACAGCGACTGCGATTGATATGCATAGCAGAGGGCGACGTTACAGTTCGAGGCAGCCTCAGGGCAGTTTGTACAAAGCACTCCTGTGGTTTGTACAAACACATGCTGGTCTGTGGAGCCCGCTGGCTTATCGCGCCCTCATGCTCAGATCTGTTTACATGTTAATACAAGCAGAAGGATATTTCTGGGATTTAAGAAACGCCGAGTGATTAGTGTGGAGTTTGACCGAGGCTCGGGTATCACATGCGGCGAACTATGTGCTGGAAGCTGCTGTCGATGTTGCAGTGTGGCTCGGGCGTGATGAGAGGAAATATGTCTGCTGGCGGCTCTCCCCGACGAGTATGCAGCAGCACGGAAGCTCAATTATCAGGGGCCTGGCCTCTTGCGGGGCTGGGCATTATTTTGTGTATATAAAGGGCTGCTAGAGGGTGCACAGGAAGTCGATCTGAAAGCATAGCTCCATAGTCCTGGGAGCGCCAACTGGGAGCAATCTCTGGCCCAAGAGTGCAGCTTTCTGCGTAACCGGTGCCGTCTTCGCCGTCGTCATCATCTGACCTCCGAGAAGGTGATCACAGCAGGTAAGGACAGAAAGAAGTCAAAGCAATGAGCATTGGCTCTTCCCGGTTCCCCTGGGGTTAAAGAGTCTCGGCAATGCGGTGCAACGACGATGTCAAAACTCGCGCAAAGATCGCAACACCCGTACGAGTTTCATCCGGGTCTCGTCTCCGATGGGATTCTCCTTCCGCAAAGGACCCCAACCCTTCGCCAGTATCGTCGCGTTGCAAGTGCAATTTGACTCCAGACTTCTGGCTCGGCTATCTCATGCCAGAGATGCGGGGTCCAGAGCTCGTGGATGGCTCAGAGATTCCTGCAGAGATTTGTGCTTCATGGTCAGTCAACTTAAGCTGGGTCATCTGGGTCCACATGGTCAACATGCGTCTCCTGTTCGACCCCTGCTGGTTCAAACCTTTGAACTGCAAATGTGAATCTTCGATATTCTACTGCATCGTTCGCGAGCAGAAGAAGGATTAGATTACCTGAAGTTTACGTACCTTGCCCTCGAGGTTTCTCGGTGGACCTACCACCATCCTCCATACGTGCAGTTTGCTGAGATCTCGAGTTGATGAGTCTGATCCTGAAGAGAAGGAATTGCACGGGCTCTTGTTTGTGTGGGGCGGCCGTCCTGTTTTCCGAGCATTGCACATATAGAAAGCTGCCATAGACAGAAATGGGTGTCGTATCGGAAATCTAGCGGGGTAATGGCTCGCTGGAAAATCAGCAGGTAGGAGCAGCTGCAGCGTCGGCTATCTCCATTGGGACTCTGCGGCTCAAGCTTGTTGCGCCTCCATCATGCAGCTTTAGATCTGACCCCTTGCCAGGGTTACAGGGTGGAGGGTGCTTCCCGAGGCCTGAGGCTTTATATAGCAGTATTTGTATGAATCTTCCACCTCCTTCTCTCAACCATTTTCATTTTCTTCCTCAGTCCCTTTGCTACTCTTCGACAAGGCTGAGTGAAAAATGTGTGTGGTGCTGTGACCTTAGTGCCGACAGAGCTAGAGATCATCAGTCGGTTGAAGAGGTCTGCAGACATGGCTTCGGCTGATGAGAAGAAGTTAGCCAATCTTGCGCATCTGACAGATGAGACGGTGGACTTGGTAAGTGCCAATCGAGTATATTTCAAGCTACTGCAGTTCATGTCACCCATCACTCTGTAGCTGCTACATGTACTTGAAATCATCGATGATCCCATTCGTTTACATATTGAGGATCGTCATAAATTCAACTTGGGACCTAGTCATGTACGCGTTCGAACGCCATATATTCTGATTCATTCGATTTTGATGACCAATGCAGGAGCATATTCCAGTAGAGGAGGTTTTTCAGCAACTGAAATGCACAAGGGAGGGGCTTTCGAAAGCAGAAGGAGATGCTCGTCTTACAATATTTGGATACAACAAATTGCAGGAGAAAAATGTGAGCCTCTCGCTCTTGAATGGAGCTGATTGATTCCTCATGACATCCTTTTGCAGTCATGATCTTCCGGTATCAGTGTCCCTTCTCTCAATATAAATCATTCCAGTAGTAATAGTCCGGTCCTGTCTGATCATAAATAGTCGACCTGAGAATGCTTTCACTATCGTCGAGCAATTACACCTACCTACGCAAAGCCTTACAGAGTTTCGCCCTCCCATTCCCTCGGCGAGTTTCCAAATCTGTCAAGCTTTTCCGTACATCCGCAGTTTAGCAACATTCTTGGACCTGCATTGGCCGTTTCCGCTTGATTTGTTGTGAGTTTTCAGGAATTCGGAGGCATTCTGCCAGCAGGAGAGACATGACCAAGTATTCATATACAAACTACTACAGGAGTGTTGTAATGTATTCCTTCCTTAGATGGTCATGTGCAATCTGTCCACTCGATTGTACCGGCGAGTTGATCTTTGGTATTTTTCCATAAGGAAGCAGGCCGGAAATAGGACCGTTTGGACAAGGCGGTTCTTCCTCTTGCTGGGTGGGTTGACATTGCTCAGGTCCGGTGACGTAGCCCAGATAATGACATTGCTTGTCTGATTTCTTCCGTTGCAGGAGAGCAAAATTCTCAAGTTTCTTGGTTTCATGTGGAACCCTCTGTCATGGGTCATGGAGGCAGCGGCTATCATGGCCATCGCCTTGGCCAACGGAGGGGTGCGTATTACTCTGTTACCCATGTTGTATTGTGGATTGTGCCCATGTGATCAGAACGATTGCCATCGATACGTGCTACATCTGGAAATTATTTGCTGATGGAAGTGATGGATTCATGGTATACAGGGAAAACCACCAGACTGGCAGGACTTCATCGGTATTTTGACGCTGCTGGTGATCAACTCGACGATTAGTTTCATTGAAGAGAACAATGCTGGTAACGCAGCTGCTTCATTAATGGCCAAGCTTGCACCGAAGACGAAGGTAATTATTATCCAGGCCTAAACCTGGATTTGTCTTTGAAATCTTCATACCAGAGAGGCTCCCAGGGGTTTTATTTCACTACGAGACCTTCCATTGGTGCGTTGTCATTCATATAGACCCTTGCGCAGGTTCTGCGAGATGGCAAATGGTCCGAGCAGGATGCTGATATTCTTGTTCCTGGAGATCTAATCAGCATCAAATTGGGAGACATTGTCCCTGCCGATGCTCGTCTCCTCGAAGGAGATCCTTTAAAGATTGACCAGGTACAAATCTCCCGGAGATCTAAAATCTAATTATCACGCAGAATCATTAAGGCTCATGTTTGCTTCCAGCTTTAACGGCCGAGTCCAATATTAATCGTACTGAGTTGATACGCTTTGCTCAGTCCGCACTCACCGGAGAGTCTCTGCCAGTTACGAAGAAGCCCGGAGATGAGGTTTTCTCAGGATCAACATGTAAACAAGGGGAAATTGAAGCGGTGGTTATTGCCACGGGAGTACACAGTTTCTTCGGAAAAGCTGCTCATCTCGTGGACAGCACGAATCAAGTCGGCCATTTCCAGAAGGTGTTAAATCTTAGTGCGAATTATGTTGTTTCCGTCGTACGGTTAATCCAGGCGCTTGCGTTGACGAATCGAGACAGTTCTCTGCAATATTTCTGGTGGATTACTGATGATGATTTCTTCACATTCTGATTGCAGGTGCTCACTGCTATTGGAAACTTCTGCATCGTTTCTATTGCAGTCGGTCTACTGGTAGAAATCATTGTCATGTTCCCTATTCAGCACAGGAAATACCGGGAGGGCATCGATAACCTGCTGGTGCTTCTTATTGGTGGGATTCCGATCGCCATGCCGACCGTCTTGTCGGTCACTATGGCTATCGGTTCGCACCGACTGTCTCAGCAGGTACACATGAATTGACAAGCTAAAATACCTGCTGTGAGTTCGTATCCGGACATTAACACTCTTCGGCTGGATGAACTCGGCACTGGATTAACATCATCGGCTGGGTGTTATGATTTAGGGTGCAATAACGAAACGAATGACTGCCATAGAAGAGATGGCGGGAATGGATGTTCTGTGCAGCGACAAAACCGGAACTTTGACGCTGAACAAGTTGACTGTGGATAGAAATTTGATCGAGGTGAGAGCCATTCCCCAGCGATTCCGTGTTCGTCTCTTTTGCCTAAATTGATTATCAACTCCAGACCGACACATTCCGCGTAGAAATGCCCGAGGACTAACTAACTAACTAACTCGAAATTACCGATGAATGCTGCAGTGCTTTTCCAAGAAGGTCGACAAAGAATTCGTTGTCCTCTCCGCGGCAAGGGCAGCCAGAACAGAGAATCAAGATGCCATCGATGCAGCTATAGTTGGCATGTTGGCTGATCCCAAGGAGGTTGGTGCATTGCAACTTTGAAGCTTTGAGGAGCTCGCTCAACTTTCTCAGAGTCTCTACGATTATTTTCTGCTTTCTGAACGTGCTTGACTATTGGTTTACCCACGCAGGCTCGTGCTGGAATCAGAGAGATCCACTTTCTTCCATTCAATCCAGTGGACAAACGCACTGCAATAACATTCATAGACAGCGACGGGAAATGGCACAGGGCAAGCAAAGGAGCTCCCGAAGAGGTTCGTCCATCTCCTGCAGTCAGTTCAGAATGTGCTTATATTATTTCATGAATCTTTGAGTCTTCATGTTTGATGTTTTTAGTCGCTGTAACTCATACCGCTACAAATGCAGATTCTGCACTTGGCCCACAACAAGGATCACATAGCTGCGAGAGTCCACGCAGTCATCGACAAGTTTGCAGAACGCGGACTTCGTTCTCTAGCTGTTGCTACGCAGGCAAGATTTTGAGCTACACACTGTACCAAAAGCAGTGTCTTGTACACGTCTTCATGGTAACATGTTGCTATAGGCTTTCCCGTTTAATGCGTGAATGACATGTTCTCGTTGCTAAACTGCCATTTCCAAATTCGTGGGGTAATGCAGGAGGTGCCCGAGAAATCCAAGGAAAGTGCTGGAGGTCCTTGGGAGTTCCTCGGACTGTTGCCACTTTTTGACCCTCCCCGTCATGACAGTGCAGAAACTATTCGTCAAGCTCTGAATCTTGGAGTGAATGTGAAGATGATTACAGGTACATGACAAACTGCCACAAATTCTGGTTCTCGGTTCCTCGTATTCCAAAGCTTGGCATGTGACTGCAAACTAGCGTCAATAGGCTATCTAGAATTCAAGATCAGACGTTTTTAAACCAGCAACTCTGCGGTATGATTTTCAACTTAAATGAAGAATGAGTTCAGAAGCATGCGATTCTAACATCATGGATTCTACCGTTCGATCAGGTGACCAGCTGGCCATTGCAAAGGAGACTGGACGTCGCTTGGGCATGGGTATCAACATGTATCCATCGGCAGCTCTGCTCGGAAACAGCAAAGACGATGCGATCGCCTCCCTGCCTGTCGATGAACTGATCGAAAGTGCTGATGGTTTTGCGGGAGTCTTCCCAGGTACAGTCTCGTGGCATAGCTGCATTCAGACCTAGTCACACTCCAAGCTTCCAAGCTATTGAGTACAGAGTGCTGCAAGTTAATGGGATTCCTTGGATCTTGTCTTGCAGAGCACAAATACGAAATTGTGAAGCGCCTGCAGGAGAAGAAGCACATCTGTGGTATGACTGGAGATGGTGTAAACGATGCGCCAGCACTGAAGAAAGCAGATATTGGTATCGCAGTTGCTGATGCCACAGATGCTGCAAGGAGCGCTTCAGACATTGTTCTTACTGAGCCTGGTCTCAGTGTGATCATCAGTGCCGTGCTTACCAGCCGCACGATTTTTCAGAGGATGAAGAATTACACAGTGAGTTTCTTCTCTTTTCTTTTCTATTCTTCTCTTTTCTTACTTCATTTGAGCCATGATATTATACGTTACCTCATCATTTGCTCAGCTCGATTCAACATCTCGTCCTCCTTATAAATGCAAACATCTCGAATTGTGTCAGCTTCGGAACAGTCTGATAAATATGTAGTCTCCCTGATGCCACCTTTCTCAGGACTTTTTTGGCCTTAAGCACAAATTGTGGTTTTTTTTATGCCAGATCTACGCAGTTTCCATCACCATTCGAATTGTGGTACGTATTTTGAAGTACAAGTCAGTCAGTCCTTTCGATCTACTTTCTAAGAGGTAAAAATCTGCAGAAAGATTTGTACACAAATATTGCCAAGTAGCAAGGCCAGGATTATGATCAGAAATCAATGTGACCATTACAAGGTGCCAATGATTGTCGTTTGACATGTACATTTTGCTGCTGCAGCTCGGATTTCTTCTCTTGACTCTCATCTGGAAGTTTGACTTCTCTCCTTTTATGGTCCTGGTTATCGCCATTCTGAATGATGGTACGCCACGATCATGATCGCCATTGCCATTTCAATTTTTGCATTGCTTGTGTTCACTACTTGTACCTCCAACAGATGTTCATGAGAAACTCTCCTAGGAACTTGAACATTCTTATAGGTTGATGGAGGTTGATATATAAACGATTTTTTACTGAATGATGCCTTCTTGACATCTATATCGTCCTTGCTAATGACTCTTGATGTTTCCAACAGGTACAATTATGACAATCTCCAAGGATCGAGTGAAACCTTCTCCACTTCCTGATAGCTGGAAACTCCGGGAAATTTTTGCTCAGGGGATAGTTCTTGGCACATACCTTGCGCTTATGACAGTGTTATTCTTCTGGGCTGCAAGCGAAACACATTTCTTTGAGGTGAGCTTCACTCGACACTCGATTTCTGAGTTCAAAATCTTTTGAGTTGCCTACATATATGATATGTCTGTTTACATTTTAGTACTTGACACGTTATTTGTGAGTCTTTCAGACACACTTCAGTGTGCATTCATTGAATGGAAGTCACGAGGAGCTAGTCGCTGCCATTTACCTTCAAGTCAGTATCATTAGTCAAGCTTTGATCTTCGTCACCCGATCCACGAGCTGGTCCTTCATAGAGCGACCAGGTTTACTTCTTCTAAGCGCTTTCTGGATTGCGCAGCTGGTAAGAATCAACTCCAGCCAAATCAAATATTTCCATCTTTATTAAACTTCCACAGAGGGCCTGCAGCTTGAGTTGACAAGATATTATCCTCCATCGAAACTCCATGCATTCCATGATCCCGATTGAGCTTAGGAATTTGCAAGTTTCGAACCACGGTACAGACATAAATGACTTGACGTGATGGATGAATTCGTATCAATTTCACGGTACCAGGATGTAAGGATTTAAAGACGTCTAATCGAGACGAGTAGTGGGCCATTTAGAATAAGATGAAGCTCGCGATTGCGCCGCTCTGACGGGAATCTGTGTCTTGCAGGTAGCGACATTCGTTGCTGTATACGCGAATTGGGGATTTGCTCACATTCAGGGTATAGGATGGAAGTGGGCTGGGATCATTTGGCTGTTCAGCGTCATCACTTACCTCCCTCTCGATGTGCTCAAGTTCGGTGTACGCTACATACTGAGCGGAAAGGCATGGGATAACATGATCAACCGACGGGTAAGAGCATCAAGAGTTTGCATTTATCTTTCCAGCATCGTGATAACGAAGACCCCAAAACTCGTATGACAGGAAACTTTGCAAAAAATTTCCCAGATCTTGAAGCTCATACGCATCTGATCTGGTGTTGTTTTCCACAGACTGCTTTCACCACCAAAAAAGACTTCGGTAAAGACGATCGTCAAGCGCAGTGGGCACAGCAACAGCGCACTCTCCATGGATTGGCGCCACCCGGTGCCCTGCCAGGCATTGAGCAGACTTTCAAGGATGTGCCGGAGCTAGCAGGAGAAGCCAAGAGAAGAGCGGAGATGGCCAGGTAATTACTACATGTTCACAGTCACATGTGATTCTTTAGTGTCGATGGTCTGTCACCAGCTCTTGATGCAAGATACGTTAGAATGGAAAGTGGTGGATCGTGGTCTGATTCCTACCTTTCATGACATGCGCAGGTTGAGAGAACTGCACACTTTGAAGGGGCATGTGGAGTCGGTTTGTAGGCTGAAGAAGTTGGACTTGGAAACCATCCAGCAGTCATACACCATGTGAGCTCGAATATCATTCTTCAAGCAACGAATGGAAAATTGCAAAGCCCCATTGTTTGACCAGCTGATTATTACTTCACTTACACCTGTCGATCTGTCAGTTTAGCAAATACGTCAGCTTTGGATGCCGATGTGAGCATGGTTAAAAGTCAACGTTCTGTGGGTGCAATTGCAACATATGCATGCGGCGCATTTTCGTCCTTCACCTACTGACAAAGAAGAGAAGTTGCAGTGATCACAGTAATACCTACAACTCGTTACATAGATTACGGGAATCTTCCACTCAGATAAACTCCACATCGGACCTACTGAATCAAGTTGACAAGCGTCTAGTGATCCAGCCAAGTAAAATTGCTCCAGTGCATAGGTTCAGTAAGAGAGGCAAGAAAGGACCTCTCTCGAAAAGCAAAATGTGATCTTAAAGAGCACTGGTTGTTTTCTATTCAACATAAATCGGTAAAGCTGGTAGTGAGCTTAAAAAATCTATATTTGCGTATATGCTTCACTCTGTTCTTCTTTTTCTCCAATTTTGTGACAGCAACATGATTGAGCCAGGGTTCGTAGTCAGTTTCAAGCTAGTACCTCTCGCAGTAAAATGCGTACATCATCACCCATGTGTTTTCCGGGATATTATTGAACATCACCAGCATGTTTTGAAAAAAATACACAAATACAGTTAAACTATCTACGTGGAACTCCAAAGCTTAACGGACTCCAAAGGTTGGAGATTCTTGAGTGATTATTATGGACAAGGAACTGGACCCCGTCAATGATCCGTGAGAAAGCGATGAATGTTTTGACATATCATTATGCTTCTTGTCCTGCTGCTTGTCTCATGTCCCGCGTTTTTCTAAATGGTTGTCACCAGTCCCTTCATTCCTCATTCTACCAGAAACACGGTTTTGAGGACATAAATTCCACGTTCTATCTCATCCCATTTCTCGATAGTTATTCGAGAATAGGTCAGCTTCAAAGGCTTCAAAGTTATCTTCCAAGAATTCGGATTTACAAAGTGTTTGTTGTCTTCTTGAATGCTCCAAAATGTACTAAAATTTGATGACTCATAGCTGAAAAAATTCATTTTCCACCTTTCTTCGCTTGTCCTGCACATCGAAGACCCAAGCATCTATCTCTCTCTGCTCCGAGGTTACCCAACGACCCGTGGTTGTGACCACGGATTTGGATTTGGTTTTCTACTCAGACATTATTTATGTAAGGGCATCCCTGTATAGTTAGGTGTGCAATTCTAGAGTAGATATAATCTTTAGAGCCGATACTGGAATTAATTACGTTGACACTGAAATTAGGGGTGATGGCGCACTTAAGAGATCTGATGCTTCAGATTAGAGTTTTTATTTTTTGAAGTTGAGATTTGAAGAGTGATACTATTGTGGACAGTAATTAATGCACAAATTTACATTCTATGGAGGAAAGATTAAATCTATGTTTTGAATTATGGGATATAAACCAAATGCAGTTTTATGCACTGATTGCATATACAAATGCATATAATACATATTTGAAGCCACATGTGTAGTCGGCAATACATAAATGTCTGGGGTACTTTATGTGCTTGCAGTTTATGGTAATAAACTTCACCGCAACAGGCGTAGCCCGCATTCACGTTTAATTGACACGTATTTAGTTTGCAGATAGTGACAATATGCATGCGTTTGCCACGATCCGATGTGAGATGCTTGGGTGGCCAGCATGGTGAGCTGCATATGTGTTGTAGAACAATTTTGACAATTTTCCCTCGGCAGCTGATACAGCAAAGGTAGAATTGAGTCTTTTAAGATCCAAAACCGGCGTCTTTGATTAAATGATTCATGACTCACCAAGACAGTTGAGCAGTTTGGTAATCAGTAGTTTCAATCAGGCATTTCTTTTAAGGTTAGCAATGAAATAGATAAAGGTGGCTCATTCCTAGGAATCCGAGATTCTCCAGCCAGAGTATATTAGCAAAGACATCACAATTTCTTGAGTCTCAAATGACGCAATTTAATTGACCTGGAAGTGGCAAAAGGGTAAACGCCGAGGGCAAGTCTTTCTTGAGTAGAGAATAATATTATCAACTGATTAGATATTTGAGATTCCCGTTGAAAATTCTACTTGAAGGTGGACGACACTGGCAAGATGAGAATGCGAGTGTCATATGAAGTCAAAGAGTAGTGAACTCCCATCCACCAAGTTGACTTCGGTGAGCAATATTCCTAGCGCTATTGGTAACGAACACCGAAAAATAAATATCTCACAAAGTTCATCCACTGGGAGACATTCTGGAAGGTCAGTAAGGGAGAGCAAACATAAAGTTTTCCGCACTAAGAGAGGCACGTTCCAGATAAAATATCGTGCTTCTTCAAGGAGCCACTGGAGTCAAGGTCAACTAATCTTTCTCGAGAATACTGTGGACCTTTAATTAGCAGGACATGGTTCTCGCGTGTACCAAATTCAAGGGTAAGGACTACAAATAAGCATTTGTCGACATGTGTCCTGAAGTACATCAAGGAAAATACTCGGGCCTCAGCCGAAAGTCGCCCACTTGGTGAAGAAACGAAGCTTGCTGCTGCCTCCCTCCGTGCGGAAGTGAAATGCTTTCCAGCCTGAATGATGAAGCTGTGATTGACATGTTGATCGACGAGGAGAGAACAGGGAACGAGGAGGACTTCTCCTGTTTCTTCTGTGCACATGTGAAGTTTTTGCTTGTGCACCTTATTCAATCGTAACTCGATAGTCTATCTAGTTTCAGAAGTATATCTGCAGCTTTAAGTTACGATGTGGAACTTCCTAAAGCACTGTTTTCCAACCATCGATTCTTGTGCAAAATCACTGAAAAGGCACTAAAAATTAAGCTAGACCATGGGACACCTCCACCAGTCTGAAAGGCAAATTCGATTTCCATATGTGCGAGAGGCTAAAGGGTGCCATGCAGTTGACGTGTTTTTTGGAGTATTGGATTATATATAGTATTCCCACCCCCGACTAAGTAGGAGACGTGCTACTCATGAAAATATCTCGAAATTGAGGATAAATGGAATACATGAAATGATTGACTCTAAAATAACGTTCGTTGACTCAACTGAAGATGATTGACTTAATTTGTTCCATTCGATGTACAAGGGTGGTTTCGTGTTGCATTTAATGTGCACGCCCATTCGAGGGGTGGTAGGAGGAAAATCAAGCGGAATGCAGTTTGAGTAAGGTCTAAGGTAGCTCTTCCGGAACTCGTGATTATTCACAAATCAATATTGCTCTCGTCAGGAACGCCTAATTGCGTTCCTGACGAGAGCAATATTTGTATTATTGCAATTTGGTGCAAATTGCAATCATACACCGAGGACATTACACTAAAGATTTCAATTTATCCAGCTCACAAAAGAGTTGATTTTTTTCTGACTGAGGACTGACCACTTAACTACAATTCTATCTCAACATTCAGCTGAAAAGAAAATTTTTACCCTCTAGTTTAGTTTTCCGAATCCTAAGGGAGAGGTCCTGGTATGTGAGGGTTGGTGCTGGAAGCAAATGTGATTTTTGTGAGGATGAAATGATTGGATAGGTCATGAGTATTACTCTCTTACCCACAGGATACGGTTTTGAAAACTGTGCTGGATAAAATATGCCTCGTTCTGGGAGGTGCACAGAAATCTCTACACCATGTTAACTGGATGTCATGATCTTATGACAACACAGTGTCCGGATAGTTAGTTTTGCCAGGCCCGAGGATCGAGCCAGTAGCTCGATTACATACATATGTTTTCATAAGATAATGAAATTCTGTTAAATAATTCATATAAGATCTTCCAAAGGTCAGGTTTTCCGATTAGTAAATATTACTTGAAATCTCAATCAAATGTCAAGTTGCACTTTAACCACGGAATCTCCTCTTCTGAATACAATCACATCATAGACTTGATAAATGTAACAGTGAAACTAGTAATGATGCTTTATATCGTTCAGACTTTGCGTTCCTATCCTCGGCCAATGAACTAATTGTCATTGGTGTGAAAGATTCGTTTTGCGAGAGAGGAAGATGATTACTAAACCTCTGACACTCAAGACTTCTTTGGCTGTTACGGAATCGGAATTGGAATGTTCTAAAAACTTTTAGAATCAGATTTTATCCTGCACGGCTTGAATCTAACACACTTATACATTTTTAATGACCTCTCATAAATGCTATAAATGTAATTTACTCGCGCGTTTGTAGGGATCACCCAATGCTTGAAAAGCATATTATCCAAGTTTAAGCTGCTACTTAATCATACAAGCAGATCAGGTACCAGAATGAAAATTTCCAACGCTAGTAGAGATGTTCATGAAAGTCTTACATCACTTAGATTGATCAACAGGTGAGAAATTCACGTGGCATAATACAGAGGACTTCATCAGGCCCCCAAAGAAGAACTAAAGATCCTGAACACAACCCCCGCACCGATGAAGTGACAGAAATGTCTTCATAGGTGTGCCACCGACCAAAGTAAGGCACCAACTTTTGCAGCTTTTGGTAAGTCTACATATGTTTCCAAAAATTTATCCATTATTAACGGAAATTAACAATACCCAGACTACACAGTCAAGTTCGATCGAGGTCAAATGTTTGCACGCCCTTGCGAATATAACAGCTAGGTATACTCAAAAGATTTTTCAACGGTTGAGCCATGTTTGCAAAATGACGAAAATAAGAACCTCAACTTGACCTGAGAAGTGTTAGAACACCTTCAAGTATCTCTTTTTGTAAAGCTAATACCTTGCGTTCACTGCAGCCATGATCTCGTAAACCAGCAAAGCTTCTCTTTGGGTTCATAAAATATTCGTCATAAGTGTCTGCGGTGGCCAAGACAAACATATAAATGGCGCATAATATCACATAGTCACATGGTATCCAAGTTTGACGTCTGTTCGGAGTGGTCTTTGTCAGATTGCTCGCAGGACAGCACGACAAAAGCTCTCGTCTTTGTAAGAGGTTCACAGTACAGGAGAACTTATACAAAGCTTCACGCCCTTGCGAATATAACTAGTAGATATACTGAAAAGAGTTTTCAACGGTTGAACAATATTTAGGATTTAGGGATAAGTTCCGGATACAAATACTTTAGGAGATGAGCTTTCTGCACGTCTTCACTCGAGCTCACCTGAACACAATTCCCGGATTACAACACGTTACCATACCTCAGGCCCTAACACCCTTACCCTGATCAGCCCTATCAGCCTCAAAATCACCATATCTGCCTACCCTGAAAATTAAAGTAGACCCTGAAACATTCTACGGGCTCTGTACCATCAATGAGCAGATCTGAAGGTACATTCATTCGCAAGGAGGTTGAGAATAAAGTCCTTGATTCCATCGAACACTTATTATACAAAAGGTTAACACTTGGCTCAAAGTCAGTAGGGAGACCAGCTACTTGAAAGCTGACTATGATCAAGTTCTGCTAGAACAGCAGTTACATGGTCCCAAATTGCTATTTGGTGAGCATAAATGTCACCCTGTCTAGAGAATGACGGCGTGCACTTTATGTGCATGTTGGAAGACCGAGATGAAATAACGCAGAAGGCACATAGAGAGCAGCGAACAAAACGAAGTTCACAATTTGATTCGAACTGTGTGCATACTAAGAATCTCATGGCAATCGAATCCATCAAATCAGCAATCTCCATGTCCACCAATTCCAGCATGCCAGAGAATTGGCTCATCCATCCCACTTGGCATAGAGGACGACTCTCAGTTGCGAAATTCAGCATTCCGTAGTCTTGGTGATTACGGAATTGTACAAATTGTGCATGAATGAATGCGTCAAAGCATGGGTTCTCATTCTCAAGAAGCTGTACAGTACTGTAACTTCACACCCAGCGATCAGGAACCTACTTGGGGAAAAAACACGAGTCCCATAGTCATGTAGGACCAACTGAAGGGCAGACTACAATCCCACAATCTAATAAGCTCAGCCATAGCCAGACTCTTCTCGTGATCCCCCTGCAACGAAGATCAGATTCTCTGTACTGGCCTGGAAAACCTTTCGACGAATTTATGTTCCGGCAACTGCATAAGCTAAAGTGAAGCAAAGCTCTAGGCCAAAAGTAGCCATTGGTGAACACGTGTGACATACCCCCCGAACGGTATACCCAGAGGAAGGATTATATGTAAAATTAGTACAAGTGGAAGGTAGTCTTGTCACAAGACGGACCCCCAAGGAACAAATCCTAAATAAATGCATGAACCGGAGTGGCAAACTCGACCTCTCAAAACAGGTCAGTGGACTACGTAGTGGGATGTGCATTCATCAGCATGTTGTCTGAGGTGAGCCTGATCCGAATTCACAACCTAACGAATCAATAAATCTTGTAGTACTAGACCGGAGTAGGTCATTTGGTAGGAGAAAGGTACTTTCTGGACCATGTCTGCCTCGGCGCCAAGGTCAACATCAGAACCTCAGGCGAACGAACGACGGAGCAGAAAATCTGTGAGCGGCGCAAGCATTGCAGTGTTCCATAAGGCAGCTACAGGGCCCCTTTTGCATGTTACGTTCGGCATGTTTGCGTGAACATTCCGATACGTCCAACTTCCAGGCAGATTCGGAACCGTGGAGCGAGCGAGCCAGCTTGGAAGCAAACTTCTGTTGCCTTGCTCAGATCTTGCACTCCCACGTCGCCCATTCGCCGACGCCCTTATTTTATTCCCGATGGAATTCAGTTGTGAGAAGCTTATGACCATGCCAGCCAACCGGCCAGCCAGCCAGCAGTACCTGTAAACGTATACCAGACTCTGAGATCTCTGGAAGAAGTTAACTCGCCGCTAGCTACCCTGGTAGTACCACTAGCGGGGCCATTGCAGCGAGCATCTGATTCAGCCTCCAGCTGCTCGAGCCCGCCTCTAGCTACGACACTTAGTGGAGGCTGGATCCCCGACTAGCGCTTCTCACTAATCTGAGAAATGGAGGACATACCTCGATCGTATTTGGTTTGTGTACAACTTTCGACTGACTGAAAACGTGTAGGCTGGGACACCATGCAAGCCACTCTGATCATGAAGCTGGTTTGTAAGAAAGGGAAAAGCAAGTTCCCAGAGAGCGACTAGAAGTGAAATCTGAACCCTCGCTTACCTCCCGCCAACCCGGCAAGTGTCAAGTGGGAGCCTTTGGAGCCTGAGGCTGAGCTCGACCTAGCAGCTACAGTCAGGCTGTAACCTACCTGACTCCGAACCTTGAATCCAGGTTTGGCTGTTCGAGGCCGAGTCTAAGACTCTGGACTAAAACATGGCCGACAGACTTAGGAGATGTACAGTGAGCCGGAGTCGGCCATCGTAATCACCAGGTGTCTGAGTCTGAGCTCATGCTAATTAGAAGTCGGTTTGAAGGAATGATTGAATAGAAGCGATGCAAGCAATTGTGGTTTTCTCTGGCCAGGTCAAAGGGGCTGAGCTGAGCTTGAGGGATGATGCTTGAGCTATGCTAGACATGGGAATTGGGAAGGAGGGAAGTACCTGGGATCGATGCATATTCGAGAGAGCAAGACGTCAGGCTGTGGTGCCCACGTGGGACTTTGTCTCGGATGAAGCTTTCGTCACTGCTCAAGGGAGCACTGTAAAAAGTTGGTTGCGGTTAGTTGCTGTCGATGATGGTGGTGATGATCGAAGGAGCCATGACTGACCGACTGACTCGACACCGTACCCGGGTTTCCAGTTCGGTCAAGCCTGATCAGACTCCGAGGGCTCATACACTGCCTGCCCATTGTCTGCCTTCTGTGCCTATCTGGTCCGGTCGGATCGCGTCCCAGAGGTCCCATGGGTCCAGCCAGCTCCATGCATCGTGGGGGGCCCTTAAATATGTGCAGCTTCTCTACTGCACTTTCATCTCCAATTCTCCTGCCTCTGTTTCGTTTTATGGGCTATACGAGGATGATGAGTCCACGGAGATAATCAGGGGATGCGAGTGGGGCATAATCAATCAGTCGATTTGAAAAATCCAGCGCTGGTGCTGCCTGCTGCTGCATCCATGGCAGGATTTGAATCTCTGACGAATGAAGTAGTGGACCTGGTAATAATAACCCAGACTCAGTTAAATTTTCCTTCAACCTAGCGTAGCATGCGCAGTTGATCTTCATATCACTCGAAACAGGTTCATTTTCAGCATGGCACGTGGTGGGCAATTTGAACGCTGTGGCAGCAGTTAAGGCTCAAAAGGCTGCAAAATGCAAAGGAAGATCATTGAAAGAGCTGTCTGTGTTGGGTTGTGGATCCAGGAACATATTCCGATAGAGGAGGTATTTCTACAACTGAAATGTACAAGGGAAGGCCTCACGTCCACGGAAGGAGAAGCTCGCCTCCAAATTTTTGGATACAACAAACTGGAGGAGAAAAATGTGCATTTAGCAACGTTTCATTCTTCGATGTTTCATTTTGTTTGCGTTGTTCTACGTGTAAAACTCTTGAAATATTGTTCGCGTATTCAGTAGATTTTAGATGGTTTACTCAGGGTGAATCCTGCAACGGTTCTGATACTGTATTGTCGCAATCGCACCAAGTAATCGAGCCATGTTTCAAATATCATTTGGCGTCCTTTCCTTTCGGAGCGTCCAGTGGGCAACACTTGAACGTTCAACCTGACATTTTATAGTAACAAGGATTCGCTGGCTACGGAATGTCGATCTGTGCGTACAGGAGAGCAAACTTCTCAAGTTCTTGGGTTTCATGTGGAATCCTCTATCATGGGTCATGGAAGCTGCTGCAATCATGTCCATCGCCCTGGCTAACGGAGGGGTAAGATCTTCCACTCTGAAGCTGAGTCATTTTGTGTCCGGAAATAGTACGACAGTTACTGTCAGAATCCACTCACAGCACAGATGGAAATGTAAGTTTTGCGCAGAAAATTATCTCCAAAAGCATGAATACTATCAAAGCAACGTTTGAATTGGCATTGCAGGGTCAGCCACCAGACTGGCAAGATTTCATCGGCATTCTCACCCTTCTAGTGATCAACTCGACAATCAGTTTCATCGAAGAGAACAACGCAGGAAACGCTGCCGCTTCTTTGATGGCTCGACTTGCACCTAAGACGAAGGTGAGTACACGAAGAATGCTGAATTTTGGTCCTGAATTGCGCAACTTGCCCCACAGAAATTCTCGAGATTCTGAATTCATCTAGGCTTCTGTATCATGGTTTGACCTGCACAGGTGCTTCGAGATGGAAAATGGTCTGAGCAGGAAGCAGTCATTCTCGTTCCTGGTGACATCATCAGTATCAAGTTGGGAGACATCGTCCCTGCTGATGCCCGTCTGTTGGAAGGAGATCCTTTGAAAATTGACCAAGTAAGTGCTCGTTTTGTATCATAATTGTTCCCCTCCATTCAATGAACAGCCCGCTATCGGAGTCGAAGCGATGAACATAAATGAAAGTTGTCTGCAAGATCACAGGACTCGATTCTCCACGTTATAACGATTGCTGGAATAAGACAGGTTTTTTTTCTCTTGCATTGCAGTCTGCTCTCACTGGAGAGTCCCTCCCTGTCACAAAGAAGCCCGGAGATGAAGTGTATTCAGGTTCTACGTGCAAACAAGGAGAACTTGAGGCAGTGGTGATAGCAACCGGTGTTCACAGCTTCTTTGGAAAAGCTGCTCATTTAGTCGACAGCACAAACCAAGTGGGACATTTCCAGAAGGTGAGAAGGACCTTGTGGAGTGCAAAAGTAACGTACATGAATTTGACGCTGGTTATGGGAGCAGTCAATCTTCTTCATTAAAGTATCCGTTTCAACCGGTTCAATCTAAGAAACGACGATCCCAAGTGATATTCGAATACCAGCTCGCCTGACGCAGATGTTGGTGTTCGATATAGGTCCTCACCTCAATCGGAAACTTCTGCATCGTTTCGATCGCTTTGGGCCTCATCGTCGAGGTCGTAGTGATGTATGCAATCCAGAAGAGAAAGTACCGTGAGGGAATCGACAACTTGCTCGTTCTGCTCATTGGTGGTATTCCGATTGCTATGCCGACTGTGTTATCTGTCACAATGGCTATTGGTTCTCACCGCCTTTCTCAGCAGGTACCCCGAATCGTTCCTTGGATGCTTTAATATCTAGCATACGAAGACAGGGCATGTAAACATTCGTGCTGGAATTGCATTCCATGGCTGGTTCATGAACAACATAATTTAGAGACTTAAGCTCTGTGTTCTTTGCAGGGTGCTATCACGAAGCGAATGACTGCCATAGAGGAACTGGCTGGCATGGACGTCCTGTGCAGCGACAAAACTGGAACTCTGACATTGAACAAATTGAGTGTGGATAAGAATATCATCGAGGTAACTAGTTGTAAACAGACTGGAAAAAGTGAAGGATAATATTCTTGAGGACTGAGATCTGATCTGAGAGTTCTGAGTAATTTGCTGACGTGAACTCAAATGCTCTCTTGCAGTGCTTCGCCAAAGGGATAGATAAGGACTACGTAGTCTTATCAGCGGCCAGGGCGGCGAGGATCGAAAATCAAGATGCTATCGATGCAGCGATTGTTGGAATGCTGACAGATCCAAAAGAAGTAAAGCCCTTTTCAGTTCCACGAAGGTTTCCCAAATACAATTATATTGGTTACTACAAACAGTTATGCTTGTTCATGCTCATTCACACGTTTGCACTGTTATTCAGGCTCGGGCGGGTATTCGAGAGGTTCACTTTCTTCCTTTCAATCCAGTGGACAAGCGAACAGCGATAACATTCATTGATGAATCTGGCAAATGGCACAGAGCAACGAAAGGAGCTCCTGAAGAGGTAGGCATCATGAGTCGAGAGGCGAGCTTTGGAGTTTCACACAATTGACCTCCAACAGTTGTCGATTGGCACTACTGTTCTACTTGGATAGATGCTTAATATTCGACTGTGTCTGCTTGCAGATCTTACATTTAGCTCACAACAAGGAGCATATTGCCAACAAAGTGCATTCGGTTATCGATAAGTTCGCTGAACGTGGCCTTCGGTCTCTTGCGGTCGCTCGGCAGGCAAGCTCTTCTTCACCACGGGTCACGCACTTTTCATGTTGATCGTGGACCCATCGTCCAAATCTGATCATATCCAAGCTCGTACTGTGCAGGAAGTACCGGAGAAGTCTAAGGACAGTCCTGGAGGTCCATGGGAATTTCTTGGCCTTTTACCTCTATTCGATCCCCCTCGTCACGATAGTGCGGAAACCATACGCCAGGCTTTGAATTTGGGAGTCAATGTCAAGATGATTACAGGTATGAATATATAACATGGCATTTGACAGTGTGCTTGATAAACAGAGCCCTAGGTCGACATCTGACATCTTAAGTAGCTTTCTTCAGAATTGAGTTTTGATTTTCCACAATGAAGATATTCAAGGGAACGTGCAAAGTCCAAAGGACGATAATATATATGTGCATGTAATATATTTCTGTACTTGCACGAAGGTATAATCGCAGATTAAGCATGATTCATTATGACGCTAACCACTGACAACCAAACCAAGTTCAAGTTTATCGTAGGAAAAGCTTTGCTCGGCAAAGAAACTGCATACGTCCAACTGGGCCTCGTCCAGGAATGAGAGAATTTCTACATTAACTGAGCTAAGCTGTTCATTTGTAATAAGGTGATCAATTGGCCATTGCCAAGGAGACTGGACGTCGTCTGGGAATGGGAACAAACATGTACCCTTCTGCGGCACTTCTTGGAAAGTCTAAGGATGAAGAAATTGCAGGATTGCCCATCGACGAGCTCATAGAAAATGCTGATGGATTCGCTGGAGTTTTTCCAGGTACATCGAGCTCAAGTCACTTCTGTCTTTGTGCTGAAGGTCCAAGCACTTTTTCCTTCTTTTCGTACAGAGTCGGTTTCGAAGATTATGCGAGCTCTGACTGGGAATTTCCGTTTTCTCATTCAGAGCATAAGTATGAAATCGTGAAAAGACTGCAAGAGAAGAAGCACATCTGTGGCATGACGGGGGATGGTGTGAATGATGCACCCGCACTGAAGAAAGCCGACATTGGTATTGCAGTTTCCGATGCCACAGACGCAGCCCGTAGTGCCTCGGATATCGTTTTGACAGAGCCAGGTCTCAGTGTCATTATCCATGCCGTTCTCACCAGTCGAGCCATCTTCCAGAGGATGAAGAACTATACGGTAAGTAGTTCTGACCTGCTTCACGAACATATACGTTAAATGCAAGCGTCTTCTTTAAATGGTAAGATCAGACTTTGAAAAGGCTAGGACATTCCCAAGACATCCATACATGACATTCGGAGTGAGCGAAAAGAAGGGGGGAGTAAATAGATCATGGCTGACAGTGCTTAATATCGTCGCTCTTTGACACAGATTTACGCTGTCTCCATCACCATTCGAATTGTGGTAAGTATAACTTCCGTTGAGTCTCTTTCAATGTGACAAGAATAGGATTGACAAAAGTGAAATCGGTTTCAAGCTCTCCTGTTATGTTGGTGCTAATCCAGTACTCTTTCTACTGGAAATGTTTGTAAAGCGCTGACTGATTGATCAACGTCCTTGCAGCTTGGATTTCTGTTGCTCACTTTGATTTGGAAGTTCGACTTCTCACCCTTCATGGTTTTGATTATCGCCATACTTAATGATGGTAAGTCCTATCAAGCTGTTTTTCCATAGTCGCTACTAGGAGCAGTTGAAGTCTGAGACTTTCTCACGACCATAAGCATACAGGCTACAGCAGGGCACGATCTGACCAACAACAAACCTGAATGACACATCGTTTGTTCTTCAGGGACAATTATGACCATCTCCAAGGATAGAGTGAAACCATCTCCCCTACCCGATAGTTGGAAACTGAAGGAAATTTTCGCCCAAGGTGTCGTCATCGGCATATATCTCGCCATGATGACCGTCCTGTTTTTCTGGGCTGCTCATGATACGGACTTCTTTGAGGTACCTCTCAGCAAGCATTTTTCACGTACATGTCGAGCCAAGTACAGGTTTCCTTGAGTCTAGAGTAATCCTCGCAGCCGAAGCCACTAATTCATCGTAGTACACTTAGACCTGTTACGACGCATTTGACTCGTGATTATTATGCGCAGAGAACTTTCGGTGTGCGTCCTTTGCATAAAGAAAAGGGTCATCTTACGGCTGCTATATACCTTCAAGTCAGTATCATCAGTCAGGCCTTGATCTTCGTCACTCGATCCATGAGTTGGTGTTTCATGGAGCGACCAGGAGCGCTGCTAATGTGTGCTTTCTGGATCGCCCAACTGGTAAGTAGAATCAGTTCATTTCCAGGCCAAATCTGTACCACAAGACCAGCCTTGCTTACTGACGACAACCTGGACGTTGAAGTTATGTTGATTCAAGTGAAGCCCAGTAAAAGAAGGTACGATTCCTCAGTTTTGAATGAAGTTGCTTCCCGTGCGAATTGCAGGTTGCAACTTTCATAGCCGTTTATGCAAACTGGACATTTGCTCACATCAAGGGCATCGGATGGGGTTGGGCCGGTGTTATTTGGCTCTACTCCATCATCACTTTCCTCCCACTCGACATCCTCAAGTTTGCAATTCGCTACACTCTGAGCGGAAAGGCATGGGATCTTCTTCTGGAGAGCAGGGTAGGAACCAACACCGAGTCTCCTTTCTTTTCTTGCAAACACACACACACACACTCTCGCGCTCTCTCTCTCTCTCTCTCTCTCTCTCTCCAATAACCATTGGGGAGAGAGTCAATCTCTCAGTTAGAGTGTAGGTTGTCGACCATGAGACAACACTATTGGAACGTAGTGTGACATGAAGCGCGTGGCACTCTGTGAC
Organism: Marchantia paleacea; assembly: GCA_014180765.2. Taxonomy (NCBI): domain Eukaryota; kingdom Viridiplantae; phylum Streptophyta; class Marchantiopsida; order Marchantiales; family Marchantiaceae; genus Marchantia; species Marchantia paleacea. Next base: position 507,486 of record MUAA02000005.1, read on the forward strand.
AGACTGCTTTCACCAGCAAGAAGGACTTCGGAAAGGATGATCGACAAGCTCAGTGGGCCCATCAACAGCGCACTCTGCACGGATTGAGTCCAGTGGGGGCTCAAGAGGGAATCGAACAAAGCTTCAAGGATGTGCCGGAGTTGGCATGGGAGGCAAAAAGAAGGGCAGAGATAGCCAGGTGAGAAATCGATCCCCAGGCTTCGAATCAATCTCGCACGTATTGTATCCGTTTCCATCATGCTCAGAAGGAAACTTGCCATGGTCTAACTTGTGTCGATGTGCAACAGGTTGAGAGAGCTTAACACCTTGAAAGGACATGTGGAATCTGTAGTCAGAATGAAAGGAATCGACGTGGAGGCCATCCAGCAGTCATACACGCTGTAAATTATAGTCGAAGAAAACCCATAGCTAGCTGGCAAGAACCAATTTTGACTCATAATCCTCGACAGCAATGAATCTTTGAGGCTTGGATGAGTCGACAGAAACTGTGGGACAAGACTCGAGGGTTGCAGTTTCTCCCTCAGGCGGACTGATCTTTAGAGTAGACAAAGCGGGTCCTATTCCATCGCTGGTTAAGAAATCAGTGTCTATTACAAAGATTGTATAAGCAAAAATCGTCGCGGAAGTAGTACTGGAAGTGACCCCGGTCTAGTGGAGCTGAACGATGCGAAACTAGATCGAGAAATAACGACGAAAGGAATTTCGGAGTTTATGATTGCATGTTCATATCGTTGACCAACCCAACTGATAGGATGGATGCTGGCGAGACTCGGAGTCTCAAACTACTGTATACCATTCTCCTTGTCGATGTGATCCATGATTTAAATAAAGCTCTTTTTCTGCACATGGTGAGCGTGTTGGCTTCCTTGTTGGTTAATCGTCCCCACACCCTCGACATGCCGTGGATCGACCTTCCGTGAATGAAGAACTGAGGCAAATATATCTCCTCTGCCCTGCTTCGTGGAAAAGGAATCACGAAGCACGGGCAATTCCTCTATTACAGAGAATTCAAGAGTCTAGTCGAGTTATTTGTTTACAATTACTTACTTCCAGCCACCACAACGATATCATGGAATGTGAAGAATTACACCAGTACTCGTAGACGATAGCACAAGAAGAAGTCGCCGTTGAATCTGGTCAAGCCATCTCTTGAGCAACAACCAAGATGCGGCAACAAAGATCGAATCAAGGGAAATGAAAAATGTCTCCGGTTGTTGTGCACAAAAGATTTTCTTCGCTTCATAGGGAGCGTTGAACGTGAAGGCATGTTTCCAGTGTATGGAAGATGATAAGAGGAAATCAATGCTCGGCCTGGTGAGCGTCGTAAAGACGATGATGAAGAACGAAAGAAGAAGGAACGAGAGAGATCTGAAGAGCTCAAAGATTCAAAGATCAATTTCACGAAGTTTCAAGCTGTAAAGCTCATCTACGCTAGAGGATCTTCAGTACGATAAGGATCATGCGAAACTTCAAGTCAGACCGGGGCTTTGGAGCACTGAAGAGTCGGGAATTTGAAGTGTACCGTGCTATCTTGTTACTAGAACTGTTTTTCAGATGGAGCATTTGCTCTGTTGGTGTCTGACCATTTTCAGTTGTTGTAGACACGCCGAAAAGAGTCTTCTTCTTCTTCATCATGCAAGCAATCCACGCTCATCAACTGCGTTGATGCAAATGAAGGAGGTCGATGTCTTCTGCTACAACGCAAACTTTGCATTCGCATTTGCAGTGCACTGCAGTGATGCGATGTGCTATTCTCTTCTGGTTAGATCTCACAGGATTCTCTCTTAAGCTCGACTGGATTACTTTTATTCCCGTCACTTGGACAGAATCCTCAGCACTACACTTCATCTGGATTGTGCCGTGTGAGATATGGGGACAGCGCAGCGCTACATCTCCGTTTACAGTACACTGTACTCCTTGTTCCAAGCCAGTTGACTTACAACTTAGAGAATCCTTTGGTAGCTCAAGAATTTGGAAACCTCTGCGTACTTTGTGGAATTTTTGGCTGCATTAGTGGATGATGAATGGCGAACCGGGTCCAGACTCCAGGCCAACGTGTACTCAACGAGGGTACCAGCAACCGGCTCATTGTTGGAACGTAGCATCCTTAAGTTGAGTGTTGTTCTGACCAATGTGGGCAAATCTAATCTCAAGCTTACTGCTGGAAAGCACTGAACTGTATCAGCGGATGACAACTTGAGGTCTGGCAAGACTGAGAAGACACACACGGAGGAGACACAGAAGCTGAAGGTAGTCCTAATCTAAGAGAGACAAATTGGCAGCAGGAGGTTGTAGCTATTTTCGCTGACAGGCAAAATCTTCCCAACCTCCCGAGCTCATGCTGATGATGTGTGTCTGCTGCCGGCTCATTCGAGATCCCAATCGGCGAGCGCAGCATTTTACTTCCGACTCGTCTTCAATCAATCCACTGAAGAAACTTTTAATCGCAGATTCCTTCCCAACATTCGTGAAGTCGACAGCATAAGATTCTGGAAGGACTCATTGCCATTGTATAAAGATTCATAAACGTTAAACTTATTGGACCTCCTTGAGCACCAACACCTTAATTGATCATGTTGTTGATGGAAGCTAATGGTGACTCGAAGAGGGATCGCAGATCCAGCCAGATCATCCTCTCTCAGTCCGTTACTGCAGTCGCTCGCTCACCCACCCACCCACCTACCCACAGCTGATATACAGTTCGAAGTGAATGCGTTGGATCAGATGATTCTTTAGATTTCGTTTCGTACTCTCCCTCCCTCTCTCTCTCTCTCTCTACCGTATGCTGACCTGTTGACACTTGTCGAGTGGTTTCAGTCCGGAATCCGGTCCTCATAACATAGAAATACAAAGCAACGCCAGTGGAATCTACATCTGAAGTAAGAAAAAGGTTGCAGCTAGACGAGACAAGGGAATCATCCGCTCGGTGGACAACGATGTGAAGGGATTCCTAAGCCCGACTACGAAAGCAAGACCTGGTTAGTGATGTGTGCGTGTTTTGTGGAGGAAACACCTAGATCGGATCAGCCTGATGATGAGCTAGAGCCAGAGTCAGGGCCAGCCCCTGTTTCGTTCAAGACAGCGATTTGGTCGATGGCAGTTAGCAGGAAGTCGGGCCACAATCGAGGTGCAGGACACATGTGGCTAGATCACAGCCCGGACCTTTCCTCGCTGGGGTCGAGCATTACCCCTGATTGGCACTGCCTTTGTTAGGAGGCAGAGAGTGAGTGAGATGAGGCGATGCGGCTGGCTGGCTGGCTGGCTGGCTTCGCACCTGAGACGAACCAGGTGGAGGTGTTTTCTCAGAGAAGGTAATGCATCACACGTTCGATGCAAGGGCCCTCTGCACAATCGTCGGCGAATGTCCGCCTGCAGCAGCAGCAGCAGCAAGACGAAGACGTATCGATCGGGTAGTGGAGCTCTGCAGAAAAGCAAGAGGACTAATCCAAGCAGCGGACGCCGCGTACGTAGATCCATATGGGAGAGGTAGATGCAGGAAGTGGCGAGCTCCATGGCCAGGCTCCAGGCTTCCGGCATCGCCATGCGGAGCAAAATTAGCCCCTTCCCTGTAGCACAAGCTGAGAAAGTGAAGTGATGTGGCTCCTCGAACATTCCAACCTTCGCGCGACTGCCTGACTTGCTGATGCGGGGCTCCAACCTTCTCGAACAGTCAACCGACCTGGGGGCCGGTTGAGGAGCTCCAACCTGAGGCAGGCAAGCAGGCATTGTGGGGGATGTGAAGAAGCGGCCATGGCATGCTTGAGATCGATCAACAAGAGTCACAGTGTGCTGCACGTGCAGTGAGGATTACATGGCCCATGGGGATCTCGCAGCACTGCTCCAGCGACTGCTCCCTGGACAGTGCTGCAAGGTTGCAGCAGTCAGTGAATGAAGACGAATTCTGGTGGGAACTCTGTGCTCGGAATCGCTGGGCAACCCTGAGTATGGGGATCTACTTGCGACTCCGCGAAGTTGTTCTGCCGTCCCCATCTCTGCGGACTCGGGGGAAAAAAGGTCCATGCGCGACCTCGAGCCATGGTGCCCCTTTAAATGTGAGGCATTGCATGGCATTCCCATCTCTTCCCTTTCTCGTTCTGGTTGGTGTTCTCTTTGGTTGGATCCGTGGATTCTCCGAGAATGCTCGAGGTTCACCTGAGTGAGAAAGGTATGTGGTGCTCTGATTAAGAGTCTCCCTTGAGGAAGAGATAATTTATCGACTTGCCGAGGGCACGAGGATTGCAGCAAATGGAGGGGAAACCTGGGGCCAGAATGGATATGTCTACGCTGGAATCGCTGACAAACGAGGCTGTGGATTTGGTAGGTTTCTCGGCTCGGCTTTTCCCATGTCATCCATTCCCGTGAATGTTGTGAAGCTTGGCCTTGTCACTTTTCGTTCGACGGGAGAGCACGAAATGGTCATGCTGATTTGCTCCTAACACTGAGTGACCTCTTGGTCTTAAGTGATTTTTTGAGATTTGTCTATTCAAGAGGTTTGTCCGTGTGATCCAGGAACACATTCCAATCGAGGAGGTCTTCGCTCAGCTGAAATCCTCGGCAGAGGGTCTTACTCAAGCGGAAGGAGAAGCTCGCCTCCAGATTTTCGGTTACAACAAGTTGGAAGAGAAAAATGTATGTGCTCTGTGCATGACACCAGTTTTCCAGCTGCTCATGTTTCTTAATTCTCAGGATTCACCTTTTCAGTGAATCTTACCCGTCCTGCAAGATTTGTCTCCAAAGGCCTCGAGCTCCATTTGCCTAACTCTCCATTCTCATCTTGCAGGAGAGCAAAATTCTCAAGTTCTTGGGGTTCATGTGGAATCCCCTATCATGGGTCATGGAAGCTGCTGCCATTATGGCCATTGCCTTGGCCAACGGCGGAGTAAGTTCTCCACAGTTTTCAAACCTTTCTGACGAAGACTTTTGCTTCATCCTGACCTTTCCCTCGGATGCACGCAATTTTGTATCATACACCGTTCTTTTCCTATGTTCTGGAATTTAGGCCAGACATGCATTCTAGTGATTCTGAATTGGCCGTTTTGACCGAGTGCAGGGCAAGCCTCCAGATTGGCAGGATTTCATCGGTATCCTTACTTTGCTGGTAATCAATTCAACCATCAGTTTCATCGAGGAGAACAATGCCGGAAATGCTGCAGCTTCTCTTATGGCTCGACTCGCTCCCAAGACGAAGGTAAATATACGAACCTACGCGTACTTCCTGGTTTAACACAAAGACGGCGTTTGGGGCCTGTGCTAATGCCTCGAGGTTTGCCTGAGCAGGTTCTTCGCGATGGAAAATGGTCGGAGCAGGATGCCGTCATTCTTGTTCCTGGAGATATCATCAGCATCAAGTTGGGCGACATCGTTCCCGCTGACGCGCGTCTTCTGGAAGGAGATGCTTTGAAGATTGACCAGGTAGAATCTCCATATGAACCTTTGGGTCCAGCTCTTGATAATGTTTAGAGCTATTCACCACTTTAGAAGAGTTCAGTATTCCTTGACCTGAATCTGACGGAGGAAATTATGAATTTGCAGTCCGCCCTCACAGGAGAGTCGCTTCCAGTGACAAAGAAGCCAGGAGATGAGGTGTACTCAGGATCTACATGTAAGCAAGGAGAACTCGAGGCAGTGGTCATAGCTACTGGAGTGCACAGCTTTTTTGGAAAAGCTGCTCATCTTGTTGACAGCACTCACCAAGTTGGCCACTTCCAAAAGGTGCGAGCGCACAGCCATCTTTAGCGTACGTCTCATATTGGTCTAGAATCAAAAAGATGCTCTGTATGTCGTGCAGTCTCGGCCTTTAGCACCTAGAGATTACGGGTGCCTGGGTGTCTGGAACACGGTCATGTTGAAGTTACAAGTTGAATATTTGGTCTGATTTCAGGTGCTCACTGCCATTGGAAACTTCTGCATCGTCTCAATTGCCCTTGGACTAGTGGTGGAGATCATCGTCATGTTCCCCATTCAGAAGAGAAAGTACCGTGAAGGAATTGACAATCTGCTGGTGCTTCTCATCGGTGGTATTCCTATTGCTATGCCGACTGTCCTTTCTGTGACAATGGCTATTGGGTCTCATCGCTTGTCTCAGCAGGTACAGTTTATAACAAATACCCTCAGTTCACCAGCTACCGCAGGAATGCCATGCCTCAAAATGTCGATACATTTCGTGGGATCTTAAAGGTTTCATGTACGTTGAACAGTATAACCTACCTACCTCAATAGTAAGCTAGAATGTACGTGCTTTACTGAAGGTCCTAATATGTCCTCATCTTCTCGTCACAGGGAGCCATAACAAAGCGTATGACTGCCATTGAGGAGATGGCTGGCATGGACGTTCTGTGCAGCGACAAGACTGGAACCTTGACCTTGAACAAGCTTTCTGTTGACAAGAACCTCATTGAGGTAAGCTGAAGTTTGTGTTGATTGTTCGTATGGAACCATATTTTGGTACCTAGCGCTGGTAGAGATCCTTCTATTGACTGATGTCAAGCCTTCAAATCTGACTTGGAGAACAAATTGCAGTGCTTTTCCAAAGGCGTGGACAAGGACATGGTGGTTCTTTCAGCAGCAAGGGCAGCTAGAACTGAAAATCAAGATGCCATCGACGCAGCTATTGTAGGAATGCTGGCAGATCCCAAGGAGGTTGGCTCTCAAACGCAAAACTGGTTTTGAAGTGAGGCAAGAAAGTAAAAATTTGTCTGTTGATTATCATTACATACAACTGCTATAAGTACTCATTATTATTTTCTTGTCATGGCTTGAAGACTATAGACCCCTGAGTAAAAGCCGGTGCTAGTATTATAAGACTGGAATGAAGAGGAAGGCATAAGAGGGAGTCCTATTTCAGAGTGAAGAAAGATTGCTCCCATGCATGAGGTAAGAGGCAATACTCTGCCTCAATTATCGTTGCTAATATCAATTCTTCTCGACAGGCTCGTGCGGGAATCAGAGAGATTCACTTTCTTCCCTTCAACCCAGTTGATAAACGTACCGCCATCACTTTCGTCGACAGCGATGGAAAGTGGCACAGGGCAAGCAAAGGGGCACCTGAAGAGGTACGATGTGGTGTAATCTGACGCAGCGTCTGACCAAGAAGTGTTCCCCCTTCATGCCTTGTCCATCGACAGCTACTCAGCAAGTTGCTTTTTCAATGCAGATCCTGCACTTGGCACATAACAAAGACCAGATTTCTGCGAGAGTACATTCCATCATCGATAAGTTCGCTGAGCGTGGACTTCGCTCCCTCGCTGTGGCAACACAGGCAAGTGTCAATAAGCTATGCTGCCCATGCTTTTCGTTTTCACAAAATCAAGTGATGATTCAGTCGAAACCAGACAGAAACGAAATATTGATGAACGTAAATTGCGGGCGTGGTGCAGGAAGTACCTGAGAAGAGCAAAAATAGTCTTGGAGGCCCTTGGGAGTTCTTGGGTCTCCTCCCCCTATTTGATCCACCACGTCACGACAGTGCAGAAACCATTCGTCAAGCTTTAAACCTTGGAGTCAATGTCAAGATGATAACAGGTGATTCAATTGTTCTTTCTCATATGAGTTTTTTCATGATCATCATAATTTTCATGATCTTTTCCGTTTGTACCAGACAGAAAGTTTCAGCAAACATGAATTTTCGAGTATTCAGGAATATTAATTTCCTTGTAGGCATATCTAATTTTATTGATGTTATGGATCACTGTGTTGTCCAGGTGATCAACTGGCTATTGCAAAAGAAACAGGACGTCGTTTGGGTATGGGAACAAACATGTACCCTTCCTCCGCTCTCCTTGGACAGACCAAGGACGAAGCGATTGCATCTCTACCGATTGATGAGCTCATTGAAAATGCTGATGGATTTGCTGGAGTGTTTCCAGGTACGTTACTACTACCATCTGTTATATGAAGTTTCAAATTTTTACTAGCCAAACAGAAAGCTAACAATCTTTGGCTCGTCTTGCAGAGCACAAATATGAAATTGTCAAGAGACTCCAAGAAAAGAAGCACATTTGTGGTATGACTGGAGATGGTGTGAATGATGCACCTGCACTAAAAAAGGCAGACATTGGTATTGCAGTAGCGGATGCAACAGATGCAGCTCGTAGCGCGTCAGATATTGTCCTCACAGAACCTGGTCTCAGTGTGATCATCAGTGCAGTTCTCACCAGCCGAGCCATTTTCCAGAGGATGAAAAACTACACTGTACATAACTCACCTTCCCATTTCTTCTTATACGTATGTATATGTTATACATGTTGAATGGTATCTGATGAAACCGCAGTGCACAAAATGGCCACGCGTTTTCTCCTTTGTAGCTGCAGTCTTTCGTGTTCCATCGTTCAGGTTCCTCTGTACTCATGGTGCTTCGAATGTTTGGACTGTTGTTTCAATTACAGATATATGCCGTGTCCATTACAATTCGTATTGTGGTAAGTACGATAACTCCAGCATCACTGAATTGGGTTACACAATTTTAAACACTATGCTGAACACAAACCTTAGCGTAGACTTTCCTAATCTTGAATGGCTTATCTTCAAATCTCACTCTTACGTCTGATACATCTTTTGCAGCTTGGATTCTTGCTCCTCACTTTGATCTGGAAATTTGACTTCTCGCCATTCATGGTATTGATCATTGCGATCCTCAATGACGGTAAGTTTCTTCTCTTAATTATTGATAGGTGTCTAGTTCTAGAAAGTTAAACTAGTTTATTACTGCTGATTAGATAGTCTGTCAGTGCTCCAGGTAAAAATTTATCCTCTTGCTAATATCTCTGTTCAAATGTGACCAAATATATCTTGACCTTCCAGGTACAATCATGACCATTTCTAAGGATCGCGTGAAGCCTTCTCCACTACCTGATAGCTGGAAACTTCAAGAGATTTTTGCACAGGGTGTCGTCATCGGTACTTACCTTGCTGTGATGACAGTGGTCTTCTTCTGGGCTGCTGATAAGACAGACTTTTTCGAGGTATCTGTTTGTTGCTGTATTCAATAGATTCGTTGCAGCTTTGCTCTTTACGAAATGATTACAATTAAAGTGATTCATGACTAGCCAAATTTAGAAAAAGTTCCAAAGCTCAATGCACACAGCGAAACACTAATACTTCAGTGTATCAGTGCTTACTCGATTGATGATGCGGGTTGGATTCAGAGCAAATTTGGAGTGCATTCACTGAATGGTCGTCACGACGAGCTCACAGCTGCTGTATATCTCCAAGTCAGCATCATCAGTCAAGCTCTGATCTTTGTCACACGCTCTATGAGCTGGTCTTTCTTAGAGAGACCAGGAGTCTTGTTAGTGAGTGCTTTCTGGATTGCACAGCTGGTACGTGATCTCTTCTCTGTCAAACATTAAGCTTAGATAGTCTTACAATCAAACCATGAGTAGAGTGAGCTTCCATGTCAGATTGTTGCCTTTTGTAATATCTGTCCTTCGCATTGACTCCCCTAAGCCTGTTACTGACGACCAACATTTTGCAGGTCGCAACTTTCATCGCTGTGTATGCCAACTGGGGTTTTGCTCACATCAAGGGAATCGGCTGGGGATGGGCTGGAGTCATCTGGCTATACTCTCTTGTTACTTACTTCCCACTTGATGTCATCAAGTTCGCTGTTCGCTACATTTTGAGCGGAAAGGCATGGGACAACCTATTCAATCGCAGGGTATGATCATATTCCCCGTTACTCCTGTTTGACAAGGGCATACGTTTCTCGTTACAAGTTCTTAATATTCTGAAACACTGCATAAACTTTGATACAGACTGCATTCACCAACAAGAAAGACTTCGGAAAGGATGATCGTCAAGCTCAGTGGGCACAACAACAACGTACTCTCCATGGGCTGACTACTCCCGGTGCTGACGAGAGTGATCAAACTTTCAAAAGCGTTCCTGAATTAGCTGGAGAAGCCAAAAGACGCGCAGAGATGGCCAGGTAAATCTCTCCCTTCTGGAAGATGAGTAGATGTATCTCACCGACAATTGAATCTCCTGAGTGGAGATTTTAAGATGTACACTAATACCGTTCACGTGTCACTGAATGCATTCTACTCATTGAGGCACTCACTGTCAGCTGTATATCAAGTTCTAACATCGAGTTGGTCCTCTGCAGGTTAAGAGAGCTGCACACCCTAAAAGGACATGTAGAATCTGTTGTCAGGATGAAGGGAATGGACTTAGAAACTATACAGCAATCATACACCTTATGATGTATATGAAGATTAAAATTTTTTGGCCGACCCCCACACATTAAAAATAGGTAATATCCTGAGACGGAACCCATGACTGATAGGTTCATCTTCCTTGACACTAGACAGACAGCTCAGATACAAGGGGGAAAGGACAGGGTGATTTCTCGTGTAACTTGAACGTATCTGGACAAATAGCTTGTTTCAGTCTCAAGCAAAGTCTAGTCGTGAGGCCCTTCACAGAAATGTAAAAATAGAATAAAAATCGTGAGACGGGGCGATAGATAGAGAGAGACACGTGAAATGAACTTTAAATATGAGAACATTCATATGAAAAGTATCACAGATTCAGAGACTAGGAAGGGCCATGGAGTCTTGAGACACCGCAAATTGTTTTACTTATCAATGTATCTACATAAAGTTCTAGTTTCACGTCAAACCCAGTTTCCTGTCAAGCTCAGTTTCCTCTGATGACAGAGTAGTCCACCTGTACGATTTGACTGGTTCGAAACCGATGTCTACTCCAAAAAATATGTTGGCATTGCATTCTCTGCACGTACATGCTACCGGTCTGGCCAGCTGTTGAAGTCCCCCTGTTGTTGAAGGACTGGATCCTGGCCTGAAAACCTCTGGTATAACAGGTTTATGAACCAGCTTGATTCCGATGATCTATCTGCAAGGATGGCACGTGCTATACAGAGCTCATGGAGTAGACGACAAACTAGATTCTCTCAAGCTTGGGTCGGTTCACGAGCCTTGGACAATCGTTCGTGATCCCCCATAATCTCTTCAATGAGTTCCTCGAGTGACTTGTCTGTGTTCTTGGGAACGTGGGCTGCAAACACAGTCTCCCGCATGCCAGAATCACGGAAGGCTTGAATCAGCATCATGATCTCTTCGCCCGTCAAGCCCGACAGGAAGCATATTGGAGGTAGCCCTTTGGCGACCCGGACAGTAGTTATATCTGGCTGCGGAGTGTTCACAGCTTGGCCTAAAGTTCCCTTGATCATCTCCGGAGTGCAGAGCACGACCTTCAAAAAATCTCCCTCCATTTCGTGCAGCATTTCCTGGACCTGGGCACCCTCGTTGTTTCCAAACCCGAGCAGGAACAACACGGCCGGACCGAAACGCGGATCGTCATCGTTCAATGGAACGAATTTTGAATCCTCCAAGATTTCCTCGGGAATTTCTCCTTCGGATGCTGCAGCTCGCAATTGGCAGTCGTCCGTGGAACGAGGGAGAATCCACGCAACGCTATTCGCTGCTGGCTCCCATGAATTGTTCTGAACTAAGCCTCGAGAAAGCACGCGCTTGACACGGTACGAAGGGAATGAGGATGATGGAGACGATGATACGCTCACTGATACCGCTCCCTTGCACGACTCCCTCGTGTGAAATGCTGAGCAGCCAGAGCCTAAGGCACCAACAGGGCCAGCTGAGGCCATAGCCCGCGCTGCCATGGATCTCGACAAGCAGGAATTCAGCGGCACAGTGCGACTGTGAGTCTACCTACAAAGGACGAGCTTGAGCTGAGAGCTCAAAGCTCTTCTACGTCTTCCTGCTGTACGCTCCGATGCGTGCCTGAGCTCTAGAGGCCACGTTGCAGTTCTGTTGCCTGCTTCTGCCACACGCTCCTCTCCTGAACCTTTCTTGAACCGACACGAGGAGGATGATGGGACATTTACGCTCAGTTTGAACTTTGAACCTTTCCCAGCCCTCATTCGGACAAGTGGATCCTTCACTCGGGGCCTTCAACGCTTGTTCGGTAGCAGAATTCTTGGCAGCGCTTGTGCAAGTTCGTGACCTCATGTTGCAATGTAGATGCATTCAGATCTGATCAGTTTCCAAAACATTCTACGATTCCGCCAGACTAGTCTTCATGCTCTATTTCGTTGTCTTTTTCTGCTCGTTAGCGGTTTCAGTTCTTCAAGCTTTTACTCTAGAAGATGGGGAGGATTTCTGACTGAGTATTGTACCTTCGAGACGTCATTTCCCGTGTTGGAACAAAAAGTCATCCCCGCACCACACCCCCTAATTTTAACGTATTAAAAAATATTTTCACATTTCAAGTTTCAAAATCAATAGTTTAAAAATTCGGGTTTATTTGTAACTTTTTCCCGAAGAGAATTATCATAATAATTGAATACTTCAAAATCATTCATTATGAATTAAAATTTACAAGTAGATTAATATGAAATGGTATATTATTTTCAGCTTCGAATTTGGTATATTAATATTAAACGTTATGGATGAAATTGGTCCCTCGAGTTCTAAAGAAAAAACAAAGTGGGTGAAAATAACAAGGGGAAGGTACCAGTTTACAAATTACAATTGCATATTGAGGTGACAATAGATTCGAAGTGAGTCTTGGAGTATAAGATTTTGAATGCCAAGGTAGAGTTTACCTTGAGTGATATATTTGGAATAGCAAAGAGTGAGTTTCATGATGTTATCATTGATATCATCAAGAGGAAACGACAGATTTCAAATGAGATTGCTCTACTTCATGTTACGGGAACAAAGGTATCAAGGGATGAAGAAGATGTGTTAGTAAAGTGTTGTGGATTGAAATCGCAGAAGGTTCGTTTTGAGGATGAGGCAAAAGAAGAAGGTGTGAATGTGTCTAGCCACTACATCGGATTGCATTGGACTAGTGCTAGTAATGAAACCCTTGTGAAGCTAGGGGATCTCATTGAACCGGTATTAGCACTAATTGATCATGGATCGGATATCAATATAATGTCGAGAGAGCTCTACAAGAAGAGGAGGTGGCCCATAGACACCAATCATGGTTGGATAATTAGGGCAGCCAACTATATTCGAGGAGGCTTGTATGGAGTGTGCTTTGATATTCCGCTGAAGGTTGGGGATGTAGTAGCTGAGCAGAATTTCTTCGTGCAAGACTCTACATCATACCCATTGATTCTTGGGCAGCCTTACATCATAGCACTGAGGATAGAGACAAGAGTGCTTGATGATGGATCGGCATATGTACGAATTCGCAGCCAAGATGGGAAGCGGTCAGTGCAGTTTCTCACAATTCTACCAAATCATGCTAGAAACAAAGCACGGTTGAGAGAGGGAGCTTTCCCAAAATCTGAAGATTTTAAATATTTTGGATAAGTACCTCTATAGAGAGAGGATATATTGGTACGGAGAAGAAGGTACTCTCACCTACGCAAGAGAAAAGTACTTTTTGTACAGGGTTGATGGAGTTTTAGCATGATGGATATGCTACATACAAGGAGGTTGCTAATTTGAAAAGATGGGAGAAGAACAAACTACACACATATGAAAAAAACCTTGCAGATTTGAAGCTTCTTGAGGAAGGTGAATATATATCAGTAGTTTATGAGTAGTTTGGTTTGGGAGATCCGTTGAAGTAGATGGTGGAGGTTGGATTTGGGGATAAGGACAAGATAGTGGAGGTTCACTCTAGAGAGCTCTACTCCACTATTGAGATGCTCCAAGCACCTGAGGTTCGAGTGGAGACGAGATATAAAACGGTTGATAAGAACTAACTCAAAAGAACAAGTGCAGCAAGCGAGTAGAGAAAGTTACTTGAAGGATCCTAGTAAAATGGGACACAAGTTTACTGAAACCACTACAAATGAATTGAAGGTTGGAAACAATTGGTTTCTTTCTTGCAAATGAAGAAAGGTGTTTCAAAGACATGCTTGCTAGGCATGGAAAAGCATTCTCTTTTGAAGCAAAGGAGATAGGCTATGTGGATTCTAATGTAATAACTCCTCATTTTCACTGTGCCTCATGCGCCTTGGGACTTGAGACGGATCCCAGTACCTAGGGTACATCTTCCAAAACTCATTGAGTTGTTGAAGGAGAAGATGAAGATGAGGATTTTGGAGCCGTCCTTTGCACCATATTGCAGTCTGTGGTTTACAATGCCAAAAAAGAATGGATCACTACGATTCATTCAAGACATGCAACCGGTGAATCAAGTGACTATCAGTAATATGGGGGTGGGACCAATTGTGGATGAGTTTGCAGAAGCATTTGCAGGGAGAGCTATCTACTCCATGGGAGATCTTTACTCTGGGTATGATCATTTCAACTATCATAAGGAAGCATGGATGTTACCACAATGAGAACACCCTTGGGCTTGATAAGGATGTGCACGTTGGCACAAGGGGCCACAAATTCAGTAGCATACATGATGAATGGGATGAATAAAGTGTTAAGGAACTTTATTCCGGAGAAGACTATACCTTTTCTAGATGATGTGCCAATCAAGGGATGTACTGTAACAGTCAAGTTACATTGGAATTGGGCAATTGTAGTGTTTATTGATTCGTTCCCAAGGGAATGGGGTGTTAAATGAATGTCAGGTGGGAAATATGTGCGTTTAGACTTCTTTAATCAACTCTGGATGATCACTGTCCAAAAACTGTCATCAAATCATAACTTAAAACCCATTTGAAAATAAAGTGCTAAGAAATTCCAGAGGAAATTCTTTTATTGAAATTGGATGATCCCAATTACAAGAGTTACCATTCACTAGGCGTAAGCTCGCAGAAGTTCTTTTGGAAAAATCCTCGATAGCCCTAACTCATGGGACGAATTCCTAGGTAACTTCACAGGAATCCAATCTCCAGTCAGGTAGGCCACCGCGATCTCTGCTTGGCTTCGAGAGTTTCCGTTCTATCCTGGTTACACAAGAACAGTTCTTGATTTTCTCTTGTAAATTGAAGATGTTTCCACTAACTACTCTAGTCCTATTTATACAAAATCCTAATGTCTTATCCGAATCGCTACCTACACAGATCGCGTCTGACTACAACTTCGGAGATCTGCCGCACCCTTCGATGATGTCTCTTCACGCCAGGCAAAAGCATCAACACTGATTTGCAACTCTATGATATACTCTGCTATCTCCCTCCAATGAATTCGCATTGCTTTCTGACACTCATGACCCATGGCTTTGTACATGTCCTTTCGCTTCTTCTTTGAATCACCAGGAGTGTTCATCGCCATGGTCAATATCTCCGATCGATCAGCTTCCACATCATCACACCGGGTAAAAAGATACTTTGCACACTTACTAGCCAAAACTTCTAATCTAGCTGGTCTTTCCACATCGACCTCGTGCAACTGGCGCTTCATCTCCTTCAACTGATTCCAAAGTCTCTCATTCTCGACTTCCATAAATTTCAACTCCGCTCCTCGGATCTTACAAATCTCCCCGTAGGCCTTCTTCGCTGCTGCCACCTCTCGTTGCACTTCTGCCTTCTCCTTCTCAAGACGTCCCACTGAATCTGTCAATTGCTCAATGGTTTGTGTATGATACTTCTTCCCTATTGCGGTGCGGTTCATAACCTGAATCAGTTCCATGTAACCGTCTTCCTGAGGATTCCATCCTTGAATATAATCTATTCCCATCTCGTTCAACTCCATGAGAATGGGGATAACTACATTCTCTAGTTCCTGTGCTAACTGCAACACCGAAGTGAGCGGTTCTCCACCATCTGTTTTGGATGCCTTCACCTTAGGCCTCGACACTTTCGGTACCGGGCTCCTCGGCTTAACAACCTCCTTAAACTTCTGCTTCTTATTCACTGGCGTTCAAACTTCCTCTATACTCGGACTTTGCACTCGCTTCCCCGAAGTTCTTTCAGAATCCTCCCGTCATAATATAGCTTCCTCGAGACCCCTCATCACTTTGTCCAACTCTTCCGAATGCATCTTGTCTCTCTCTTCTGCAACTGGTGATTGCAAATTACTCCCTTCTCCTACTCCTACGCTTCTGGTTGATCCACTACTAGCTTCACTCATATTCAGCTCTCGCAAAACATCCTCTGCATCCAGCTGATACTTGACTCTTTCCCTTGGAGTTAACCATCCCATCCTTGAGTACGTGTGTACCAAAAAAGAGGAAATGTACACTACTCCCTTTTCTCCTGCTTTCAACTTCTGCCCCATAGCCTGCACATTCCAGGCAAATATTTCTCCCCAATTGATTTTGATCTTTCCTCCCACAAATCCTTCTACTATCCTCACCTTATGCATACTAGCATAAATAGTTCTCTACGGTGAAAACAGCTGATTCAACGTATACATGATCTTTAGTCGGAAATCATCCTTAATCAAATCGATCTTGAAACCATTGGTCCCCTTCCTTCCTCGAGGATCAAACCACTTAGACTCATTGAAATCGAATCCCATATGCAATGCTAATCCCTCCCAATCGATGTCATCTTTATCTATCGCGTAATCTCGCCCCAAGGCTTCCGTCCACAGAATCGCATCCCACGAATCAGGGTAACCTCTCCACCCGATTGGATTGGCGATTTTCTTGGCCTTCACTCTGTCACAAAGCTCCGGACACACATAGTCCCATCGCCATGCTAAGAACGCTCCACCCAATTGCTTCAATCGTTTCAATTCTTCCACCGTCCAGTCCGGCTTTGGCATCAAAGGTCGAATCACGCTTGCCATCTTCGGCTAAGGAAGAAATTGAATAGCTTCCCTTGCTCCCGATCTAAATGCCACTCGCTTCTTCATTGTGTTACTTTGATGGTTATGCATCCGCCACTGCTCGTCAATATGGTTACAACACTACCCTAACCGGAACGGAATTCAAAATCCCCAAGGTGTACTTCATCTTGGGCAGAAATTTTGAATGATAAAGATATTTCTTCTCAAAAATCCCCCAAGATGTTTTCACTTTCATATCTTGCAGATAAAATTCTGAAAAAAAGATAATTTTTCGAACCCGCTTCTCCTTCAACTTTGAATCATGACAGTCCATATATATTCGAACAAAATTTTGAAAATTGTTTGGAAAAACAATCATCAAGTTTGAAACGTGTTCTTCTTCATATTCCTTGTCGTTGTCGTAGGTTTTCCTTTTTCTACGAGCACCCTTCATTTGCAAAATCCAGAAAATTCAAAAATATCAGTGAAAATGATACATGCAACAAACAATCAACGACAAAGCCAAAAATCTAAAGTAAGAGAAGTTCAAACCAGAATTCATCACATTGATGCAAATCAATGTGATGAATTCAACTTTTTAAAAAAAATTCTTGCGAAAAAAAGATGTAGTTTTGATGCAATTTTTACATATGGCAGTCATTATAAGCCTAGCGGCATCTTCAAACCATCATCACAGATTTTCATTTCTACTTAACCCTCCTGCCCTAAGCCGTGTATGTGTCTCAACTTGCCTCTAATCCTTGACCCAACCAAACAAATCAAACATGCTTCTTTGAAAACCACTTGTTGTTTGAAGGCACTATTGGATTTTCCATAGAAAGAATATGTTCTTTTGCCACCTTTGAAGGGGGCCTTGGAAATATAAGGAGTATATATGCCGGTCGGCATTGTTTTTTCATATATTTTGTAATTGATTGAAATTTTAATAAAAATGGTGGCATTAACTGAATTTTGATATATGATATCCACTGTGTGTGAGGTGGTTTCATATTTACGCTTCAGCCAAACACTTGATTCTTCCAGCTGTTTTTATTTTGTATGTTTCATTTTAGTTTTGATGTGATTTTCCGAGGACTTTAGGACAAGCATGAGAGATAGAAATGTCTTCCACTTTTGGGTTTGACTGCACGTTTTATGGTAGTTGTTTTTAAAAGAAAGTGACACCAAAACAAGCTCGTATTAGAGAACATGGAATAGTTTATAAAATTAGTATGAGAGAAAAAGGGAGTAGGGTAGATTGAGGGACATGGGGGATAGCCTTTCTTCAAACATTAAAGTAAGGAGGGATGAGACTTAGCAATAAATACAGATACAACAACAAATCTTGAGAGTGATGATGAAGATGATAGGGTATGAGGAAGGGGATTACTCCTAACAGCAAAGAATTCACGGAGGGAAAAAATGACCCCCTACAGCCTTTTCTTCTAGGGGTCAGAAGTAATCTTTAGCGAACAAATCATTCAGAATTCCAAATATTTTTCCTTTGTTAATATGGAGTATTAAGCTGTTCGTACTTCAGATAAAAAGGAAGGTGCTACACTATATTTTTATAATGGGAGACTATCCAATACTGCTCATTTTGTGCCCTTATTTTATATTTACTAATAGTTCAGATTTCTTCCCAAGACAGTTCAAGATTGTACTACCGTCTCACTATATCAATTTTTTCCACACCTCTGAAATGCTTAGAGTACACGCGTGATTTACTAAGTTAAGTCTGCACAGTGGTAATGGCTTTTATAAATGGACTTTCATAGATTTAAGTAATGTATATGAATGCGGTAACGGGACCCGCTGAGCAATAAAGAGTAGAATCTTCAGTCAAAATATCAGCGATATAGAAACGCTACTAAATGTTTTGGATTTAAGCTCTTCACCTTTTTCTGCGTGTTGTGTAGGTACTGATCAACGTGGTACGTAATGCAATGTAGGAGAACTGAATATACTCAAGACTTTTTCAAGACTGTTCAATGTTTTCCAGAATATATATTTATTTCATGAACTTTCAGGAGTCACCAAATGCAACCTTCAACCTCTATTTATAATCTGAATGTTGTCTGCTTACGATCAAGTTGCTTTAAAGCTTCCAACTGCACTACCAAAGCCAGCTTTGTAATCATGGAACGAAACAACGTAACAAGGCATTGAGAGTTTAGTTCAAGCGAACTGAGCTCTCAATGCCTTGACTACATCACCGGATATGCCAAAAGAAATCTGGAGCACCTTATCAGAGATTGGCGTGGAGGTATTGAATAGAGTATTCGGCAAACGGACCAGGCCAGCGTTGGAGCTGCTGAATCCGGCCAGAGCCATCACGGTCTTGTACTTGTCATTGTTGATCTGGAAATGAACAAGACCTTTGGGGAAAGCAAAGATGTCGCCCTTGTACAAAGTGTTGGTGAACAGTTTGTTGGTGGTATCAACCAAACCCACATCAAGAGTGCCTTCGATGATGTACAGAAGTTCCGTTCCACGCGGGTGAGTGTGGGGTGGGTTCACGGTGCCTGGTGGATACTGAAGCAAAGCCATTGAAACACCGAGGCCATCGACTGCGAGAAATGGAGCCTTTGCTGGTGCAACCAAATTGGCTGTGGTGACAGTCGCAAAAGGTGAAGCCGTGTTGGGTGTGACGTTTTTCAAGGCCTCGCTGGTGAAGAACTTACCATCGATGTCGCCTGCATTAATTCCTGCTGGGACCTGGAAATCCTTGGTGAGTTCTGGATCAGAGGCCTGCACAGATTGGAAGGTCAGAGCAACTGCAACAAAAACTAGCAGAGGAAATGAAGAGTGTAGAAATCGATCCATTTTCCCGAATGCAGAGAAACTGCAAAAGGCAATTTGTTTCGAAACTTCTGAAGATTTTGAAGATTTTGAAGATTGTGAAAATGGTGCAGCCACTCGCTGAGCTTGAATTTTTTTCAGAATTTTCTTAAACACAGATTTGTGTTTCAGGGCTAGATGATCACTCTAGTGGTTCTGGGAGAGTGGCTTGCTTTCTCAGAAGTGAAATCGTGTCTTTATACTAGAAGAATACCGTCCTATTGACCAGCTCTCGCGTTAAAACTGCATCAATCAAGCCTCAAGTTGCACTATTCATTGCACTACGCATCGGAATCTGTTGAAATGGGGACCTCCATCTACTATAATGCGGTAATAGGTTCACCTGTTCATTTTCATGATCTACTTCGGCTATTTTATCTTAATCTAAAGAATTTCATCAGACGAAGTCCTCACGAGAACCAAGATCTCAGAGACTTCTTAGTATTTTAAGTTACAGAACTGTTTTTCATTACATTTCCCATCGCCGAATCAGAACATTGGAAGAATGTTGCACAGCAACAAAGATCCCTGGTCAATTGTGAAGTATATTATTTTGCATACATAAAGGACATTCAGCTAATATAATTAATATATTTGAGTAGACTATTATCACTAATATAGTGAAGTGATAGTTAGGTTTTGGGAACTAACATTAGAGTATTTTTCACAATGGATTTTTACTTAGATAGACGATGAGAGCAATCTATTCAGAATCAGTCAAAGATCCAGATAATGGTAAAGTATGTGCTTTAATCGTTGTGGACCAGTTATCTCTTTACTCAGAGATCACACCATCATCTGTTCAAGACTTCCAGATGACTTCTTTGAATGAATCATCTATCCAGTTGTAATCTGTCTGGTTATGCTCTTAACAAGTCAGGAGTTCATATTCAGTTCTCAAAATATACACAATTTCAGCAAGAGTATTCAGTATAACCGCTGTACGTGCCTATCCACGACACATCAGGCGAGATCCAGTAGCATATTCTCCACATATGACAAAAAAAGACTTATGTGGTTCCAAAAGGTGCTCCAATCGCTCCGGAGTCATTTCTTCAGGAAAATTTTTCTTGCATGTTGCCCAGTTCAGTTGATTTGCAAGTGATATGAAGAAAATATGAATCTTTGAAAGGTCCTGGATTCGTATGGCTTTCTTTGCCATTTTCGTCAAGTACAACCCATGACACAATTAAGGAGATTGACAACATCCACCTCCTCCCAAATTTATAGGATTGTACTCCATTTGAAGACCTTGATTTCCTTCACAAGCTTCATGATGCACTAAGGAACATCCTTTGCTGATTTCTTCTTTGGACGCTACACTTCCTTCTTCTTCCCCTTCAACTCCAATGTAGTGTGCATCGTGAAAATCTTGTCTTGGAGGGACCAAACATGATCAATGTAATAGCATAGCAATGCATTACTAAGGTGAATTTCAATATATAGATTCGTTCCCAAGGGAATGAGGTACTCAATGAACCAAACAGTAAGAGTAATGTGTTAGGAGTTAACTAAGGTCTTGAGTAACTCTGGTTAGTTTGACTATATTTACTTAGAATAGGGCTAGGGCTGGTACTACTATATAAGAGCGTTGGCAGAAGCTCTCTGTAACACAAATTAGGGTTATTTAGTAAAGTGACTCTATGTGTTCCGTGGATGTAGCCTCAGTGAGGTGAACCACGTATTTCCTGTGCTGACTCTTATCCTGTGTTTTCTTCGTGTATTCCTGATTCGGACCAACAATTGGTATAAGAGCGATTGGGTTGTCATGTTGAGAGATTGATAGGTTGATTGGGGCCTACGCTCGAGATAGTGTCCAGAAGAGTGTGAGAGAGTTGAATCACTACTCGTTGGCAGCCATATCAGCTGATTCATGGTCTTTTAGTGTGCGCGGAGCAGGCGATGATGATGCGAGCAATTCTCGAGATCAAGAGTGCAATTTTATGACGAGGTAAATCGACCAGATCCATTCTATCGATGCTCGTAGTGGTGCATGGGCTAGATGAAGGATTATGAGCGAGGATTATCGTGGAGGATTATTGCATTTGATGGCGTGATGTTAATCCGATGCCAAATTAGAGTGCACTGAAGTCGATGAAGGTATGCAAGCGACGAACTCTCATCAGTTACACCTTATGGCTGTGCATCACGGGGCACCAAATTCAGTGAATTTGAATACGAATCTACATCCTCAAGATCCAGTTTCCCTCTGACCTAATTCATGTGGAGGTGTTCCTTTGTTCGAAGGGGAGTGACAGATCTCTGATCTTGTTTCGCCTAGAGCGATACATGGAAGCGCAAAGAAGAAGTCAACGAATAAAGAAAATACACGTTCGAGAGCGGATAGCTCACCCCACAAGTCCTCTTCGAAACTAGTTGAAAAGAAGTTTGAAATTGATTTGAAGAACAGTGAGGACAACGAAAAACTGTGTTCGCAAAACAGGGAAAATCACTCCAGTTGGACGCATTGTTGAAAGAAGTGTCACGGATACTGAAGCGGCGAAGGTTCTATTAAAGACAGATAATCTTGAAAATTCCCTCTCTGGTGTCGAGATCAGTGAGTCACTTCCAGCTACATATACCGTGACTCAAAAAAAGAAAAAATTACTGCGAGAGTGTTGCGGGTGCTATTTCTCTAGATCAAGTCTAATGTCTGCAGGTAGCAAGATTCGAATGTCGATATACAAGGATTGAGCCTGTCTAGAAGCGATATGGCAGGTCATGACTCAAGACAAGTCTTCCAGATGTTTGCCATTGGACGTCTTGGAGCTAGCAGATACCAAGAGTGATCAGTCTAAGCTAGTGGAAGTAACAGTTGGTGGAGACCGAGATGACAATGCGATAGAGACACACTCAAAGCCTTGTATCCAAGATAAGTCCTCTGGGTCCCTTGTAATAGAATGTGTGTGCACACATAGTCAAAGGAGGATTACACGCACGCCTTTGTTGTTTGTGGTAGTAGCAGCAATAAGTACAGCACAGGTATTTCTTGTGGTTTAGGGATATTTTGACCCAAGGTAAATTTCCTTTATTCTCATATGAGTGGGAAGAAGTCAAGTTTGGAGGTTCCATTTGACAATCGAACGACACAAGGAACGAGTTCAGGGGCTAGACGGAACGAGATGGCAATCATGAAGACATGAGGACCCGGATTTGACATTGTCAAATATGATGGGCGTGGTGACTATCTTCTATGGGAGAGTCAAGTCAAAGGCAAATTGAAGGCTTCCGATTTGGGCAAGTCATTGAGGCCTAAACCCTCTACATTCAATGAAGAAGACTGGAAGGACCCTTAGGAGCAAGCAGTGAGTATTGTTATACTCCATCTACAACCTTCAATTCTGAAGCAAGTTGATGAGTATGACAATTGTACGTTATTGTTTGAGGCTCTTCAGCAACGGTTTCATCGCAAAGAGTTGTCAAACATATTGTACACCTCCTTGAAGCTGATGAGCTTCAAGATGAAAGATTCAGGTACGAAGATACAAGATCGCATTCATGCATTTGGTGATCTTGTTATTGATCTTCAGAATCTAGGAGAGTAGATAACTGATGAGAGGAAGGTCCTTCATCGGTTAAATTCATTACCAGCAATAGACAAACAATCACTTACAATGAGATTGTAAGTGCTCTATTGACTGATGATCTAGAGTAGAAGATGATGATGCCCTCTACTTCATCCTTTTCATCTGGTACGGCACTGAATGTGACCCATGGACGGTCACAATCAAGGAATGAGAAGGATGGGAAGAAGTTTGGATCTAGAGGTAGATCCATGTCTAGGGGTAAATCCCAAAACAGAAAGACGGTGATCAATTGGAAATGTGGTAAGAGTAATCACTTTAAGAAGGACTACCATGTGAAGACCAAGACTAATGATCCTCCTCTGGCCAATGTGGCTCAAGATTTTGATGAGGAGTATGACTTGCTCGAAGATGGACTATGAAGCCAGAGGTATGCTCTATGCAACTCACCAAAGGGCGTTGGTGATGTATGGATTTTGAATAGTGCTTGTTCTTATCACATTTGTTACATTAGAGAGTTTTTCCATACTTTCTCTGTATCAAACGGTTTAGTTCTTATGGGAAATGATCAAGCTTGTAGAATTGAAGGTGTTGTTTGATGGAGTCAGACATACATTGACTCACGTCATATTTATACCTGGAATAAGAAAGAATCTTATCTCTCTTGGAATGTTAGATTCAAAAGGCCTTGAGTGGAGTTCTAAAGAAGAAGTACTTGAGGTGAGAATAGGTGATAAGATTATCTTAAGAGGACACAAGCATAAAAATCTGTATGTGCTAGAGGGCAATACCATTTGTGGTGAAGTCAATCTTACCATATCTCGGCCTGAGATGGCTCATGTTTGGCATTCTAGAATGGGACACATGAGTAACATATACTTGACTTTCATTCGTGATAGGGGTTTGTTACCTAGTTTAGGTAAAGTTGACATGGAATTTTGTGAGCATTGTGTTATGGGCAAGCAACATAGAAAAGCCTTTGGTGTTGTAACTCATAGTTCCAAAGAGCTACTTGAGTATGTACATAGTGACGTGTGGGGACCCTCTCCTAAAGCCTCACATTCTGGAAAGTGGTACTATGTATCGTTAATTGATGATTACTCAAGATTTGTGTGGGTCTATTTTCTCACACACAAGACTAAAGTCTTTGCAACTTTCAAAAGATGGAGAGCCCAAGTTGAGACTAAAACTGGTCACAAGGTGAGACATCTACATTCGGATAATGGCAATGAGTAAACTTCAGAGGAGTTAAGAAGTTACTGCAAAGAGGAGGGGATCACTCATCATCTCACCACAATTTATGAGAGGCTTAACCGAACAATATTGCAGAAGGTGCGTAGTATGTTGAGCCAATCTGGTTTACCATATGAAGGCTCGGGCTGAAGTCAGAATACCGCAGTGTATTTGGTAAATCTGTCTCCTTCAAGTGCAATTGATTTATTGACTCCGTTTGAATTGAGGCACAAACGGAGGGCTGATTATAGTCATTTGAGAATTTTTGGTT
The DNA here is from genome assembly GCA_014180765.2 of Marchantia paleacea. NCBI lineage: Eukaryota > Viridiplantae > Streptophyta > Marchantiopsida > Marchantiales > Marchantiaceae > Marchantia > Marchantia paleacea. The sequence goes on from MUAA02000005.1 coordinate 531,965, forward strand.
GTACGGCTTATCCTCTCATACCTAAGCAGAATAGGATCAAGTTGGATCCTACATCCAAAAAGTGTCATTTTCTTGGATATGCAAGTGGTATGAAAGGTTATAGGCAATGGGATCATGTAGCTTGTAAGGTGATTGTCAATAGGGATCTTTCTTTCGATGAATCCAGATCATTGAAAGAGGAGGAGATATCTTAGGCTCCCCGTACTGACAAGGGCAAATCTCCACTCACATATGTTGTTGAGGGGGAGATTGATCATTATGGGTTTAATGATTCGTCACAAGGAGAAGCTATAAAACATATGGAGCAAATTTCTGAACAACAGGAATTGGAGGACCAAGTTGTCATTGCTGAGTTTCAAGACACAGCACGAAACGATCGAGATCAACCAAAACCATCTACTAGGAGATCATCAAATCGGATTAGTAGAATTCCCGAAAGGTATGGAACATGGGCTGATTCATCTATTCATGAGGATCATGATATTGAATCTGAGAATGATGATGACAATGCTTTGATCTTGGAAGAATGAGAACCTTCTTCATATAGAGAAGCTCAACCCTCTATCAATAAGCTTGAGTGGGACATTGCTATGGAGCATGAGATGCAATTGCTTGTTGAGAACAAGTCTTGGGAGATGGTGGAGCTTCCAAAGCATCAAACTTTGGTTGATAGCAAGTGGGTGTACAAGTTGAAGAATAATCCAGCGGATGAAGAGAAGAGGATTTTCAAAGCCATGTTGGTGGCTAAGGGCTTCACACAAGAGAAAGGTGTGGACTACAACAAAGTCTTTTCACGTGTAGCAAAGTATGCTACAATTAAATGCAGTATGTGCACTTCTTTGTTTGGTCTAGTTATGGATCAGATGGATGTTGTCATGGCTTTTCTATATGGATCTTTGGAGGAAAAAATCTACATGATACAACCTACTGGCTATGAGAAGAAAGGTCATGAGAAGTTAGTTTGTAGATTGCTCAAATCTCTATATGGATTGAAGCAAGCTCCTCGGAAATGGAATGCAAGGTTTGATGAGTTCATGAAAGCACAAGGATTTTCACGGAGTGTGTTTGATCCATGTATTTACATGAATTATGTGAGTAATGAGATCTTTAGCCTCATTATTCTAGTACTCTATGTAGATGACATGCTCATTTTGGCAAAGGAACAATCCGACATCGATAGATGCAAGAGGCAACTGAAATCTGCATTCAAGATGAAGGATTTGGATGAGTCCAAGAGGATATTAGATATGGATGTTCACAGGGATTTGAAGAAGAAGAAGTTATGGTTAAGTCAATTTAAGTACATTCAGCGTGTGCTTGACAGGTTTAACATGGCAGACTCTAAAGGAGTGTGGACTCCTTTGACGCCACATTTTAAGCTCAATGTCCAATTGATGCTACTGAGAGAGGAAAGATGTCGTCAATTCCCTATGACAAGGCAGTGTGTTGCCTCATGTATTTGATGGTGTGCACTAGACCTGATATTGCTCTAGCTATGGGCAAGGTGAGCATGTACATGTCAAATCCAAGGAAGGTATATTAGGAAGCAATGAAGTGGATTCACATATACCTCAAGAGTACTAAGGATTTTGGTCTTTTGTTTGATGGTTTATCGGACAATGCCAAATCCTTGTTGGCTTACGTTGATGCTGACTATGGACAAGATCTGGACAAGAGGAAGTCTACAACTAGATATGTGTTTACACTTGGAGGTGGATGCGTTAGTTGGAGATCTACCTTGCAGAAGTGCATAGCTCAGTCAACTACGGAAGCCGAATATGTAGCAAAGAAATGAAGCAAACAAAGGAGGCTATTTGGTTGAACACACTTATCACTAAGATGGGATTGAAACAGAATGTTGTAAATCTCCATTGTGATAGTCCGAGCGCCTTACATCTTGCAAGCGAATCAAGTGATGGATAGCAAGGTCAAGCACATCAACATCATATATCACTTTATCAGAGATGCAGTTTCTGATAGTAAGGTTGAGCTAGTCAAGATTGACGGTAAACTCAATCTAGCTGATTCTTTGACCAAAGTTATTCTTTTAGAGAGTTTCAGGTGGCATTGTGCTACTATGCAGGTTTTGCACAAGGAGTACTAGTAGAATTACTCTAGAAATTGTTTAATTCTTATATATGCTTTACTCCTTCCTAGTTAGGCTACGGCTTAGTTCTAGTTAATCTTTATTTACAGGAGGGTCTATGCTTCAGGTTTCCTTCTAGGACTTCCCGCTGAGTATGTATATGGATAACAAGAGTTAGAGACTCCAAGACATGAGTCAAGGAGAAGATTGTTAGGAGTTTACTCAGGTCTTGAGTAAGTCTGGTTAGTTTGACTATATTTACTTAGACTAGGGCTAGGGCTGGTACTACTATATAAGAGGGCTGGCATAAGCTCTTTGTAACACAAATTAGGGTTATTTAGTAAAGTGACTCTATGTGTTCCGTGGATGTAGCCTCAGTGAGGTGAACCACGTATTTCTTGTGCCGACTCTTATTGTGTGTTTTCTTCGTGTATTCCTTATTCAGACCAACAGAATGGGCATTTAGGCTTCTTTAAATACTCTGGATTGCATAGTCTGAAGAGCTCAAGGTTAAGACTTCACTAAAGTCTGCACCATTCACTTTCAATCCCACCAACTCACAAGACACAAGTATGCTTTGCCAAATTCGTTTACCAATAGATAGGGATGTCTTCTCTTACAAGCCTCAGTCAAGGCAATTCAGTTGCTGAAGTTCTTCTAGTTACACTACAAATACACAGCTCGTGGGCAAATACCAAGATATCTTCACAAGTATTCGCTCCAATCTATGTTGATTACACATCGAACACATCAGCTTCGCAAGTTCTCATTCTACCCTAACTACAGTTTGCAGTTCAATCAAATCGAACTTTTGCAAGAAATAGAGATCAGCATCTAGTTATTCTACTCCTATTTATACATGAATTCCTAACTCCTACTCCTACTCCTAACCATCACGCACACAGATCGTTCTTCCCAAAATCTACTTTGCCCATCTAAGCCGTTCGATTGCACCTCCACTGTCGCATGGACAGAGCTTTACTCTGAGAACGCTTGAGCGTCTGGCTATAGAAGAACTCTCCTCGTCCTCGTGTGAACTGACAATCACCCTCTTTTTCATCTCCTCATCTCTCCATGCCCAACTCGTTGCACCCGGTAAACTCCAGCGGAAGAGGATCGTTGTAACCAATGATTGAACCGTTAACTCTTAGCCAAACTTTGCAAAAAAGTACTTTGCAACCATTCATGACTCTCGGGAAAGTTCCACATGCTCTTTGCTTCTAGATCTGTCATTACAAATGTCGAACTATACCCTATATCACAAGACGATCAGATCCTTGCGTACTAAAACCACTATAAACTCCAATTCTTTAATCCAATTGCACTCAAATTTCACAAGAAAATGACTTATCATCCAAGCTTCAACTTTGTCAAGTTTTATTGACCAATCTTGTTGATAGCATGAGAAATAATTGTCGAACTAAATCTGTAACGATGCATTGCAATCCGCGCAATGGCTGTACACAAATTTCAAACTACTGCTTTGCACTCAAAACTCAACCGATCGAGCTGAAATTCCAATCAAATCGCAAATTCCAGTTGTAAACTCTGTGTCTATTGAATCCGATCTGTCAAAGCCTTCATGGAACGCTCAAAATTCACTCAAACTTTCCAATCGGTCCAAATTTCACTCTCCCATTTCAAATCACCACACCGGAGTGTCAACTTGCTCAATTGCCTTCATTCTTGAGCCAAAATCCTAGCTCTCCTCGTCAGCTCTCCGACCATATCCTTCAATCCTGAAAAAATTCCTTTGAAGGCTCTCGAAACTCCTCAAAACCCCGAAGAACTCGTCCAAGTGCTCTCATTGGTCTAAATTTTCCAACCAATGAGAATGAAGAGTGCCATTTTGACCACTTGTGGGCCAAATTAGCCACAACTAACATAGAGCTTTACAACTAGCCAAACACACTACTTAGCCACCATAAAGGTAATATAAGTTGTCACTAATACAAAGTCAAAATAATAACTCAAAACCGGCTAAGTATAAACGGAACAACAAAAGGGACCGGGGAGTTTATAACTTGAGTATAATACTCCTCGCCAAAATTCATGACAATCAACTCCCTATGACTTGCCTTTGGTAGATAGTAGTGATGGACAGGGACCCATGTGTTAAAAGGCGCCACTAACGGCAAGTTCAGGTCCATTATGCTAATATCAAATCAAAACGTAGATTGTTAAGTCCCAAGTCGCGCCGTAGGAAACAATTGGCAGAATGAAAGGATCTGGGGAGTTTATCACAACTTCCATAAAGCTATCTCCAAAGTGATACACTAACCACGCCCTAAAGTGATCACGATGTAGACACCGGATGCTTATCACAAACGGATTGGGCATCGGTATATCTGGAGGATCATACCGCCCTCTATCCATGTCCCACGTTGGCTCCACTTCTATTGGATAAGCTCCTTAGTCAGCAACGTTCTAGACCTCCCCCTTCCCTTTCGACTCCAACCATGCTTTATATCCGATAAGATCCAAGATGATATCCCTTGGATCCTTATCTACATCATGGCCCTAGGATGACAATCCAACCGTGGCCTCTTAACAGCCTTACAATGAGACGCCAACCATCTTGACCTAAAATATCGTCAAAATATCATCGTCATATCAACAGCTTTGAAGATGACACATGTCATCATCTTCTCATAGTAGCCGTGTCACAACACGACACCGCCTCTCACATAAATGCGTCGATTCCTAATTTCATTCCATGAACATCAGTTGCAATCTCTTGTCAATGAAGAATCATGGCTTCCCTAAAATCTTGTCCCAAAGCTTTGTACATCTCCTTCCTGCGCTGCTTGGAATCTCTCGGATTCTCCATTACTGCTCCAACTGCTACACCTCTACAATGTCACATCTAGCAAACAAGTGTTGAGCGCTCTTATTGGCAAGGGTATCCAATCTTGATGATGCCTCTACCCATCTGGTTCAACCGCCGCTTTAGGTCTTGCACCGTCTCACGCATATGTGAATTCTCCTTCTCGACAAATTTCACTTCAGCACCCCGAATATGGCAAATCTCCGCATACTCTTGCTTTGACAACTGCACCTTCTTCTCCAACTCAGCCTTCTGCTTGGACATCTTGTCCACATACTCCATTAGTTGCTGAATAATATCGGTTTGATCCTCCTTACCGAGAGCTAGTCAATTCATCATCTGGATCAAGTCCATGTAGCCGTCAGTTTGGGAATCCCATCCAAGCATATACATTGACCCCATCTCGTTTAACTGCATTAAAACCTGAATTATCATTGCCTCTAACTTCTATGACAAATGTTATACTGGAGCTAAAGGTTCTGCAATCTCCTTTGGTGCTTTCGGTCCCGGCATTATTGCTATCTTCTTTGCTCAAGACATCTTGGTCAACCCAACCTCCTCCACACTTTTACCCGCATTCAACTTCTTTAGTGGGCTTAGAACTTCCTTCTTTTGTTGGCCCCCTCTTCCTCCTAACATACTCCAAGGCTACAATGGCTAAATCCGACTCTTTGATTTCTTTCGGACCTTCTGGCGCTGGCTTACCCATTCCTCCGATACTCCTTGTAGACCCAAAGCTAGCCTCATTATTCTCTACTTCAATGTCCAAAAGTCCACACTCCAAACGATATAGGCATTAACCACTCCAAATGCTCGTATAAATTCACCATAAAAGAAGAAATGTACACCATGCTCTTTTCAACCTCCTTTAACTTGACAGCCATTACTTGAACATTCTTCAAAAAGACCTCTCCCCAATTGACACGAATGGATCCTCCTACGAAACCTTCTACAATTTTCACCTTATGCATACTTACATATGTAGTTTGTTGAGGCGACAATAACAGGTTCAATGTGAAGGCAATCTTCCTTCTGATAACATTCTTAATTAAATGGATCTTGTAACCATTCACCCCCTTCCGGTCTCTAGGGTTGAAACATTTTCTTTCATCGAATTTAAAGTCGGGATGCAATACCGATCCTTTCCAATCGACACCATCTTTATCTTCGTCATAGTTGCGGTCCAGTGCTTTGACCCATAACCTTGCGTCCCAATGTTCTGGTTATGCTTGTATTCCTACCGAGAAAATTGCTTTAATCCTTCTCAACTCCTCGCACAATTCAGGACAGACATAATTCCAACGCCATGACAAGAAGGCACCTCCTAGTTCTCTAAGTCAAAGCAACTCCGTCGGAGTCCAATCCTCCATTATGATGAGTGGACAAATTCTCCGAATCGGCACCTTGTGCGTTATAGGTACTCTCATCATCCTTCATCTTGATATCGAGTGCTTGCTTATTTGCGTGTTTTCTCTGGTTCTGCAAGTTGTTACCACACAATTACACCATTTGCCGATACTCTCCCGTGCAACCAACCAATATTGTGCCAATCCTATCTCACTCTTACGTTTGTGTGACTTACGACATTATTCATACACTTCGTAATTCATCATATTCATAAGAATACGCTTCTCATTCCCCTGAATATAACACTTTATTACAAAAACACAAAAAAATTCTACCAATCCTTATAACTATGCCTCTACATATGTCTACCCTTAGCTGAGAGCACCTTGCGAACATCCTTAATCGTAGTACTTCTTCACTCGCCTGTCATTTACACGTATGGCAAACAAAACGCCCTCCAAAATAAGTAATTGCAAGGATACTTTGTCCAAACTGAAAATTAAGTTAATGGATGTCATATAACAATACTTTGTCATCCACTGCAATCTTAGTCACTCTAAGCCCAGCATCATACTTCTCCTTTTGCTTAGCCTGAATTTTTTTTCGTAAGATCTTCCGCCTCGTCTTGAGATTACTCCAACTCAAGGAACATCAACAATCTGTACAACTGGCTCTCCTCTTTGCTAAGTGATTCTTCTACTAGATTTCAATACGATGGTACTTCCAACTCCACCGGTGTGATCAGATGCATTCCATAGGTCAGGTAGAATGGCATTTGTTTTGTAGTGATGTTTTGTGCTGTGCAAAAAGTCCATAACGCCACTGACACTTTGGTATTCTAATCGTACATATGACTAACCGTTGCCTTATTGAGAATTTTACACAACAACCCATTAGACTTCTGAGTAAGGATATTTGCCTTTGGCTTCTAGGGAGTAGTCTTATGATGCTTGATTTGGAAATAGGTGGTGAGCTCCTTAATCATGATATTTAAAAAAATGAGTTCCTCTATCGCTGATCAGCTCCTGAGGACATCCGTAATGACAAATGACGTGACTAAGGAAGAATTCGGCCACTGTCTTTGCATCATCTATTCTAGTGGCCACAACTTCTACCATCTTCGTCGCGTAGTATGCCACCACCAGAATATATCTCTTCTGTGTTTCCCTACTTGCTGGTGAAATAGGCCATACGAAGTCAATTCCCCACTTCTCAAAAGGTGCTAAGGGTAGGATTGGCTTTAACGTCCATCACGTGGTTTGCATCAGCCTCCGTATTCTTTGATACGCATCACATTTCTGGATGAACTTGTGCATGTTTGTATACATCATGGGCCACCAATATCCCGCAGCCAAACTCTTCTTTACTATGTTTCGGAGAGCATAGTGTCCCCAAGTAGCTTTTTCGTGCATAGCCTGGACTACTTTGGCAACTTTGTATGGTTCCAAACATCTTTACAACAACTCCCATTCTAAACAATATCCCTCAGTCCAATTGGTATGGAGCGGCCTTATGAATGAACACTGCTCGCTGCTCCGGAGTTAATCCCTTGGGCATTTCCAAGATTTTGAGGTAGTGGTATAAGTCATAATATTGCATCTCTTTATACATAGTCAATTGAAACAACTACTCATCGGGGAAGTCATTCTCTAATATCGTATTTGGAATATGGGTTTCGAGACAAGACAAAAAGTCGGCATTTGTATGATGTATTCCCTTCTTTGTTTGTACTGAAAACACAAATTCCTGCAACAACAACATCCACCAAGCCAATCTCCTTGACAAGTCTGCTTTTTGCACCAAATACTTAAGAGGGTAATGGTCTACATAAAACATAAATTCATATTCTAGAAGATAGTGTCAAAACTTCCTAACTACGTACACCATCCCTAACGCCTCCCTCTCGCTAGTCGAGTAATTCTGCTCGGGTGCAATCAACATTAGGCTTACAAAGTATATAGGATGATCTTTGCCTTGCGCATCACGCTGTCCTAATACTACTCCTATAGTTATAGAGTATGATTCTACATCTATATGAAAAGTTTTCACCCAATCAGGCGGAACCAACGTTGGAGCTTGAACCAACTCATGCTTCATCTTCTCGAAAACCTTTTGGTGCTCCTGAGACCATTTGTATTCTATCTCCTTCTTCAATAGAGCTGTCAAGGGGGTGGCTATGGAGACATTTCCCTTAACATACCGCCAATAGTTAGGATGTCCCAAGAATGCTTGGAGTCCCCGAATATTGCATGGAGGTTTTAGCGCTATGATCAACTTAATTTTTTCAATGTCAACCTCGATGCCTCAGCCTGATACCCTATGTCCCAGCAATATGCCTTCTGTCATCATGAAATAACACTTTTTAGGGTGCAAGGCCAACTGGCTCTCCTTGCATTTCAAGAAGGTTTGTTCCAAGTGATTCAAATGCTTTGCTCTTGATCCAAATACATAGAAAGTAACTATGAAGATCTCCATAAACTTCCGGAGGAAGTCTTGAAAAATTCGGCTCATCATTCTTTAAAAGGTAGCCGAAAGGCATCTTATGGTAGGCATAGGTCCCCCAATCTTTGGTGAAGGTGGTTTTATCCTTATCCTCCTCCCTTATAGAAAATTGACTGTATCTTGAGAATCTATCCAGAAAATTATAGCATTCATGCTCAGCCACATGATCTAAAATTGCATCCATAAAAAGGGAGTGGATGGTGATCCTTTTTACTAGCTACATTCAACTTCATGAAATCCTGTGAGACTCTTATCTTTCCAATGTTTTTCTTAACTATAATGACAATTGGGGCAATCCATTCACTGCTCAATACGGGGTAAATAATGACTGCTTCCAGGTATTTATAAATTTCATCTTTGACCAACAATGAGCTGTAAGACCTAGGGTTGTACATATAGGATAAAATGTAAGTATATCTAAATTGTGCCTAAGTTTATCTTAGTCATGATTATGTTTAGCTAGTTATGGTTAAGTTGGAGGAAAATATAGAATAACTTTTGGTGTGATAGATGAGAACTACTATTTTGTTGTTTAGTTAGAATCAAGGAACAGATTCTATCATATGAATATCTTGACTTTCCTTGACTTGGAATAGTTTTCATTGGTTGGACTAGGTGAAGACCCTTAAATCTAGGGGCGAGATTGACTTGGTACATTTAAGTCAATTGAAGGATAGTTGGGTTTCTAGAAGATCTAAATGGACCAATTGCATGTTACCATGTACCCTTTTCATTAGGGTTTGTGATCTTTATCTCGATTAAACCTCGGAAGAGAAAGCTACATGGTGATTACTTATAGTTACTAGGGTAAGATTCTAAGTAGTATAAATAGAGAGGTTGAGAAACACCTTTCAAGTTAGTTTTGGGAGAAGTTAGTTTTGTCATGTTAGTTTTGGAGAGCCCTTGTTTTGGAAAACTTGATTTTTGGAGAAGTCATATTGGGGTTAGAGCCTTGAATTGATGAACACTTTGATCATCAAAGTATCCCTTATTTTTAAGTGATATCTTACTCTTTGTGAGAATTTGCATCATTGAGTTTAGAATTTGAGATTTTGTGTAAGAGTGTGCATTAGAGTCATGATCATAAAATGGGAACACAAGTCCTTTTAGATTCATGATGAACTTCTGAAAAGCCATCGGAGGTAAACCTGAGTGAGAGTCAGCCTGGAGGTCACATTTTTTATTCCGTTGCCAGGACCTCAATCTAGAAGGAGCAGAGATGTTTCAAATCTAGTTTATTACCTGTGAGAGTGCAATGATGAGAACTCATATGGAGAGGACCGTGGGGGAAGAGCGAGTCGAGATCATGATGTATAGTAATACATCATTTATGTATCCGGTAGTGTTATATGATAACTTGGAAATTATTTTGTACATTTTGTTTACTTAAGTGTTGTTTGGGATGAGATGACAGTGCTATAGTGCATATTTGGGAGTAAAACTTTATTTTCCAAAGTTTTTCCGAGAATTTTATTGATTTTAGATTAGTAAATAGGATATATTTTGCACTTGAAATAACAGTCATATCACATTTACATCAAAAGTTATGATGTTTAGAATTTGCTAGGGTCCTGACGGATTTTGAAAGATAGCTCTTGAGAAAAAGTGTACAGACCTCATCAATTCATGCAAGAGTGAAATCAAGATTTGAAACTTTGCATGAGTGTTAATCATAAGTTGAGTTACATGAAGGTTTAAATTTTGTTGAGAGATCATTTGTAGAAATAAAACTTTGATATCTGAATTATAGGGGGGTATAAAAATGAGCAAACCGTTTTATTTTTCAGATTTGCTTTTTCCTTGTTTATGGTCATTCCAAGAGAGTTAGTGCATGAGTGTTTTGCATAGTGAGTACGACTTGAAACTCATTGGAAAATGGGAAATCATCCTCTTTGGAAGATCCAGTTGTCTAAATACCTCAAGGGCTGGATGTGATTGTTTCAGCGGATTCGAACACGAGGGGGTTCAAAGTGGAGTTTGACGATAGAACACTAAAAAATTCCCTGAGAGCGAAATGTGAGAGTTGCTTCTATTGTGGAGAGGAGGGACATAAGCTTGTGAGTTGTCCTTTGAGGGCCAAAGATCTAAGGTTGAGAGAGAGAAGGAACATGAGAGAACTAAACCTTCATCTCGGACCATCATCTCTCCATGAATCCAAGAGTGGAACCTATTGTGAAAATTATGGAGTGACAAGACTTCCCTTATGATACAAGAGTAGTGGTGTGTAAGCTCTGTTGGAGTCACTAGTGGAGGGCTTTGAGGATAAATTCAGTGAAGAAACCGAAAAATTGAAATCTTTAGGTGGCTCGAGTTCCAATTGAAGATGGATATCATTTTCAGAATGATCGAGAAGATGTCGATGAGGATAAGACTCATCGTGTGTTTAGGAGAAGAGAGAGTCATGACAATCTTGGATCAACCAATTCCATTCATTTTGCCATTGATGAATTACACTAGAATGGAGCTAGTTTTGTTTGTGTTGTATAAGGGAGCCCCATATAAATTTCCAACAACAACGACAAAAGAAGTTGGAAATGGGGAAGCTTCCGATGTTTTATGGGAGAGAGAGAGAGAGAGAGAGAGGATGTAGAAGCTTTTGTGATGGACTTCAAGAGAGCATGTATAGGAAACAATGAGAGAAGAAAATCTGAATGGGCTATCCTTTTACCCGACTTCTTGGAGGATTCCGCATTGAAATGGTACAATGAATACAAGAAAGAACATGTGGAGGAAGACACTTGGGAGAGTTTGACTAAGAATCTTGTTGAAAACTTTCTTCTGGATGAAGGAAAGAGTGAGAAAGTGAGGTCATACGTGGAGAGAACAGAGAAGCTGGAGTCACATTTTTGTATGATGTTAACAAAGAGTGGAGATGAGATGGAGCCAACCATGGTGGGGATTGTGGCGATGTTGACAAAGAACTTCATTGGATGTTTGAAGCCTCAGATTCAAAGCAAGGTGAGATATGAAAAGCCCTCTTCTAAGGTTGAGGCTATTCGTATTGCTATTCGAATGGAGGATAGCCTAGAAGACGACGATTCTAGCTTGGTGGCTAGAGAAGCATCACCACCTGTTGTGGTAAGAATGACAACTCCTATTGTTGTTGCTTCACCATTAGTAAATACTCCAGTGGTAAACTTGCAGCATGAGTTGAATTCTATCACGGAAACACTCGCTGATCTCAAGATTAACGTAGTACAACTATGGGAAACCAGGAATCAGAATGTAGGGGGAGGATCTAGAGGGTATGAAAATTATCCTCCAAAAGGAAATCCACCGCAAGGGAACTTCATAGTTTCATGCTTTAGTTGTGGAGGCCCTCATTTCCAGCGGAATTGTACTACTTCTAAATAGCATGATGGAATTAGACACAATCCTACTCCTACTCTAATTCTATGACCATGACCCTAAAACACACTCTTACACAAACTCTCAAATTCTAAACTCTATGATGCAAATTCTCACAAAGAGTAAGATATCACTTAAAAGTAAAGTATACTTGATGATCAAAGTCTTAATTGATTCAAGGCTTCAACCCGAACATGACTTCTCCAAAAATCAAGTTTCCCAAAACAAGGGCTCTCCAAAACTAACATCACAAAACTAACTTGAAAGTTGTTTCTCAACCTCTCTATTTATACTACTTAGAATCTTATACTAGTAACTATAAGTAATCATCATGTAACTTTCTCTTACCAAGTTTAATCTAGATAGAGATCACAAACCCCAATGAAAAGGGTACATGGCAACATGCAATTGGTCCACTTGGATCTTCTAGAAGTCCAACTACCCTCCAATTGACTTTAGTGTGTCAAGTCAATCTCGTCCCCAGATTTAAGAGTCTTCACCAAGTCCAACCTATGAAAATTATTCGAAGTCAAGGAAAGTCAAGATACCAATATGATGGAATCTATTCCTTGATTCCTATTAAACAACAAAATCGTAGTTCTCACCTACCACACCAAAAATTACTCTATATTTTCCTCCAACTTAACCATAACTAGCTAATCATGACTACGATAAACTTAGGCACAATTTATATATACTTACATTTTATCCTATATGTACAATCCTAGGTCTTACAGGTCGCACTCCACGTTGGTATGGCTTGGACGTCTGCACTTGCTACACATCGGCTGATACATGATCCGTTGTCTTGGGTGGGGACATTGGGATGACCAATGCCCCACTATATGGCAGTTGTAACTTCCGTTGAGGGGTGGTGGTGACCATGTCCACATGCGCATACCTTGGTATATGTACCGGTGCAACCAACGTTGCCCCTGTATCTTGCACCACATACGAATAATACTCTTGAGGTGGCTCATAGGAGGTGGTCTCCCATGCGTTGCCCCAGTTTACCTGGTGGGCAGCGTAACTCTCCCAAGGTTGAAGTTTCACGTTGGTGTGCCTTGGTTTCCCACGTATGGTACACCATACGTTCACCCTCACTCTGTCCTTTTTACTAACATAATGGACCTTTAACTCTTCTAATGACTTTGTCAACTTATATACTCTTGAGGATATCCCCTTTTGGCCTTCCTCCATTCCCTTCGGAGTATACTTCTAGTCTTCATCCAAAGAGCTAGACTCCTCTTCGTACAAGCTCGAACTATCCTTAGATGGGCTTCTTTGTCTTTGGCCCTTCCCTCGGTTCTTGGTGCACCTTGCGGATCCCTTGGTGCCATGGGTACCATGACAATGGATATCGAAAGCTCGTGAGCCTCCGCTGCCTAAATGACAGCTTCTCGTATTCAGGTCTGACGTTCGGCAGATGAGAGTATAATCCTTCTCTTCTTCAAATCAGCTTTCGAGGTCACCCTAAGGAGGGCTAGAATTTTTGTTATCTAAGGTACTTGGCCCTTCCTGGAAATGTGTCCACCTCTCCTCTCCTTCGCTGCCATCGTCTCGCAAAGGCGTCAAGGCCTTGATGATGGTAGTTGGACTCGAATTTTTGTGGTTGTCTCTTGATTCTAAGGCACTAGGCTCATAAGACTGTCTTCTTTCCAATTGACCCGGGTTGTTCACTTGGCTTTGTCGTTCTTCGGTCAGCTCTGGCTTCTCTAATTCTTGGGGTGTGTGGCATTCAGACTCCTTGGGGATTTCGTAGCCCAACACCCTTCCGAGCAGGTCGGGAATTGTGTTGGGTTTCTTCTTTCTCTTCCCAAGGGGTCGCATCCAATCTCCTTCTCATTCTTGTTGGTGAAGTTGTTCCCAAATCGTCGCTCTTTTGGCTTGTGCGGAAGTTTCAGAAGGGTACTTTGTTTGTCAAAGGACGATTCAGACTCAATTTCTTCACGCGAACGTGAACAATCCCATATGCGCTCGTGTGACATGCATAGCCAAAGTTTACAGAAGTAAAATTTCATGAGGATAGGGGATAGCTCACCAAGCCGTCTATTCTAACTAATTGTGTTGCAAAATTGGCTTCCACTTCCTAGCTTGCTATTGGGTAGATTCATTCCCCGGCAACGGAGCCAAGAAAAGTTTGGTTTGGAATTTCAACCTTATGTAATAGCAAAGCAATGCATTACTAAGGTGAATTTAAATATAAAGATTCGTTCCCAAGGGAATGAGGTACTCAATGAACAAAACATGAAGAGGAATGTGCATTTAGGCTTCTTTAAAGACTTTGGACTGCATAGTCTAAAGAGCTCAAGGTTAAGACTCCACTAAAGTCTACACCAGTCACTTGCAATCCCACCAATTCACAAGACACAAGTATGTTTTGCCAGATTTGTTTACTCATAGATGGGGATCTCTTCTCTTACAAGCCTCAGTCGAGATAATTCACTTGCTGAAGTTCTCCTATATGCACTACACAGACAGAACTCGTGGACGAATACCAAGATATCTTCACAAGTATTTGGCCCAGTCTATGTTGATTACACCGTCAAATACAGTAGCTCCGCAAGCTCTCGTTCTACCTTGACTACCGTTTGCAATTCAATCGAATTAAATCCTTGCAAGGAAAAGAGATCCGCACCTTGTTCTTCTACTCCTATTTATACATGAATTCCTAACTCCTTCTCCTAACCGTCATCTACACATATTGCTCTTTTCGAAATCCACTATGCCCATCTAAGTCGTTCAATCGCACCTCCGCCTCTCACGGAAATTCATTGATTCCTAATTGAATTTCTTGTACATCTGCTGTAATCTCCTGTCGATGAAGAGTCATGGTTTCCCTAAAATATCATCTCAAAGCTTTCTACATCTCCTTCTTGCGCTTCTTGGAATCTCGCAGATTCTCCATTACTGCCTCCAACTGCTACACATCTTCAATATCACATTGAGCAAATAGGTGTTGATCACACTTGTTGGCAATGGTCTTCAATCTTGCTGGTGCCTCTACGTCCACCTGGTTCAACCGCCGCTTTAGGTCTTGCACCGTCTCACGTAGATGCAAATTTTCCTTCTCGACAAATTTCACTTTTGCACCCCAAATATGGCAAATCTTTGCATACTCCTACTTTGACACTTGCACCTTTTTCTCCAACTAAGCCTTCTACTTTAACCGCTTGTACACGTACCCCGTTAGTTATTGAATAGTATTGGTTTGGTCCTTCTTTCCGAGAGCTAGTCAATTCATCATCTGGATCAAGTCCATGTAGCCGTTAGCTTTGGGGTCCCACCTACGCATATGCATTGGCCCCGTCTCATTTAACTCCATCACAACCAGAATTACAACCGCCTCTAACTTTTGTGACAAATGTAATACTGAAGCTAAAGGTTCTGCAATCTCCTTTGCTGCTTTCGGTCCCGGCTTCACTACTATCATCTTTGGTCGAGACATCTTGGTCAAACCAACCTCCTCTACACTTCTCCCCACATTCAAATTCTTCTTCAGTGGACTGGGTTGAGAACTTCCTTCTTCTGCCGGCCTCTTCTTCCTCCTGACAAACTCGGGGCTCTTTGCATCGAATCCGACTCTTTGATTTCTTTCGAACCTTCTGGCGGTGGGATACCCATTCCTCTGATACTCCTTATAGACCCAATGCTAGCGTGATCATTCTCTACTACAATGTCCGAATGTCTAGACTTTAAATAATATAGGCGCTGTTACTTTCGAGTTAACCACTCCAAATGCCCGTATAAAAAAAGAGATGTACACCACGCTCTTCTCATCATCATTTAACTTGGCAGCCATCGCTTAGACATTCTTCAAAAAGATCTCTCCCGAGTTGACACAAATGGATCCTCCCACGAAATCTTCTACAATATTCACCTTATGCATACTTACGTATGTAGTTCGCTGAGGCAAGAACAACAGGTTCAATGTGAAGGCGACCTTGTTTCTAATAACATGATTTAATCGATCTTGTAATCATTCGTCCCCTTGCGCTCTCTAGGCTTGAACGACTTCTTTCATTGAAGTTAAAGTCGGTATGCAATGCCGATCCTTCTCAATTGACACCATCTTTATCTTTGTCATAGTTACGGATCAGTGCTTTGGCCCATAACCTTGCGTCCCACTGTTCCAGTTGTGCTCGTCTTCCTACCGAGGAAATTGCTTTGCCCCTTCTCAACTCCTCACACAATTCCGGACAGACATAATCCCAACGCTATGACAAGAAGTTATCTCCTAGTTCTTTAAGTCTAAGCAACTCCGTCGGAGTCCAATCCGCCATCAAGATGAGTAGACGAATTCTCCCATCGGTGCCTTACGCACTATAGGTACTTTCATCATCCTACGTCTTGACATCGAGTGCTTGCTTGTTTGCTCATTCTCTCTGGTTCTGCAAGTTCTTGGCACACAATTATACCATCCGTCAAGACTCTCCCCTGCAACCGCCCAACGCTGTGACAATTGAGTGTGGTCAGTCTTGATACTTACTTAATTTCTTCTTCCCTCTAGATTTGAGTTTCTTAATGTCATGTGTATGAATTTCTCCTCTCATGTTTTGAAAGGATGTCACATAATGGACCTTCATACTTGTGGTCCTAATTGAGTTCTATATAACTCGGCAATATGATCTATACTCCCACATGCACACCACTAACAACTATCACAAACTCTCATTCCTCCTCAATTTGCCATTTAATTATTTACAAGAAGATTCAACAAATTTGGAATATATGATCGATAATTATGAACTCCATATTTGGATGGTGGATCTCAAGGCGATGCATATCATTCCCTATGGAAAAGGTTACTCAACTCCATTGGTGTTGGGTCAAGTGGGTCTCAAACATTGCTTGATGGTTCAACTTGTGTGATATATAAGCATCTAAAATCTACTGAGCAATTGTGATTGCTTCATTCATTGTGGATGGCTTTCTCAACATTACATCTCTCCTTGAAGCACCTTCTTCTTCAAGACTCATTTTAAAACAACCAAGATTTTTGCTACACTCATTTCCATAATAAATACTTGAATATCACGAAATTTTTCAATATATTTATGTATATCTTCTTTCTGCTTCTTGCCGTATAATTAAACATGAAAATATGACCAATGGATTTTTTTTTTCATTATCTATCCGTCTAAAATTCCCATCATTTTACTTCTCTTGTAAGCCTCCACCTTGCATGACTTTTCCATACAAAGTAAGAGATTGATTTGATCTTTCATCTCTTGAAGTCATTTCCTATTTGACTCTTCATTGTTAATAAGAATTGCTTGCTGTTGGGGTTGAATCTTATATTGAAGTTTTCACTTCCATGGCTCCAACTGTTTTCTCCCCACATTCTTACTCTTTAGTGCATAGATCTTGTCCTTCATAGCTTGTTGTTTAGTATGAAACTCTACAATAGTTTCTATCAACTCTTTCATGTGTATCATGATTGAGTTTAGAATTTCACTCATGTAAACTAAGCTCTCAATGCTTCCCAATGTTTCAAATTAATAATGTGAATATAATAACTTCCCAATCTTTAAAAATAAAAATCATAAAATATCGAGGTGATCCTATCACAACTCTAGAGTACTTTCTCTAAAAATTCTAATAATAAAATCTCTTCACACACCCCAATAGTATCACAATTTGAAATATGTCCTATTGCATCTAAGATATCCAAACTATGAAGGTCAAATAGTCTACATCCTACATGACAATCTAAAAAAATATCACCTACTATGATTGCTCTCCTATGGATTGCACCAACAAGTGTTTTGTGTAGGACAATGGGTACATATTATCTAAAATAGACTATACAATACCCATGTTGCCTAGTATGTTAGGCTCTCACACACTCTCTCTCACAATCATGTCAAATTCGGCATCCATAACTCGTTATTTTAATTAGTAAAGGTGAGTGCGGTTTGATTTTCTTTGACACTTAAAGTCAGACAGAATTTGAATCCATCATTAGCCCACATAGTACCATTTGATAGATTAAATCCTTCTATTATGTGTGTCGTTATGGCCCGAAATGATACCTCTATACCATATAGATCTTGTCCTTACTCTACACCGGTTAGAGACATAAGAGTGAACTATGGACCCTCGTGGAATGGGAGAAAGAAGAAGCATGGATTCAGAATAAAAAGCACAATGAAACAACATATACTAATCTACCATAGTCAAAGAAAAAGGCTCTAAAGTTACATCTAAAATGGGTTCAGTAGTCAAAAGAAAAAGCTTATAAATTTTTTTGATAAATCATTATATATCGAATTGCGACTCTAATGGTGAGTACATGCCAATCTTCAATATTGTGGTATATGGAAGTCCATAACAAGCATCATCAATAAAAACAATTATGTTGTCAATCCTAGAGTCCAAGTCTAACTGTAGTAAAATACAAATAAATTATCTAAAATGCTGGATGAATATAACAATGGTAAATGTGCTGCTATTCCCATATCATGATAAATCTGAACAAACTCCATAAATTACTAAATTTATGGATCATTTTAGATAACATATTTAAATTGAGAGGAAAACTATTCATGTCTATATATTAAATTGTGCACTGTTTATCATATTCCACTTTCTCTTTAGTGCTTGCCTTGTTTTCTAGGAATGTTTACAGATTTTAGAAGGTGTGACTGTACCATTTGATAACGAAATGACTGGATGTGGGATTGAAGGCAAATAAATTTAAAGTTTACTTTCATAAGTGTTAGCATTTGATTCTTTAGCCACGCTTGGGATTCTTAGTGAACTGAGCTTTCCTCTGTTGGTTCTTGACCTTTGCGACTACCAAGATTGACAATTGCCGTTAAACTAGTTTTCAGCCATTAGCGACTGCGGTTCACTAGTGTCAAGTCACTTGTGAACCTTATAAAATATTATTCCTCGCTACTATTGAGGAAAAATATTTTTTAAGAAAACATTTCCCTCGCTACTATTGAGGGAGTTGTTTTCTTCATGTGTACAGAATGTCTATGATAGTACAGATTCATTTTGTGGAATTAATTCATCGTTATACCGTAGATAATCATGTATAAGAGTGCAATGTCTGTCTTTTTCGGGATAAGGCTCATTATTGCTCAACACATTTATTATGTTATGGTTTGATTGGTGGTGGATTAAATTGCAGTTGTCATATGTTGATAGATAATAAGATGGTATTCGTCGAAATGTGAATGATGAGGTTTTTTCTTTACAAACATATCGGACATTCACGTGATTGTTTTCAAGTATTGAGGATGGAAGAATGAGAATAACGACTAAGCATGGAATAAAATTTGATGGCAGACGCCATCAAACGAATTAGAAGAATGATCATTATAATCGAGATTATCGTGGACGTAGGACCTTTGAACATTAATGTTTCAATATAAAATTCGTCGAGGCACTTACAAAACGCCCAGTTGCAACTGAGTTGGCTGGGCTGGGCCGCAAAGCCAGAACTCTCTACCTTTGGGGATATGAATTCAGTGGCTTATTCCTATCTTCATTCCTGCACAAAGCTGCTAGTAAGTTATAGGCGGAATTTTTCATGAGCTCCGGGGACAATAATATATAATTAGTGGATGAGTGGTCCCTGACGGATCATCTCATCAATAATCAAAGATGCGAAGCCAATCATGGCGAGTCTCCCATTCCAACGTTCCGCTCGGGCGTTGAAGGGACCCCAACTCCTGGCATCTGTGGATTCTCCATTCATGATCGGTATCATGGATGCATAAGTGAAGATCTGAACTGCTCCGACAAAGAAGACTAGGCCAGAAGTTGCGGGGTTGAAAATTTGCTCCATCACTGTCAGTCCTGTGAGTTTCTCGGCGCAGAGAGCCCACACAAACCCCAGCATGGCCTGGAAGAAATATTCAACGGCATGTTGTAAGTGGGGAGGACAAAGTATAATAACAAACATGTTGTAAGTTGATCACCAGAGTTTTACCATTTCGCGTCTAGATTACAGAAACAAGTCACAGACTGCGTATGTAGAGTCAGTATGCTGGATACAAATGACTATTCGAGGTGTTACGGAGTACCATTCTTGGACGTATTACTCTCTTCTTCATATTCCTGTCAAGAGTGAGGAGTGCAATGTAACAAAATAAAAGTGAAAAATTTGAAACCGAAATCAAACTTGTTCTCGTATCGTATCGATGGAAATCAGAAACAGAAAACAGAACACAACTTACCATTCGTCCGTTGATGGTTTCTGGTGCAGCTCCATCAAAAGCAAGTAAGCTACCAAACGATCGAGAGCCAGTCTCCGGTCGTCTTTCCAGCTCAGGGCGGGGGTAGAAGGACCCAGAACTCGGAACAGCTCCGAAAACAGACTGCTTTTCGGACTGATTCTCCTCCTGGTTTCGGATAATGTCTTCCCTCGTGATGGGGCGCTTCGTGGCCTGATCAACGGACTCTTTCAGCCCACTCAGAGGGTTGTTTCCGCCTGGACCCGCTTGGCAACGAACTACACCCCTCGTCGATTGCGACCAGGACTTTGACGAGGGCAGACCAGGACAAAGAGTGTTGCCCACAGCAGGGATGCTTCCCATGCAAACAGTTGCTAAGCCTGCCATTGTTCTACCGTAACCTTCAAAGCCCTTGGAAATCTGAGTCTTTTGCGTGTGCACAAAGGTGTACGTGAGCAGCGCAACGGAGACTTTGAGGAATTCGGAAAAAGGCTTTCTGAGCTTGGGTAAGTGTGCAGAAGAGAGAATGTACAAAAGTTGAATGAGGAGCGAGCAGGTGCTCAGGGCTTTATATACCACCAGTCGGCGCATGAGTACAAACTTCTCGAGAGTGCATGGATTGGGACCAATCATGCCTCTTCGAGGCCTGCACTTTTCACTTCCAAAATGTGTCACATGTCATATTCGCCACTTGGTCGGTCGTCGTCCTACCTCAACCGTACGGTAGAGAGTCAGACATCTCTTCACAGCAACAGCTGATGTGGCAGGTACGGTCCGTTCTAGTTCTAAAGGGAAAGTTTTCGTTTGAGTGCAACGGGTGCAAGCCTGCAAGGACTTTGCATTAGCCCTCGATTGGAGATTCAGCCACCTTCTTGTTGGATCTTCGTAAGAACGCCGAAAGCAATGCAGACGTGAAGGCTTTGGACGTGTACATTCTCATCATGTCGAACATTCAGGTTAACAAGCCTCCGAAGCAGAGAAGACCAACGTACCGTGCCCACGGCCGTATTAATCCCTACATGTCATCGCCTTGTCACATTCAGCTGACACTCCACGCGAAGAAGGAAGTTGTGTGAGAACAAATAGGCTGAAACAGAGATTGCACCCAGAAGCAGGAAAACTCAAGCCCACCTCCGAAGTGGAACCTCATCATAGAGTATCGAATTTCATAGGGGATGTTTGTAGTACATCCCTGCTAGATTTGAATACAAAGATCAGTTGCTTTCAAGCAAAAACCGACCTCCATGCTGTCTCGAGAATAACTACCATTACACCAAAAAACACATGACATTGTGTGTAATCTGAAGTGTTATTCAAGTAACATCATCTGAACTGCGGGGGTGTTCCGGGGCTACTTCCTCGGAGTCTTCAATCTCACATCATACCCATTCCTAGTTTGCACCATCATGATCCGAGTTGTAAATAATGTGATGAAGTATAAATAACGGACACGCCTCCAAAAAAAATAACATAGATACGCCTCCAGATTATGTCCCCATACAACGTTTTGTTTCTGGTGGGGGAGTTTTATTATTTACGGAGGCACTACAGATGACTCTGAACGCGAGCAGCGAGTTTTCTACCGAGTTAGCCGTGGAAATACCCTACGGAGTGTGCGCATATTGGATACTTTACTCGCTTGATGCACTCAAAGTCAATATAATTTCAGTGAGAAGGATACGGAGGAACACAAGTTCAGCTTTCAGCTGAACTTGTGTTCCTCCGTAGCGCTCGGTTCCGGTATCGGAATTCAACAAATTCTCCTTTCCCGAGGATGGACCTTCGACTTGAGTACAGTGCCGCATGGAGGATAAACTTGGAGACATGTTTCTCTTTTAACCATACGGTTGAAAACTACGGAGAGGCAGCCAACTGGCACGCAAATACCAGTGACACCTCGGAGTACAAAGTGTAGGAGTTTGATTAGTGCATGACAAAAAGTGCACTCCTGGACGTGAGAGCGAGCTTCAGAATTGGTATAAAGAGGTCAACGCAGCCCTGCAGTCATCACATTCATCTCTCGCAGTCTGTCTTTGCTTGTATACCGCCAAGAAGCTCGAGTTCGCAGTTCAATATTTCACTGGCCATAGCACGTGCGTGCACACTTCAGGAAGTCTTCACGTGAAAACGCTAAGTTTCCATCTTTCATACCAGTTTAGCGGAAATGGCAGAGATGATGTGCGTCAGGAGCATGCCAAGCTCGAGATGCAAGGCACTCACGGCATTCCCTGTGGAAATATCTTCCGTGAGCCCAAGATTCCTCGTACGTTGCCAAGCTAATCAAGACAAGAAGAGCCCGCTCAGTGGACTAAAAGCATCCGTAGACAGGGCCACGAAGTCTATCATCACAAAGGAAGACATTCTTCAAAACCAGGAGGAGAACGAATCAGAGAAGCGGTCCGTGTTCGGAGCTGTTCCGAATTCGGGTTCTTTCTATCCCCGCCCGGAGCTAGAAAGGCGTCCCGAGACTGGATCGCAGTACTTCACTAGTGTGTTCGCATTTGACGGAGCTGCGCCAGAGACTATCAACGGGCGACTGGTGAGTGTAGTGCTCTATGATTCAACTAGATATTCTCCATCATAGACCTGAAATGGCAGTGTCTGCGATGTGTCTCTCGTCTCGTCTCTAAATATGCAGCTTTCAACCATCCCCGTGATCATACAGCAGATGATGTTTGATGAACGCTTGCGGCATGTGTGTTAGTGTGTGGTCTCATTCATTAATGTATGTTCCTTGCAGGCAATGATTGGGTTCGTGTGGGCTCTCTGCGCCGAGAAGCTCACAGGTCTGACAGTGATGGAGCAAATCTTCAACCCAGCTACCTCTGGCCTCGTCTACTTCGTCGGAGCAGTTCAGATCTTCACTTATGCATCCATGATACCCATCATGAATGGAGAATCCACAGATGCCAGGAGCTGGGGTCCCTTCAATGCCCGATCGGAACGTTGGAATGGGAGACTCGCCATGATTGGCTTCGCTTCTTTGCTAATCGACGAGATGATTCGTCAGGGACCTCTCATCCACTAAATGCAATACCTCTCATTCCAAATCAATGAGACCTCTGGCGGCGGTGAGATGCACACGTGAAACGACAATGTGCAGCTGAAGGATGAAGAATAACCGCTATGGTCTTCTTTTTCTTCGTAAGCCGGATAAGCTTCAGTAAGGCTGATGTTTGATGGTTGCGCATCTGGGTTATCAGGGCACATCGATCTCGCTTGGCTCTCGGTGGATTCATTAGATCTTCGGTCATTGGACATGAATGTATAGATTAGTCTCAGGACTTGTAAAGTATGACTGTACTCAGGATTGTTCTCGTCTTGCTTAACACTCTCTACATGTATTAATAATTTGACTAAGCATGTATCCACATGCTTTATACGAATATCTTTCTTCTATTTTCCTTTTTTGTCCATTCATGAATTTTCCTCTTGAGTAATCTACTATCTCAAACTGAATTTTGATCGTAGACAAATCAAAATTTAAAGGCAGATCGAAAGGCAATCAAACCCACTTCATTTAGTCACAATTTTTAAGAAGAAGAATCGCTAGGAACATTGCATTTTTTTCTCCATTACACTGATAACTTTCTACTTCCAAGACATGTCTCAAGAATGTACATGCTGAATTCTAGAATTATTGTTCTATCATGTGATTCTTATTTTGATTTACATTTGTATTGAAATGACCTTGCCCTGGACATATCCATACTAATTCTGTGTTTCGATTATCACTGATGTGAAGTTTTGAAAGAATTGGACCACACAACTGTTGAGGTGGAGGTAGGGAGGACAAACAAAAATAATAACAAGTTGATCACTAGTCGATTAAGCATTTCAAGGGTTATGACTTTATTCCATTGAAGTGAAAATATACTGAAAAATAATGAATGGAAAGATAAATAGCAGATACACTCTATATTTATATTTTATCAAGAATGTATTTACTAGATTTTTTTTCTATACAATCAAAACTAACAAATGTGTAAACCAGTCTATGTAGATTACACTTAAATGTGAATCATGTCATCGTTTACATAAGAAAAATTTCAATGTTATTGGTTGTGAAAATTACAGTCACATTATCACACGTATAAATCTAACTTGTAAAGCCGGAGAATACATTGCACAAAATGTTAGTATCTACTAATAGCACATCAGTAATTTTGGCTCTTGTAAAAATAATGTATAAAAACTCATCCACATAGGATTTCACACTTACTACAAATTCCACGTCGCCATACAAGCATGTGAAACTTGATTTTTATTGGTTGTGATGATTGTCGTACATGTTAAAATGATATGGATAGTTTTAGAAATAAGCACAAAAATGTTCACTTCTTATAATGCATGTTATTACCTCTTATTTCTTGCATCTTCAGATTTCCATGATTGCAAACTAGAAATTAAAATACACAAATCAAAACTCTTCGAGAAAATTATAATCCAACGAAAAAGAGAAGAAAAGTATGTTAAACCATACAGTCCAACCAACTTATTCACCTCTTTACATGATCAGCACAAAAACCGTAGATAACAAGCCTTCTAACAGCTTAATTTGATTCATCACCATGTAAGGGTTAGCAACCAAGGCAACCTTTGACATCGCCGAGATTCAGTTTCCAAATTCTAGATAAGAAAGTTGTGACATTGTCAGAACGCAAGGTAAGCTAGGTAAGGCATTTGGCCAGAAAATGCATGCCAAGAGGAACCTCGACAATCTAAATATCTCGCTACGTCACAAGTCTCTTTAGCCAGGATTTTGAATAACCTTCTGCTCGTTTCCCTTCCTTTACATCCACTTGGTGACAAACCGAGCGCAAGTAATCTGTTATGCTTTTCACCGACTTATGAAATCTTTGCAACTGACGACTGTAGCATGTCTTCGAGCGCGAAGATAAGATGGTAAATGGCCACAAGTGTCCTGCTTGTTGCATGTCTCCATCAGCCAATCAGACTGTCAGCATGACAATATGATATCGTCCTTTACGCCTCCTCGACCTCAATCTCTTGACGGCTGATCAACAGATTCGTAACTGCATCGACCCGAATAAAGTTCCAGATTCCATCATCTGAAAATAGGCCATAAGCTTCGTCCTTCTTCTGATGAGACCAGTCCACGCTGCGCGTCGGAATGAAAATGCTGCCACATCGACTCTGGACTGATACTTGTCTTGGTGTAGACCGTGAGGTCGAGTATCACTGACTGTCACCCAAATGGCATGTGCGATGCCCGCCACCTGGTAAAAGCGCAGGTGACAATTCTGTTGGAACGTATGTATGCCTCACTGCAGAAAGTTAGTGAAAGATTGGCATATAAGAGACTGTGAAGCTTGGTTTTCATCAACACAAGCCTCTACAATCACGGTCTTCATACTATGGCTTGCATCAACATTATACAGGTTTACTTGGGACTGACGCTCTGGTCTACGTTTTATCTTGAGATAGAAAGTACTGCAGGTATATCTAAGAGTTCAAAGTATCAAATCATAGAACATGGCAGCGACAATGTGCTTCAGGGCATTCCTTGCGCAATAAGGCTGTCCCATTTATTCCTTCGCCAGGCTCAGCAGTTTCGACCAGAAGGTTGGTTGTTCTCTGCCAGGTGAATCCAAACGGAAACAGTCCTTTCGGTGGGCTGAAAGAATCCATAGACAGGGCCAGCAAAAGACCAATCACCGAGAAAGACATTCTGCGAAACCAGCAGGATAATCAGTCCGAAAAGCAGTCCGTTTTTGGGGCCATTTCTAGTTCTGGCTCGTTCTACCCCTGGCCAGAGATAGAGAGACGTCCTGAGACCGGGTCCCGATCGTTTGGGAGCGTGTTTGCCTTCGATGGAGCTGCGCCAGAAACAATCAATGGGCGACTGGTGAGCAGTTGTTTTCTCTGGCGATTTTTCCTAGCATTGCACGACTGTCAAACAGTTTCTTCTCAGGCATCATCCATGCCGTCGTTGACCAGAAACGAGCGACGTCAGTCTCATTCTGCGGCAGGTTGTGCCTGCTTGGAGAAGTCTTTTACACTCTTGCTGTACTGACTTTTGACGACAGCCGTGACAGTGAAATTGCTAAGTTCGAGAACTATGAGTTCTCGTGACTGGAAAATAAGCACGAGAACTTTCATCACCATGTGACTTACTCCCATGCGTCTTTCATTGCTACTGCAGGCAATGATCGGGTTTGTGTGGGCCCTCTGCGCCGAGAAGCTCACGGGGCTGACAGTTATGGAGCAAATCGTAAACCCAGCCACCTCCGGTCTTGTCTTTTTCGTTTCAGCTGTACAGCTCTTCACGTATGCCTCGATAGTGCCGATTATGAACGGAGAATCAACCGACGCCAGGAGCTTCGGCCCATTCAATGCACGAGCGGAGCGTTGGAACGGACGCCTCGCCATGATTGGCTTCGCTGCTTTGATCATCGACGAGATGGTTCGACAAGGACCTCTCATCCATTAGAACACGCCACGATTCCATAGCCACTTGACTTGGTGCACAAGAAGATCGATGGGATTAGGGGATTCGAACAACATTCAAACCGTAACTATGAGCTTTGCCTCCACAATTTGTGCAATCCCGTAATATGAAATATTGCACTACCGCAAGGTAGAATTCTGCTTAAAGATTCAGTGCAGATTGGAGTTCCAATCTCGATATCTTGACATATCTCAACCAGTCAATATTTCCAGTCTGTAGATGTGCTCCTCGATCAGGGTGTCGACAATCATCGTATCAAAATTTATCTTCTGAGGATTAGCGTTATCTTCATTGAATGAAGATCTACAATTGTGCATTAACAAGCTGTCAACAAACTGAAAATGTCAATAATCTGTACTGTTTAACCAAGGACCCCTCTACAAAAAAAACACGCCTCTGTTCATGAACGTGATCTCTGTCTCCTCTAACAGAAGTCGACAAAGTAATTTGTCTGATTTCTCTGTCTACTTTGACAGAGGAACACTATCAACAAAATGTGTCGGATATTTGATTAGGTGAAACGTATAAATCAGAACGACGTCTACTCTGTAAAGTAAATTGTATGAATTCTTTCAACAGAGTTTTAAATGTATTAATTTGAAATGAAACTCGTGATTGTATCTAGTTCCAAACTGAAAGAAGTTTACCTCATGAACGACACCTTCTCAATACTCACAATATGGTGAAGACAATAAATTGATATGTCATGCCAATCCAATATACCATCTTGCAAGCTTTACACTTAACTCCAGATCTGAAGTCGAATTTTCAAGATACGTTCTTGGAAGTAAGTCATATCTTGGAAGTTAGAAACCGGAAACATTTCGAAGATCCAACAACAACAATATTGTCCATAATGTTACAGCAAATTTATTTTGAAGCTTTAACCGTCCTGCTCAAAGCTAATTTTGAATCGCTTAAGATTCAAAAGTCGTTTTCTTTTTCATTGATTCATCGAATAGTCGACTTTATGCAAATCTGTAGAAATTTCGAATCTGCTAGAAGGTAAAGTCACCGTCAAAAGTGTGTGGGAATGCCCGCCACGGTAAATCTCTATCGGATGTATAGGGACCAGCTGGCCCTGTGATGTTAAATACTTCTAGAATCAATTTCTAACATTTCTCCTGCTGAATGTAAGCTAAATTTCTGCACTCTAGCTTACTTGTATCCGTCTTAACTATATTGTATCTGAACTTTTGTCTCTCGGCTCTGCTGCTGAATCCAAGCTAAATATGTGTAATCATGGAAATTTGCATCGGATTCGCGTATAAATGTGAGAATTTGAGACTAAGGATAGCTTGTTAGAGGTCTCCCAAAGGAGAGGGAGAGAATCTATGACCGCCCAAGTGGAGACGTTACGAGATGGCACTTTTAAAGTTGAACCATTCCATTCGTAGAATTAGATCGGATTTTTACTAATCTATGCGAAATTCCTGAACTCTTCATAACGCAAGAGAAGCAACCCCAACCATCATCAAACTGCACATTAGAGCTCCTGCAGCTTGAAGCCCGGAAGCTGATGAGCCTGGAGACGGTACTGGGGATGCGTTTGGTGTCGGTGAATCGGGGGTCTTTGGTGGGGCAGGGACCTCAGACTTCTTCGACACAGTAACGTGGACCTTCTGGTTCAACGTGCAGTGAATAGAAATGCCGCAAATGAAATAATAGTCGGAGACGACCAGAGTGACCTTGTCATTACCGCTCTCGAACTTCTCGATGGGGTTAGTGATGGTGC
Organism: Marchantia paleacea; assembly: GCA_014180765.2. Lineage (NCBI taxonomy): Eukaryota > Viridiplantae > Streptophyta > Marchantiopsida > Marchantiales > Marchantiaceae > Marchantia > Marchantia paleacea. Next base: position 560,471 of record MUAA02000005.1, read on the forward strand.
AGTTTTCAAAGGCTTCCTTCGACACTTGCAAAACGTTGTGTGCTCCTTGCTGATATTGAAACACTGCAAGATCAAGCCAATGGAGACAGAATACAAAGCGTCAATTTAAGTCATCAAGGTACTCTGTTAAATACTCTACAGAACAGAAAATCACACGGTTGTAATTCTGCCGCTACTCAGCACTCCCTGATTGAGAACCTCACAACCAAAAATAATGGGGAAATTCTACTAGTAGTTCTAGACCATCTTACTATCCAGACTTTATGATATAATCGTCTGGAGTTTTCGAAGCATGCAATCACATATTCACCCAAAATTGCTTCCTGACTGAAGCATTTGTGACATGAAAGGGGAAAAAAGTCGACCTACATGCTTATTTTGCCCCTTTCTTTCCTCAAATCATTAAAATGCTTGAATTTTCGTGCGGCAAACACAATTCAATTCAGCAGGCCATGACAGGAAAAATTGCCTCTCCGCTATCTGTGTGCATACATTCCACGGCCTTTGCCATCATCCGAAATGATGACCTAAATGAATGCTAAACTACTCGAGTGCGGTAGAATTTCATACCGAGGACATCGTCCGCGAGGAAAGTTTTATTGGCAGCCCAATTCTCAAAACTGGTTGCTTCATCAGGGACACCCCAACCAGCAGTATCACCACCGACATAAAAATCCGTGGCCGATGCCTGTTCTACTACGACTGCCAGCATTCCGACAGCGACCAAAACCAACAGTGGAATGCTTCTTCTCTGGTGAGCCATAACTGCCTCTTCTCGTACCCTACAGACAGATATGAGTTCAAAGCAGAATATACTACCTAGCTGACTATCCTGATTCCTGCCAATCCTCAGCCGCTAAACCAAAACAACTTGTTGAGCTCTCTGCTGTTCAACTATGAATCTACTGGTGTTCTCAGAGCGCTCAAAGAAGATACTGGCTCGCAATGCAGCTAATGCAAGAGGAACAACGCGATGAACTGAATAAGAAACAAACGGCAAGAAGTTTCTAGAGAAAGTTACGGGCAAGTACGTATTGATCGTGGGCCTGGGACTCCACAGTGGTCGACATGTTCCTCCAGCAGTGAAGCCCAGTTTTGCCCCGCCCAACTCGTAGAGCTCCTCAGATCAAGGAGTCCTGTTGGTGTTCACTGGGCTCTGCATCCCTGCTTCTTCTGGCTGCACAGTGGGATTCGCAGTCTTTTCACCTCCCAAGTGTCTAAGGCCGGCAAGTGGTGCTGCTGGTGGTGCTGGTGCAGCTGGCCTGCCTTGCCCTCGGCAAGGCCAGCTACTCAGCCAAGCCATGCACTGCCACTGCTCGATGGGTTGCACGTTGGTTTGTTCGTTCTGAGCACACGCGTTCGTTCATGACTGCGACTCTGAAGGTTCGACTGTGGACTATGGATATCATCAACAGTCGACTTACTCCTTTGCAGCGACAGGTCGATCCGTTCGTTCATCAGCCTCTCGGGGCCAATTTGGACAATTCTTTTTCTAGCATAAAACATTGCGCACGGGCCCTGAACCATCGAAGATTCTGATTCTCTTGGCCCTCGAAAGCACAGGCATCATCGATCTGCGTTTCATCCTCTCTGTGGATGCAGCGGATCGGGCAGCGAGGGATGAGCAGTGAAGGCGGAGGCAGAGTAATCTTTTCATGTGCAAACGACGCAAAGGGAAGGGATGACACGAGCGACTGACCAAACTGCTTCTAGATGGACGCGTAAAGGCTCTTTGTCCACCTTCGAATATATTCACTTTCCTCTTTGGTTGGACTTCCCGTTTACTTTTCACAATGTGAACTGGACGGCACGTCCCCTCGAGCTCGTCCGGATTCCGGAACACAGAATTCTGTAATGGATCAGATCCAAAGCATGTAACTGCTTGTCCACTTTCCGGGTCAAACACAGTTGACCGGATGATGATTGACCGAAAGCAATACGTCGAATTTTGTCATTTATGGCGGACTAGTTCTCCGACCGATCGATTGACCGCCTCTGCCGGCGACCCATCTTCATCTGTAGTCCTTCGTAGCAACTGGATAGAACCACAGAGGATTCGGCTAGTGGACGTGTCCCGAGGTAGCCGAACGAAAGAACATATACAACCCTTCTTGCTTAGTGTCAGTGGATAGATAATCCAGACAGACGATTCATTCGACGAAAGCGTACGAACGAAGGTGTAGCGATGGCGACCTCCACGCTTGCAATACCGGCGCCTGTGAGCACGAGTTATTGTGTTCCTCACTTGGCACAGTTCATCATCGAGCAGAAGGTGATGACGTTGAGTAGTGGCAAGTTCACGATCAAAGATCCGCAGGGTAGTCTCTTGTTCCAAGTGAAGAGCAAGGTGCCCAGTCTCCATACCAAGCGGATCGTGTGCGATTCCAACGAGAATGCACTAGTCCTGCTGACTAAGAAGGTACATCTTGCTCTTCCGATGCTTATACTGTGCGAAACGCTGAGCCTTCTGGACAGAGCAGAGAAGATTTCTCAGAGCGAATCACTCACTTCTAGAACCCATGAAGCAGCAAGGAGAAATATAGATCAGGGGGTTTTTTCCCCTCTCTGACTGAAGTACCCGCTCATCTAGGTCTCATCAGACCTCGGATCTCCAGGACTCTGCCCTCTGAATCTAGCTCGATCTAGCTCTATGGATGTTTGCTCAATGTGGCCTAGGAATCCTGATAGCGAGGTTTCAATATCTGCATCTTGCTTCGCGTTCACAATATAATGGTCATAACACACCTGAACCAGGTGATAACGATGCACGACACATGGGAAGCGACCCGTGCAAATGATGACCAGAAAACAGTGTTTGTCATGAAGAAGTCAAGTGTGGTTCAGCTAAAGCCATCGTTCCATGTTTTCCTGGGAACAAATACTTCCATGAGCAAGCCCGACTTCACTCTTAAAGGCGATTTCTTTCAGTTCAACTACACCATTTGCTACAACGACGTGCCCATAGCCGAGGTGAGTGCCTGCATTGATTCAGTCTATTCTCAGGGCTCCTCTGTAGGCCAGGACTGGATCAATGTCTCTCTAATCAATAAGAGTGCGTCCTTTCGATGATGTCAGTAGAGTCAGTTGTATACACGCTGAGCATCGTGGGAAGAAATTTCCGCAAACTCTCTCATCTGAAGCGCAGATGTAAACTGATCAGAATTCACCGTCCCAGTAGTTCATGAACGAAAAACAATTTACAGCCTTCTGATATGCCAAGAAAAGTCGAATTGCAACGCAAGTGAAGTGAAGTAATTGAAGAGGAGGTTAGTGTGATCAACGAACTGACGTACGAATTCATGTTTCCTGGTGCTGTAGGCTAGTCGCAGGCTAAATGCTTCAGCGATCATTGTTGGAAAGGATCAATACGTGGTGACAATTCAGCCTGGAGTAGATCACGCTTTCATTGCCTCGTTGGTGGTAATTATGGATCAAGTCGCACAAGATGATCGCACAAGATCCTGATTGCATCATTCTACCCTTGAAACAAACTACTTACTCCTTATACCCCTTGCACATCGATCATTGGACGCCGTAGCACTGTTTCGTGCATAATAAAGTAAGTCAAAATCTAATAAATTCAGTGTGTTTTTTTGTACGTTTAGATTAGATATCATAGTGATGTGAGATATAAGTCAACCTAGGCATGTACATGTTGTGTTGGGGCATGAGCATCATATAAATTGTGTGGGAAGAGTGTTTTCATGTGAATATTCATCTTGGAGTCCCTCGTTCGTTCGTATATTGAGTTGTTTTTGAAGAGAATTAGTTATGTGATGGAGTGATTTGTTTTGTATTGCTTTTCTTAAAACCCTTTACATACTATTGATTGCATTGGCAAAAGAAATGGACTTCGTGGAGCCAAATGATGAGATGAGATATGAAATAACATAAAAAACGATAATGTGATTTGTATTTGAATAAATAGAAACATGTTCTTAAACTCTATCCATGAATTGTCTTAGTTTGAAAAAAAATATGAACGATTGTTCTTATATCTAATGGTAATCTAGATTGAGTTTGTGATTTTTGAGTCTAAGTTTTATGGTTAATCATTTTCTTTTGAAAAATTGTGTCTTGAAGTGACGTTTATAGTGCATGTACCTCATTATGATTCTTTAATTTTTTGGAATTATGTATGAATCATATATCAAGTGTGAATGTTTAATCAATGTGTAATCATCAAATTATATAAATATATTTCATTTTTATTTAATTATGGTTTAAAGGAAAGTCAAACAATTTTTTTAGTAAAAAGTTTTACAATATATATTGGTTTAAAATTTTATACATTTTGGTGATATCTAATTTCAAAATTAGTTGTGAAAAAATTATATTAGATATTCATTGATTGAAAAATGAAGTGCAATAATTGATACACAATATCTTGTCTAAGATTTCATTAATCTAAAATTTTGTCAATATTTATTTACATCACTACATAATTCTTCAAAAATATGAGGGGTAAAATCAACAAAAAATGAATAAAAATTACATTCTTGATGTTTTAGTTGGATGAATCATATTACAAATTAGTCGCAGCCATCTGACCTTTAAAGCCATAACAACATATAAGTATATAGTAATCAAGTAACTAAAATTTTTACAAAATATAGTTTGATTTTAAATCAGTTTATCATTTAATTAATGCTTAGATGAAACTCATTGTGTATTTGTTTTTCCATGTGAAAAAATTAAAAGTATATATTTTTTATCAATTAAAACCTTTAGATTGTATTAGATTTAAAGTATTTACTTTCATCTAAATCATTGGTATTTCTTGACTAAGAAATTTATATTTATAATAAGATAAATAAATAAATAGATAAAAAATTTGATAAACTTATATTTCATGTCAATATATATATATTTTAACGTTAATATTTAAATCAAGATTCAAAATATAGATTAAAAAAGATTTTATTTTAAATGTAATTTAATATTTAATTGATATAAATTAAAAAGTGAATAAACTTAATTTATCAAATATATTTATTATGTGAATACAAAATAAAATAATTTGTATTTCTTTTCATAACTTTGGATGAATCTTAAATTTACAACACAAATGATATTTCATGGTGTTTATGAACATCTTTTCACATATAAAATCATCATACTTGATTTATCATATGTAATTTCATCTTGAATGACTTTATAAATTGGTATGATGTGGTTAAGTACAACATGAAATTGCAATGTAATAGCAATAATATTTTGTGATATCGGATGTATATAATTTTTGTTGTTTGATGATGTATTTGTAGAAGAGATGAAATCATGATATAGAGTGCAAAGTAGTGGATTTAAGGCATAACATTGTGTGAATATTGATAAATTTTTAAGGCCAAATTAAAACATATGTGAACATATTGATGTGTATCATTTGTATTGACATTATAATATTTGATTATCAAAAAATAGAGTTTTGTAATGATAAGATCAAAAGATAGTCAAATACTATTGCTATTAGTTTTTGATATTTTTTCTTATTCTCAATAGTTTTCAACATGAGAGTTTGAACTCCCAACTTGAGTGTAAACCCAACACAACACATGATATGTTTCAAACTATGTTTTTTTTTCTAATAATTTCATCGAATGTATGACTAATAGTTAAAACTTGTATGAAAAGATAATTGATTTTATGCTCATCGATAATTAAAATCATATTCGGGATCTATTGACATCACGCGCAAATAATTAATTTATATTATGTATTATTTTACACATAAATTTTAACGATCTTTGGTTTCAAATCCATAGTGGACAAAGTAGTAATGTATTTTGAAATCTATTATCTTGTAGCGCTTTGTCGGCCTAGAGGACCTTGGGGTGAAGTTATTGAAGTTGAGACTTTGAGAATGTGGCTATGGTAGAGAGTAGCTAGTGCGGGAATTTGGAGTCTTTGAATCACAAAGTGGATTTGGTTCGACTATAATCTCTCTTTTATGCTATGGTTATGAACGGAGTGTCTCGTGGATGTTTGGAGAGTAGAACAGTTTACTTTGAAAACTCAAATTGGATTCTATGGTGAGAATTGTGAGTTCTTGAAGCACTGAAGATGTTTTGGCGAGGGTAGGTATCAAGATCTTCTTGAGGCTAGATTAATGGAGATATCATATGGAGAGTATGTCATCTGCTAAGGTGATGTCAATCAAGAAGGATATACATGGCAATAATACAAATAGACGTATGTGTGGTGACTATAGATCTATCAATCAACGGACAAAATCTGATCAATATGCTATGCTTACACTTGAGTAGATTTTTGATACAATTGGTCATGCAAGGGTTTCCAATACATTGAATTTACAAGTAAGAGATCATCAGTTGCATATTCCAAATGAGGATAAGAACAAGACAAACTTTTGGGCAATTGATTCGCATGGCAATGATGTGTTGTTTCAGTGGAAATTCTTACCATTTGGGTTGAAGATTGCATGTGTTGAGTTCTAAAAAATGATGGATAGGATCCTAGTCGGACTTGATTGTGGCCAAGCCTACATCGATGATATTCTAGTATATAGTGGTATAGTGGTGGAGCATGAGACATATTTGCATGGTATTTGAGTGATTGATTTCTCGTGGCCTCAAGTTGCATCTTGGAAAGTGTAAGTTCTTTCAAGAGCAAGTAGAGTATTTGGGTCATACCATATACCCAGGAGGATTTGGAATTCAACAAACCAAGGTGGAGGCAATCTTGCGTATTCCACAACCGTGAGATATGAGTAGGATGTGATACTTTCTTGGACTTGCAATCTTTTATTGTCGATATGTGTGAGGATTTAGCACTATTGTCAAAGCCTCGGCAAAGCTACATCAAGAGTGGCATTGGGGAGATGAACAACAAAGAGCTTTTGTTGAACTCAAGGAAAGATTGACATATACCATTATTTTGAGAAGAGTAGTGAGAAAATTGTAGTGAAGATACAATTCTTCGCTCTAAGAACGCCCGAGCGCCTGGCTGTAGAAGAACCCTCTAGAACCTTGTGTGAGTTGTCAATCTCTTCTTCTTCTCCTCAGCACTCCACATTACAACCGGTAAAATTTCAGCGGAAGAAGATCATGATATCCAATGATTCGACCGATAACTTTCGTTCAAACTTTACAGAAAATTGCGTCACGACCCTTTTAATCTGTCAGAAAAGTTTTAGATGTTTTTGCCATCTAGATCTCTCAAAATAATTGTTGATTTACCCACTATATCACAAGGAGATATGCAGACCCCTGTGTACAAAACCCATCACACATCCCAATCCTCAACTTCAATTGCTTTCAAATTTCATGAGAAGGTCACTCATCATCCGAACTTCAACTCTGGAAAGTTTTATTGACAGAAATTTCTGATATTAAAAGATATGATTGATAGTCAGTGCAATCTTGCAACTCTGACTGCTTGCACAAACTTCAACCTATCACTCTGTACTCAAAACTCGTCCAATCGAGTTGAAACCTCAATCAAAACACAAGCCCAAGTCGTGAACTGTATTTCAGTTGACTAAGATCTCCCAAAACCCTCGTCGGATTCTCACAAACACTCCAAATACACTCAAAGGTTGAAATTTCTCTCTCTTACTTTGAATCACCGTTTCAGAGTGACAAATCCTTCAAATCCATCCATTCTTAAGCCCACGTTGTAGCCCGTCCCGTCAGCTTTCCAACGCTATCCTTTGATTGTCAAATGTCTCCCTAGAAGGTCTCCAAAATCCCTAAAAACCTCGAAAAGTTGCCATAGTGTCCTCATTGGTCAAAACTCCTAGACCAATGGGAATGGAGAATGTTATTTTGACCTCTAGTGTGGCCAAATTAGCTCCATTGAAACTTAGAGCTTTACAACTATACTAAACACTCTATTCAGACATCCTATACACAATATGAGTTGTCACTAATAAGAGTTAAAATGACAACTTGAAACCAGCTAAGTATATCCAAAAGCGATCACGATGAAGACACTGGATGTTGATCACAAATGGACTCGACAATGGTACATCTTGAGGATCATGTTGTCCCCTATCCACGTCCTACGTCGACTCCACTTCAATCAGATAAGCTCCTTAGTCAGCAAGGTGATGTGTCTAGATCTCCCTAGCTCTTTACAGCCTTACAATGTCATATGTTACCCTAACCTAAAGTATCGCCGTCATGACAACAACTCTGAAGATGACACATGTCATCATCTTCTCATAGTAGCCGCGTCACAACACGACATCGGACATAACTTACTTCAAAGTCACCATTGGTGAATAGATATGCAAACTAAGATGGATCAGTTTGTGGCCAGATGTATGGTATGTGATTGTGTTCGAGCATCATTCAATGCCCAGACACTATAGTTACATCCTCTACGGATTATGGGATTTGATTATTATTCGAGCTTGGATTTTGTAGGACCTTTACTATTGACTATACGACATCATTGATATGTGTTGGTCATGGTGGAGCATTTCTCCAAGTGGATTGAGTAGGTGGCATTTCTTGACAAGTCAAGTGAGGGAACAACTTATGCGTTTTTAACTTCGGTGATTAGTCGATTTGGTGCATTAAATTAATCCATGTATTAAATTTTGGAAAAGTTTTATGCTTTATGTGATCGATCATCGTACCGCCTCAAGAGATCATACAGAGGCTGATGGTCTAGTAAAGAGAGTTGTTCAAATTGTGAAGAGAGTACTAAGAATGTTTGGCTTGGAAAAAGGTCATGATAATTGTTCACACATGATAATCATTTTCTAAGTGTGAGAATTTGTGTTTCACACATTTAAAGTATTGTTCATGCATGTATAAGTGACGTGGATAACTTTTGCATGGACTGCACATAATGTTGATTTTTAATAAGTGCACATAAATATATACATAATATAGGATTTATGATTTGGCTTTGTTACCTCATGTACTATTGTGATGTGATCAACAGTGGTATGGAGAGGGTGTTGTTCATTTTGTTAATTTTTTTTTAAGTTTTTACTTTCTTTACCTTACTGTTATCAACTTCACATAAACCTAGGGCGCTTCAATAAGTATAATCCAGTTGATTCAAAACACATTTATTCATATGTTATCAACTTTGAAATTAAACCATGTGTAATATAAATGAGATATTAAAATTATTATCCAATAGCCTACATTTTCGAATGACTAAAAAAGTTTGGCACTCATTATCTGATTTCGATGGCCGGTCTAGGATTGCATTAGGTATTGTGGTACTTGTGTGTGACAGTAAACTCGTACCCCAAATTTTCCCATATCCAAGAGCCAACCATCCGATGCACTTATTCCATGAGCGCAAGCATATTGCATGCTCTTGTACTCCTTGGCAGAAGTTGCTAAACTATGTACCCATCCTGTTGAGTTTGATTAACTGCAAAACACTAGCTTTAGTCTGCATTCTTCTATGACGATGTAGCCACTGACACGTCCTAGTCAGGAAACAAATAATGATTGACACTCTCACCAAGACTCCAAAACCGAACGTATAGGGCACCATGAATGACAGAAAAAAAACATATTTCTAATAGTATTTTGGAATTAAAATATACACCATAGGATCAATAATAGATGACTGCAGTGACACCGCGTCAGATATCAGCGCGCAACATTCATCTCCATTGATTTTAAGAAGAAGCTGCAGTCGAAGAAGGCCTGCAAGCCCTGGAGCACAATACAGTCTCCAGTGTACCACAGTCCGCTAGCATGGAGCCATGGATTCAATAACCGAGGTCGAAACCGAGGTCAGGTTTAGGTGGTGGGTGAACGAACTAGACGGGATGGGAGGTTTAGGTCAGCCGATCCATTATCAGACACACATACCTTATCGTCCTTGGCAGCGCGGAAATGGACCTCCGATCCGCGACGTAACGCAAGACACAAAAGCGTTGAGCGCTGCCAAGTCGAAGCGGGTCGCGTGGCGTCAAGACTCATGACTGTTCCACACATGCAGGAGCGCCCTCCGCCGAGAGAATCCCATTTTCTGTCCAAAGCAAGACAACGGTGCCCGTTTTTACACAGCGGGTCTGTGGTGTTCAAGCCGTCGTCCAGGTTGAAACTCGTGCTTAAAGTGAGTTGGGGGAAGACGGAGCGGAGCACGCCCCTGCACCTCGCCGGATCGTCTGCGACTGCCCTCTACTCTCAAAACGTCCACAAGGACACTCCGCTCATAACCATAGCATAAAAGAGAGATTACAAGAAAAGATCGAGAAAGTTCCAAGAGTATCAGGAAGCATCAGTGGATGTGACACCAGCCAGCCAGCCCGTATGGCTTTATCTGGTGCATCGCTTCTCGTCGGCGTTTGTGGAAGGATTCACAGCCCTGGTTTGAATCCCAAGTCTCTGACCGCGCTGCTCCGTGGATTCTCGCCCAAAGCTGGGGTACGCTTCGACATTGAGTCTTGTGTCCTGCCTCGTGTGGTTGATTGGATCCTCTAGATTAGAATGTGAAGATTCTTGACCCTCATCTATCGGCTGGCCGCTGCATTTCCCTCTCCACTCCGCTAGATGTCAATTGGGGCCATAGGCCGAAGGTGAGTAATGTTGGTACTATAGCCTATCAAAATTGCAGGTAGGCTCTCTCGCTCGGGCGCTTTACACTAACTACATTTTTCTTGTCTCGATTTGGCCTCTCATGACGTAGGCTTGATAGTACACGATGTGCGGGGACTGTTAGGATGCTGGCTTATGAGGAAGGTTTCTTTGCATGAAGGATTGCATGGACAGTTCAGCAGAATGTGAAGACAGGACTTTCTTATATTCTGCACTGACCGACGGGACATTTTGAATGTGTTGTCTGTCTGGTGAGGAGACGCTGGAATGTGCTGACGAGTGGATGTGCTCAACGTAATCCAGGCCAGCCTACATCGATTCAAAATGAAATTTTGGAATGTATAGATCAGCTTATTAATGCGCAATCAGGAACACGCATTCGTTGGAGGATTGAATTTGCCGGCTGTAGATGAAGGAACTGCTTGGTTTGCGTGCTTGACTGTCCGTTGTGTGCATTTTGCCATCCGCTGCGTGGCGATGTGAAAACATAACTTCATCGGATAGATATCCGGGGCATAGGTACATCACTGTGGGTTGTTCTTCCCCTAGTGCCAGCCTAGGACCCTCTATGCAGCAATACTCGAAACCAAGGATTGCAGTAGAGTATGAGGATTATGTGAGCTTCATCCCCGTGGACAGCTGGTATTCAGTAGAAGAGCCTGGTAGAGTGATAAGAGGTCGGTATGTGACTAGGCTTGTGGTTTGCCTTGAAACAGGTTCTGCAGGCAAGCATAAAGCAGGGAAAACCATCTAGGGGCCGTTTCTTGCACGGGTGTAAGCCACTCCCGCTAAGAGTTTCTTGCTCGGCAGCCGCTAAGGAAGGACCCTTGAAACATTCTAAAATGGTGGAGAAAACTGCCCAAGCTACAATCGTAGAGCATGTAGTTCTTTTTAAGATCAAGGACGATGTTCCAGCTGAGAAAACCGAAGAAATATATAAAGCTTTAGGAGGCCTGAAAAATCTGGACTGTGTTCAAGACCTCAGCGCTGGAAAGGCATTGCAGATTTTGGGTGGTGACTACACTCATGTCTTACACTCAAGGCACCTAACAAAAGACGACCTTAAGGCATATGCAACGCATTCAGAGCATCTGGCAATAGTGAAGAACTTACTCCCCATGGTAGATGACATCCTGGCTTTGGATTGGGTAGCTGACCCAGTTGGTTTACCGGTAGATGGAGGTCACGGAGCAGCTCGAATTGCCCTCATAAAATTAGCAGATGCTATTACAGAATCCGAGAGCTCGGAAGTTTTCGATTTACTTTATGGGCTACGAGACAAGTTCCCTTTTATCAGACAAGTGAGCGCAGGTTTGAACTTTTCACCAGGTCGATGCAAAGGTCTGAATGTTGGGTTCCTAGCCCTTTTTAATAATATGGAGGAGCTTGAGCAGCTTAATGGAAACCGCGAACTTCATTCCGTCTTACAAAAGAGCAAGGTTGCACCTTCTCTTGACAGGTTCATAGTAGTGGATATTGGCTCAAAGTAGGATTCTGGAACCGTGTCTTAGCCTTTCCGGGCTATGTGAGGCATACGCATTTTACGACCATTGCATTTTTGCCTTCTTAAGAGAAATTCCTGATATTTTTTGCCCACAAAGATAAGAGCAGAAGCCGAAGCTAGCTTGCAGCCTCTAGGAATAGATTACATGGTGCTGAGTATTTCAGCGAAGTATGCTGTGAGACGATGTATACTATTGAGAATTACAGGAGTTAGGTTGGTACTCTTTTTCTGCTGTTGAGTTTAATAAAACACTGTCAATCCTTTGTGGTACTGTATTCGGCCTGGTGATCCACTTCAGTCGCCGGTTTTTCGGCTATGAGGATGCCTTTGCCTTTCTACGATAGTTGCCTTCACTAGCTGATTAGATATGAGTGTATATACAAACGTGGTTTGCAGGTTGTGTTCATTATTCATCGCGCTGTACATATGAATGTAGAGGTTAATCAGTGCCCTTCGATCACAAAGCCGAAGGCCTTGGTTGTGCCAGGAATTGGGAACTAGCGTTCAGTACGCATAAAGAGACCACGACCTCCAAATAGGAAATGATCAGTTGGCTAATCTGGCTATCTCTTGGTGCTTTAACATGTTACTTTGAGAAATTCAGAATTTTGTCTTGTATCAATCTTATATGCATCTAAAGCAGATGTCCACGACTTAATTCAAGAACCTCTACTTGACCTCGATGTTGTCGTGACTTCATAGATTTTTGAGTGCATGATATTGACAAGCTGTTCATGATCACTAGAGGAGGTTTGATAGAGCACTAGTGTCCACTTCTAACCGAGTTCGGGCTGAAAAAGGAATTTTTTCTCATGCAGTTGTTCTTCTTCTGTTCAGAGCTCGTTCAAACCTGTTCTTTCCAATCAGAGATATTTAAGCTGTTTAAGTGAGGAATGTGACGAACTTTTCATCATCCTTCTTTGTAGGTAGTATTTTGATGTATTGGATTCCACTTGTTTCATATCTACCAGCCTGACTGGGGCTGGAAGTTTTTTTCCTACTTATATGCAAAGAGCGCGCACTGCATGCAGTTACCGTCAGCTTTCAGTGTTATTCAATTCATTTTTCTTCATGCTCTTGGTAGTCAGTCCTATCGCGCGGGAAAGATCCGGGAATTCCAACTGTAAAGCTGACATTGGGCGTGTGGGCAGTGGAACATTTTCTATTCTGCCGAAGAGCATTTCGCCCCGTTTTTACACTGAGATCCTGGGTAGTGAATGCAGTATGGTTAATTCTTTCTTACTTAACCATCCCTTTGTTTGATTGGTCCAGTTACAGACGCAGTAGTTTGAGCAACCTGGTGCGTCTGCTGCAAGCTATTCTCGTGTTGCTTTGTGTTCTCGAGGTATTCAATGGTATCAAGTACGGATTTGTTGAAAGATCCTCAGCTTGCCACACTGAGATAGTGAGGGGCTAGTAATTCTCGTCTCTGCCTCCTGTCTGAATGCCCCTTCTTGTGCTATAGTGTTCACTGTGTGGCCTCTTCCCATCATCCCGTTGACTGGTGTTTGAGCTTTTGAGCAGCTGAAGAGGCAATAGGAAGACAGTCGTTGTTCAGTAAAGTTGTCTCAAAATAGATTGTGGTGTGAGAAAGTGGATGCATGGGAATTTGTACAATTTGAAAACTGTACTCACTAGTATTCTCCTGTCATAGCCTGAAGACCATAAATCGATTCCGCTCCCTGACTGAGCGATGCTTTACGAAGAATTTGAGTCGTAGAGAGAAGAGGAGATGGGAGGAGACAAAGAGAGTCGAGGAAGAGTGGGGACTATTTGAAAGTGAAGAGGGTTTCTTTCGTAGTCGGGTCTTGCCATAGATGAGATTTGTTCGGAGTTCACCGTATCAACCAAGAGACTCCGAACTAACTCTTCCACGGGACGATTCAAAAGCCCTAGGAATTAGGAATCAAAAGCTTCTTTGGATCAGAGGCTAGTGAATTCCGCAATTCCGCGAGCAGCTTGGACTTCACCCCGACAAAGCCGGGTAACAACATAATTTCACGCTCAGGTTAGAAGGGGCATTCCGCCAAATAATTAACAGGAGTTTCTCTCTCGGTGCTACAGTCTCTGCATGTTGCGGACTGGCTCTGCATCTCCTTCCTCTTGTGACAGAGAGAGACGTAGCGGAGTCCGAATTTGAACTTCAGCCGCGTCCCAGAGAAGGAACCCATCCTGGACACACCGTAATTCTCGCAGGTGACATGTACGGGTCTAGCTTGATCGGGAGAGGACGGATTTTAGCGGCCAATCATTTCAAACCTGGAGTTAGTATTTACCTGCCGTAGCCTGAACACCGTAGGCCCCGGCCGCTGGCTAAGCTGCGTTCGCGCACAGATTGGGAAGAAGAAGAGACCATTTCAGTGTAATAAGGACCTTTTTCCTTGAAGTACACTTCGATGTTTAAGAAAGTAATGAGATGGCCAGATTACTTTTTGGAAGATTCCTCCATATTCACTTTTTCGCGTGATTGGTCTCTCGGTCTTTTAGGTCCTGCGGATTGTTAATGTGGGTCATTCATTCAGCCGTCAGGTCTGAGTTATTTCATGTTTCGCTCTTTTTGTCGCTGATATTGTGAGCTTGTAAAATTACTGTTTGGTTTCCGACTAATACCAGACAGATTCCTACGTCAGGGTTGGATTTCCATTCATGGGCTTGGGGAGATCGTCCGCCAAATCATAACTGTCATGTAGAGACCATCATACCTGTCATCTAGAGAGACTGGGGTAACAAATGGCGCCAAGTTTATTTACCTAACTTGTAACAGCCAAGGAATTGAAGTTAGGTCTTGAGGAATGGCAAGTGCAGGATATGAGTAACTAAGGAAATATATCAAAAACTGTGTGGAAATAACTCAAGTCTAACATTCAACACCATCTGAAACAAATTAAATATAATAAAAAATAAATTGAATAATTCATTCTTTCATTCATTAAATCAAATTGGTAACATTGAGATAAGTTTCAATAGTATGATGATGGGAAATATGATATTTATTTCTTTCAATAGGGTTTTAGCATATATTTTTGCACAATAATTTTTTGGATTAATATGAATAGTTATTTTATTTTTTTTATTTGGATTTATTATGTATTTTATTTTTGTGTTTTTACTTTTTTATCAATTATAATTTTAGTATTTAAAAATAATATTTTCAAAAAAATTTGATATTTTTGTTGTCTATATCTTTTTAAAATATTTTTATCTGAATAATATATATCAAAAAATATATAAATTAATGCATATTAAAATTATCATATATATCATTATTTTATTATTTTATTTTATTTTCAAATTTTAAAAATTTTATTTATGAAAATTTTTTATTCTAAAATTATAATCATTTTAATAATTTTGTGATAGTCAATACAATAAAATTTTAAATATAAATATAAATTTTATTTTATTTTTTTATCAAAATTTATTCAATTTGATTAAAATTTCAATTCATACATAAATTTGAATAGTAAATATGTTAATTTAACTGTCAAAATTTATATACGTTTTTCAAAATAGTTTCAAATTTATTTGAAAATTTAAATTTCACTTTTCAATTTCTAGTCATCAAAATATATCGATATCTCTTTCAATTGTATCAATTTTTGAATCATCTCAAAATTCTTGTCATGAATTTTAGAATTATTTTCTCAAAATCTCCAAATGGTGCTTAGCAAAGATTCCAAAAGTAGTCATTTGTCCAATTTTAATTGAAAATGAATTTTTTATCTCTAATGTAAACAAATTAGTTCTATATTCATTTAGAGATTTACAATTAAATTAAACATATTATTTAACCATCATATAAATCATATAAGTTACAATTAATAAAAAGTCAAAATAAAAATTTGAAATTGACTAAAAATGATAACCAGAACATGAAGTTTATAATTTGAAAATAATGATCTTGGCCAAAATTCACAACAATCAATTTATTATAATTTGATTTTATTAAACAATAATGATAGATTAAAATTCATGTGTTAAAAATCATCATTACTTACGAAGTGAAATCCATAACGTTCAGATTATATTACAATTTATATTATTAAATTCCAAATCATTCCATAGTAAATAATTAGAAGAATTATTAATCTCAAAAGTTTATCAATTGTCACATAAAATTATCATTATATATTAACATATAATAAATATTATAATATATATATTAATTATGAAATTCATATAAATTATATGAATATCCAAATAAGATCATGTAATATAATTATTTTAATATAAATTATATAATTTGATATTTTGTAAATATTTCAAATATCTATGTTATTTCAAATAAATTAAATAATAATTTAAAAAATTAATATTAATATAATAATATTTTATATACACTTGAAAATTAATATCCATGAACAAAGAGTATCTATCTGAGGAAATACTATTTTCACCCTGGGCAATTAATAAAATTCTGTTTGAATTCAGTTTCACTTTTCGGTCACGACGTCACTTTTCGGTCGTAATTTGTCAACAGAAAGTGTATTTTTAAACACTTCAAGCTCAATACAATGCTAGGCTTGCAGCCAATTCATTAATAGCTTTCCTACCACCATCGCAACCGATCCTTAACAGTTGTGCCACGAATCTCAACAGTTTGATGAATGTAGTATTTACAGGAGAAAGAACCAACTAATATAGCAAAAGATGGGAAGACCCCATACTTTACAGGAGGATATACTAGCTTCTACTATTGTACTGTACTTCTAACACCCTCGAATGAAACTTTCTTCGTGTTTCGTAGACTATAGCCGGTACGTATGCATATATAAGTCCAAGAAACCTGCGTATCGGCTTTCATAGCTTCCCCTACTATACTCTCATTGATTTCATCTGTCACAAACACGTTACATCATTTGATTTCACGAACCCACGATGATTACTTCATTATCTTCACAACATACTGCAAACTGGGAGGGGACCTTTTTCTGCTGTAAGAGAGATGGTATGGGAGAGAGAGTGGACAGTAGGCTCATTATCTAAGACCCCAGCGTTAAATGACTTCAACTGTGCATTCTTCGTCTTCTGCGCCTCGGTGTCTTGAGCTGCATCCAAAGAATACCAAATGGGAACGAGTATGGCTGCGGATGCGAAAAATGGGATTGGGCCGAAGAGCCACAAGAGCAAAGGGATCGTGACATAAAACGCTCGAGTGCCGATGGTGTGGAAGTTCGCTCCCCTCTCGAGTACGTCTGCTACGTACTCAGGGGTGATGGTTCCATTGATAGGCACGTTGATGATGAAGTTCACATGATTGGTATGCCTCACTGCTTGAACATAGCAGAGAAATGCAGTCAAGAAGCCCGCCAGAAGGGTCATATATTTGATGGACAGCGATACGTTGTTCTGAGATCCCACGATGGAGCTGTTGATTTGCGCCTCGATGTCGTACGAGCTCGCCAGGAAAGCCGCCACCGCTGAGCTCAGAAGTATTGCCGTTGTTGCCAGAAGAGTCGATCCCATGATGCTGTTTCTCAAAGTCTGCACCGCTAATATGTTTTTCTTTTCATTATCCTATTCACACGACAAATGACAAATGAATCACAAATGAGTACTCGTTGACAAGTCGCTTACGAAGGAAATGAGAAGCAAGCGTCAACGCTCTTCTTTCCCATCCCAAGAGTTTACACGATTCCCGAATCCCGACGCAATCCCTCGACACACAGCAGTTCACCATCGTCCTACTGTGGTCACAACAGACTCCTCAGCCAGTGGCCCCTTAGCAAAACTTTCATACGTGATCATGCTCATGCAGAGATTCTTGTCAACGCTGACTTCAAGTTTCCTGCATTGTCGATCATCTCTGCACATGGAGAGGGACTGCAGGCAATCCCTTCTTCCTCATGTACTGGCCGGAGGAACTGACAAAGGGGGAATTGACAAATCAAGATAGTAAATAAGACGATGGCTTAGTTATGCAATTGCAGCATTTACAGACGAACCGCAACGTATCAGATTCGAATCAGACCCTTATGGCCCAGCAACAATTGCACTTGAGAAACACTCGAGTCAGCGATTGCCGGTGTAAGCAGCCATGCCACGAAGTCCATAGTATCTTCGAAAGAAAGAACTCCACCCGACAACACCCGGAACAGCGGGAACCCGCTCAGGATCCAGGCACAAATGCAATCAGCAGTCGAGACGGACGTCTCGACTGCGGGACCTTGAAACCTTGTCCTTGAGATGACATTCCAAGTCTGAAGGCCCTCTAACTGCTGCAGTTCACTTACGCAACTGCAATTGTGGACACTATGATATGATGATATTACCATGGCAAGAAGGGAATTTAGAATCATTACTTGCATGATCGCCCGGACCCAAGCTCGTCTGGCGCGATGGTTGACACCCATGACGGTGCTATCCGGGGACTTGTTGAAGCGGTTGTAGAGACGCACATTGTAGACGATCATCAACGCGAAGGCTAATGGAGAGAGAATCAAATCCAAGTACTCCGTCCGCCAGGCCATTTGATGGAATTGGTCACGAGCACCAACGAGCACGGTCTCGACAAAGTACTGGAAAAAAATGTGAAATAGAGCTCGGTCAATTCCGATTCTTTGACACGTCGAGTCCAAAGAAATCGTTATTAAAAGAAACTGCTATTCCGCACCGACAACCGAAACGAAACGACGGAGAAAGAAGAACCTCTCCTCCGAAGCAGTTGCAGGTATAATGAGTCCCTCGTATGTTCCTGGCTGCCTTCATATACCCTCTCTCTTCCTCCCCGTGCCTTCAAAATGCCTCTTGATCCTCCACCTGCTTCCGGCTCCGGTCTCAGACAGTGCTCAAGAATCGAGCGTCGGAAGATCACGAAAATAAATCGAAAGAAAAGATTTGAATAAGAGTCCAAGAATCTCCTGCACGGAGGACGCCTGCAACGTTCTCCACGTCGCCTTGAGGAGAGGAGAGTCACGAAATAGCGAAGTAGCGAGGGAAGGAATGGTGGTGGCAGCAGGTGGAATGACGGATGAAACCGCCACTTGTTTACGAAACTTATAACCGAAAAAAATGGTGGACTCGGCCGAAAGGCTGCTAGCCGTTTCTGTCGTAACTGAGGTGGAAGTAGTGGGGGCCTATGTTGTGACTAAAATTGCTGAGAGCCGGAAATGCTCAAGATGGCCAGATCTGCAATTTCACCTCGGGACGCCGTGGCAGCCGCAGCCTCCATACCGGCTTCCATGGCAGCATCTTTGTTACTCTCCAATTTCCCCAGCCCACCACGTGTCGAAGCCCTTGGATCTCTGCTCGAATGTGCTGGGTAGCGGCCTCTACTTTGTGAGCCAAGGCAAACACTTCTGAATAGGACTACGCTGTAAACAGGTTTGCATGTGTCGCTGTGTCGCCAACACATTCGACATCTCTATCAACCTACGCGTTTGCAGGATTGTCATCAGTCTAATCACTATGGTACGAGCGCGACATGCTGATTCCGTTCAGCATGGCGCTGCAAATTTCCCCTCCCTCTGGCTCCGGTTGGCTGGCCTTTCACCCAACTTCGCTCGCCCATGATATTATCCAGGCCTGTCCGTGTGCGAGAATGAGACCGACTCCAGGTCCTCACCCCGGGTCCTCTTGTGTTCATAACCTCACGACGCCTCACATAATGGGTCTATGGGGGCTGGATTTTCCTTTATGCCAGCCTCCAACAGCCGGCAAAAGGAGAGTTGATAAATGTTATCCACAGTTCTGACACTCGTGCTTTGAGGATATTTGTAAGAAGTGTATAATAATTCTGGGACCGACCGTCATTCAGTAAGATTCTAAAAAGACATTCTTTGTTCCTTTGGTGGTGCTAAATGATGTTCTATGAACTTGGGACTGCGTAGTTGCGCGATGGAGCTCATGCCTGATGCCTTGCAATGAGAGATCCCACGTTACTATTTTTTGTATGTTGTTCACAAGTTTATGATTCATATACAGCAAAGATGACCGTTACTCCAAATCATATCATGTTCTAATATCCAGTAATAATCATGCGCTCCTCCAACTCTTGTAGCAAGTACATGGATGTGCCACATTGCCTCAACTTGGGTGGAACAACGAGAATTGCTCACAAGCCGAGGAGCCGTTAGAGGACTTCACAATTGATATCATAAGCAGGTCAAAGATTTAAGTGGATGAGACACTGGAAAATAACAAAAGGGATGGAAAGACCCCATCAAATCGTACAAGGATAGTGTCGCATAGTACATTTCTTCACACTCTGAGAACGCCTGAGCGCCTGGCTGTAGAAGAACCCTCAAGAAACTCGTGTGAGTTGACAATCTCTTCTTCTTCTCCTCCTCAGCACTCCACATTCGAGTTCATTACAACCGGTAAAACTTCAGCAGAAGAAGATTATGATATCCGATAATCTGACTAATAACTCTCGCTTAAACCTCATAGAAAATTGCTCAACAACCCTTTCAATCTCTCAGAAAAGTTTCATATGTTTCTCTTTTCTAGAACACTCATAACAATTATTGATTTACACTCTATATCACAAGGTGATATGCAGACCCATGTGTACTAAACCCATCACACATCCCAATTCTTGACTTCAATTGCTCTCAAATTTCATGACAAGATCATTTATCATCCGAACTTTAACTGTGCAAAGTTTTATTGACAAAACGTTCTGATATCAAAAGATATGATTGATGTACTAACTTTGTGATAATCAGTACAATCCTGCAACTCTGACTATATACACAAACTTCAACCTATCACTCTGTACTCAAAACTCGTCCAATTGAGTCAAAATTTCAATCCAAACACAAGCCCGAGTCGTAAACTATATCACAGTTGACACAAATCTCTCAAAACGCTCATAAGATTCTCAGAAACACCCGAAATACACTCAAAGGTCTAGATTTCTCTCTCTATCTTTGAATCATCATTTCATAGTGAAAAACACTTCAAATCCATCCATTCTTAAGCCCACGTTGTAGCTTGTCCCATCAGCTTTTCAACCCTATCCTCAGATCTTTGAATCCCCCCCTTGAAGGTTTCCAAAATCCCTAAAAATCTCGAAAAGTTGCCCTAGTGCCCTCATTGGTCAAAACTCCTAGACCAATGGGAATGGAGAATGTTATTTTGACCTCTAGTGTGGCCAAATTAGCTCCATTGTAACTTAGAGCTTTACAACTATCCTAAACACACTACTTAGACATCATATACACAATATGAGTTGTCACTAATAAGAGTTAAAATGACAACTCAAAACCGGCTAAGTATACCCGAAAGTCATCACGATGAAGACACCGGATGTTGATCACAAATGGACTTGGCATCGGTACATATGGAGGATCATGTTGTCCTACATCGACTCCACTTTGATCATATAAGCTCCTTAGTCAACAAGGTGATGTGTCTAGATCTCTCGGGCTCTTTACAGCCTTACGATGTCGTCGGTTATCCTAACCTAAAGTATCGCCGTCATGACAACAGCTTTGAAGATGACACATGTCATCATCTTCTCATAGTAACCGCGTCACAACATGACAATGGTAACATGGGGCTAGGCCCCAATAGCATCACAATGGGACATATGTCCTAGAGCACCTAAGATATCCGAACTATCTAGACACATCACCTTGCTAACTGAGGAGCTTATCTGATTGAAGTGGAATCGACGTATGACGTGGATAGGAAACAACATGATCCTCAAGATGTACCATTGTCGAGTCCATTTGTGATTGTAACAAACAAGTTGCACAAAGGTTTTGCCGCTTGCACAGAATTACAGTTCGTTCCCAAGGGAATGAGGTGTTATCTTTCTATCAGCGACGAATATGGCTGTTTATGCTTCTTTTGAAGACTTTGGACATGCATAGTCCGAAGACTATTGCGACAGAGTAGTTCAAGACTACTAAGTCAAATTAACAAACCATTACCCATCCATTACATTGCACAGAATTACGCATGTAATTGAAATTACACTCCAGATTTACTGATGGGAGTTGATCACTCCTTTACAAGCTGTCAACGAGGCGATGTGCTCGATGAAGTTCTACTGCGAAGTGAATCCGACGATGGCTCATGGAAGAATACCCAGGTATCTTCACAGGTATTGCGCGCCAATCAAGGCCAATCGAATGGAACATTCAACAGCTCCTCGAGCACTTCGTTCTACCCTGACTACAATTACGGTTCTCAAGGAATACTTGTAAAGAAAGCGATAATCCTACTCTAACACTACTCATATTTATACAATCTACCCGCACCTATTCCTAATCGTCGCCTACACGGATCGCGTCCGACTACAATTACGAGGTATCTCAAGTTCCTTCGATGACGTCTCTTCCTTCAATGCGAAGACATCAACGCTCATCAGCAATTCCTTGATGTCCTCTGCGATCTCCTTCCGATGGACTCGCATCGCTTCCTGGCATTCGCGTCCCATGACTTTGTACATTTCTTTGCACGTGGATCATGGCTTTGAGCCAAGATCCACGTGCATTCTTGTCAAAGCAAGAGTGTAGAAGAGCTCTAGTACTACGAGGAATGGCTGGATCCACTAAGAGTGAATGTATAGCCTCTTGAAACTGTCAGTCCATCAAGATAGACTATAGATCCCTAGTAAATTCGGTGGCCAAAAGATGAAGGATAAAGGGTCTTGCTATACTCCCTGGCCTACCCCAAGATCCTACCCTATTGCAATCGCGCCGAATCAAAAGTATCATGTGACTGAACCCGACTCCTAACATGTGTGACAAGAACAGACTCCTTTTGCAATGTAGCATAATCCCCTACTCGGAATCTCAAAAATCTAGCTGCCACCTCCCTATATCCAGCACGACCCTCTCTAGTATAATGTAAACACCATCGCTGAAGTAATAGAAAAAAAAATCACGTTAACTCGTCCATGGGATTGTGTGCCAACCAATTGAGCGATAAGCGAAAAGCACGTCTAGCCTCATCATGGAGTGCACGAGGGAGACTATAGAATAAACGTGGACATAAAAATTTAGTTTCAAAAAACCCTATAATCAAAAATGCATGGCAAACTAACCACTCCCACGACCTGATCAGTATACCCGAAATGATCGACAAAGGAATCAATATAATATGCGTGTTTCCCGAAGTGATAAATGTCGACGTCAATGTGATAGTCCTCCTCTCGTGCACAACCTAAGTGGTCCAATCATAATCTTTGTGCATCTTTTCCACTTGTGAGGTAAAGAGACAATGACACATCACACATGGTCCATCACGCACCATTTTTGGCTACCCGATGAGGGAAAGTGAAGCTATAGCTAACACCAAGAGAATGATAAAGACACTCAATACAGAACTACAAGCCCCTAACATCCCACCAAATATGAAAAAATGATAACTATGAAAACCCTAAAATTTAAAAATATTGGTAATTTTTTATCCGATCTCCATCATTTTCCAACTATGTCCCAATAGAACCAATGTAGGAAAAGAAAGATATTTGAAAAAAAACCCAAAATCTTTAAAAAATACTCAAATTTTACTATATCATTCTAGATAGTCTTAAATTTAGATACCTATAGAATCCAAATTGAAGGACAAAAAGAAATAATTGTTCACTCCATCCATGTTTGGCAAGGTGTCCACATAAAGTATATTACCATACTCTACTCTATTTTCTTCCCTTAATCTCCATACTCTCGAGCCTCGTGCGGAGGAGAATAGTGATTTTGTGGACTTGTTTGTTATCTATGAGCATCGCGGGATCGCGAGAATCATCATGTCGCCGTTTTAGCTGAATATACAAATTCATTTGTTGTCTAGTTAGGTGCAGATCTTGCTGTAAAGCTCAACGCTGATCGAGATATTCACCGTACCAAAACTTCCCAGCTTCTTACACCACGCTACTGAGCTCCATCGTCCGTTGCCTTGTTCTAGCTTGCTGGTTTGTCGTCTAGAGAAGGGCATGCCATTAATGATAATTTTTTTATGTACACCTGTTCATTTGCAGCTGCAGGCTTCAGTCACTGCACTGAGCTGCTTTGCTTAAGAGGGGAACGGGGCGAGAGGCCAAAAGAAAGCTCAGCCCCTCAAAATACATGTCCGTACATCTAAACAATGAACACTGTGACCTTTTCATTGCAAGTGAAACAAGTAACGAGACAAAAATAACAAAAAGGATGGGAAGGTTCCATCAAGTGAAACAAGTTGCAATGGCTGAAGCTTCAAGCTCCCTTTCCACATCAACTTGTTGCGGTTGTTGAAACGGACCTGTTCAGGCTCTGGTCCCACTCTCTATGCGTAATTTTCTGTGCAATGATACAGCCATCGATGTATAATTGTTCCCACTCTTTATATATATTCATTTATTTATTTACATCTACTGAGACAGAGATAAGTGTATAGCCTTTGATGAAAATAAATTTTTTTCACGTCAATTGAGGGAGTACGGAATTATGTCTTCATGTGGTAGAATCATTCTAATTTTTATTTTTTTCTCCTAAAAAGGATAGAGTAAAATAACAAAAAGTATGGGAAGATCCCATCAAGCCGTACAAGGATGAAATCTAACTGGTAACATGGAGCTAGGCCCCAATAGCATCACTATGGAAATATGTCATAATACATCTAAGATATCTGAACTATCTAAGTCAAATGGTCTACATACAACCTGAGCTTCCAAAGAAATATCACCTAACGTGATTGTTCTCTTATGGATTGCACTAGCTAGTGCCCTTTATATACCAATGCAAACTTGTTCACTAAAATAGTCTATATGTGGTGGACAAAGAGAAAAAAAATGTAATATTTTCAATAATAATACATGTAGAGAAAATGATTCCACATTCACGTTCCTTGCATACATCTCAAGGATGGGTGTATCAACAATCACAAATCAGGAAGATAACAAAGTTTCCAAGAGTGCCCAACTAGCCACAAATCCTATAGGTTTAGTCTCCTCCATCGATAATAAGCCTATACCTCCACGAAATTGAAAAATATGTATGTCTCTATGCCAAATTTCCTATCACACACTCAAAGGTCCCTTGTCTGATGATGTACACCAAAGATGTGCACGATATCCCTGTCAAAGGATTTCAAGCATGATATAAATGCATGTGAAG
Organism: Marchantia paleacea; assembly: GCA_014180765.2. Lineage (NCBI taxonomy): Eukaryota > Viridiplantae > Streptophyta > Marchantiopsida > Marchantiales > Marchantiaceae > Marchantia > Marchantia paleacea. The sequence goes on from MUAA02000005.1 coordinate 585,559, forward strand.
GAAAAACCATGCAAAAAAGATAGTTGGATTGACGAGTAGTACTAGAAGAGAGTATTTCAAATACCACATATGGATCCCCTAGTAGAGGAAGGTCATATATAGTAATATATCCTCAGTAAGTGCAGCATCTAAATAGCATGAGACAAAATTCTCTAATCCTACTAGCACTCCTAGAATGCATAAATTGTCTGTCAAGATCATACATCCCTTTGAAAGCTAGAGATGATGATGAATATCCGAAGGAAACCATGTACTACATTTTGACTCCTTGAGTCTAAATCCTACAAGATGAAGCTTGGTAGTAAAGTTATCAAAGGCATGCCTAATGTGATCTACAAGGCCCACAATGTATGTATTATCTACTAAGGAGATAACACACAAACTGACACGGCCAAAGTAGTAGACAGAAGAAGTCTATAATAAGCCATGGCAAATATGGGTCCTCTCAATTGATCTCTCTATCAAATATATGTGGTGGACTATAGAACGATCACTCCCTCATATGGAAAGTCATGCTGATAGAAGAGAGAAGAAATATGAACCGTAGAAAAATTATATGAAAGGAATGAGGTTTGATAAAGATCCATGAACCTCTCTAAGCTTTCTAAAGATGGATGTATGTGAGACATTATTAAAAGCATTCTCAACCTACAAGACAATTCAATTCAGATGAATCTCTAAAACGATGTCGTGTTGTGACGCGGCTACTATGAGAAGAAGATGATGACATATGTCATCTTCAGAGTTGTTGTTATGATGACGATACTTTAGATTAGGATAACGGACAGCTTATTGTAAGGTTGTTGAGAGCCCACAGTTAGATTGATTTTATAGGGTCATGATGTTGAGAAGGTTCTAAAAGATATTATCTTGGACCTTATCTGATATAAAGCACGGTCAGGATGGCAAGGGAATGAAGAGATCTATAACATCAATTTGTTGAATAAAAAGCTTATCTAATCGAAGTGGAGCCGACGTGGAACATGGATAGAGGACAAGATGATCCTCCAGAAGTACCGATGCTCAATCCATTTGTGATCAATATCCGGTGTCTTCATCGTGATCACTTTCGGACGTGGTTAGTACATCACTTTGGAAATAACTTTATGCAACAAGTGATAAACTCTCTAGACTCGATTATTCTTCCAATTGTTTCCTACAACGCGATTTGGGACCTAATAGTATACGTTTTAATTTAGTTTGGGCGCTATGGATCTGAACTTACTAGTAGTGATGACTTTCAATACTTGTGTTCCAATCCATCATTATTGTTTACCGATTGTAATGAACTCAAATGTGGAGTGGTAAGGAGGAGAAAGAGAGAGTGTCAACTCACACAAGCATCATGAGGATTTTTCAGGCGTTCTCAAAGTGAAATAATATCCATATGACATAAGTGGTGAACTCGTCGTGAAATCTCTAAGGTGGAGGACCTTTCATGAGTTTTCTAGTTGTGAGTTCTCATGAGTTTCGGTTTATGGTTTAGTGTTTCAAGTTTACAGCAAGGTGTAGATTGCAAGCTTAGATTGTGGATTGACCTTGAGATGTTAGGATGCAAGTTCAAGTTTTGTTTCAACTTGAAATATTAAATTAGTGAGATGAGATTTGTAACAACTCTATAGTGATAGCTTAGTGCAAACGTTGAGTTTTATGATAGGTCAACTGCCAAGTGATGGCAAGAGTAATTCATGGATGGGTTGGGACGATTTAAGTATAAAGGGTCGTTGTTTGTTTCTTGTGTTTGGATCCCCTCCATAATGGCTTCTTGTGTGTGTGCCATGTTGGATTTGTGTGGGCACCTGATTCTATATGAGTGCTCCGGACTTGATCACCAGTTACCACTCTAGTATGTGTTGCGTATTTCTATTGTGAGAAGTTGGAAGTGATGGCCAACTCTCCCAAGAGTGCTTGAGGTGACGGCATGTAAGGTTGCCCAATCCGCTAGGCGGATACCACGGGGTTCTAGGTTAAGACCAGTTTACATAGCAGTAAAATGTTGGATAGTTGATGGATTGATGGATCAACGATCAAAACGGCTTTATATTAGCAACAAGCTGAGTGGTTGTTTAGGGTCACAAAGAAGGTTCAATGAGTGGAGAGGGGTCGAGCAAAGGAGGTGGGTACCTAAGGTGCAACTTGATCCTGCAACATCAAAGATGTTTCAAGCATTCACGCTCTTTCTACAACATTAACATTTGTAGGATCGAAGGGAGAATTTAGCCACAAGGACGTTGCAAGCTGTGGTGGGAAAGATGGATCAGTTTGACGGAAGGGATGTCTCAAAGAATTTGAGGTATTACGTCAAGGAAATGGAGCTAAACTGTGTACCTAAGAGAGAGATGATAGAGATGTTATGTCTTGTTGCGGTGCCGGAGATTAGAGACCATGTGAAATCCCCGTACAAACAATTTGATGAGGATCGGGAAACATATTCCCGTGCCTTGAGGGATGAATACTTCTTGGAAGACTCTGACATAGTCACTAAGAAGTCATTCATTGAGTGTGTCGAAAGGCCCAATAAGAAGTCTCATGCAATTTAGCTTCTTAGGGAGTTTGAAAGACAATTGTTAGAATAGGGACCGTTGGTATGACTTGCAATCGACTAGAGTTAGAGCATACATGTAGTTGGTTTGGGAGTACCATGTTACTGTGACAGATGTGGTGGTTACCAATCCTACTTGGTATCATTTTTTTAGATTATTATATAGCATATTTTAGTTAACGTGTTTCCATTACTCTATAGATAGCACGAAGTGGTGCAATCCATAGGAGACTAATCAGAGTAGGTGATGACTCTTAGAATGCTATGTTATTTGTAGACCTTTTACCTAAATAGTTCATATATTTTAGGTGTTTAGTCAATGTGATGCTATTGGGGTCTAGCCCCATGTTACCTGTTTGTTTGGTTTGATGGGGTCTTCCCATCCCTGCCTGATTAATCATTTTATTGCATAATCATTGCAATCTATTTTTGTTATAGTGGCGCGGTATGAGTGACGAGTATTGTACTCTACAGTAGTAGGAGTATAAATCCACAAGAGACACTTCAGATACGGAGTGCAAAGATGCCCACAAGTTCTTTGAGCTCGTAAACTCCAACAGAGTAGAAGCAATGACGCAGTTCTTCTGAAGTACTCGTAACCTATAATAGAGCCTCAGGTAGTGCCCACTTCTTTCATTGTTTGGAGTTTTGTCAGTATGGTGTCCATTATGCGTACTAATTCGTCGAGTTAGAGAGTGCAAGTTTTCCTGAATGCTCCAGAAAAGCGAGAAGAATTTGTCGTGTGAGGTCACATGAACGAACATGGAGCTGCTGTGCGGGTCTGACAGTCACATGAAAGGTGGTAGCAGACATGCACCTTGAGAACGCTTCTGTACATCGATCCACGGCAGTTCAGTACCTTTGCGGTTTGCCATACAATACACGTGGTACGCATCCGTCAACCACAACAGACCACGCTACACACCTGCGTATCAAAGTGCATCCGATGTGCGTCCTCTTGCTTGGCCCCTGAGGCCAATGGACATATAAGTTCTAGATAACCGAACAGAGAGCGCCCAAAGGGAGGACCAAACGAATACTGGACACTGGACACTGCCAATACACATTCTTCTTCTGTCTGATGATGACCTTCACTTCGTCTTCTAGCCTGACGTAAACTTGCTACGTAAAGACGGTCGATTCTCACTATGAAATTCTCTCTCGTTCTTCAGAAGTCTCCCTCCGTACTTGAGCATCATTTTCTGTATTCACGTGTGCTCCTCCAATCTCGTGGTAGTATATTGGCACGTATAAATTCGTTTCCTAAATGTCATATGAACGCTATGAAAGCGTGCTCTGGTTGACTCCGAGCGTGACTCCGATTGTTGAGTTGAAGAAGAAAGGGACCCTGTGACGACACCTGGATGAACCGTCCAGTCACCGGTCTATCCTCATCGAACTCTTGGGGTGACGGGATCTGCAACGTGTTGATTTGACATGGGAAAGCGGTCGACAGTTACTTTGAAGCATGTTCTGATTTGCCCAACCCGCTTTTCCAGCTAAGGATCTTGTCTTCCCCCAAAAGAGAGATCAGATATTGACCTCGAATGCATACAAATCAGCGTCATAGTGCAAAAAGCGCAGAGACTCGATCATACACCTTCTCGAGCACTTCCTAATCAGAATTCTTGGTTTCCTCCTACATAAATGGTTGTTGGGCTGTCAAACCGGAAGACTTTTCATGGTCAAACGTGGTGGACACAACAACAGAAATCTGCTCAAGGAGCGGATGGATAGTCACAGATCACTCTAGAATGGAACTTCACGACTGCAGGTTAACACATAGAGTGGGCATCGTCAACATTATCTCCATGTGCATTCCCGAACAGACTTGGCCGTGGGCGAAATGATTGCTGTAGCTCCGGGCAGATGGCATGGTTACTGTGGCAGTTTAACTCTTGTGGTCTCTGTCCGTATAGAGAGAGTATCACATCAATTTGGATAGTTCTGCATGCCTTCTGAGAGCAACGTGGGGAAACATTATCTCGCTGCTCGCGAACTGAACGGGCTGTCAATCAGACAAAGTTGGGAAAGGAGGTGCAATTACAGTAAACCCTGAAAACTTTGCAGGTCTCTTCCGGATGTAACCCGTTGCGGAGGTTTCGATACAACGTGATCTGTGGCCTGGTTTGTCTGCACTTTGGACAGTCGACTTTGGCCAGGCCGGAGGCGTAGCCAGAATTCTTGTGGAAGGAAGGCACGATCTTCAGTCAACCTTTCGAGTGACCGATTCAAGAGATTTCGGTTCACTCAACTGGATTTGCAGACGTTTCAAGTTTATTTCATCCATCTACCATCGTTTTGTTGGCAGCATCACTTCGGAATGTCTCGTGTAGTGATAATCTACACTCAGATGCCGAGCACGGCTGGTTCAACTCTTAAGTAACTCCTCTCGCAAGACAGCATTCCGTAATCAAACAATCTTGTTGTTGTGCGAGGAAAGATCTGAATCGCTCCCCTTCGTTTCTCTTGAAATTGATTTGCAGCCCATGCCACTCTTCTGGCGACTACTGCAGTCGTGATGGCATTTCCACGGAGTGTAGTAACAATGCCGACAATTTGGCATGACAAATCTTGCCATGGGAGAAAAATCTTCCTTCAGATGCACCATGCACTTGAATTGGGCATTCACTGGAGGATTAGCGCTAGTCACAGCAATGTACATTCATCCTCAAGTGCGATGTTCCACGGGAGGACCAATTGTATTCAACTTAAGTTGGGTGATCAAGCCGGGGAAGCTACTGTCCGACGAACGGGGAAATTTACGCTGATGAAAGAAGACTAAAAAATAAAATCACACGTGTTAGAAACTAAAGTATCCCCAATAAAGTCCTGACACGCAACCTTACAATGTGGACCGTCATAAACGTCAGCGCTTTGTCGGTAATAAAAAATCCAAAGAAGATCTTTGGAAAGACCTTTGTTGGTAATTAAGGACTTAGGTCCGGTCCGTCCTAAATCTTTGAGTCTTATCTTGGTCGTCCTGAAGGACAGGACAGCACTATTCATCCGATCGTCTCACATTCATAGTTTGGTACATTTCCTAGTTTAACATCTAACTTACTTGTCATTCTAAAATGGATGTTTCCGCTTGTATGGAATTTCATTTGCCATATATTCTGCTGAAGTACTGTCAAAGTTCTCAAGTATATGTAGACGTCAAATATATATTTATACACATATTTCAGCATTTGTGTACACCTATCTTGTTTACCACCTATCTTGTTTTTTAAAAAAATTCATCAAAATGGGATCATAAATTACATCTGTAAAATTAAATTTCATTAGACTTTTCTTTAGTGTGGATGATACAAAGTTGCAATCGATCTTAAGGACAAAATAAAGAATGGACATTGTCCAGAATTCTCATTTGATCCTTCATGTTTTCAAGAATTAATCATTTGTATCAAAATATTTCTTCGGGAATAACTAATTTTATCATTTTATTTAATTTTAAATATATAGAGTTCAAATTTTTTTCATGTTTATTCATGTGATTCATATGATTATTCACTGAAAACGGAACAAAGGACGTAATGTATTCAAGTTGAGAATATATAATAACAAGAAGTCTTCCACTTATAAAAATATTATGAAAAATCTATTAATATAATATAAATAATGCTTAATTACTAATAATCTAATGATAAAATGAGTGTTGAATAAAAGAAATACTACTTTTCATTTCCAATACTGCCACAAACAAATTTTATTGTAAAAAAAATAAAATTGTATGATAATACTTATTTATGTAATATATGTAATGTCAATAACTTATCTTACAAAAAAAATATGTTTGCTTTGATTTTACAAATGGGTAAGTGTAGAATTTTTTTTTAAAAAAAGCTTCAGAAAATAAAAATACATTACATTAAAGTAAATTCACACTATTTATGTCAAATATTGTTGAAAAAATAAAAATCAAACTGTAAACAAATTTTCATTTAAAAATAATATGAATGAATTTGAAAATTTTAAAAATAAAATCAATTCTACTTTTGGATTATTTACAGTGATAAAAAACTAAGAATTATGATAAATCAAATTTGTGTTTGGATTTTCATCTTCTAATGTTTGATGAAATTAAAATTTAAAAGGCAAAAATGATATATAAGATGATGCAAATGATTCTGTAAACTAATTTTCAATATTTAAATTTTTTTTAAATATTTCTGTAAAGATGTAATATGGAATAGTATTTTAAATTGGTCTATAACTAAATTAAAATTATTTGATATAAAAAAGTTAAAATTTCATGATAATAATCTCGAACTTGCAAATTTGCATAAATTTGAATTAACAGGTTGAAAATTTATAAAAAGATCAATACTAAAGAGCGATATTCATGAGCATTATGATGTTGTATAATTAACAACTAAGTTGCTTTATTGTGGATTTCTTTAAAGATAAATTTTATTATGTCCAATGATATATTTGTTTTAAACTGAAAATTTTAATCATGAGCAAATCATCACAACATATACAGTTTATTTTTATTGTTTCTTTCATGCAACTATTATATGGCAAGTATCGTGTGAGAGAGGAACATTTCATCAACACAAATTCTACTTGACATTTCCCGGTAGATTTATGAACTTATAATAATAATAATAATTATTATTTTTGAATATAGAAGCTAGCGAATATCTAGACATTAAAATATTTTAAGAATCATATAATCAAGATTATTTCAATTAAGAATATTTAATTTTTTTTTTATATTATGTAATATATTAATTTTTATAAATTTTTTGATTTTAATTTCAAATTTATTTATTTATAATATTTTATAAATATTATGAATTTGAATAATTAATTAAAATAAAAATATTGCATGTTTATTTACTGTTTCATAAAAATTTAAAAAGCATGTCATTGCACATTTTAAATTATTTCTGAGTTTATTTGTCATTCTTTGAATAAATGAAAAAAATAATTTATTACACAAAATTAGAGAATTACAATTTCTTAGATATTTTTCACAGTTCTTACATTTTTATATGTAATTTATAACTTAAAAAACCATTTTATATAATATAATTATAAATATAAAATTAATATAAATGGAATGATTATTTTAGTTTTTGATTATTATTTAAATTTTTTTCAATCAAAATAATTCATACATTTAATATCTGTATGATGGAGCAATTTTTTTGTATATTTTTTGAATATGTTTAAAACTTAAATTTTCATACAATGATTTCAAATTTGCATAATCACAAAAAATTTTGTTGCATTTTGACAAAGGTAGTAAGATATTTATTTGCTTATAAATTTTTTTAGATAGAATTTTGTGTTCAACTAATTTAGTTTTTTATGAAAGGAAAAAAGAATGTGAAATGAAAAAACTATAGAGACATAATATAATAACAAAAGGGATTGGAAGACCCATCGAATCTAATGGGACAAAGATGGAACCAAGCCGGTAACATGGGGCTAGGCCCCAATAATGTGAAATGAAAATGGTATATTGCTTTTGAATTTCTTGTATAAGGTTGATTACATCTATATGTTTTGATCTCTTTAGCCGTAGAATGCATCTATTTCAAATGAAAATGAATCAATATTATGTCAAGCATACATATGCCAGGGTGACTCCATTGGACATGAAAGATCACCAATTAGGTGTTTACAGATGTGAATAATTTTACCCCAACAAAAATATATTATACATGATGAAAGCATTGTTGAAATTGTGTATTTTAGGATTTGGAATATTTTACCTGATGCGTGAGCATAAAGTACTTTTTGTTGACGTGATGATCACCAATCGCAACATGTATAGAAACGATGGATATGGTATACATTATTCAAAGTTTTAGATGTGGCTTGTGCATAAGATGATCTGACTAGATTTGCAACGTGCATTAGTAAGAATATTAGCGATAGCGATAGGCATTAGAATTGTATGTTGCGACATTAAACTGTTTATGGAGAGCACCAGTAATTTTATAGTTTATACTCATTTATGATCACACTCCCTATGGATATGATAAAATACTGCCAGCTTTATAGTTCTACTATTTTCGCCTCCATAGAGAAGAAGAGATTCTATGGCTGCATTTTATGGTGCAAACCCAAGTTCTCGGTAGCCGGTTCCATATGTAACGATGACTTTAGCTATAGCACAATTTAAAGATCTACTACAAATAGAGTAAGGGGTTATGGTCAACACGTGCATCTCATTGCTTTTGACAAAATAAAATAAAATTTGAGTATTTCCATTTTCAAACGCCTATTTACAGCAAGGTTCTTGACGACTCATATTCATACTCGTGGACTCTAAAATGTTTCCTCTAACTCTTAGGACAACCAGTACAATTGCATGTTAGTTTAGGGAACTTTGACACGTTGTTTCATTGGCCACCTGGTTGTGCGGTCTTCCTAGATGTTGGGTACTTCCCATACCCTTGGAATTTGACGTCGGCTTTCCAATCTTTGCCTGTGCTGCGCTGCGCTGCATCGATGATGCCGTATAGGAAGAGAATGTTAAATGTTGTCTACGAGACTGGAGGATGATGATATTGTGACAGTTTTTATCGTTTAGAAATGAGCATGCTATGCTGAAGAAAATGATTGAGGAGATCCAACATTTTTGATTTGAAATGCAGCCATAATTAGGGTTATACAGAATCACGAGAGCGATGGACCTACAAATCTAGCAGTTCAAGTTTAGGTTGTCCTGATGTCTGCATCAGTTTGCTGCTGTGTGTAATGCAATGTCGGCTGTCCTTGTGAGACCATGTGGTCAGGAGACGTGGGTTCAAATTTGGCCAGGGTTTAGTCTCATGTTGTCTTCAACTTTGTGGACACCGAGGGCAAGGAGTTTCACATGATTCACACAAGTACCTGTGTTGCATGCTGATATTTCATGCTGAGGCGGTCTCAAAGCTAAAAAGAGTTACACAAGGCTTCTGGGTCTTTTGACACAAGAGGGTGTCCCACTAAGCCCGCTCGCCATTCTCGAGGTCTCATCTCGAGAACTTCTAACCACCCACCGCGAATGCCTCAAATCCGCAAATTTAGGGTGTATCCGCTATCGTTCCAATGTTGGAAACGATTTTCGGTATCTTGTGGAAGAAAAGAACACATGAGTATATTTCAGCTGCAGCACATACATTCTTCGAATAGAATTCTCTTGTATGACGACATTACTTACGTCTTCTTTTTGACATGATGTATGTAATTGCTTTCTCGTAAAAGTTCTCTTTCCTCTTGGGATTGAAGTCTTGAGATGTAATTTTATTTTATTTGTTTATTTTGCAAAAAGTACGGGAAGACCTCATCAATTTGTTTATAGATGAATCCAAAAGGTTAAGATGGGGCTAGGCCCAATGGGATCACAATGGTATCTAAACTATACATTTCAAACAATCTACATATTGCATGAGCATTTGAAGAATTGCACTAACTAGTGCTCTATGTATAGTAATGGAAATATTTCTTAAAATAAATTACATAATATGCTAAAAAAATGATATATGTTATAGTTTATTATAGTAGGCTCTCAAGTAAATTCTCGTGTAAATGTCAATATCCCTAGCTCAATATAATTCAAAGAGTTAAATTTTTGACATATCCATACTTGGGAGTCCATAGTTCCATATAATTCCAAAATTAGAGTAATAAAAAATTGAACTCTTGACATATCTATACTTAGAATCCATAATTTTATATAATTCCAAAATTAAAATAACCAAAAATTGAACTCTCAATATATCCATAATTGGAATCTATATTTCCATATAATTTCAAAGTTAGAAGAAAAAAAATTGAACTTTTGACATAACCATATACTTGGACTATTGTCCCGTTAATTGTTGTCCATCCAGTGTAATCACTCTCTCTCAAACAGTGTCACATGTAGCTATAATGTTTGCAACATCGTACTAATATAAATATTTATCTATGTTAAACTGAGTTCACTATAAGTAATACCAACATTCATCCATATCACATATTCTGGCTCTTGTGCCATAACATGACTAACGTGTAACTATACTATTCACTATTATGCACATTAGATGCATGGTTTATATAGACTCATGCATTTAAAGTAGTACCACAGTCAGGCCAGTAAACTTTAAAGCAATATGTCTTTCTCGATATCGTATGACACCTCCTGTACTTGAAAGGAAAAGGGATTACAGGTATCGAACCTCGTCAAAGTACTCATTTACTCCAACATGACCCAACTTCTAACCATGGACCCCTGTACCTACTGCATAGAACAGAAGTTAGCGAATACAGCATCGATGAACATAGGAAGAATTTGAATCCTCGATCACAGTGCTAATCAGTCGTACCAAGTACAAGTGAAAAGACCTGGAATTGGTGCGGAGAATCAGTTCGGTATGCTTTCCGTTTATTCTCAGAAGTCTGTTTTCAGCAATTCCGTATCACCAAACCTTGCTTTAGAACTCGGCTTAATCACTACCCTTTATGTTTTGCAACAGCGCATCATGGCCTCCAGTAGTCCACACAATCTGGAGTAGTTTTTAAAACTTGATTAGAACTAACTAAAGTCAGTTTCTACTAAGCGAACCTTACTTTCACTTGTTCCCGCCGTCCACTTTAGGCTTGACCGAGTCGAATTCGGTCAAACCAGCAGATTATGGTCGGTAGCCAGACCATGCGAATTCTGCCTCGACCTCAACCAGAGTAAATAAGGGGATATCATCAGGTTCGATCCAGTGAACCTTTTTGTGTTTGCCCTGAGGGTGAAGTGCCGTAGGTCCATATTTGCATTATATTTTTTGTGTCTTTGCTTCTTGAGGCATATTTTCGGTAGTCTTGTGCTCTTACAGGCACTCAACCCCCTTGGGCTGCCCACCGGTGGAGGAAACCGGGTCCCGAGCCCATCATCTACGAGGGTCCTCCCCTACATTTAGTGCCTTAGGTCCATGTGTAACATGGCAACTGCTCCTGCTTTATTTAAACTTATAATTGGAAGGTCTTGTTAAAGAGTATTAAATGAGAAAATTACACGTCAAGATTTTAGACGAATTTACATTAAACAAGTCCTGTGTTTTTGTTTTTGTCTCTGTGGTTTTATAGTATTGGGGCCTAGCCCCATGTTACCGGTTTGGTTCCATCCTTGTACGTTGATGGGGTCTTCCCATCCCTTTTGTTATTATACTTCATGTGCATTCGTTTTTTAGTAGTAGAGGTACCTTTCTCTCCTCGAATTCTCGTCGGCGGAGTCAGGGGACGTCCTTGACTCCGTTTAGCCTAAACCCCTGGTTCTATCTAATTGAGGGCCTGAACCCAACTGAGGTTCATCAAGTTCCCGATCCGGTCATACTCTCATGGGCTGACTGACGGATTTGAAATTGAGAGTCAAACAATGGCCGGGACAGAGGAAGCCGCTCAAATTCAGCAGAATCATTCCTGTGGCATGCCCTGGAAAGCCGTCATGGATTGGCGAATTAGTAAGCGATCTGTGGATCGCAGGATGGGGTCCGCAAGGCACGTTCTGTTGGAAAGAAAAACAGCTACGTTGAGTCGAGAAGTGAAAACTAGAGCGAGCGGAAACAAAAATTATGTACTTTGTTAGCCAGAGAATTGAGAATCAATTCTCCCCACGATTTGTTCTAAGGGATTCAAAAGCAAGTGAAGATAGGTTTAGGAACACTTGAAGTGTCGTTGAACGGAGAATACTCAATAAGTCAGCCCGAATTAATTCTTCTTGAGGCCAAGCCTGGGCGTACTGTGTTACTTTCTTTCGAGTACGCTCTTGGACTTTTTACCATTGAGTTTGAAGCTACTCTCTGGCCCGCCAGCCGACGTCAAGCCACAAAGCGTGTTGAGTGTGATCCCCGTGCTCATGTCCGTGTCCTTTTCAAATAACGACCACTGTTAAGATGTTTAGAATTAGGAGAGAGGATTGGGAATTAGACAGGTGGTCTCTGCAAAGTCTGCCTCTAGGAGGAAATGCTGCTTTGGTCAGGTTATAGCGAAGTTGCTCCATCGTTATCGGAGAGTAGGGTACATCACTTGAACATATTCTCTGTGTCAAATGCGGGGCTCACAGACTACTGTTTGCTTTCAACTGGTGTGTTCGATGATCGAGAGATTGGGAGACATCTTCATCAAGCTCTGTCCGAACCCTGGTTTTTAAATACGAAGTCTTTGCACCTGACGTATGCCTTATGCTTCAGTTAACATGACCCGAGCTTTCGTGCTGGTCGAGCTTTTCGAACCGTGAAACCTGTGAGGAATGGATCTCCCGATCCTGACTTCTGCAGCAGTGCCTGCTTTCAGTCTAGCTGGGATCAAGAATAAATCTATAAGTTACGCCTTCTCTTTGAGCTTTTCGACATTTTGTGTAGCCTGAAAGGTCCTAGCCGACTAGTCGAGAATCAAGATGGCAATAGATGTTGGAATACGGATCGCACTTTGAGAATTCAACGACAGGGCGGATGAAGGCGACATCACATGCAAGATATTTGTAGAATTGGGGACGTGTGAATGGAAATCATGGATGCAAGCGCTGCCCAACCTCTTCTAGGTATTAGCGAAGAAGAGACAACATTGAGGGAAAGTGCCACATCGCTGAAATCTGTGGAGTTTCAGGCAACGCTACAGAAGGCTGCATTCCTAGTGGATCAGGTTATTTAGCTGATACCACCGTCAGATTGGATACTGTCAATTTTCTAGCTAGTGCTCTGTGTGGATTTCTTTCTTGAATTTGGAAACTTTCCATGGTCGCTCATCGAAGCTGAAAAATTAGCACCAGTAAGTTAAGTTGAGTAAAGTTATAAGGCAGATACATGCATTCTAGAATCTAGCGGAATTATAATATGTGTATGCTCTAACGAAACTCGAGCGATGCAAGAGTCAAGTACAAATTTATGCCATACTGCAGGCAAAGTGTGAAGCAATCCACTGATCAATCATCCTTTTACCTCGACACTTGATGGCTGTGGAAAGAGAGGAAAAATGTAGCGGGACTTTGAATGGCTATCTGGCAGACAGGAAACAGTGAACGACTTTCTGAAGAAAGTGTTGGGGTTTCTGATGGTGTGAACTTTTGTAGTACATCTGGATTTTTTGATCTGGAGCTTCTGTTGGTGTCACGCCTGGCCTTTGTAAATTTTTCTCATTTCTTCTCTCTTCAATATACACATGCAGGCTTTGTTGAGGCGTTGGATGCCTTTGGAGGTTCTACAGCATAAAAACTATCAGAAAGCGAAGTTGTGCTGGTCATGGTACAATCGCCTATTTTACATCAGATGTGTCGTCGTGGGCATCATGATTATTCTGCCTTTTTTTCAGGCACAGTCACTCACCCTAAACCTGATCAGTACTTACTATGAGTTGCAGATTTTAGATGAAACTTTCGAATAGAAATGAGTAATAGTTCTAGTTCTAGTTCCTATTGATTGAGTTTACTGATCAGTAGTAAGCCAAGCTTATATGCTTAAGTACAGCCACCAAATTTCAGTAGTGGGTAATTATATGAAAGAGAGCTGATTCATAAATGAGATCAAATGGTAAACTTGTCGTAACGGGTCCGTATGCAAAGACATGAACAGTAAAGTAAGTGTCAAGACAAACCTTCGATGAAAGTAGAAAACCATTGGAAACGAGGGCATATTTAGAGATCCACCCCAGCTTTATACGAATTTTTCTACTTTAAGCTAGAGCGAGAAGTCCAACTACAATCTTAAATCTGTCAAGAAAAGGTCTGGGTTCCTCTTTGTCATACACTCGGTCTCTTTCTTTAGCATTCATTCAGGTGAAATTCTTATGTCACATTTTGCTTGATGAGGTTCTGAACGAAACACCAATTACATGTCATGTCTTATTACCAGACGCTCATTCTGAATTCTTGAAAATTTGACAATTAGAAGTAAAGGATACCCGAACGTGTTCCAGTCAAGAGGATTAATCAT